>CM056949.1:2421672-3083406 GCA_029856935.1 Cyclocarya paliurus | reverse complement strand
TTTATTTAATATTTACTTAACTATTAATATATTGTTAGTTTTTAAATATTTTTTAAAATAATAAAAAATATAAATAAAAAGATGAATTAATGTTTGGCAGCACACCCTAGTGCACCCAACTCTCAAGGGCGGTAGCCTAACACTGCTCAAATTTAAATTCCTCCGACAAGATGATAAGACAAATGAGTTCCTAAAAATTCTCTCGTTTACAACCATTTTTGTTAGTAAACGTTAATGGTTTTCATGGTTGATCTAAAAACGATGGAGAGTTTGTACATCAATGTTAAATAAAATATTATTATAGTATAATCTTTTAGTATAATTTTGTTTTAAAATTTTAAAAAAATAAATTATTTATTATATTTTTTATAAAAATTTTAAAAAATTATAATAATTAGATGAGATGAGATGAATTGAGAAACTCTCTCAATCCAAATAATCTCTAAATTTCTAGATACAAAACAATGACGAGGTATTTTATTTTTAAGTCAGTGGACAAAGCATAGTATCTATATTACTTAAATGATAAAATTTAATTTATAAAATTTATATTTTAAATTAAATTATGCTGTATAAAAATTTTAATAAATGTACTCTACGTATCAATTTGAGAATAAAATTTTTAAACAAGAAATCCATTTTACTTCGGTAGATAATCTTGCACACATTATTTACTTGCTGTCATTATTAAGCCCTGCTAACTTGTTAAACTCGAATTATAATTATTTAAAAAATAATTAAGGGCCCGAATTACCAAAACATGAGTTATATTATTGGGAGTGATATTATATATATATATATATATATATATATATATATATATCTGGCTAGCTAGACCATTTCATTAAAGCATGTTTCACCAGAAAATTGTCCTAAATTAATTTATCATACATTACCTTAAAAAGCATCAAAATTAAAACGAAAAATATTATTCATTAATTGTTATATCACGTAGTATCACTAGTACGTACGTACTGCATGCGCATCGATCGTCCAAAAACAAGGGCAAATTATATTCATGAAATCAGCAGAAAAAGAACAAAAAATATATAGGTTTCCTATATGTACAAGACAACTAGCTAGATTCACATAGGGCAACAACAGGACATCCAAAGGGCATGCCTCTAGCTCTCATATATATATCATATGTGTAACCTTCCGTACGTACGTTAACGTATAGATCCAGATAACTTTCCACGTCATAATACATATCATGATCAAGCAAGCTTCCGGAATATTGTTGATCAGAACGAAGAAGAAGCATTAATCACGTATACATGAATATATATATATGTTAAGATCTGAAACCACCTTCTCGATCGCTCGAATTTTATGGATTTTCTTGATCTGTCAAGTAATTATATATAAGTAAAAGAGAGAAATTATGAGACTCCTAACGTCACACACCCAAAATCAACTAATTCTAATTAGCCAATTCATGAGATACATAGCCATGGATCGTCCACCCATGTTCTTTTGTGATGCCAATTAGTCACCAACAAACTCTGGTTTAATTTGGCTCATGTTAAACGTTTGAGGCGAATCCTTAAGCAAATTTCTTTCTCACTTGCATGAACTTTGGTTTTCTAAGTCATGATCACGAGATTGTAATAATTCGTCTCTAACCTACTAACCTAGCACTAAATTATTCTCTCCATCTATCAAGCTAGCGATCAGACTAGCTAGTAGAAAAACCAAGCCGAGGCCCGAGATGAACACCCTTTGCTGCATGCATCATATCTCCTGGGTGCTTTTCAACCTTGCCAAACATCTATGCCATGCTTGCCACCACAACCCCCAGTTCCATGAAACCAAACGGGCTGCACCCTCTACAACGCCTATGGTACTGCAATGGGAGACCGAAAGGAATGCCATCATGCCCAAGATCATGTCAAATACCCAGCAACCGAAGAAGAGCTCCGCCTGGCCGTGGCCTATGCCAATCTTAATCAACTCATGATCAAAGTTGTGAGCAAATCTCCTCAAACCATACCAAAATTGGCCTGCCCCAGTACATCAAGTTCGGAAAAGGCGTTATTAATTAGTCAGTACAGCAAAATATGATTAATCTGGCATCGAGGTTGACACGCAGAATTTAGCTGTCCCGACTAGTGGAGTGGGATTACGTGATCTGATTGATAGAGTGGAAGAAACTGGATTGAATTTGGTGGCTGCGCCATATAATTGGGAGGGTCAAGTACTGAATGTGGTGGGGCAGTTATTAGCACTGGGACACATGATGGGAGCTCTTGGTGGGGAAAGGGATCGAGCTAGGGGCCGGCCCGCTGCATGACTTTCCTGATCATGTTATTGGCCTCAGTCGTATTGTTACGGCAAGATCATCTGAAAGATATGCCAAAATTGTCAGGTTACAGCCACGAGATCCGCCCTTTGATGCGGCTAAAGTATATATCATTGAGATTATTGGTCTCGTGTCTCTCAAAGGCAATTAGTATGATCGATGTACATATATAATATTCTAAAAACTAATTTTCTATAGGGCCAAACGTGATCACGTTAATTCCCTAACTATGAGATTATAATTAATAGTCAATATTTTACGGATTTTTTTTTATTGATACTAAAAGGACAGACATGGTCGATTGGTCATGTCATCATCAAAAAATTCTTATATAAAATTATGTTTTTTTTCAGATGTTACAATGGCCGGAGATATTGACATAGAATGAATCACAGGTAAGACTTTCGCTGGAGAGAGGATTCGAAGGAAACATAACCTATAACTTCACGGACGACGCTCAGTTTTAAGATGTATTCATGGACCGCGCAAAGAAACAAGTACGAATTCGCATATATTACTAGGAACCTATTAAAGCATACAGCTCACAGCTGTGTACAGATATACATGTTGACAGTCTTCATCCCTTAAAACGTCACTGGAAATGGGGTTTACGAATTCATCGATGGATCGGGTTTCATGAGTCAAATCCATGAATTCATGTGATCTCCAAATCAATAAGATCAACAGGTAAATTAAAATATCATGGCTCCTTCAGTTCGTATTTTGTCCCAAATAAATAGTTGTATGTCTAGAATTAATAAAAAGTACTAGGGACTGGCCGTAGCTTAAAAATGCAGAGATAACATTGGAGAATACACGAAATATGAAGGGATAATATGCATTACTAGCTGCTACCATATACAATTATATAAGGGCTCCAAGGAACTACTCGCCATGCAATGGATTGAAGATTGGCCTAATCTTCACTGGCCGTTATCCGGTAAATATTGGTTATGATCATCAGGGCAAAATTCAAACTTCAGGTTACTGTTTGTATTCACCAAGCGCAGATATCACAACCGCGTGCGCTTGAGAAGTATATAAATAATAGGGATCCAAGAATCAATGCGCTTTTCTAATTTGACGAGACGACAGCAATATTCCCTGCGCAAAATCTTGGAGACTTTATTCGTGATGTGAAAAAACTGAGGGACCTACAATCAGAGAATTTCTGCAGGGTGGATATGATCTATAAGGGTTCTTATAAGTACATTTCCATCAAGTCTTCCGGGGCATATGATCTTGGCCAATCTGAGGACTCTGTGTAGGTAGTTGACTTCTACTGTTATCGTGCCAATTAATGATCTGCCTTCAAATACTCCAAGACCGAACCAACTACGTCGTACCAAGATGTATGGGAAGAAGACATGAGCAAATTAATGGCATTCTTTAACATGGGGCCTGATTCTTAAATGTGCAATTGTGCAGCATGCAGAAGTGTCCTAATTTTAACATGAACTTCATTGCTGCGAGAAATTAAACAGCTATGTCGTTTTAAAGTGAATAGTGGACGGATGATGAGATGCTATTTGGGAAGGTGGCCGCAGAAGCTAGCTAGGTGACGGTTGTGCCTAATTAGAGGGACAATGCATATGTTGCGAAGGGCGGCAATATTGCAGCCCAGATAAAGGCCGATATTTCTACCAATTAGCAAGCTAGCTATAGGCTGACCTTGTACGTTTACAGGAAAGCTAGAGTTTGTAGGTATTCGCCATCTTCTTCAACTTCATGAATATATTATAAGATTGTCTCGTACGTCGAAGGTCTTTATAATTAATTTATATTTCTGTCAACACAAGATCACTACGAGGCCTTCTTTATAATATATTTTCACTAACTAGTATATATATGTATGTATGTATGTATGTATGTAGAATCTACGACTATACTAATTGAGTCATGAAATGCTAGATAAAGACCAACATCATACAGACCATAGGGCATGCGCGAAAAGATTACAGTACTTGAGCATTACCCAAACAATTAACGAGTAGAAAAATACAAAAGCTAGGGAAGAAGGATGGATTAAAATATGATAAACTTGATTTACGCACTGGGCGCGCGTTACGACCAATGCCCAAGGAATAATATCATACGTTTCGATATAAACTAATAAATAATATATATACGTATGTGTATGTATATATATACATACCATATACATATGACCTAGCTGCTAGCAAGTTTCATTTTTTAAAGGGAGCATTCTTTTAATTTTTTTATTTGTAAATAATTTCGCGTGACGCAATTTTTTAAAAATTATGCATGATGATCACATGATCCTATTGCAGTAGGGTCGACGACCGATGATCTCTTAATAGAATTAATCAATTAAATAGCAGGGAGTAGGCCCCAAAACAACATGAATTTTCATTACTTTGATATATATATATATATATATATATATATATATATGTGGTAGGCAGAGATCATGAAGCAATTTAAGCAAATCTAATTACCTTTATGCAGCACCCAACAATAGGACTCAGAATCAACGTCGGTGTCTTTGCTAGCTGTTTCTGACACCTCCATCGGTGAAGTCTGGCTCCGGCCAACCCCAAGATAACATCCACGTACGTACAACATGACCACCTACAGCAAGCTGCACGCGCGCATATATATATATATATATATATATATATATGTGTCATCTGGGCATGCACTACTAATTAATTACGGCTGAGGTACTAATTGATTAAAAAGCAGGCTACTTCATGACTGGAATTAATGTACGGATTGAGTGTGGCGGAGAGAGAATACCATCATGTCTTGGCGCCTTCGATCTCAACTGGCCGGTGCATGGCGGTGGGAATATTATTAATAAGAGTAACTAGCTGCAGTATTATATATATAGTACCCATGGCCGATCAGTCATTGTCAAACATTGACGGCAGGTTACAGTTACAGCGAGCAAGCACCACAATTAAGTACTGTAAAATTAAGTAGCATCGATTTGTCGACGTCGTTAATTAGGAAGTTAGTGTGTGTCGCTCACGGTTCAGTAATAATATTACTTGAAGAGATCAGTGATCAGCGATCGATGAAGACGATGATGATGATGAAGAACATCAAGGAGTAATATTCTTGATCATGAGGCGGTTTCCAGCGAGCTTGCCATGAATGACGGAGCGATAGAGCTGGGAGGGGATCGACGAAAGCTAATTAATTAGAGTCTTATATGTATATATGGGGTTTGTTCTTAATTGATTTCTGGTTTTAATGGTGGTATAGGTTTGGGGGTTTGCCACTACCAAAAACATTAATACCGCTAACTAAAATATTGAGGCACAAATAAAAAAAGTACTAAAAGTAGTACTTAATTAGTTACTAGTCAATATAGAACGCATGAGATAGATCATCTAGTGGTTTTTAATTTTCCTAAGCAGATTTATGGGTAATTAATTAACCCAATTGGAGAAACAATATATATAGGTAGACCAGCGCTTGCTTCACATATACAGATCTAGGCTGATGATGATGTTGGTCATGGAGATTCTTATGATCATGATATATGGCTTTGTTTCACATCATCATGTATCCATGAATCCATGATGGCATTCTGTACTGCAGATCGAGCTGTCTTCCAAACAACCCTTATAATTAACTTGATATATATTGTGTTCTAATGCATGGTTCATCCATTTATTCCGCAGGTCGAAGCGTTTTTTTTTTTTGCCTTTTCTGGTCTGCAGGTTCAGTTTCCCAATACCCAGAAATATGATTCAAGCTAGTTATTTAACCCCCATATCGACAACAAAAAAAATGAAGACAAAGATTAATGCATGAGACTATGATCTAGAGACAAAAATTATCAATCGATCACAAGTATATATACATGCATGTACAATTAATCTTCGATGAATTCCAAGAATTAGAAGATGATCAGCGGCCTGTTTGGGGAATCGAAATGTCACAGACTAGATCTTCATTTTCACAAATGCAAAGCAAAAAACTGGAATTTATATATGATGATCTTCATGATATATCAATCTGGTCAATTAATATGATCAATCCAGTTTCTGCACAAAAACTGGAAGGTGTATGTATATGCTTTGCTAATCTCGATCGGGATAACAACGTACAAATAATATTGGTATAATTTCTCATTAAAAACATTATAAAGTACTATATATTATGCAGACAACTGATCTCTTACATATTATATATATATTCCTTCTGAAATGGCGCGGCCTACTTTCTCTTCCCAGCAATCAATCCAACCAAGGCCGCTTCCTGCATCCGTTTATGTACGTACGTACGTACGTAGCACCAGGACATAAATATGAGATAAATACTACCACTTTTAACAAAATACATCCAACATTAATCCCTTCAACAAAACCATATCTAAGTTGAAATCAAATAAAGACAAAAGCGATCAAATGGGGGGGAAAAGGTCCAAAACGAAACAAAAAGTGTCAGTACGGCGGCCCTATAACAGGACTTGATAATCAAGCAGCCGATCGAATTGCTGTAAATTATATATATATATATATATATATATATATATATAATGCAAAACCTAAGTATTCGTTCTTTTTATGACCATAAATCGGCCGTGCTCTCTTAATTTCATAATTTGTCGATATTATATATGATCCTCAGGCACTTGATCTGAACGTCCCGTCCAAATCAAAGCATTTAGTACTTGAAATAAAAAAACGTTCATAATCATGCTCATGGATCTGATGCTTTTATCTTCTTCTTCTCCTTGTCAAAAGAAAACCGTTTATTTGAAAGCATATATATATATATATATATATATATATATATATCATCTCAAAAGTATATTCGAGGTAAACCCATTTGAAGTATTATCAGATATATCTCGATCGTAGTTCATTAAAATGAGAGAGAGAGAGAGAGAGAGAGTATGTAGATTATTTGGCGATGGAGATTATTTGGTGATGGGTAGATCTCGATCCACAGGAGTTAATTATGTTATTGGCTACTAGTGCCAATTAGATTACCCTAATAATTATAATGGAAAACAACAGCAACTATAAAATACCACCGCCCGAATTACCTGTATCTGTATATATGCCGCAGCTTGCGGTACGCTTGGCCCCCATAGCCATAGCTAGCGTAGCTAGGGGCGACGAGGCAATAGCAAAGCCAAAGCCAAAGCCTCGATCGTGCTCGTGCATTATATTATATACAAGAGGTCCTTCGATCGATCAAATTATTTCCAAACCATTTGGAGTACTATTATTCGAATTTTAAGATCTTTAATGAAAAAAATATGAATATAAAATAAATCTATTAAATATTTAATACTTTATAAGATTCATACGGCTACAATAATTTGATAGTTCAAAGTATCAATTTTAATTCTTCAGTTTCGATTGGAAACTCATCTCATCTTATCATTATAACTTTTTTAAATTCTTATACAAAATATAATAATCAATTCAACTTTTTCAAATATCAAAATAATAATAATATTAAAAAATAATATTCTAATAATATTTTATTCAACTCATCTAAAATCATCTAAACTCATCTCTGAATCCAAACGTAAATTGTTTGCGGTGTAGTAAACATTTTAGGTTGAGAGTATATTTAGGAAGAAAAAGTGAAAAACTCATTTGATTCGGGTCTGTTTTCTCGTGTCAGCAAAGTTTTTGCTACTGTTTTATCCATTATATTCTATGCAACAGAAATCTTCAATACAATAAAATCAACATGAGACAGTACTGATCTTGTCTGTGATATGTTATAAGTCGTGTTCCAACTCATTACTATAAAATCAACACATGATCTTCCCTTTTAGCTTGGTCTTGGAACCATATAAAACTACAAAACAAGTAATATCAACAAGAAATTATTGACTTATGAGTGATGACACCCCCTTGGGTTTATCCTGATACATGCATTCAAGTACTATATTAACTAATGCCCCCCCGTCTTCGTTTCCATGCAATTCCTACTCCTTGTTCACTGATGGGCACGGGTTGAATTGAAACAAAAGTACCCATGAATGAGCCCTTCCTACATCTTAAGGGCAATTACGAGGATTGAACTTTAACCATCAAATACAATGATGAACAGAGGATTGGGGTATGTGTACGCGGTATATGCAGCCTTTAACTTGCACCAGTGCGTCTTTCGCAGCTTCGATTTGGACATGGAAAATGACAAAGAAAACCTTAAGTCAAAGAATCAGAGTTCCTGAATCAAAATTTGCTTATAGGAGAAATATGATTTGCATTTGCTGTCTGATCCTCAGATATTCTCAATTTACAGCAGCTGCCAAGACATTGAAGACTTCACCTGCTGTATAAAAATTAAAATTAAAATTAAACCACAACCTGTAATGTCAGCTGAAAGATGAGAAGTATTTTAACCAATGAAGACAATAAGAGTTTCTGAAGTACTACCGATATGGATTTCAGGAACTCTGCCACATAACTCAATGTTGTACACGTTCTTTTATGGTGGTGTGCTTCAGATTCCTATGTCGCTTGCGGCCATCCAACTTAATTATGCTACGCCTGCTTTGTGAAGGAGTCACCTTTCTAAGTTTAAGGTCTTCACCCCTAATCATGTACGTATTTCCAGCTCCTGGCATGATAAAATCAGCTGGATTTCTATTAATACTGCAGATTTCAGACACAGAACTGCTTTCTGGATGCTGAGTTGAATTGTCCATTCCATGATGCTGCAAGGCAAAAGCAGTAGAATTGGAAGCATCAAGAAGTCTTTTCTGCAGACTATCGACGGGAATAGCTCCATGATTTGTGCCTAAACTTCCAGTGGGGAATACAATTTTTTCTGGTCTACGACCTCTACTCTGTGTGGCTGAATTAGAGCTTTTTTTCTTCTCTCTCTCTCTCGACTTCAAGTCAACTTGACTAGTAAGATTAGAACCCCTTTGGAAACCTTTTTCATGTTGAAAAGAAGAAGCAGATGCAGCCACTGTTGGAATACAATGAAAACAGCCATGGGCCTTCTCTGAAAAGTGACTTTTACTGCAATAAACGGATGGTGGCTGTTTCATGGAATCCACTGTCTTATATGCACCAATCTCCATTCTGGGAAGCTCCTTAGACTTAGGATCATGAGGAAAGGAAGGTCTCTTAGGGAACTTTGGTGTTCCACCCATATTGAACGTAGGACCCGACCGCATCCCTGCATCCATGAGGCTGAGCAAATGCATTGCTGGTATGGTTTCATTAGAATACAGATCTAACGACCCCATCAAACTTTGTGGATGCCCCATTCCATTAAGTTTGCAAGCTAATGGGTACTCTGCATTATTCCTACTGAAAGTTTCTGAACCACAGCTCATATTGTGCTTCTCAAGACCTGTAGCATTTAGATTAAAACACTTCAGGTCATGGTTGAAGTTCAAACTCCCCTTATGCAGTGAGTCTGGACACTGAGAAAGCATATCTATGTTAGTAGACTGAGCCACACCCTTTTGAGGCGGGTTATATCCAAAGGGGGATTGATTTGTAATCATGGTTGGCCAAAGATGTACTGCTGTTTCATTCTGTTGTGCAACTGTCTGGCGTGTGTTACATCCTCCCAGGGCCTGCAAAGTAGCATGAGACGGCCCGTGCCCCACCATAGCCGCATTCCAGTTGCAATTCTGACCACTACTGTGTCTGCTGGGATCAGTCACAGAAGATTGGACTCCGCTTGATGGCTTCTTTTGACACTGAGCAAAAGTCCTAAACCCTAATGGAAGGGTCTGAGTTTGATCCAGCTGACTCGCATTCAGGTGGTTTCTATCAATATGAGAAAAGAAATCAAATGGCTTCTGTTTGGTGGTTCCCACATTTTGGCCTGTCGTGATTATGCCATTCCTTCCATTTCTAGCCTGGTATTTTTGCTTGCGAGTAATTTCCAGTAGCCTCAACTCGTCATTGCCATATGTGTTAGTAGAATCCGTCATCTGACTATTTATTGTATTACTGGTTGTTTCTAACAACCCTTTCTTATTTTCAGCATCAGGAAGACACCTCTCATGGGTATTTCGGTTCATCTTTGTAAGGAGCTCTACAATTTCCATCGGTATATCATCTGAAGGTCCCTGCTCAGATGCTTTGTCAGCCTTTTGGTCACTATTTTTTTCCCCAACAGCTGTATATTCCTTGGCTTTATAAGCTTTGTCTATGTTGCTTGCACCAGAACAATTCTGCAAAAGGAAAATTAAAAAAATTATTTTCTCCATACAAGCTATATTCTGAAGCACTACAAATATTATCAATAGACACAAAGATGAAGGAAATACCAGAAAATGAGAAGCATTTCTTCACACAAGTGTGTGAATCACCACATGACCTTGTACAACAATGAGAAGCAATACATAGGCAAATATATAGGCCACCCACAGCAGAAAACTATGCATAATCTGATCGTATTATCACCAAATGTTGCAATATGTGCCATATCATCATATCATGAACTAAGAAAAATAATGGATGCTTTAACACATAGATAAGAAAATTTGGGTCTGCACTCAGACAGTCATCTTTAAACACCTCGTTAGGACATAAAAGATCCAAACTTAACACAGGTAATGACCATTTGAACAAAACACAGAAGATTGATACCTTCATCTATTATGAATTAGGTACAAACTTCGCTGGAGATTGCAATTAGGTGAAATGAAATAATTTCCATCACTTAAAAAGGCATAAGAAAGAAAGAAGAAGAGATCACAATTTGACGGATTCTTCTAAAACTGTTCAACTCTATGTTGTTATATGCACCTAGTGATTTGTATGATTAGAAAGGTGTTGAGCAATGAAACATTCAGACACCGATATCATTATATATACTGTACATTTCCTAGTATATATGGTCTGGCCATTTTCAAACTCTTCTTGAGGTGCCTGTGGTCCCATATGTCCTTGCAAAAAGTTGGTCCCTGCTCAAGATGAGAGTTGAAAATTCATCAGTGATTAAGTTGCTGAGTTTGGTCCACAAAGGCTCTGTTGAATTAAGCAAGAGATAGGCCAATCATGAAAGGGAAGAGAACAGATACAGCAGCAGGAAAGTATATTTAGATACTGAAAGAGGTAAAGGGGTAAGTGGCTGGTTTCCTTGATACTTTGAGATCAATTGAAAGGCCCAGGCCACAATAGCAAACTGAACACTTAACATTGCATTTAAATAACGGTAAACACAAGTCAGAACTCTTGATCTTAGGAGGTTAAAAGAATGCCTCCAGACCAAGGAGCCTGAAATAATGGCAAATGTAAAAATCCCAAAACATGATTAAGTGCCAATGATAATCAGAATCGAGAGTGATTTGTGAACAGCATAATAATTAACTTAAGACCCGATTGCAGCTCCAAATGGCATGATCAGAAAGATAAGTCTACAAAATAAAAAGCATATATATATCCATGTAATGAAAGCAATGGAGATAGTGATAAAACTCAAACACATACCCTTTGGTGAATTTGAGAACACCCCCTATCCTCAACCTGAGAGAGGCAATTTTGCATCTCATTCAGGAAAGGCATTTTAAAGGCGGTCATCTCATTACTGACTTCGCAATTTACACCTTTTCCTGAAAAGGTGGCTGGTGGAGATTTCGATGGAACCCTTTGATCTCTAAAATTGTTAACCTCTAAATTTTTCCTCATAATCTGATCTACTTTGGGGCTGACCTCTTGCCAAGGTGGAAAGGAAGATAGCCCACCTTCAAGCCGAGGAATAAATTCTTTGTCATATGTTGGAGCCCCCGAAAAGCTATTAAGTGAAAGACGCAGCTCTTTTTCAGCAAGTGAATCTTGTGTTGATTGAAACAGATTTGTTACAGATCCAGTTTGCATGATATCTACATTTCCCCTTGAAATTGGATCCTTTTTTAGCACCCCATTGTTCCATGGAAAGTGTGAAGCTTGGCCTCCATCCGCTTGTGAACTTTTGTTTTTCTTATGGCACATATTAGGTTTTCTCTCCATTCTTAGAGCAGGAAAAGGAAAAGGATCCATTCGTCTGCCTTTGAATGCATTGTGAGTTAATCCAAAAGAAACATTGCCAGCAGCATTTCTGTCACTTGTATGCTGAGTTTTGTCCTGAATTTCCTTTTGCACAGTTACTTGCGGTGGCGTCAATGACAAACATGCATCAACAACTTGGATCTTTTTATTTTTCTTCTTACCTATGGTAGGACTTCTATGCTTTATACCTTTACTTGAATGGCTCTTCAGATCAGTTTTTAAACCCATTCCTGCAATTGCCTCTTGAGATTCATTACCCACAGTTGCATCAGTTGTTTCTGAATCTCCCTTCCATATCTGAACTTTTTTATGCAAATAATTTGGAGAGGGAATTTCTGGAGGTCTCCACTCTTCATCCTGAGGTAACTTCCTTTTCGTAGTCTGACTAGAACCCCTTTTAGTGTTTCCTTGAATGGCCACCAGACCCTGAGGAACAGAGAGCGTATCTAACCTTTCAAATGCTTCTGGGGTCCTATTGGATGGAAAATTATCTGCATCAATCAGACCACTCTTTGCATCACCATTTTCACCCAGCAAGTCAGTCAGTAGACGGTGCTTTCGAGTTTTTCTACGATGCAAAGAACATGATTTGTCTAAATGATGGTCTAGAGGATCATCATCAACCATTATTTCAACACTTTCAGATGATTCATAACTAAACTCATCCAACTCGAGAGACGAATGTACAGTTGTATCAGCTTTGACAACATTAGGTGCCTCAGCAACCATACTGCCCAACCCAAGTGTCTGACAGGCTTTTGTTACCTTTATGTGTTGATCATCTGGAGAATTTTGTGTTCCTGTCTGATAATGTTTGGCAGAATCCTTAATCATGCATTTGAGGTTCCAATCAGAAACTTCAAGACTCCCACTGCCTGGATCATTAAATTCTATAGATCCATTACATTTTAACTCGAGAGCCACTGTTTCAGAAAGAAGCAGCCTTATTAGTTTGATAAATATGTCATGTAAATTTTGATTGTGTGGTTCCCACTTCATAGTAAAATTACCTGTGTCATTTGTATGCCTTTCTTGTATTATGCTTGAATTAACTTCTGGGGCAGCACTTGTTAATTTGAGGATTTCCTGGTTAAGATTTTCTTCTGAACCAATGTCATGCCCTGGAGAAAATATAGGAAATGAACCAAACGCCAGCTAGTGTATAACAGAAATAAGATGGATTGAAGTGTACCTATAATGGTGCCATGTGCAACTTCAACTTTCTTCTGTTTCTTATCACTACATAATAGAAGATGGTTGTCGTTGCTCAGTTTGGTAGAAGTATTGGCAACAACTGATGTTGTTCCACCAAGAACTGGATTGGGAGCTTGCTGAAAACCTGGCAGAAGCATTGCAGCACTATCCACATGGGAACAATTGCTATTGGAGCCACATTTGGTACCACAACAATTAAAGACTGTTCCATAATCTTTTGCAGCAGCTCTGGCAGCAACCTTATTCAGACAATTTTGACAATGCCACCATCTGAATTTTGGAACCTCTAAAGGGTGAAGAAAATATGTTTGCTCCTCAGACTCAGTCTGATCAACCTCTAAAGAAAAAGGGCAACATATCTTCCAATCTTTTTTCCGAATCTCGGAGACATATCCGCTGAATTCAAATGGACACACTTTATAAGGAAAACTCCTAAAGAGAATCCAGAAGCCAAATAAAAACAAACTACTAATTTTGGGGAAGCAACTCTCAGATAATTATCACCAAATCAGATATCCGATCAAATCATCTCCCCCCACCAAAAAAAGATCTACAAATTGTACCATTAATTCAAATACAATTTTTTTTTAAAGATTGGCAACTTAGTAGTCCCATAAGTTCTTCATGACACTCCATGCTAACTTCAAATTTTGCAATTAGCAATATTCCAGTGTATAAAGACGTAAAGTCAAATTACTTTAATTTTCTATCCAGAAATACAAGAGATTGAAACTACAATTGCAGACAACTCTCAAATCTGGTTCTCATAAAAGCACGTGCAAAACTCCATCAGCATATATAGCACGCCAACCACACAAGTCCCATAAGGAAAAAAAAAAGATTAAACAATATACACAGAGATAAAATTCTGCAAGATTATTACATTACAAGGTCGATCAAGGCTTACCGTATAGAAAAATGCTCGCACTTTCCGGCATCACTATTATCCTTAGCAGTGCCGAGATCTATTGATATAGAGTCAATTTGAATAAAAGATCCCTCAGACTTGGAGACTGTATTAGAATTGCTCTTATAAAGGTTCTCCTCCTCCACAATACTCCTCTCCATGTTAGTAAATACCACAGCACGCAAAAACACGATTTCCTATGCAAAATAATAATAATAACTGAATGGCATCAATCAATATAATATGCTGAAAGTAATCCTTATCAAACTCCAAAATTAAGATATAGGGTTAATATAAGCTATTCAAAGGCAAAGACTTCAAATTTCTAAGGTACATCACAGGATCTGAAGTAGAGTCCCAAAACAACAGATTAGGGTTTTACACACCCACTAAGAAATCAACAGTAGACAAAAAAATTCCATGTCGAAATGGTTATAGAATGAGCGAGAAGCTAAAAACACTATATGCGCAGTGATTTGGCGCATAAGATAACAACTACTGGAAATATATATAAGTATATGAAATATTTGGGTAATAAATTAATAAATTTTAAACCCTAGTTTTCCTATCCATTAAAAAAAACCACAAAGATGTATGTAGTCTCTAATTTCGCGCTTCTCCGAAAATTAACGAATCAAGTAGTTAACCCATCCAAACAAGGTTCAAAGTAAAACATAAGTCAATACCCATAAGACAATTACTTATCAAAAAAAAAAAAAAAATATCCATAAGACAATTAAAGCAAGCATTAGGGTTTTGTCTTTGTGATTTTCAGACGTATCTCCCAACATCAAGAAAAGCTGCGTCGATGTACCAAGATAGGTAGGAATTCCCATAAACCCAGCTTTAGTTTCTACAAATCAAACAACAAATTAAACCATGTACAAAAACTCAGAAATTAATATTTTTTGGTATTTAATTGCTTACCCATTTCACAGTTGAGGAACAGCTAGCGTAACTTATTATCCAGAAAATCAATCAAAATAAAACATAAAATATCATAAAAGTGCTCAGATTCATCCCCAAACAAAACCCAGATAAGAAAACAAAAAGTAAAGGCTGGACTTAACGTACTACACACAGTGAAATGACCTAAATATCTCAGACAACCCATCTCGACCTCAGCTAAAACTCGTGCCGATCAAAACCAAACCAAACAGCGACTTGCAAACCAGATCAGTAAAGAGAAATTGAGGCATCAAACCCACCTTTAACTCAATCGAAAACTAGCAAAGACGATACCCCATCTGTCTTGCTCCGAATATTCTCCACGGCGCATCGAAGAAATGGTACTAAAAGATAGAGCATTTGAAGAAGAAGATGAGTGACTCAGCTTCGGGATGGGATTCGAAGCTCGTTGAGTAGAATTTGAGCGCGAACTTTGGAGAAACCCTAGAGAGAGCGATAGAGGTTTTCGATTCTTTAGCGCGAGAGAGAGAGAGAGAGAGAAGAGAGAGAAAGAGTGTGTGTTTTTATCCTTTGCCCTTGAAATGAGGTTTGTTGTATTAAAATCATCCATGCCGTGACATGTCACAGCGACACATACATACATATAAACATAATAAATAAAAAATAAAAAAAGTTAAATTCGAGAGAGACTGAGAAGGAAAGTGAGGAGAGAGACTGTATCCAACCAATGGGAGAGCTACATGTGGTGAGAAGGTGCGTTTCTTATCACAAACCATTATATAATATTGTTGTGATACAGGAAAGGAAACCCTAGAGAGGAACACTGTTAAAAGGAATACAGTGTACTTTAAAAAAAAAAAAAACATCCATAAAAAAAAAAAGAGAGAGGTAAGTACTATGTACTGTTCCCCCACCTACGCGTTGTTTACACGCTCTGTTAGGAGAACAGTCATTTCTTTATTTGTGCCTGTCGTGTCAAGTAGGGCTGAAGATGCCCATGCCTTTGCACATAAACAAGTTGTGATTGGTGCGTGTGATGCACATGCTTTGCAGGAGTGTCGTAGTAGATTGCCTTATTTGAAACCCTAGGTTTCTCTGATAGAGTAATGAAGATGGTATCTAACCCTAGCAGATTATAAATAATTAACCCTAACACTACTGAGAGTAATCCCTCTGTTTAATTACTTATAGAAGTCCCAGTTCAGACAAAGCTGTTAAAAATTAATAGGCTGAAGAAGAAGAAGAGTGATATAAACTTAATTTTAGAGCACAACCATAATTTGTGGAACAGTTTAGGGCATATATAAATAATATTTATAATAATCGGTAAGTGTAATAATATATATATATGTAAATAATACACAAGTTATTAATGTTGAGGTTGTTGCCTATATATAGCTTGTTGTAAGATGACCACAAAAAATTAAAATCCCAGGCCACCACTATCTTATAAATTAAAGACCACAAATTCATAAGAAGATCATTTAATATGGATTGAGTACACGAATATGCTGCATGAAGCCGTTCATGGCCAGGGAACTACAAATTCGAGGGATATTCTAAAATAATTAATAAAAATTAACAAATTAAGCAGTCCAGTTTATAGTAAATAGAAACCCTAGCTATACTAGAAAGCATCCTGCATGCATAAGGCCGGGACCTAATTCCTCCCTGCGGTCACTTTTGTTTAATTTCGACGTTACATGCGATCCATGGGTGATCATGATGAGTTAGTTTACCCAATGGGATCTTTGTACGTAATTGGTTTTCTTTTTTTTTTTCTTTTTTTTTAATTCCAGGATTTAAACAGAGATCGATCGATGATCTGTACGTGTTGAATTTTTATGCTGAAATAAGACACGAATCTTCAGAAATTTTAAAAATCTCAAGCTAGCTAGGCTGAAATGGGATCGATACTAATTCATGAGTAGTACCCCAGCTCTCATTGAGAGGGCCCGTACTCACGCATCAGAATTTCTTTAGTCAAGCATATAGATCCAAAAGATCTCTTAAAGAAATGTACGTGAGTGAGGTATTTATCAATTAAAGTGCTTCCATGACGACCCCTATATATATATATATATATATAGATATCCCTGTCACCCAGTCGAGAAATTTATAAGGTTGATATCATGCTTACATGATCTTAGAGATATCCTCGCATGACACGTACGTATACACACGACACACACACACATAAATATGTAATTACCCATATCACGTACGAGCTAGCTAGGATAAAATATTAAAATACACTGAGCATATTTAATACAATTTTATCCTAGTATTTAGCAATTGTAAAGGTGATTATTCCGATGATGTATAATCAGCTTCAAGTCAAATACAAAACATTACTGCAGTTTGATAGCTAGCTAGCTAATGATTCAGAAACTTTTTATCTTCTACAAAGTTGCAAAACATGTAATTAAAGCACGCATGCATCACCGCGTACGTACTCTATATATTATAAAACTGCCGCCCCCCACCCAGACCTCCCCGATTTTTATTTAATTAATTTCTTACATGACTGATCGAAGCTCGAAGTAATTATTAATTAAAGGCCATTTCTAGAGTTTCTTGAACATGACTACTTAATATTCTACTGTATCTTCCCAGCGCGTCCAGGTAAGTGATTTGCCAGCCAGCTTTGAGATTCAACCAAGCAGAATGCGTTTTCTTACTCAAAGTTCGTGAATTTAAACAATCAACTCAATCCAAAAAATATTTGAATTCCAACTAGTACTTGGAGTACGTACGTAGTTGGCCAATTAATTGCATGGTTAAATCCACCTCAGACGTCCTCCCGCTAGGTCTATTATACCCAGATAATCTAATTTGCTAGCTAGCTGATCAAATATGATCTGTATATAAATATATATATATATATGTATATATGTATATATATGCATGGCATCTTGTTTTTTAATTGCCCAGGCTCATTTGCTGGCGTATAATTAATTCATGAACTGTTCGCTCATGTTAATTAGGAGTACTCGATGGATGCATATATACGTACGTACGTGCATGGGTCCCCAAGATTAATCTTTTGTGCAGAAATTAATGGCCCTAGCTTACTGCATGTGTATTATATATATATATATATATATATATATATATATATATAATTGATGAATACGTTTTGCATGCATTTAATTAATTTGTTAGTAAAGGTTTCCTTTCACACAGTGCGTTCCTCCAAAATCTCAACGGGAACATATATATACAATATGACTGAGATCAATGCATGTATATATGCTACTCATGAGTTTAACAAAGATAAATTAAGTATGCCATGTTGCGATATATCGTACGTGGAACGTCTGCGCCTGCAGGCCAGACCCTATATATGTTGTTATCGATACCCTATATATTCATATTCAAATACCCTAGCTATCATATTGGATTACAAATGGATAAATGGATTTGAAGTTTTGACCCATATATAATCGATCGATTAATTAAGCTCTACACTAATTAGTACGTGAAACTTGATTTTTCTCTATAGTTATATATATCCTTCATGACCATGTGTAACTTGCATATATAACCGTCGCACTCGTTAAATCCCACGTCGTTCTTTACCCTGCGGAAGGAGCTAGATTATCTTATTTGGAGAGAGGTATATATAGTTCTGAGCTTAATTCTTATATAATTCCAAAGGGACAATGATATTGCGCGCAGTTTTTTGTCATAATATATATCATAAATTTCTTTTGCAAATGGATCAAGTACTTAATTAACAGGCTTTTTTGATCCGTTGCTCACGAATTAGATTAAAAAAAAAGCAATATGCCCTCTAGCACGAAATTATAGTACTCTATATATAGCTGAAATGGCAATGATTAGCCATCATTAATTTGCTTTGCATTTTTAGAATATACGAGTGGCAGGTGCCCTTCCATTTGAGACGCACTTTGCAAAGTAAGACGCCGGAATATCAGTTCGAGCAACGTACACAACAAATCAAATGAAATAAAGTCATGTGGGAGCTAGCTAGCTTAACAAACCCCCGAAAAATTAATATAATCGACATTATAACATAGAACAACATGAAAATAGAGAACATATATATGTATATATATGACGAAATTCATATATATATATATATATGTCATGTAGTCGTAGTAGTGCAAATTAAAGACAGTTTATATCGATAGAATATCACCGCTTGATTATATATGATCATCAGGCAGATACCTATTAATTTTCATGCGTTTATTTATTTTAGTAGTAATGGCACGTTTTGGATGCCAGGCCAATAAGATCAGATCAAGGCCTTGATCTATATATAGATCAGAAGAATAATATTGGCACAGATCTATATATACCCTATTCATGCCTAACGTATATATATAGTACATGCTGATCTATATGCAGCATGACGCATATATAATATATATTAACTGTTTCGAATCATGTACTACATCTCTAAGGTTAATCATAACCTACATGTGTTTTTCATATTACTGGTTCGAATAATATAGGACATGGACCCGCGTCATTCAAGGCTTTTTGGCTATTTGTAAAACTCCTTATCATGTGCTGGCCGGTAGCTTTTGAAACTCATCCATCGAGATTCAGACTTTTGGACCCTTACAAATTGAATTTTTCGTACATGTGTTTGGACGTAACTGGTTGATCATATCGCCAGTAGTACTACTGCATTCTATCGAGGAAATGATCGATACTTTGTAATGGATGATATTGTACATGATGTAGATTTTTATTTTTTTTTCTAATTTCGCTATTATTTTTTCCCTCAACCACCGACAATTTTGGCCTAGTTTTTTTTTTTCCTTGTTTGCGCTGCGAAAATCCAATTATTTATTTATCCTGCTGGCCTGCTTTTCATTATTTTCGATCTTTTCCAGATCTGGCCAGACTTTTTGTTCCAAAGACTCTTACTTTCAGTGGTGATCTTATTATTTTCATCAGTAGTTCCGAAGTATGCATTGTTTCAACCATTAATGGAATGATTAGGATCGCGATTTAATTATTTCGTGAAGGGAAAGATCATCATATATAGGACTATTATCAAACTTTGAAATGTAAATTAATCGTGAACGGATTTTTTAGTAATGAATATAGTCAGTATTAAAAGAAGTACTAATTGATGCAAGGACTGATACTTTTTTTCCCCGTTTGTTCTTTTCTTTTTCCTTTGGTTCGATCTGGGATTGCTCTAGGGGTAATTATGAAAATGAGACCGAGAAAAATTCAATAGAATTGATATTCATGAAGAAACTTCAAAAAAATAAGTACTAATTAATTAACGTGTCCATGTTTTATTTTTCTGACATATAGCCTCATTTGTTTTTGCAGATAAAATAAGATATATTGAGTTGAGATTAAAATTAAATATTGAATAAAACATTATTAAAATATATTTTTTAATATTATTTTTATCTTGAAATTTAAAAAAGTTGAATTGTTTATTTTATTTTATGTAGAAACTTAAGAAAGTTATAATGATTATATGAGATGAGATAGAATGAATTGAGGAGAGTTGTGAAAATTAACAAGATAAATCCCATGCATGCGTTCCATAGCTAAAAAAATATTAAAAATTAATTAGGTTTAAATATATAAGATAATAAGAATTGATACTTTATTAATTGGGAAATGCTTTTCCCACGTAATTAAGGTGGTCACCAATGGTGGCCACCAAATTTTTAAAATTTTTTTTTATTCAGTGATTAAGTAAGTATTTTTAAATGAATATGTGATTTTTTTTTTAAATATCTAAATAGTTTAAAAAAATGGTGAAAGTAAAAACAAAAAAAAAAAAGAAAAAATTTAAAAATTTTAACTGATCGGTGGAGAGGATTTCAATCCTCCGTCACGTAGCAACATCCTTTTTAATTATTATATTGATATAAAAAAAATATTGGGTTTTACGTACACGTAGTACAAAATATTGAGCAGTACTACTACTACAAGCGTATTAATTAAGATGTTATTTACACATACTCATTATAATATATACCAGCAAAAGATAATTACTTAATTTTTTGTTTGATATATAATTTAACATATGGGCTCTACGTACCAAGTTCAATTAATTAATTTAGTCTTTAAAAAAAATACATGAATGAGGCAAAATTTAGGCCTCGTTTATTTTTATATATGAGATGAAATGAGATGAGTTGATATTAAAATTAAAAATTGAATAAAATATTATTAGAATATATGTTTTTAATATTGTTTTTATTTTAAAATTTTAAAAAATTAAATTTTTTATTTTATTTTATGTAGTAATTTAAAAAAATATATAATAATTAAATAAAATGATATTAGATTAATTGAAATGAATTCTAAAAATAAAAGGAAGCTTTAAATAGTTTCATCATCAATTGATCATCAGTTAGTAGTTGGTGATCAGAATTAAGAAATATATATAAACCTCAGTAGAACCGATATTGCTCCCTGAGATGGGCCAGTTAACAATATTATTATATCCTCGCCCGATTCCGCCATGTTCATAGCAAATAATAGGTCCCTAGGCTAGCTCCATGCATGTTTTTATCTTATCTGTATCTTTTCCCAATACTGGCAGTACGGTAAAGCTGATCACCTCTGATCTACCTAACATGTTATATGGTACAGATCATCAATATTCTCTTATGCCAACTACTTTTCATTGAATCAATAATATTAATTAAGGTTTCATGCAAGTATATATCATGTCGTGTTTTCAGATAACTTTTAGGCTTTAGTCACTAAAAACAAAATAAAAAATAAATACTTAATTATGATCAATTATTTAATCAAAAAATGATTATTTTTTATTAAAATAAATTTATTTTTACCATAAACAGTGATTTTTATCTCAAATAATTCAACACAAATATTCATTTTTAATTAGCTGCGGTGACTATTCTTTCTTCACAATATCCCTATATATATATTCCACAAAAGATTTCGGGCTTATCGGTGGTGATCTATATATATATATATATATATATATATATATAATATTGATCAGCATGCATTTTCGGAATAGAGACCTTGATAATGATGTTGATAAGATGATCAGGAAATATTCACTAAATATTTTGGGAAAGCAGATCGATCCGAATGAATGAATGAGATTTCATGTGAAGGAAACAGTACATGATGCAAAGGGCATGCCATGCATGGTGCGTCAGAGGCGGAGGCAGACTATATATATATATATATATATGTGTGTGTGTGTGTGTGTGATAATCACTTATAAACGCAACATTCTTGATCATGATCTACTTCATCGCAAATATATATAATTAAGTAATATAAGTAGTACTATTTCCACAAAGAACTAACAATATCATGCTGCATGCATGCTAGTAACGATATGCATATACTATTACTATACTTAATCATGTCATGATGATAATTGACTTCTGTCAAAGTTCCTCGATCGACAAAAACACAGGCTATTAGCAACATGAAGCTGCTAGTTAGCTAGGTTGTTCATCACAGAATATAATAAGGGCATGATCGATGTGTATGGCAGTATAGGACTGCAAAAAATTAATATATAATTTCCTTCTTAATCTGCGAGCTAGGAGCAGAGAGGCGGCCGTTGGTGCGTTGGATCATTACGACAGCCATAAACGAAAATTGAGGGTACCATGCATATTAATACAGATCAACAAGGAGGGCATATGTATTGGGGAATCAGATAGTAGTACTACTTGTGTTAGTGTTTGGGAAGAGTGATGACAACTATGTTTATAATCATATATATAGTGGAGGCCGTTGCTGGGAACAATTAGAAGGTTTGGGAAAATATACAGCAAGGGGGTTTTTGTGCTTATTTGTGACCCCGATTCTGTTTTTAGAATCAAAAAATCGCTTCTCAATGAAGTATCCTATAGGTTAAATATATATATATGTGTGTGAGAAACGATATTTGTAATCATAAAGTTTTTGCATACTTCTTTTAAAAATTATTTTTTTAATAGTGACCCCCACTTTTTTCAAATAAAATATGTGGGGACTACATATTTTAAGATTATATATAGTATTATCCTATATATATATATGTGTGTGTGTGTATCTATTCACCATGATTTAGGCCATCATCTATTGAAAAAGATAAAACCCTACTTTAGTGGCTTGAAAATAGCAAAACGCACATTATGTTTAGTTGGACCAACTAAACATGTATAATATGTCTTGCTATGATGACCACTTAAAAAGAAATTGGTTAATTATACATATTCGATCATTAATGTTAACGTCATGTTTTGTATGTTTTTTGGTCAGGTTCTAGTAACTCAGGTCTTTAGAATTGGTCCTATGAAAACGAAATAAAAAGCAACTGGGAGAGGGTGGTCTTAGGGTCGGAGAGTTTCTGATGCCAAAGTTAGTAGAATATTTTGAAAGTTTGTAAATAATGAGAGAGTCTAAATATTAGACTAGAGCTTTTTCGTACTTGAAATTTGTTATTTATACCGAGAGTGATCTGTTCTCTCATGAAGTCCATGTTTTTTTTAATGTTCCTTTTATCAGGGTCATTTAATGCGGCATGCCTCTATAATGGTCATCTTTAATGTGACGTATAACTTGGGTAGTGGTGCCATTAATGTGGCGTGGTTCTCCAATTTGCTTTACTCTGCTGGTATTTTTGACGGTCCATCAATGTTCCCATGTCAAAAGATCAACGGTTTCTCGTCTTTCCTGTTCTGCCCTGTACGAGTCCTCATAAGCGAGGTGCGGCCAAGCGGTATCAGGTATGTCTGTCCCATCAATTATCATTGTTTACATTTTGTTGCAGACGACTTAGGACAAGTTTGGGTTCTAGGGCCAGGTATCGGGGCGCAACTCATTACTCTCGACGGAGCATCCAATGGATTTATGAAGTGAGGGAAAAATCCCTTTACAATTAATAGGAAATCCCTTTACAATTAATATTAAACTTGAAAATAAAATTGTTAACTATGAAAGTAATTCATCCAATCCATATGGATATTTATACTCAATAGATTGAGAATAATATTCTCGGGAAAAAAAGTTTAGAATATTAATCTTAAAAGAATTTATTCCGACACTCAAGAAATAAGATTAGGTGTCGTACTTATGCATCTTAAATGATAGAATATAGTTTCATAATGTCGAATCGTGATCATTCACTCATGAGAAAAACAAGCTTTTTACCTCATCCACATTATTTTAATAGTTAAAATATATGAGAGATGGCTTGAGTCAATTTTAAGATGTATATCTCCTATTTAATGATCCACTTTTTAACTTATCGATAATTTTCGATCTAATTTGGATTTTTATCTCTAGAGTTGAGAATAGGTTTTTTCTTAATAAAAATGAAAGGAAGGCGTGTTCTCTCAGAATCTCAAAAAATTGATTACAAGTTAATTTTTAAGACTTTTTATAAATTATAGATAAAAAAAATTAATTTGACCTTTTTTATAATTTAACTCTATAAGTTTATATTTATTTATTTATTTTTATTCCGTTCATTCAAGAGATAGTCAAAGTTCTTGGTCGAGTCAAACACTTCCAAATTCCAATTCATTCAAAATTGTCGTTATAATTGTTATTTCTGTTTTATTTGAAGACCTTGCGTCCATCAAAAACTGCCTTGTCTAATCACCTACTTTTTTTGGTATTTATACTTTCAAATATATCGTCCGTCAATTCACAACCCAAGTCAAGTCAGAATCCACTCCAACCGTACACGTGTGCAACTAACAAAACCCACAGCTCTCGGACTCTATTACCGCCAAATTCCTTCCTGTCACGTTCCTAGGAAAAAAAGCCTCCATGTCTAAAATCCTACCGACTCATCGTCTCTCTTCTATCGAATATCATCCGTCAATGAATTCTTTCAATTCCATCCGTCTGATCGCCCACTCTTGCTATCGTACCGTATAATATTATCTAAATTCAATTTTTCAAAACCTCGAGAGGGAGAGAAAGCAGGCTGGGAAGAAAAAAGCCTAAAGCTGCTGCGGAAGCTGGTGCATCTCACTCTCCCCGCTTACCTCCGTACAATTCCACGTTTTCCGATCGAATCCGTCAAACTCCGTCGGCGTGCCTCAGATTTGGCACTATCAGGAACTTCGAAAGGACTCTGTTTTCTTATCAGTCCACTCGAAAGACGCTTCCGGTGACGCACGTTGGTTCCCGGCAACTATTTGACAAGAGGACGGCCGCGTTTGATCGTTTCAATGTTGTCCTCTGACTTATAAAACTAACCTGCGTATATAAATGGAGGTGAATTGTGTATTTGATTTTAAAGATTTGGATTTATGTTCGTTCTGTTTATGTGTGCTTAATTTTATCATTTTTACTGGTTTTACTTAAAAAAGAAAGTGGAGCAGGGAGAACAGAATGCGGATTCCGGATCAAAAAAATTGGCGAGACAATTGGATTTCACGGACGCTTTTAGGGGCTCGGTGAATGTGTCTTCGCCGGAATGCCAAGATTCGCAGAAACTGTTGGAATCGAAGTCATTGTCGCAATTGCATTTGCAGTTACAGTCACGTTTGCATCCGCAATCGCAAATGAAACCACAGTCACATTCGCAGTCGCAACCGCAACTACAACCACAACAGCCTCACTCACCGGCTCAATTGCACCTGCAGTTGAAATTTCAGCCAATGCCGCCGCAATTGCCCCGGCCTCAGCTGGGGCCTATGGTACAACGGTCCCACCCAGTGCATAAACTTCCGACACCGCCAATGCAAGTCGCGTAAGTGTTTTCGCGGAATATTTATATTCTGTGTAGTAGTTTTTCTTTTAGTTACTATATAAAGATTTGGTTTGCGAGGTGAAAATTTTCTGGTTTAGAAAAATCAGTCAGTTTGAGAACTAAATCTATCGTTTATGCTCAAGATTCTAATGTCTACGGCTTTGTTGATAAATTGACGGGATGTACTAACGTCAGTGTTGTCGTTGAAGAAAGTACGTTATGCCACCTAAGTTCGAACATGTAGATTTTGATTTTTCAGCCAAAATCTTATTTTTTTGTAAACAAAAATATCAAATAGGTATGGTATATTTATATGGTGGTGATGATCGCTAAGGAGTATTTGTAGCACATTCATAAATATAGTATTTAAAGCTACAAAAAATATATATTATTTAAAGTGTTAAATACATTACCAAGGTGAAATACAACAATTAACAATTTGGAAATGCTTATTACAAGTTTTCATTAACAGTTGCAGAAAATGTTGAGATACTGAGGAAGAAAATGGAAGCTTTCATCAATAACGATGCAGTTGTATTATCTTGTTCGTTTAACCTTATCCATGTGTTTGCCTTCAGGAAGCAAGAGTCCCCTAGATCAAGAGCACGGGCTAACAGCGAGGCAAAAGATGGGACTCCAAAGAAACAAAAGCAATGTAATTGCAAAAGCACTCGATGCTTGAAGCTGTAAGTACCTAGACTTCTTTTGATGCATTTTTATATTTTTAGCGTTGCTTTTGTGATTTTGCAACCCTTGCTTCCCTTGACAAGTTCCTTTAGATTTTATCTCAGACACAGACACCTAATTCCTCACCTATAAGAGGAGGATATCTTAAACTCCTGTCCAGAGGATGAAGCTGAAATTGGTGTACTTTACATAACTTTAGCTATATTGGACTATTGCGTGTCTCATAGATATGATGGAATCATTTAAACTAGAAAAACAGTCGCACCCTTTGTCTTTGTTTTAACTTGTTTCCTCAAGTTAAAATGTTTATATGAGTTTTTCCCTTTATGGAAGTATCATATACATGAGCAATGAGTTTTGCAGCATTTCCCCCCTTCAATTGCCTCCATCTCTCCTCTATTCGTCTCTTCCCTTCATTTTCTCCCTTAAACCTTACCCCCTTTTGTTCTTGTTCATTATGATTGATCTTTTTTTGGCCCATCAACATGTGAAATGAAAAGATACATGCCAAGTCTTCTTGGATGGGCTCATAATAAGCCATGAAGCAATTCTCAGAGAACACTCTGTAGTTGTAATCAAATCCTCCCTTTAACTTCTGGGCGGAAAGTCACCTTTATTCATCTTCTTTATATGATCTTTTATTGCAACTTTGTCTTGGAATGGATTTACTTGGTTAAATTAGTGGTGACGTTGCTGAATTTACTTCCAATACTACTTAATGTAATTTGTGCGTGACTGCTGGGTCTTTTAGTAGTTTTTGTCGATTACTTATTGGATTCATTCTTTCCATATTACTTTATATTTTAATCAGAGTGTGGGGTGTGTGATACCCCATATGATAAGGATAAGGGTAGGTGGTGTACAAGATCTCACATTGCTTGGGAAGGAGAAGTTCTTGCTCTTTATAAGGTTCCAATGGGGCTCCAATTGTATCATTGACTAGTCCTTTTGGAGTATAGGCCACGTGGTTTGGGCCTTCTATTGGGGTGTTACAAATGGTATCAAAGCCTATCCTAATTAGAAATGTGGGACTTGAGTCATGCCACCTACAACGGATAGGCCCGACAAGGACGTCAGGAATTTAAGGGGGGTAGATTGTGATACCCCATATGATAAGAATAAGGGTAGGTGGTGTATGGGATCCCACATTGCTTAGGAAGGAGAAGTTCTTGCTCTTTATAAGGTTCTAATGGGGCTCCAATTGTATCATTGACTAGTCCTTTTAGAGTATAGGACATGTGGTTTGGGCCTTCTATTAGAGCGTTACAGGGTGGTTCCTCCCTCATCAAAAAAATAAAAAATAATTTAATCAGAGTGTAGCTACTTGAACTTTTATTAGTTTATTGCCAATAACTTATTGAGTTCATGCTTTACATATGTGATGCATCATATTTTCTTCCTACTTATTTTAGAGCATTAAGAAACAAAAGTTTTCAATTGTTAGGTATTGTGAGTGCTTCGCAGCTGGAATTTATTGTGAAAGTTGCAACTGCGTTAATTGTCAGAATAATGTGGAGAATGAGGCAGCTAGGCAGGAGGCAGTTGGAGCAACCTTAGAGCGCAATCCAAACGCTTTCAGACCAAAGATTGCTAGTAGCCCACGTGAATCTCGGTATAGGATGGTACATAATCTGGCTCCAACTTATGCAACAATATCACTTGCTCAGTGCTCATCCATTGACATTAACTGTACTAAACGTTGACAAAAGTAGTCTTAAGTAGTTTGATATATGCTTGACAGGTCATTTATGTGGATTTGTGCATTTCATATTTTTTTTACTGTTTTCATCATAGCTTTTAGTGGTCTGTTCGGTCCTCTGTTACATTTTGCAAATTGTTTTAGTTATCTTGTTTACTTCAATCAAGCAGATCAAGTGCAGATATTATTGAAGATATTCATCTTAAATTTTCTTGAACTCCAAGGTGAGGGAGGGTCTATCTAAAATTATGCTTGAGGCTGCATGGTTTTAAAATATGCCAGAGTAGTGCTCTGTTTATTCTTCTCACATAAAGACATGAAAAATGAATTCTTGTAATGAGGGTCTTTACTTCTTACAAATGCAATATTCATCCATTGTCACTACTTTTCTATGGCTAAGAGCTGCAAGCCTACAACTATCTACTAGCCTACAATAATTCCAACACTAATATAATAATACTTCTTCACTTATGTTCAGGAGGCGTTCGTTCCTTTAACCAAAGGCATTTAGGTTAGGTGATGCTTTGTTCTGCGGTTGTGCGACTAAAAACATAACTTTTTATAATCTAAAGCATAAACTTGAAAAGACAAGGTCAACTAAAACTTGAACAGCTTTAATTAGTCAGATAGACCAATGTATCCCTTCGACAGCTGATGGTTTGGCATGATTTATGAAAGCTTTGTCACATCACTTCTGTTAGTGCCCTTCAAATTTGAATACTTCTAAGAATCTGGTTTGATTATTGATGTGGATGCTTTTGGTAGAGGAGGAAAAAGGAAGGGCAGGTGTTGATTCCTTGTGCAAAGAAAACTTGCCAACATTTTATGTAGAATTTTTATGTTTTAGGATCAAGCATATTATCTTTTGTAGCTATACTTGGCATGCAATGATTATGTCTTCAAAAATATCCAGGAAGATGCAGCAGAAACTCAAGTGGTGGGAAAGCACAGCAAAGGATGTCACTGCAAGAAATCAGGGTGCCTAAAAAAGTATTGCGAGTGCTTCCAAGCCAATGTGTTGTGCTCTGAAAACTGTAAATGCATGGACTGCAAAAATTTTGAAGCAAACGAAGAAAGAAGGGCTTTGTTTCATGAAGACCGTAATGCAATAGTCTACGTCCCAAATGCAGCTAATGTAGCCATTAGTGGGGCCATTGGGTCCTCTGGGTATGGAACCCCACTGGAATCCAAGAAGAGAAAGAGGAAGGAATATTCTTTTGGGATAGCAGCCAAAGACTGGTCCAATCAAAAAATCGCACCATGTCAACAGGTACTCTTTCTTAAGATCCTAGAATACAAGAGTATCTATGTATTTGTTATTTGTATGTATTTCTTAATCTATAAAGTTGGTCCTATTTACTGTGAAGTGCGTATTTGATTTTTTCATGTTTTCAATCATTTGATGACTCTGGAGCAGTAGCCTCTTTTTTTTGTATCCCTTCTGATGCTCAAGGGACACAATTTATTTGAATTCTTTTATCCTCCTGTCAAGTAATTCTAGTTCCTGTGAGGCATGTTTTAGTCATCCAAGTTTAAATATGATTTACTAAGATTGTGCCCCCGTTTTGCACATTTTACTTCTTGCAGTTTATCAAAAAGATGGGAAAACAAGGAACTCTTAATTTCCAGCGAACTCCCTAATCTCATTTTGCTATTAAGATTCCTAGTTTTGCTCTCTCTCTCTCCCCCTTCATATTTCCTGCAACTTCCAAGGGAACAAAATGCTATTAAGATTCCTAATTTTTTTTTCTTCCTTGCTTTTTCCTCAATTTTCTGAGTGAGCAAAATGGAATAATTATTTTAAAAAAATACTTCATTCAGGACAATCATCTAAAAGCTTCTGTGACCTCTTCTCTGTCATCCATCCCTGTTTCATGCACTATGAATGCAGTAATATCAGGATCTTCAAAATTGAAGTACAGGTAGGCATATTTTGTCACGATTTTGCCCATAGTTAATGACATGTTTTCTTTTCTCTCTCTCTTTTCACAAACTAATTGTCATAACTGCTCGTGATTGAAGATCTCCATTGGCAGACATCCTCCAACTACAGGATGTGAAGGATCTTTGCTCACTTTTGGTCATTCTTTCAGAAGAAGCTACAAAAACACTTGCAGGTTGCAAATAATATACAGAAATAGATAGACTTTTGCTGATACTTTATGTTCGGGACTACTTGAATTTTAGCTTATTATTTGAATGACATGGCTATGACGACTATATCATTATATGTTTCTATGCCTACTTTTCTACTTGAATATCAGTAGTAATGTATAAAGTAGGTTTCCTTGACATTATTGGTAGATCTTAAAATTACCCTTTACGATATTATTTTTGTCCTTGCTGATATTTTAAAATCGTGTTTACTCGTGCATTGGAAATGGAAGTCTCTCATTAAATATAGAATTACGTAAGATTTTGTAATTTGGGGTTTTATATAGTTGTTTCACCCTCCTCGGCTTACAAAAAATATGAAAGTTAAATGCATGCTTAGATGTGGTTATTGAATGATTGGACAAAGGGAGATGAGAGAGAGTTTTAGACAGAAGGGAAGTGGAGAATGGTTGGACTGAGGATAGAAGAGTACATATGGAGAGAGGAAAGTCCCTGGATACTTGAGCCAAAAGCTTTGGAATTTCTTCCTTAAAAATTACTTTGGAGTGTGTGGAACACATCTATAACGAATTCTCAATCTGTTCCTTATGGACTTTTTAACCCAAATTGAAGTATATTTCCTCATCATACCATTGAATGAAAAGATGTCGTCAGAACCAATTCAGTTAAATAATAAAAGATCTTCCAGTTTGAGTTGGACTTTTCTGTGCAGAAGAAACCCTACAGTGGACTGGTAGGAAACTTGATCAAGATAAGCATTTAAAAGATCTAATTCTAAGCATTCCTTATGTCTGTGTTTGTAGATAAGAAGTAGATTATACTGAAAAGAGATATATCACTCCGCCCGCACCCCACCCTCCAAATCAAATATGATTTGCTTCTAAATCTGCAATTTAACATTTCCAGAAAAAAGATACAAAATGGATGGGCAGACAGAGAGGGGGAATATTGAAACTTTTGTTGGTTTATCCACTCAAGAGAGCAAAGAGGGTAGAAAAGGATATGGTAGTCAGAACACTACTCCTGATGGCAGTTTCAGCAGGAATCAAGTGGATAGAGTTGGAAGCAATGATTCTGGATCTGATGGAGTTGGTATGGATAATGGTAGGCCAATATCTCCTGGAACACTTGCGTTGATGTGTGATGAACAAGACTTTATGGCAGCTGGGTCACCAGAAAGGGTGGTGAGCCATGGTGAGAACATCAATCAGAAGTCATTGGATGGTCATGGCTTTACGGAACTTTTTGCAGAGCAGGAAAGGCTTGTCCTGACAAGGCTCTGGGATTTTCTTAATCGGCTCATAACTTGCGGGAGCATAAGGGGTAAGTTTCTTGATTTTATATTTCCGAACTTTCAGTTTTTTCAATATGGTAATGTGAGAACTTCTGTATGGTTTTTCTTCTCTGCTAAAGAACCATCATACAAGAGGTTCAGTTCCATCATGTAATCAGTTGGAAGTCTTGTGAATTAAGAACACCCGATATAGTTAAGCTTATTGGGCTTTGTAATAAAGAAGACCACGCACTATAGCTCATTGTCTCGACTGAATCTTCCCCTTATTAGTATAAAAATGCTATTGAAGTCCAGTATCAACATGTTTGTGCACAGATCGAATGAATGCATGGAAAGTATGTCTCCTTATAGCCATAGGTCAGAACATTTAGCCATTGAAAACTTTGTTGTAACTTGAATACGAAAACAAAAGGTCAGGAATTTCGTTGTATTAGAACTTGAGGCTTAACATAGGGGGAAACCTTTCTTGAACAGTGAGCCATTTTGAGCTATGATAAAATTGTATCCTAGATACTTATATTTATTACCTATCTTGTATAAACGGTTTCGTTTATTTCACTTTGCAGAAACCATGCCCTCGCCATTAGCCGAAAACGATACAGGAAGCGAACAAAAACCTGCAGAGAATGGCAACATAAAATCTGGAAGTGAAATGGGAAGTCACAGGGAAGCATACGGCAATGACATTATAAACTCTCCTGTTCCGGAAGCGTCTCCAGGAGCGACTGCAGTCACTTCTTGTAATGAAGTCTTGTCTTTAAAGGTTGGGTTGCCTAATGGGAACGGGGAGATAAAATCACAGAGTGACAGAGAGTGGAAGTTAGATAGGAAATAATTAGGGTGGAAGTTTTAACCTAGCTCCTCTAGTTAGATGATATGTTCTTGTTTGAAGCTTTTATATTCCCGCTTTTCCGTTATATAACAATTGTTATAGCTATATTTTTCCTACTTTACGTGCTTGTATCATATAAGGTTATAATTTATATTGAAAATGCTAAATGTACTTAATAAAAACTTATAAAAAACTTACTTATCCATATGTCAATTATTAATATGTTGAAAATTAAAAAATTTGAATTTAAAAAAAAAACTAATAAAATAAGTCTTATAAGTAAAATTATAAATATATGTAACACTACTCATACATATATATTATAAGTCGACTACTTAAATAGAAAGTCATTTAAAATATAATATATGAATTTGTGTGACTGAGATGATAAAATATGTTTTTGTTTTTGTTTTTAACTCTTTAACCATGGAAGGATCTTAAGACAATGCTAATTTAAGTAAAATCTGTACCGATGATAGAGTTTCCTTTGGAGCTTCCTTGCACCTTCCTTTCTTGTTATTCAATTTTATTGTCATTTATTTATGGTGCTTTCCTTCCACCTTCGTTTCTTGGTCATTTTAAAAGCCAACAAAACTTGTTTGGATTGTCAGTTGGCCGATCTCATATTAGATACTTTTTTGAGTAGCCCGCTCAATCTGACCAGTTACCTAAAATTTAATATTTTATTTTATTTTTATTTTTAATTCATATTTTTTATCATTTTAAAATATTTAAAAATATCAGCATATAAATAGTCACTTCCTTAAATATTAAATAAACAAAAATTAAAATACATGAAATGTCAAAATGAATGGACAAAATGAGTGGATAAAATATTTTTTTCTTATTTTTTATTTATAATCAATTAGACGTAAAGAGCCCTCTTCTCCTTTAAATCCTGACTGACTGGTTAATTAATAATTATTTTCAAAAAAATTATTTCAATTTGAAACTTCTTTACTAAAAGTAAAATGATAAATCTCTTTGATTCTTATAAAGTACTGCGTTACAAACAAATATTTACAGAATATATAAAGGTGAAAATATTAGTTTTTTAATTTTTTTTTTAAATGTACGTATTGATTTAATTAGTTAATAAATTATAAATACGTGGCACGGAGATGTATTATTGGCAGTGCTAGTTATAGCGCACGTGCCACGTTGCGGCAGATGGTTAGAAAATAACGTAACATATATCTAATATATTTTTTCGTCAAAAAATAAAAAATAAAAAGTCCCACCACCACAGGGGCACATTCCATCCCCGGTTGGCTTCCGTTTATCAGTTTCCCAGTTTAAATAGGAACGAATGTTGTCGGTCAATGTTCCTCGGCTTCGACATCGAACACCATCATCCCTTCTGGCCCATTTCTCGCACGTGCGACTTGCACTTTTCCTCACGTGTGTTCGCCACGCTCCTCGCTTACGATCCTACCCGCCACGATCCAGCCTCTTTGGCTATAAATGTCAGTCCCTGATCATTACCTCAGCGATCGTTGGCAGTGCAGCAGGCAGAATGGAAGAATCCATCGATGTGGAGAAGCTCCGGTTGCATTTCCTCCAAGTTCTCCGTAGCAGACGTTCCACTGAAGGTAAAACCAAAGCTGGTTTAAAAGTTTTAGGGAAATTTTCTTGTAATGGCATGAGATTTCAAGTTATCGGTAATTGGAGGTTGTGTTGTGTTCCTAGTCGACGTTGGGATTTAATTGGTTGCTGAGGAATTGAAGCAAAATAGTCAAAAATTTAAATTGGGAATTTGTGTTGTTGATTCTCTTTTTTTGCTGGTAAATATTTCCAGTTCCGCTATCGGTGGAGCTTGCAAAACCTGTGGCTAACCCTCTGTATCAAGATGCTACCCCACCTCGATTCAGTGAGGTTGAAATCTCTTTCATTTTCTTGAAGTATATGTTGTGGTCCATGTTCTGTTGGAAATTTCTGAGTATACTCGTGTACTTAATGCCAGGCGATGGAGTGTTGCCCAAAGGCAGACATTGATGGGTTCAAGGACTTACTGATAGAGGAAAACCTGTACTTGATTACCGAGGTAATTAGAGCTAGAAACGGGCTTTCAAATTGAACTGATTCTGAAGTTACATTTTAGTTGTGGAAATTGTGGTTCTTGACTTTTCTTAGTAGAAGGACCACGTATTGGAGCTCTATCTTTTCTTTTTGTGACAAATTGAAGTTAAGCGGTGAAGTGATCCATGATAATTGAAAGTGAAACAATTTTCCTGAACCCAACTTCGTGCTTTGTGAAGATCTTCAAGTTCGATTAAGTTCCACCTCACCAAAGTTCACGTCTTATTTCTTGTGGAATGTTGTCTATTTCTTTTTTTTTTTCATCCCCTTACATTAGGAAGCGGGGGCCACCAAGGTGGACATTATTTGCTTTAGTTCTTATGGCATCCCGTTTGCTCATTTCTAGCGTCAAAGGAACTTATTGTGAATGATCATTTTTAGGCAGGAGACCAAGGGCGCTTGCCTGTGTTGATTTTAAGCATGAAGGAAAGCAATCCTCAAAGAAGGCCTGCTGTCGTTTTTCTTCATAGTACACATAAGTGCAAGGAGTGGTTGCGGCCATTGCTTGAGGTAGCTACTCTAATGGTCATTTTCTTGGTTTGTAGTCTTATTTTCTTTTGCATTATTTTGATTTGGCATTGGTCAACTTTTTATGCTTGTCTCAGGCATATGCTTCTCGAGGATATATAGCCATTGCCATAGATTCTCGATACCATGGTGAACGTGCCAGCAGTAAAACCACGTACCGAGATGTGCGCATTTTTACACCTTTATTTTGTTTTTCTTGGACCCAGTTCAATTATTTTCACCATATTTTCTGAATATGCACTACATCTGTTTCTCTTTTATACGGCCTTTGGGCTTCTGAAGACAAGCTCATGACCATAACATATTAATTCTGTCTCATAAGTTGGAGAATTAGTCCATAGCTTCTCATGTGTTTCTGAAAAAAAAGTAGAGCGAGCTGAATTAAATATGAAATCCTAGCTGCCGTTGGGCATTGAAACCATATTTCATCTATAAATTTTATCTCTACTCATGTTATTTGTAATCAAATGCAGGCTCTTATTTCATCATGGAAAAAAGGTGATACAATGCCGTTCATATTTGATACGGTAATTCCTTCATTTACACTCAACTCTTACCTGCTAATAGGAGATCTAGTGAGCTTTAGTTAATAGAACCTTTGAGGTTTAGTTGTCGGATGATTTTGGTCCCTAAGAAAGCATAAGCTCTTGATTCCTGCAGGTCTGGGACTTGATAAAACTGGCAGATTATCTAACCCAGAGGGAGGATATAGACCCCGCAAGAATAGGAATCACTGGTGAATCACTTGGAGGTTGGTTGAATGAGGTCTTAAAAGGATGGGACATTAGAAATGATAATTTGACATGCAAACTCATGTTGGCATTAATGAAAACTCTGAAAACATGCCTATTAAAAAAAAAGAGTACTGAAAAACTCTGAAAACGCAGGTATGCATGCATGGTATGGTGCTGTTGCTGACACTCGCTATGCAGTGATTGCTCCCATAATTGGTGTTCAGGTGCTGCCTCCTATTAGAAATTTAAAAGTTTACTAGTGTAGCTGATGTTTTTTGTAGCTAGCTGAATTTTGTGCAATGTGAATATAGGGGTTTCGATGGGCCATTGAGAATGATAAGTGGCATGGTCGAGTTGACAGTATAAAGCCTGTTTTTGAGGGTAAGAGATAAACGGACTATATGGGCTACAACTATCAGGAGCAAATTGTGGATTTTGTTTAGTTTAAATAAGATCTACATATGCTAAATGCATATGATATTCAAGTACCGAGCTTCTTAAAGCATACTTGAACTGGATGAGTTTCTTTTGCTACTATGGTGGTATATGTTGTTCTGATGCCCATATATTTTTTGGTGCAGAAGCACGGATTGATTTAGGCAAGAATGAGATCGACAAAGAAGTAGTGGAGAAGGTTGGCTAGATTATTGTCTAAATTTGTACAGTATACTTGCTGCAGTCTGATTGTTGCGGAGCCTTAATGGCACTTTAGCTTTTTAATTTTGACTATTTGAAGCACCTTTTACTTTTGATTAATTTTGCTACCCTGCATCTATATTCATTATTGGGTACATCTACTTTTGTACATGTATAATTCGAGTTGTACTACTTAGAATTAGCATTCGATGGAGTCATACATATCACGTTCATTTGCTATGTTCTGTCCTTCAGAAACTGGCTTCCCTGTGGAAGTTTTCTCATCTCACTGTGTATTTTAGATTTAATTACATCCTGCTCTTCTTTTTTTGGACTGACCAGGTCTGGGATAGGATTGCTCCTGGTCTAGCATCTCACTTTGATTTACATCACACCATTCTGGCTATTGCACCACGTCCTCTGCTGATTGTCAGTGGTAACATTTTATCTTGTCCTGTGTGTGTGTGTGTTGGCTTGTGCACACATAGGGTGCCTGGGTGTCTGGAGCCAACCACCTGTTTGGTATGATCATGATTTTATACCTATGATCTTTTAAAGAATCTGGAAGGTCCAAATAACGTGCTATATATGAAATAATGCACATGTTCCCAAATTCCGACACAGTAATCCTTGCTGGCATCAATTTATCTGTAAATTAACTACTTATTCTTACTTTCCTACAAAATTTTACTGGGCTAGGAGGCCATTGGTGCTCTTTGCCTTTTCCCCCCTTCAATTGAATTCTCTTTGAGGTTGGTTACCTTTGGTAGTTTGTAATATTTACTTAGTTTGACGTGCTTCTTTTTTCTTTTAATTTTGAAAATTTAGGTGCAGAAGATCCTCGGTGTCCACTTCCTGGTCTGAAAATGCCTGAATCAAGAGCATGCAAGGTCTATGAAGAGGCCCATTGTTTGGATAAGTTTAAGGTTTGATCAAAGCACCTGGCAAAAGATTATATAGTTGAAAACATATCAGACCATCTTCAAATTGGCTAACACTTCACGAAGACCTTTGAAAGGGAAAGAACTATTATTATTTCCCATTACTGTTGTTATTATATCATTCACAAAAACACGATCAAGTGTTTTCTCTTTCCTATTTCATTTTCATTGAACTAGCCAACAAAAATGTCATCTCACAAGGCATGCATAATTTCAGTATATTTCTATTGTTTCCCTTTTCCTTTATGTATGCCCCTCGTTTATAATTCTCTTATTGCATTTCCTTGACATGCAGTTGATTGCACAACCTGGAATTGGGCACCAAATGACACCGCTTATGGTAAAAGAAGCTTGTGATTGGCTTGACAGGTTCCTCAAGCAATAAACTGTGTTGTCAAAGTACTTCTGTTTGTTGTATCTCATATTCCTCCTTCGACCTGTCTAGTACGTGTTTGGTTCAAATGATGTATGCATTAGTGACCTCGTGTTCAAGTCTTGTATGGCATCTGCCACTTAAAGTTTAGTTATAAATAAAGCTGCGTTTCTTTCAAAAAGTGGATATTTCGCGTGAGGAATGCTGATGTTCATATAAAAATTACGCAGCACGGGCAATTCCTCTGCAGCTGGAATTGTTGCATGCTTTGTGCATACTGTTCTCTATCAGAAAGCTCGGTTCTCCACCTAATTATAGGCACCACTAGATAGTTTTGAAGTGCTTCAAATTAAGATCTTCAAAATGAGATGCAATGTTTATCGTTATATTTTCTTAACTCCACTCCTGTTGCCGGAAAAAATGGGGAAAAAAATGAAACATGCCAGAACAAACACAACTTGAATGAGAAACAGCCTCGCTTTTCAGATTAGCCATGCTCCAGTTTCTCCCCGGAAAATATAGAGCTCATGATCCTAAACTTCAAGCTCAAAAGTAGAGCAGAGGCTATCTCACCATGTATCTCCAGTTATTTTAGTCATTTGAACATCAGTATTCCATAACGAGCCTTCAGAGCGGATCAGGCCAAATTGCGTATCGAGGGTTGAGTTTCCACAGCCAATTCGGCCATTGTAAGCCAAATGTCGGTAGAAAATTCTTCAAGAGATCTTAGCCTTGAAAGTTGCAGACAAATCTAACTCCCACTGTCTACTAATTAAAAAAGATGCCATAATTTAGAAAGAAAACAAAATGCTTCCAATTAATTGGAGGGCAATAAAAGTGCAATCTCATTATCTCCATCCTAATCTAACGGGAGGGGTCCATTTTTTTCTTTTTTCTTTTTCTACTCTACAATGAATATACAAGATCCCAATGCCAGATAATCAACAGAAATGCAGGCGACAAGCAAGAATTATATATATTAAAAAATTACAGCGAAAATAAGCAAGTTAGCAAACCAAAATAAATGAACAAAATAAAAAGCACCAAAACCAGTCATGACTTCACATGCTACCCAGCTCTACCAGGAGTGGGTTTCGTTGACTTCAATTTAGCCATATCAACAAGGTCCCCAAAGAACTTGTCCTCTGGCTTAGAAGGCTTACTAGGTGGGATATAAGATGGAGTAGAAAGCTGGTAGGAGTTTCTCAAGCCATTGTTGTCACCGACTGATAATCCGTACATTCTCTGTTCTAGGTATTGCATTCCTTGTGGCTGACCGTAGCCATAACCCGCATATTGGTGGTTCCCATACATTTGTTGAGGGAACATAGATGCCATCTGGGCAGTTTGCATGGGCTGTGAAAACATTCCCATGTATGGCCCTCCTTGGATTGGCTGAGAGTGCCAACCCAACTGCTGGCTCTGACCAACCTGATTATTAACTGTCGACAAATGGCTGCTGCTTGTAATTGGCTCGTTATACATACCTACCACCTGGTCCTTACCCATTTGTTGAGGCACCAGAGGAGAATGAGCACCACTTGGAGCATGTGTGACAACCATTTGAGTAACTTGCACCGGTTGAGGGTATTGAGCAGCTGTCACTGGACCACTGTTATCCATTGGCTGAGCTTCCCAAGGTGGTGGTGGTAATGACGCACTGATTTGAGCACCTGTTCAGAAGCAAGCATTGTAAGCTCCTCACATAACACCACGCAATTACATAACTAAAGCAACAAAATAGGGCCCAGCCAGCACATCGCTACTTATTACAAATGCATAAAGAATTTCTAGCATAATTGTGATTTGGCATTATGAAGGCGTTTCTGCCTAAAGATGGGAAATTTTGGTGAAAAGAATATGTGATAAAAGCATACACATTTCTAGCATGCAATACATAGAATTAAGCAAGAAGTGCACCATAGACTGGCAAAGGCGGCTGCGGCTGCGGCTGCTGCTGGGCAATTTGGCCATTCCAGGCAGAACCAGCACCTTGCATGTACATTGGCTGCTGCTCATATTGAGACAATCCAACAGTTGGGACACTTCCATTCGAGTAAAATCCACCTTGGGGAGATTGAAAATTCTGTTGCTGTTCAATTTGTGGAGCCAAGGGATTGCCCTGTCTAGTCGAATTGGCAGATTGAGTATTGACAGGATTTGGAGTGTTGTTGGTCTCTGAAAACATGTCAAAAAGAACCAAGGCATTCTGCTGAGAAATAGGACTGGCAGGCTGTTGTCCTACCACAGGAACAAGAGCCAACGGATTTTCTGCCTTTTGTGAGCTATAGTCATCACCACTCAGCAAGTCCATTTTGGGGTCAACCCTTGCTGGAGGAGCTGCAGCATTAGTTGCAGGAGGAGCGGGAAGCAACAGTTGGTTCAGTGGCTGCACCTCTACACTAGTACTTGAGGAGGCTCTGAGGAAAAAAGTTCTGCTCTTACAGCTCAAGTAAACAGAAGGTATCTAATATTTTACCAAAAACTTATATTCTTTGATGGGAAAATGAAACTCATGTAATTGTACACTGGACCTGTGACCTTCACCTCCATCCTTTATTTGTAGGAAGGAGGAGATGCCATTTGCTCAAAATAGCCAGCAATAATTTTATTTTCTTTTATTAAAAGGAAAAAAAAAAATCTATTGAATTAAAAACCAATAAATTTACATTGTCTTGTATGCAGTAAAAAGAAACATATTTGAAACAAACAACTCAAAATCTATTAAGATTTTTTAATATCTTTATATCAGATTCCACTATTAAAAAAACATGAGGCCTCCTTACTGCAGAAGAAACATATATCATATTTGCAACAAACATAAATATAGGGGAGGTTTGGATAGTAAGTTGAGTTGAGATGAGATGAGAGTTGAAAGTTGAATAAAATATTGTTAGAATATTATTTTTTAATATTATTTTTGTTTTGGGATTTAAAAAAGTGAAATCATTTATTATATTTTGTTTAGAAGTTTGGAAAAGTTATAATAATTAGATGAGATAAGAGTGTTTCATTATCCAGACCACCCCTTACTATCTCGGTCTTCCCTTAGGTGCCTCCTTCAAGTCGCAATCCATCTGGGACGGGGTGTTGGAAAAAATGGAGCGGAATTGGCGAGTTGGAAGAGGATTCACCCAAAGGTGGTAGAGTTACGTTAATAAAATTACTCTTTCCAATCTACTTGCCTACTTCTTATCTCTTTTTCCAATACCATGCAAGGTGGTTTATCACTTAGAGAAGTTGCAACGACATTTCCTATTTGGGGGGGGGGGGGGGGAATAGATGAAGAATTCAAGTTTCACTTGGTGAATTGGGCTATGGTTTGTACCCCAATACATGAAGGTAGGCTGGGAATTCGAAATTTGTTGGTTTTCAACAATGCTTTATTGGGTAAGTGGCTATGGATATACCATGAGGAGAGGGGAGCTTTGTGGAGAGTTATCATAGATTTAAAATATGGTGGATTGGGGGAGGATGGTGCTCGAATGGGGTGAGTGGACCTCATGGGGTGGGGCTTTGGAAACGCATCCGAAGAGGCTGGACAAACATGCATCGATATAAACGTTTTGGAGTTGGGGATGGTTCCAGAATTAAATTCTGGACTGATTTATGGTGTGGAGATCAAGTCCTTAAGGAATCTTATCCAACAATATACAACATCGCATGAAGACAGGAGGCTTCAGTAGCAGAACTCATGGATTTGTCTAGTGGCTCTCCCCAAAGGAATATCATGTTCCTTAGAGTTGCCCAAGACTGGGAAATTGACACATTTACAGATTTCTTTAATCTGGTGTATAATTGTAGAGTGAACGGAGGAGCTGATATGATTTTGTGGTCACCATCCAAGAAGGGAAGATTTCCTGTACAGTCATATTATAAGTCCCTTATGAAACATTCTACAAGACCGCTCCCATAGAAGAACATATGGAGGACCAAGGCCCCCCTAAAAGCTTCTTTTTTTGTATGGACAGCTTCATTAGGAACCTTAGATAATCTATGGCAACTCATTGTGTTAGATTGGTGTTATATGTGCAAGAACAGTGGGGAGTTGGTGGATCATTTATTACTACATTGTGACATACCCATGAGTTTGTGGAATGATATACTTGCTAGAGGGGGCCTCCATTGGGTGATCCACGAAGGGTTGTGGATTTTTTGGCCAGCTGGCAAGGCATCCAAGGTACCACCCAAATTGCAACTATGTGGAAGATGATACCGATCTGTCTATGGTGGTGCATATGGGTGAAGAGGAATGGTTGAAGTTTTGAAAATCATGAACGGACAATGGACGAGATTAGAACTTTATTTTTTCATACTCTACTCCATTGGTCAATTGTAATAGACTTTAATGGCATGAAAGTACATGATTTCCATGTATCTTCAGCCACTCATGCATAGGTGTTGCTCTTGTATATGTCCCACGAGGCCTCAAAAGGTGAAACTCAAAGTCAAGATGCACATACCAAGTGCAAAAGCGACACATTTCGATCAAGCACTTTCAATACCATAATTAAACCTATAGTGTCAGACTATATAAAAACCTAGGCCATGAATATAAACATAATTTCTTAGTACAGCATTTTCTAATTGATTTTATTAGGTCATTTTTTTTTTTTTTGATCAGTTTTTATTAGGTCATTCCCAATAACAACATGACATACCAGTGGATTTAGTCACCATATTATCAAAGAGAATGCAGTGAATGTGAACCAGCTCAAGAAGCCTAATTACCTCCCATCAGGCTGTTTGCTTTTATCTCCAGTATCGACCAGAAGACCATCAACATCAACAAGTCCTCTAACAGGTTCAGGGTTGGGTTTCTCTATTTGAAGAGAAGTTCCTGATGCAATTGCTTCGTGCTTGGTCAGTACACGCTGCAAGTCATCATTCAGTGCTAGTCCTTGACATAGCAGTGACTCATCCCTGAAAGAGATGAATGGAAATTACAAACCATGTTTAAAGCAACGTACATGACATGACATAATAACATTTCACAAGCTTGGGAGATTTGCTCACTAATGAAAGGACTATTCATAGAAATAATGCCATGCTGAAAGTCCCTACATGATCTGGCTGAACATAAATGCGTGAATCCCACATACAGACAACCACTATGTATGTGCAAGCACACAATTTGTGTGTACGTGCATGCGAGAGAGAGAGAGAGAGAATGCTAAATTTGACGGGAGAGGGTAACAGGTAAAGAACAAAGGCCTTACGAAGTTGAGTTAACAAGGTGCACTACTCTCCGTTTGTATGTACGACACTGTTCCACCAAGTCAACAATAACATCCTGTCTAAGCCCCTGCAAATTGAAACAAGATTATCCAGCATGCAAATAAAGATTGATGAGATTGGAATATACCAAAAAACCAGTGACAAGTTATACATCTAGATAAAAATATTAACAAAAGTACTTGATTTTGATCTTTTTAAATTTCTTACCATAAAAGTTTTCAGTCAGCAGTAGTTTTTTTTATAAGCCATTAGCATTATAAATTAAATAGAGTATAACCCAAAGTTCCTCATAGCCCAGTTTTGATGATTTTTTAAAAGAGGTAATCAGCATCTATGTTATTGTTCCATAGTTCTAAATTTTCTTCACATATACCTCTTTGTTTGCTGGCTCTATTGCGCTCAGCATTTCTGTAAGGACATCCATGATGCCACGTGCATTCTGGATTTCTGACAGGCTAGCAAAAGAAATTTCAATTTATAAAAGGATATAAAACGATGAATCATTAGTCAATAAAACTGACAAGAAAAGGATGAATAAAATTGTCATGCAACCCTTGGCACTGGAAAGAGTTAGTTCATGCTCAATCTAATAACATTGAATACCTTTTTTTTTATATATAGGTAAATAACATTGAATACTCAAATCCTCAGATCCAACAAACATCCCTCTGCTTGTTCTCATAATTCAAACATTTAAACCATCAGCATCGCACAGTTTCAAGTCAACATTAATTGAGCCTTGCAGACCAAATTTACTTCCTCTCCCTATGCTTGACGATTAAATGGATGTGGCAGGTTTTTTTACCACAAACTATACCAAATTCAAGAGAGAACCAAGGACCACAATTTTTTCATCAATTGCTCTTCAATTAATATATCGATTTCATATGTAAGTAAAGAACAGGCCAGGATACAACAATCAGCAGGAAAATCTAGGAAAAGAAGGTAGTGCATATTTATATGAGATTTGGGGACTGCCACAATTCCACATTCAATCACAGACAACTAAAGACGAAGTACCATCTTAAACAGTCAGACAAATGTGTGTTGATTAACCAAATGATTAACATGTTTGTCTCCCTTAATGACATCAGAAATGGAGTTGCAGATGTACCTCAAGGTTGGAAACTCAGACTCTGCAGATGACTCAGTTGTCTCTTGCTGATTATCATGATTGCGTAGATTATGAGGGTATGATGTCAAAGGATGTGTTTGTGGAGGTGTGAACACAGGTGCGGAACTTCCAGATCTCTGAGGGAATACTGCCCCAGCACGCTGAAACAAATATGTGCTCTGTCTCAGAGAATGACAAACAAAATGGTCTAACTATGATCATAAGCACTATGATAGTGTCAGGGCAATGAAAAGGCAAAGTAAAGCTAAGTAATTATGTTTCTTCTCTAACTGGAAAAGTACTTCAAGAGAAAACACTAGGTAAATGTACCAACAATTCTTGGTATGCAGCATAGTATTGGGGATATCTTGCCCTTGGTCCTCCAAAAGCTTCTTGCCAAGTATCTATCAGGATCAATATCTTCTCTTTGACATTAAAGTCAGGCTACAATATGCATAAAAAATACTTATTATAACAAATGAGAGTAAATACAACATTGACCTGCAACAAAAATATTCAAGAAACATCTGTACCTTCTTCTTCACTATTTTCACCATCTCATGAAGAACATCCTTCTCTGCTACATGCATGTGAACAATGTCCCCACAATTCTTTATGACTGTCTCCAGTAGCTAGATACAGTGACCAGACCAAAATAAAACCAATTTTAGTCCTCTGTAAGAAAAAATTTAAAAAAATTGATAAGCGATATGACAATTATTTCACTGAAGCCTAACATGATGAGATTTCAAGTAGAGTTTCATGCAGAATGCCAAAAGATCGTATGACTCAGGGATGAAGCCAATACCTCCTGCATGCATCTAATCCATTATGTTTCACAATCGTCCTAGAATTCTGATATGCATCTATGTTAACTATTGAGATATAGAAAGTCACAATACTTAAAACTTGAAATATTGAAATAATTAAAAACTAAAAAAACATTTCCAGCCCAGCTAATTCGTCATATAACCCTAAGACACCTTTTTTTAGGAAAAGAAAAAAGGATTCCAAAAAATTTTTGGAAATTGGATGTCATCAAACGGAAACATAGTTTCTGACTGAATCGTCCATTAGTGTGCTCCTTGGTTTGGGTGATGTTTAATAAATATTTGTTAAATATATAACCGCAAAATGTTGGAATGTAATCAGGATATTCTTTCGCCATAAATGATGACTTGCTAAAAAATGTTGCCATATTTTGAAAATTGGATGTCATCAAATCCTAAAAGGGTTCTCCTACCTCTAGAAGTCCAGCGTATAGCATGAAACAAAGTAGGCTCAAAGCAAATAAACACCCCTTTCTCAATTTCCAAAATATGCACAAGATGCTTAGAGAAGTAATAAAGTAAATTTTAATACAAGTGAGCACTCCCATCTATAAGAAGTTGAAGCACTAATGAAATTTAGAAAGATGAAGAATGGGCAAGAGCCCAACTATACAGTATATTTTGTGAAGCAGAAGAAAGAGAGCCCAAAATCTAACCACATTTAGACAAGGTTTTCAAATTCATATATTTGTACATGTGTTTGTTTGTGTGCATGTGCGTGTTCATATTTATATCAAGTTCTATGGACTTACTGTTAGGGCTAGAAGTTGAACTTTTGGATTCTTACTGCCAAGGCGCTTCTTTATACCTTTAACAACATCCTTCGCTTGCCTGGTCATATATAATTAACCAAGAAATCCAAATTTTAGGGAAACAGAAGGAAAACACAATATTAGCAAATTATATAAATCCATTTACCCCCTAAAAGACACACCATGCATGTGTTTCCCTTAGTGGCCCCATAATTTGTAGGACACAAACTCATTATAAGAAAGAACTTGTGTATGTTCCTATTGCCAAGTTCTTGAGGCTTATCATTTCCCATTCCCAACCATCAGTGCATTACAGAAACACAATCAACTTAAACAAGTTTGTTCCTTAGTTTTTTTTTATGGGCAAAGTGTGTCCGAGAACAAAGTCCCGACTAATCGGGGGTGCACAGGCCCAAGACAAGGAGTTTTCTACAAATGCACATAGGATAATTCAAGAGGAAGTTCCCTCAGTCCGATGGCCCCTAAAAAAATTGTTTGCACCCAAGAGGATTCGAATCTTAGATTTGGAGGGAGCATACCACCAATACCAAGGCCTTTACCACTTGAGCCAACCCCTAGGGGTTACAAGTTTGTTCCGTAGTTATAACAAACAAGTCTACATTGAATTGGTATACCTCTTCCTAGTAGAAAAATAGTCTTAGAAACCAGTCAAATAATTGTAATGCTAATCTTTGAATTGAACCTGCCTGCTATATGATCATTAATAGCCAATCATAGGCTTCCTTATATCACAAAAACCACATCATTTGAGTAAATGGTACTACTATTCCCATTTGTATTATTATTATTATGACCCCACCCCTTTTCGTGTGGTGGAGGAGATGCCATCTGATGCTAGAGCTCATTGGCCAACTTCGCAACATTTAGCTTACTTTTTGAATAAGTAATAAAAATTTCATCATAAGCGCATAAGGTGCAATCCAAGTACAACGAGTAGTCTACAAGAAAGTCATCCAGCTTGGTAACATAAACAAAACTTTATAAGTAAACTCAAACAAGTATTAAACTGCAACCCAGGTTTACCGAATGCGCTCATCCCTAAATTATCCAAAGAGAGATAACCACGTAATTGACACAAATTTATTTCACAAAAATGATGCAAAAGTCCATTAAACGGAAACATAGTTTCTCACTAAATCGTCCAGATTACATTCTAGATCCAAACCATGGCCCAAGGTACTTGACTACTTATGCAAGTTTGTGTTGCTCCATAAGTCAATTATAAAACGCAATTTATATAAAATAAAAGTTCTTATACTGACTATTTTTTAGGCATGAAAGCAACGAGCAGATCTAGTTGAGATTTAGCATTTTTCTACCCCCTCGGCAAAAAAAACCCTAGATAACTACGTTCAGACAACAAAATGATAAAGCTGCGACAATTCACAAACGTCAAATGTGCAAACAAAATACATAATAGAGTCCTCGATACACAAAAGCAGTAGGGACGGTATCTAACAAAAATGAGAGGGGTATTGGAATCAGCGGCAACGCGTACCCAGGGTCGTGATTGAGCATATCGCAGATCTCGATGTTCATGGCCCAATCTGGGCCGATCAGCATGTCGCTCGTCGCTCGTTCCACCATTGAATTCACCATCTCTGTTCACCGCCAAAAAAATCGATCCTAATAATGAAACCTGAATCCAGCTACCGAGCACACACTTTTCACGCGAGATCGCAGAGATTTCCCGCAATAAAATCCCGGCGACTCTTTCTCGCTCTCCCTCTCGTTTCTACTTTTCTGTTGTGAAAAGATTTTCGTTTTCTTTTTCTTTTCTTTCTTGTCCTTCTACTTTTATTCGGGCTTTCCAGTCAGAGAAGAAACTTAAAGAGACAAGCCCACTCATAAAGGGCCGCGTTTCTCTACTCGTGAGTCATACGTGCCGGTACTGATGTGTACTCTCCCGATACCGTTGGTTTAGCAGACGCTTTTCATCGTTCGTGTGGCCCTGAGCCCCTAAAACCCCTGTTACGGGGCCACCCGGTAGGCTTGCCAGTTACGGAGATTATCTCCTGCAGATTAACTTTACGAGGTAATTTATTTTATGGAATTGCTTAATAGTAAAAGTTTTGCTGTAATACATGGAAATTTTTTAATCTAATTTTAATTCTATTATGTTTATTTGCTTCATTTTTTGTTTACGACTTTGAAATGATGCTTCTTAGTTAGTACAATATGGCATCTTATCAATATAAAATGGGGACAAAACAGTTACAATAAATTAGAGCATTTCCAGTAGTAATATAGATGTTCAGCAGCTCGTTGCTTACGAATGGAGACGAGAAAAGTAAATGGACCGCAATATTTATTTAACACGACTATAACTACTCAACTTAATCAAGAACAAAGTATAACTAAATTAGTGGACACAAATCTCGTTTCTTTAATATCGTTCTCGAGATCTAAGGTTATATTTGGATGTCAATATCTCATCAATTCATTTCAAACCAATTATTAATGGATTTTTTTTTTTTTTTTTATAAAAAAAATTCAACTCATCTCAACTTGCATACTTCATACATTCAACGCATATCTCAACCTATTTATATTCAAACACATATCAATAAAATTTGTAAAATATTATTATTCACAAATCGACTCAAATTATCTGAAATTATCTTAATATTCAAACATTAACACAATATAAGAGAAGTAAAACTATTATATTCCAATCTTTCATTGTATTTTTATTTTTTTAAAAAGATAATGGTATATCAATTTTATTAGTAAGTCGATTTTGAGATTATATATTCAAAGAAATATATATTCAAGATCGCCCAAACCAAGGGGCACACAGCCCATGGCCACATGGCACTTACAATGTAGTTTGGAATATATCTTTTTGGAACGAGGAGGAGTTAGAAGAAACAAATTCGCATCACATGTAGCAAAGCAATGGCGTAGGCAACAACCGCCCAGCATATTATAAATCTAGATAGAATATTCAATATAGATGCTCCACTTGCTCTATAAGTACGACCGTGTACGTCTTTTCCCCAACGACTACCAGTCTACCAGTTCAACACAATTTTTAAAATCAGGGTTGGGCAAGCGGGGTCCCGCTCCCGTTAGCCCCGCCCCCGTCTGGCGCCCAACAGGGGTGGGTAGTACCCAATCCCAACTCGTATTTTTTGGTTCCGTACTTTTTTTAAAATATAAATATTTATTATTTTTTCTATATATACATATAGTAATATGTATTAAGTAAAACTTTTAATTAATACTTTATGTAAATTGTAGTATAGCAGAGTGACCATTTTATAGATTACCTTTACGATACAAGTCTTACACTTAAATAATGTGAAATTATTGTATTGTACTACAACTTACACAAGATAAGTACTAGCAAATTTAAAAACTACATAAATTTTAAATTATAATTATATTTAAAAATTTAAATTTAAAATTTGAGTTTCCAAATATGTTTTTGATTACTTTTAGACATAAGAATAATTTAGTCAATTATTGAAGTAGGCGAGAGGCGGAACGGATTGGAAGTCCACCCCACCCCAGGATGCGAAGGCAGGGCGGGCAGCACCCCTAATTTTTACGGTTTCGAATAGGACATATATATATTATGATGAAAAACTCCGAAAGATGGTGCAAACACAACATGTGAAAAGTTATCACCACTATGATAGAAGGAATTATGAAATCTCTTCATTCAGAAACACTTTTGCAAGAACTCGGTAGTTCAGATTGCAAATTTAAAGCAATTAGTACAATCCGCATAGTTGTTGTTCCTGGAAGATGTAAACACAAGACACGGCCAGCTGAGAGGAATTTTTAGCATCGTATCATGCATACATCCACACTAACCTGTAACCGAAGCTTACTGTTATATTTCCTTGGTACAAGACCAAATAGATAGGCCGTCATCAAGCATGGCATTGCCTACCTTTCTGTAGTGGAGATCATACGTCAAGAATTTAAAGCACTTATTTGTAGCAAAGCACGATGGATCTCTCAGCAAAGGTTGAAAATGACAGAACTCCACCGCTCCCAACCATGATGGATTGAGCCCGAATGCAAAGCCGTGTCACGTAACACAAAGAGAAGGAATCAAGCAAGCTTAGTAGGAAACAGGAACTCGGACCGTAGGGGGACCAGATTTCATGTCCTCAATGATGAGACTCAAGAGAATGAGAGCCACAGGACCTTCTTTGCCTAGAAAGAAACAAGAGTTGCAACTTGTCAACTTTCAGACTTCTAGAAGCCACATTCATTCCACTCAATAACCAAGCTTCACAGAATAATAAACAATGCATTAATTCTTGAAATTTCTTAGATAACCAGAATCGATGGAGTAGTGTAGTGCACAGGGAAGAAACTAAAACATGCATGCATAACTCTTTTCTTTAATATGTTCAAGCTCCAATATTGTCCACTTAGTAAATTAGCTCCACCTGCACTGGACAGTGCCAAAATAGTTCCGAAGTACTTCTGATGCTTCTAGTAACTATTTTTGGAAGGAAATTATGCCTCCAACAACATACATACGTTAAAAAGAGAAGTGTTAAAAGTAAACTCACAAAATATCTAATACATACCTTAAACAAAGCTAGCATTAAAGAAAGCACTCTTAACTTTTGTTGCAAATGACATTTATATAACTGAGTCTGCTAAAAAAATAATGCAATTTTGATATGTGACAAACATAAAATGCATATACCTGCATGTATTCACGTATCTAAACAAACAACTATTTATAGGGAGTGCACAGTGAAAGTAAATTGCAGAAAAGTTCTCACCATCACCAATGACCTGCTCATCCCACTGGATTACAGGCCGAACAAGAATTCCACTGCCAATGAGCATCATCTCATTGGATTTCTTCCCTTCGTCTACAGTCACATTTGTTACTTTTACTCCTTGAAGCTTACCCTCCCTAACCAGTTCGTTCGCAAGAGTCAATACCCTCTTAGCTGTGCACCCACTTAGAATGTTGTCAAAGTTAGGCATAAGAAGTTCCTTGTCTTTTGTAACAAAAGCCACGTTCATGTTAGGCCCTTCAGCAACTAACCCTTCACCATCTAGCCAAATAGCTGCATATGCACCATTTTCCTCTGCCTCCATCTTTGAAAGCACATTTGGAAGGTAATTCACACTTTTCATGGTAGCAAATTGTGGGGGTTTAATCTGGATTGATGAAGTTATTACTTTAATGCCCTTTGAATCAAATGGTGATTGATCTTGGATTACAACAGCATAAAGAGCTGGTTGATGGCAGCCAGATGGGGATAGTTGGAAATCGCCCGGTCCTGCAGAGAGCCAGTATCTCAAAGATCCTTTTCTACACTTGGAAGCACTCACAGTTTGTATCAGTATTCTTCTTATTCTTTCCCGATCATATGGGAGTTCAATTTTGGCCATAGATGCAGACCTTAAAATCCGGTCAAGGTGTTGGTCCAGCTCGTAGAGGTATCTGGGGTGGGAAGAAATACAGCAAGAAGAGATAGCTTAAGACCAGACTAAAACTAGAATACAGTAAGGAGGTATCTGGTTCACTCTTTCTTAATGGCTTAGTCTTTTAAGACAATTAGTAGTTTATGAAGATAATAGAGAATATTGAGCTAAGTTTGATCCTTGATTCCACTCATCTCCCTCCTATTTAAATTTAAACTTCTATGTGTGGGATCTTAAGTTTAGACATATTTGTCAAGGGAGAGTTAGAATATTTTGAAGCAATTAAACTTGCCATTTTCTATCCACTTAAGCATTTATAATAATTAGTAATCTATCCAATTTGAAAATAATCTAGTAGTTGAAACACTAAATACATATTGGTTGATTTCTACTAACACCAATAAAAGTTCTTTATATTATTCAGCAGGTACAAGTAATTGTTTTCTATTTTAAATACCATAGATAAGATACGATTTGATTATGGTCCCTCTCGGAAAGATTTGTGAAGTTTCAAGTTCACAATGGCAGATTCTGTTGTAGAGATGTTCTAATCCGATATATTCATGATATTCTATAATGATAATATTAAAACTGTACAGATCATTTTTTTTTTTTTTATTGCCACATAACCAAAATCACTGACCCGTCCATTATGGCTGCAGTATCAAAAACACCGTGCCCTCTGTGGACCATGTGATCATCAATGGGGATCACCATAGCTGCTGGATCTGTCGTTATTCCACCAAAAATGCTCGAGTACATGGCTAGGAATTGCTGCTTGCCCTTTTGAGTTTCTCGGCTTGTTTTTAGCCTTTCAATAGCCTTAAAAAATGTTCAGGTGAACGTTGAAACAAAGTGTTACTAACAGAAGCAGTAATTCTACGAATTTCTGAAGTACGGCCAAGAAACGATGTCTAGGCCTTGACCAACACACATGTTTATGCAGAGAAGAGTCCATTTCTAGTAATGTTCAAGTTTCAAGAGTCTTCCCCTTTAGATTGTGATTTTCCAAGGAAAATACAAACGATTACCCGTCAACTCATCTATATCCAAATGAAAAATAAAAGCTAATCATAAAAATGGACTAGGATGATTAACCTCTAAACAAGACAATAGTGGAACATCCGATATCGGAGCTGTAGAATCTGCCAAAACAAAGTCAACCTCGCATCAGTTTTTGAAAGCCCAGAGAACATGTTTAATTTAGATAACAAACCCATTTTTATTTGTCAAATCACGGTTTTGGAATCTAGAAAAGTCCATAACAGAGAATCTGAAAAGAAGAAGAAAGCGGAGGAATAGAAACTTGCCAGCCAAAGCTTCATTGTGATTAGAACTTCCCAAAATTCTGATTTCTCTTAGTGGCTTGTGCTGTGAATTAAAAAACCCGAGTCCCGAAAACGAAATATTTCGGGAAACTACGTTCGACTTATGAGAATGATCATGGAGCTTTGCAAGAACATGAGGGTTTTCTGAGGTGGTTTTGGTGGAAGCTGGTAGAGAAACCATGGAAGCGAGCAGAGAGGGCATTGAGAATCAATCGCAGATGATTGGGAGTTTAATTAGCAAAGTGCCTCGAAATATTCCCAAAACATAATAGACGAGAATAATACAAATCTAAAAACAAACAAACAAGACAAAACAAAGGGACAATTACAGTACAGTCCAAACTGCCGGCCTAGCGAGATTTCTAAACTGAATTAGGATGATGGCTAATTTTCTGTAAAAAATAATTAGAAATAATTATTAGTTTTTTCATATTTCTGGCTTGTCTCCTAAACATAACTTATAATTTAAACGTGATTTTTCGGAAGAACATGCACAAAAGGGAAGAATGGGAGAACCAATTTATTTGAGGCAAATCCTTTTTTTTTATAATTTCGTTTGTTTTCACATCTCTTCTTATCTTATTTCATATCATTTCATTTAATTATTATAATTTTTTCAAATTTTCATACAAAATTAAATATATAATTCAATTTTTTTAAATCTAAAATTTTAAAACAAAAATAATATTCAAAAAATAGATTCTAATAATATTTTATTACTTTCAACTTTTATCTTAATTTATATCATCTAAAACAAATGAATATTTTCATCCATTTTCATCCTTGTATCTTTGGTAGGAATCTTGAGACATTGTAACTGTTATATCGATGTAATTTTTTTATTATTATATTGATTTACTTGAATAATCGGTTTGAAGTGATTTACTTAATCATTTTAAGTGCATTAAGATAGGTTTGTCAAGTAGGAGGAGATAAAAAATTTTCATCTCATTGTTATAATTTTTTAAAATTTTTACATAAAATATAATAAACAATTCAACTTTTTCAAATCTCAATTCAAATTTTTCAAATTTTAAAAAAATAATAATATTAAAAAATAATACTTTTAAACTTTTATCTAAAATTAAAAAATTTCACCCTACCATCCAAACCAAACATATTTGTAAACCGTGTCCTAAGTTCGGGCCGCTGGGAGTCATTGGAGTAACCGCGCTAAAATACCCACCAAAATGTTTGCAGAATTATCCCTCTCTAATTATCTACTATTGGGTGTTAGAGCATCCCCATTAGAGTCTCCATAAAATTCTTCATAATTTAACTAAAAAGTACATTCCTTAAAATTATCCCTTAAATTTTACTCATCTTAAAAAAGCATTCTACATCTCATTCCCCATATCTATCTCTATTATATTAAATAATATTTTTCTATTATTTTTTTATTATTTTTTTCTCTCACTTCCATTTACAATCTTAACTACTAACTCTTTTGTCTTATTATATTCTTTTTAAATATCACATTTTACTAAATACTTATACGATTTTGAGTACCGAATACAGTATTATTTTTCAAATCAAAATACGTATTATAAAAATAATATTTTTTTATCTTTTCTCCAACGGACACTTTTTTTTGTCTTTTCTTAAACGGTAATATTTTTTAGTTTTTTTTCCAACGGACACTTTTTTTGTCTTCTCTCAAAATGTAACATTTTTTGTCTTGTCTCTAACGAATACTTTTTTTGTCTTCTCTCAAATGGTAACATTTTTTATCCTTTATATAACGGTAATTTTTTCATCTATAAATACTCATTCTGCTTACACTCACATTCTCACAAACTCAAGTTTCATTTGATCGAAAGAATCGAAATTCAACAGTCTCCCCTGATATCCCATTCCCTTCATCAAATGGCTCGTACATTTTTTCGCAAATTGCTCACATACTTATTCTCTGAAGATGAATTGGATGTTGTTCTTAATGACGAGGCTGAAGGACAGTCATCGAGGCATCGTGACAATCGTCAACACCGTAAGTTCATTCGGTGTGATCATATTCAATGGCACAAGCGTCTTTTTCGCGATTATTTTGCAGAAAATCTAGTATATCCCTCGAATCTATTTCGAAGGAGATTTCGGATGAACCGTCCCCTATTTCTCTGTATTCTAAATGAGGTAGAGTCTTACAAGCCGTATTTTGTCCAAAGAAGAGATAATGCCAGAAGACTTGGTTTATCTTCTATGCAAAAAATAACCGCAGCACTTAGAATGCTGGCGTATGGGGTTACTGGAGATTTTATGGATGAATACATACGTATTGGTGAAAATACCGCAATTGAGAGCCTTAAAAAATTATCTGAGACAATAGTCAGTGTTTTTTCAGATGAATACTTGCGGTCATTTGTGGTTTCTTTGTATTGCTCGAAGTATTCATAAATTTTTTCCTATAGTTGGGAGTGTTTTTGGTCTGTTCCCTAGACGGCATCAAGGCTACAATTAAGCCATGCGGAGACAAGTAACTTATCTTTTTCAGAGGTGAAATTTGCACCCTTAACTGATTTCCTAACTCTGATAGGATTGTTATGGGGTAGGGGTGGAGAGTCATCAACAATCACATGAGAGTTTTCAATTTGCCAACCGTAAGTGAGATCTAGTTGAGGATCTTGACTTTAGAGGTTGGTGAAATGCATATGTCAAGGGTCTTGTGAATCCATATCTAAAAACAAACTGAAATGTTAAACACCGTAACTATGAAGTTTGGGATTATTTCAACCTTGGCTCATGAACCGAATGGTGAAATATAACGAAATATGGTTACCCTTTCATAGCTGCACCATCGGTTGCCACTACTTGTTGGCCTTCCGGATTACCCTGCCATTGAGGATATAACCATAACTTTCCAATTCCAGTACGGTTTGTCATCATCACAGCCGAGGGGGTTTAATTTACACATTACATTTATATTATAAAATAATACAAAACAATGACATAGGAAAAAGCAACTGCACATAACTAACTAATTCTGATGATTAACACAAAACAACAACCAAACAGCATGCAAATCAAAATAATGTTAAATAAGAGCATTTCCATTGGATTCTCCATAAAATTATAGTTATAAAAAATAAATGGGGTTTAGAATGGTTGAAATATTGACAGCATGTGTAAGCAAAGAGCCATTCACATCGAATAGCTGCAAAACCCCACCCAAACGTCCATTGCTTTTTCTGGAAAGTACCAGAAACTACAATATGACAATCCGGATGAGAATTACCCCCCCAATATCGATAGGGCCCTATAACATTTGGGAATTAACCCGCATTATAACACTATCATCACAGCCTAATAACAGCCCCCTCCCCTGAGAGATTCGAAACACTGCAAAGGACCCAACAAAACAACAAATTAATGAATGGATAACCACAAGCAATGATAAATTACATTCCATAACCACAAAGTCCACCACATTCTTCTCAAAACCAATAACTCCACAAATTCCATAACACACAAACTCTACCAAATTCTCCTCAAAACCAAAAACTTCACGCATTCCATAACTACAAACTCTACCAAATTCTTCTCAAAACCAAGAACTCCACACATTCCATAACCACAAACTCCACCAAATTCTCCTCAAAACCAATGGGAGAAACAATGGAAAACAGATTCTCAGCATCTCAAATTAAAAACAGAATCTGGCATGCAAGAGCAGTGAGAAACAGAAACAATGACAGAAACAATAAAAAATAGAAATAATGAGAGAAACAAAACCAACAGAGTACTTAAAAAAAACCAAGATTATAGCTAAATTCTCTTTATCGATAGCCAAGCACTCAAGAGAGCCAAAATAATACAGAGAAGTCAATAGCAAAGCAAGAAAAAAAAATGAGAATCGGTTTCCTCAAACAAAGCCCAAAAACATAAATCTAAACTAGAGTGAAAAAATAACAAATTGCAAATCAGCTCTATGCAATCCCAGTATTTTCTCGGCAGCCAAACAGTGAGGGAACAATCCAAAATAATATAGAGAAATCAATGGCAAAGCAATAATGGTTTTTGAGAATCGGTTTCCTCAAACACAGGTCGACAAATCATAAATCTAAACGAGAGTGAAAAAAATAAGACACGATGCAAATCAGTGAAGCCTTCCCAGTGTTTTCTCGGCATCCAAACAGCCTCAGAGAGCTAAAATAATAGAGAGAAATCAAAGATAACACAAGAATAAAAATGAGATCCGGTTTTCTCAAACAAAGCCCAAAATCATCAATCTAAACGAGAGTGAAAAAAGAATAAATAAAATACAAATCAGCTCCGCATCCTTAGTATTTTCTCGGCAGCCAAACAACGAAAAGAGCCAAATACTTACAGAGAAATCAATGGCATCGCACGTCCAAAAATGAGAATCGGTTTCCTCAAACAAACCCCAAATGATACCAATCGACTTACCTTCATCATGGCATTGGGAGGAACCCAAATAGGAAGAGAAAAAGAGAGAAACTATAGAGATATTTCAAGAAAAATACAAAAAATTGAGGGAAGAGATAAACGGTTTTGATTTTGAAGATTCTAGTTCAAACTTACAAAAATCTTTGATTGAGAGGTGCTGGGTTCATGCGTTTTGCGAGGGAGGGGCCAACCGAAGACTTGGTTTTCGCAGGACAAGTCAAAGCCGAATGAGGATGGGATGTACAGTAGTTCCCCATATATGGAGAACGACTGTACATACCCTAAAAAAAAACCGTAAAATGAGGAACTGGATGGGGATGCATTTTCTTCAAAATCGGATAATTATCCCTAAATTATGAGGATGGGGAGAGATGGGGAACCAAATGGAGATGCTCTTAGTTATCTTGAACATAGCTCAATGTTGATCCCATTCTAAACCCCGTCCGAGCCCAATAGCCATATCGATCTGTTTTTCGCAACTGACGAAGAGGTCCAAATTCCATTCTAAACCCCATCCGAGCCCAATAGCCAGATCGATCTGTTTTTCGCAAAACTAAACCCTAACATCCCTCTCTCGTCTCCACTCTCCACTCCTCTCCTCTTTTCTCCTCTCCGTCCCGGTCGTCCTCTCTCAGCTCCTCGCGGTCATTGCTATTCTCAATCATAGCCTCATTTCCAAGTCATGGCGAGCTTCGATTACGAAGACGCACCAGCCAACTCGGCGGCCCCAGCTTCATCTCAATCCCATGAGGTCCTCGGGTACGACCCGAACTTCGTGCCAGACTCGGTGAAGTCGTTCGCAGTGCACCTTTACAGGCACATCCGGGAGAAGAACGTATACGAGATCCACCAGATGTACGAGACTTCGTTCCAGACCCTCTCAGAGCGGCTCTTCAAGGACACCCCCTGGCCCTCCGTCGATGCCGTTGCCCACTACGTCGACAACGACCACGTGTTCTGCCTCCTCTACCGCGAGATGTGGTTCCGGCACTTGTACGCGAGGCTTTCCCCGACGCTCAAGCAGAGGATCGATTCCTGGGACAATTACTGCAGCCTCTTCCAGGTGGTGCTTCACGGGGTCGTCAACATGCAGCTGCCCAATCAGTGGCTCTGGGACATGGTCGATGAGTTTGTCTACCAGTTTCAGAGCTTTTGCCAGTATAGAGCTAAAATGAAGAACAAGACCGACCAGGAGATTGCGCTTCTCAGGGAGTATGACCAGGTGTTTTTTCTTTTGTTTTTGTTTTATTTATGCTTTCCGAGAATAGTAGGAATATTCTTCCATTATTTTCCGGTTGCTAGAGAAAAGCTAATTGAGGGTAGATTTTGAATATTGGTGAATGCGCGGGAATGAAAAAAAAAATGCTCATGCTGTGGAACCTATAAGCTTTTGTTTCCGATAATGTGGGGAGAGAGATAAAAGAAGGAATTAAAATTTGATGTTTTCCTTATTATTATTTGTTTGGTTTTTCTGTTTTTATAACAGGCTTGGAATGTGTATGGTGTACTCAACTACTTGCAAGCGCTTGTTGAGAAGTCCATGATCATTCAGATTCTTGAGCAGGAGAAGGAAGGTCTGGAACAGTTTACTGCAAATGACGGATATGATTACGATGGTGGAAGTAATGTATTGAAGGTGTTGGGTTATTTCAGTATGGTGGGCTTGCTGCGAGTTCATTGCCTTTTAGGTGATTATCATACTGGTTTAAAATGCTTACTTCCCATCGACATTAGTCAACAAGGCGTTTACACAAGTGTGATAGGAAGTCACATCACTGCCATATATCATTATGGATTTGCCAACCTTATGTTGCGGAGGTACGTTAGTTAATTACCTCGTCCATTATGTCTTAAGCTGTATGTCTTGATATCCATAGGAACTATTTTGATCTCTTTTCAGTATCTGCCTTATGCTGCTCCTCTTCAGTATGCATTATTCTAGCTTTGTTATTTTGATTTTATTCTCTTTTTTAATTTATAGAATAAAATTTGGGATTTTCACCAGTCCTTTTTAGGCTCGTTTAAGCTTGAATGATAGGTCGGAGATGGTTTCCCTATTTCTTGAAAATTATTGAGCCGAACGATGATTTGGAATATTCCCTTGTAGGAAGAGTTCAGAGTTGCATGTAAAAAAACAAAACAAAAAAAAAAAAATACAAAATTGTCTTATGATATTGGGATTGTTTTGACTGTGAAATCAACATAACGAGGTTGGAAGCGCTATCAGTGGACAAGTAGAGAAAGTTTTCAGTATGTTTATGTTGGAAGTAGAAAACAAGCCTCGTTTGTTGTTCTTGCCTCCGCTTGAACATCTTCACCTACTGGCTGGTCTATTTAAGAGAAGGACATAAAAAAAAATTAAGAGGAAGGGAGTGGTCTATAATAAATTAGCATGCCAAAGAAACTGGAAGCTGGTGCTCTTGAGGCTTTGAAAACAACCCCGTTGTTTTAAATATCATCAAAGGACATAGAACTTTTGTATGTTTTAGTAATAGTCCTTGCAAGCTTTGGCTTCATTGGAGCCAAGAGACAAGGTTCTCCTTATCAATTAATGAAATTAATGAATAAGAGTCATTCAGAGTATGACAAGGTTTCAAGTGCTCTATTGGAAATGTGGTTCGCAGGAAATCTTAGATTGGGATCCGAGCTTAACTCGGTCAATTGTGCAAATAAATTTTGGTCACTTGCCAAATGCATTGATTCCCCCTCCCAGGCTAAGCCTCTGTGCTATTCATTGAAATTTTCGATTACCCATAAAAAAGAATTTAATACTTTCCCAGAAGCTCTTCCTCGCCTCTGTTATCCTATTTTTTTTTTCAAATATTTCACTGTTATGCAGAGCCTCACCTAATCATTGTCGGATAATATTCCTTCCCGCTATTTTTTTACAGATATTTGCAACATGTTTCACTGACATGCTAAATATGGGCTAACGCTCCAGAACCATAAGAAATTATGAGAGTAAGGAGTTTCTAACTGTAGGTGGAGCTTGTTCTGAAGTTGCCCCCCTCCCAAAATAAAGAAATAAATAAATAACAGAAAAAGGAGGAAATGATTTTATTTGGTTGTCATATCACCATTTTTTTTGTGCTAATGAAATTTAGATCCCATGAAGTTTTCTCTCTTTATAAGAATGTAGTGCAAGGCTGGATTGTGGGTTCATGACCCGTGGGCACATGCGTAATTACCAATAAAACAAAAAACCTTAATATTTTGTTTTTTCTTGTTCTGTTTATTGAGCTCAATGTCTATGTAACTTTTTTTACAGGTATGTGGAGGCAATTCGGGAATTCAATAAGATTCTTTTGTACATTTACAAAACCAAGCAATATCATCAGAAGTCTCCACAGTATGAGCAGATACTAAAGAAAAATGAGCAGATGTATGCCTTGCTTGCAATTTGCCTCTCACTTTGTCCCCAAGTGAAGCTTGTTGATGAAACTGTAAACTCTCAATTACGGGAGAAGTACGGTGAAAAGATGATCAGAATGCAAAGATATGATGATGAGGCATTTGCTATTTATGATGAGCACTTTTCTTATGCATGCCCAAAGTTCATTACCCCTTCGGCTCCAAGTTTTGAGGAGCCGCTTGTAAATTACAACCAGGTATGTGCTATCCTTTTTTTGAGCCCATATGCTTGAAAAAGATTTGAATTTATCATTTAAGTATTCATTTCTTTTAGCGTTTTCTTTTTCCAATCCCAGTTGTCATGAGCTAATTTTTTAGAATAGAGACGAAGATATTTGTTTGACTAAAAGAAGTTGCCGGTTGAGCTCTTAACCAACCATTTCGTAGTATTTTTTGTTAAAGCTAAAAAGGGAGTTTTCCGGGGAAAGTTGAATAGCCAGTGCAGAAGATTTATCATGAAAACCAGTTGTAAAAGTTTTGATTGTTTCTATTCATCATAAACGGATCAAGATCCCCAAGAGTTCTTGGGTGCTCCACAAGGTGGATCTTATCTCAACCATTGCTTTCAAAGTCAATGGTTTGGAATTTGCCATATTAATCATTCTATCACTTTGAAATTCAAATTTAGTGTGCTCAACATGGATAATAATAAGATGAATTTTAATTCAATCCAAGCCATTGAATTTGAAAGCAATGGTTGAGGTAGATTTGGTAAAATTTACCTGGTGGAGTACCCCAAGAACTCTAAGGGGATCTTAATCCATCACAAACAGTGTACAATATAAGTTGGGAACTAAGTTTAGATTCAGGATTCTTTAAACTGGTTAACTGATTCATCCTTAAAAGCTGTTGTATTTATAACATCATGATGTGAACATTTGTAAATTCACAAGTATGAAAGTTCAGACATTTCTGAACAAGGTACCAGCTTTCTTCACCATTTTCAAACAGCATCTATGGTTAAACCATCACTTTGTGGAAGCACACTAACAATAAAATTTCCCTTTCATTTGTTTGTGGGAATAGCTAGAAAACTCTTTTTAGGTGGTGCTGGTTGTTATTTTCCTGTCCTTCCACATTGGGGTTACCTAAATAAAGCGTAGCCCAAGTACAAAAGGGGTATACAAGAGTTTACACCTAGTTAGGAGGAAGAAATAGAAACAAGAAAATCATAAAAATCTAGGCCATTGAAATCTACAGCATTTGCCCAAAGGAAGAAAGTTTTCACAAAGAACACTCTAATCTCCTCCAATGAGCGCTCCTTATCTTCAAAAGTCCGATCATTTCGTTCCTTCCATATGTACCATAGAATACATGTAGGAACCATCTTCTACATAGCTGTGACTTGTGAAATTCTGCCTAGATTCTTCCAACTGGCTAGGCGCTCAACCACAATAGCAGACATGACCCAGGCTAATTCCAATCTTCTGAACACATCATCCCATAATGATGTGGCAACCTCACAATGCCATAGAAGATGATCCACAGTCTCACCATTCTTCCTGCAGATACAGAACCAGTCCACAACAATCACCTGGCATTTCTGTAAATTATCCATAGTCAAAATCTTGCCCAAAGAAGCTATCCAAGTGATAAAAAAAATAGCATTGAGAGGCGCCTTATTTCTCCAAATACTTTTCCATGGAAAGTGATTGTGCTGTGGATTTATGAGGGTCGTATAACATGAATGAACAGAAAATGTACATTTTCTAGCAGGTATCCTCCACAACTTGTCAGTTCCCTGAGTTATGAATCCCATGGCGTTCAAGAGTCTGAAAAAATCTGCAAAGCTGCCAATCTCCTAATCATGGGTCACCGTCATAAAGTTCACATTCCATTGGATTGAGCCACCAGACATCTCCATGAGGTCCACCACAGATGCTTGTTCACACACAATCTAAAGACTGTAGGGAATTTTTCCTTAAGGGCTCTATCTCCGCACCATAAATCATGCTAGAATTTTATTCTAGATCCAGCACCCATCGCGATTCTAGTGTGTCAAGCAAACACGTCGAGTAAACACCCCCAACCTCTTCTAATGTGCTTCCACACTCCCACTCCATAAAACCCTTGTACCTCCCTAGTGCTCCAGGGTGGTTAATTAAACTATATATTTGGTTGCATGTTTGCTTTCCCTCTGACCAAATACATTTATTTCTTGCAGGATGCCTATAGGCTTCAGTTGAAACTGTTTCTTTATGAAGTGAAGCAACAACAGTTATTATCAGGTGTCAGGACCTTCTTGAAAGTGTATTCAACCATTTCTCTTGGGAAGCTTGCAAATTATATGGAGGTTGACGAGCCTACATTGAGGTAGTTCATGAGGACAGTTTTTGCTTAAATGTTTCCGTTTCTTTGTGCAATAATATGCGAAACCAATATATTGAGCTTTTCTGTCTTATGGCTCGCAGGACTATTTTGATGACATACAAGCATAAGACACATGCTGTTGATGGTGATGGAAAAATCACATCCAATGCTGATGTGGATTTCTACATTGACGATGTATGTCTAGATTTCTTCCGTTATCTTATTTTCTTATATGTTTTTTTTTTCTTACTTGGTATCTTCTCATGTTTTTTTAACATGGAGGTGGATCATCCTGAGTGGTAATTACTTGCCCATTAAAGTGAGAAATGATTAAAAAAATTGACAAGGCCGTGGAAACTGTCGGTGACTCTGGCTTTGCCTTCTATTGTGTTTGCTGACTCTGCCCATTTAACGTTGTTTTATGTGGATCAATGATTAAGATTCACTGCAGTACATGTACTTATATATAAACGGGATTTATTATGCATCAGTTACTATTCACTTTCACACCCCACGCTTATAATTTTTCATAGGTTGTAAGGGTATTTTCATAGGGTGGAGGGTGTGGAGTTGTGAATAGAGGCTGATGAGAAAATTTTTTCATATAAACATAAAATTCCTAGAGCCAAACAAGATTTGGATTATTATAAGTGGTAATTGCTGCAGGACATGATTCATGTTATGGAATCCAAATCAGCTAAGAGATACGGGGATTACTTCCTGCGTCAGGTTGTCAAGGTATGCCTGCTGTGTTGCTGTTAACTTATTTTCTTTGGCGCTGTTACCAAATGTTTTTTCCTTCTTGTTAATGTAATCATCCATGATTTCTATTTGGTAACAGCTTGAAGGGGTGATCAATGATTTGGACAGGATAAAGCTGGACTGAGTTGCCCATCACCTTTAAGTATTGACCCATGTGGTCTTGCCATGTGTTAAGAATTTTTGTAGGTTTTTTGGCTGCTGCCCATTACGTTATTGGCTTATTCTTACTAAAAAAAATACATTATTGCCTTACAACAGGTATTTTAATTTTGTGTCCCTGCCTTCGCTGTCTTTTGTAAGGTGTCTTACCCGAGTATAATTGATGACGGTGATGTTGAGATGGTTGTTTCCACTGTCTCGGTATTATTATTGGACGATTTTAATTAAAATATGCCGTGCGTGTTCAATTGTCGCGTCCGCCCTCAAAAAGGAAAAACAACGTAAAGGAAAGATTGGATTGGATATTAAAATATCTCAATTTATTTTATTTTATTATTATAATTTTTTTAAATTTTTAAATAAAATATAATAATTAATTACTTTTTTTTTTTAAATTTTAAAAAAATATATTATAATAATATTTTATTTGATTCTTAATTTTAATCTCAATTCATCTCAAATTATTATCTAAACTTCTTCTAAATAGTAAATATCACATAAAAGAACAAAAGAATTGTTTGGATTGAAAATTTTTTTCAATTCATCTTATTTAATAACTATAATTATTTTAAAATTTTATACAAAATATTATAAATAATTTAAGTTTTATAAATTTTAAAATCAAAATAAATAAAAAATAATATTTTATTTTATTTTTATCTCATCCTAACGTCAAAACCTCCATGTGCAGAAAGACCCTTCTCTCCCATGCCGAGCAACCACAGAGAGGCCACTCTGACCTCTCCTCGTTTCCCGTGTGAGGGGTATTGTTTTGGTAATTTTGTCGTTTCATTATTTTTCTCTAATCTTTTTGTTTTTCCAAAGTCTGATCCCATCGTGTTATGATTGATCATTATGCTTTAAATAAGACGCAAGTAACTCTATGGTCATTACGTTACAAATAAGACACGCGAACAGGTCTATTATTCTTTTGATTACATGACAAACGCGTCGTGTTGTGAGTGCAAGGATCATTATCATTACGTGACCGATCCCAAGGAGTAAAATGATCATTTTATAATTGTAGGAAGAAATTTACTAGGGAGCCAATACATAGGGATTGATTTACCTTGATTGTTTTTGCAGAACGTGATCATGCATTTTAACAAAAAAAAGATGTAAAACGCATAGAAATTTGCGTATTTTACCCCTTCCCCTAAAGAAGTTAAAAGGGTTCTCCGGGAAGTTAGATTTTCTGACTGAACCCAAAAAAGCAGATTTCCAAAATTATCATGGCATATTTCTTCATTTCTTTATTGTTGCTGCAGATAGAGGCTGGAGTTCAAGCACTGCCTTTATTATGGGAGGAGTAGGACCCTCTCCTTCTCCCTCTCATACACAGACACACAATAGGTTCCTCAATCCTAATCCTATCCTATCTAAGTATGCAGTTACATCTTTATAATAAATGCCGTCTTGTCGACTTTATAAGACTTGTCCCCACCATTTGTCATCGAAATGTTAGGTGGGCATGTGTTCATGTGAATTATTAATCTATTTTCCGGTACAAATTTCACCCGATCTATCTCTCTTTCTATCTAACAGTTTCACTGCCACGGGCACACATCCACCCCCGCCAACAGCCTACCACCCCCACATACTATAAAGCCCATGAAATTATAATTAACATCTTCATTCGGAAGGAAAATGGTTGGAGTTACGAGGCAGAGGAATCTAATGCAGCAATGCTTTCCTTCCCTGTAAATTACTGAATTCTGGGATACATGTGCAAACAAGTATGGAACGTTGCACGAGGTGTTGCTTGCACAGCTCAATCAGGGCAGTGAACCTGGTTGTCACTATTTGCGGGGCTGGGATGATCGTTTACTCCCTCTGGCTTCTTAAGATGTGGCAAGATGGGGTTTCTGAGCTGCCTACCACTTCATCTCTACCTAGACCCTGGTAATTTTTCCCCTTTTCCAACTTTCGCGCTCGCAGACTCTCTCACCCTCTGTTTTCTTTTTTCTGCTATCCATTTCCTTGTTTCATACTTTTGGGAACCCCTTACCTCCCCAAATTCAAAACATGAAATAGTCAAAAAGAGATTGGGGGTCTTCATTCCCCTATATATAATTGTCTGGCTCTTTTGATTTTGCAAATTTGCATTTGTAGATGATTCTTATGGCATCTCTGAGAAAATATTTATGTTTTTTTTTCTTTAACCAGGTTTATATACACATGTTTAGGCGTGGGAATTGCCGTCTGCCTGAGCACGCTCGTGGGTCATATGGTTGCTAATTGTATCAACAATTATTCGCTTTGCTTAGTATCCTTCTCAATTTTGCTTATAAACTTTGAATAGATTGTATTGGCTTTATGCTTCGTTTGTTTCCCCGGAAATCGATTTCAAAATGATTTGAATCTTGGGTGGAGATAAACTTGACGAAATCAGCTGTTTCACTGAGAATGATTCCCATGATAAATAAGCCTGATTTCCCAGAATTCTAAAGAGAAATTTACTTGAAAATATTAGGAAATCTACTATTTCTGGTTGCAGACAGAAATGACTCAGCTGGGGCCGGGGGAAATGTTCGGTTTTTTTTTTTTTTTCAAATTAATTTGGAATTATTATTGTTTATTTAGGAATCCTTGACCAGGTTTTAGTACATTGTCACCATTTGCTCTCTTGTTTTTCTAGAAGTTGCAGTGCTTGTCGCCATTTTATTCAACATGGACTGGGAACGAGTATGTTTTCTTAACATAACTTACTAGTATGCTTTCTTAACACCACTTACTGATGCACCCTCAATTACAGAGTAATTATTAGAATTGCAGAATAATTATTAGATAATTTTAAAGTACGGATAAGTGATACTCTATTGTATGATAAGATGAGATGTAAATTAAAATTGAAAAAATGATTTATAGAGTTATAGAGTGTGCAAGTCTTGCATACTCTCATTTAAAGTAAGAAAATTGGGATCCACATAAATTTTTTTTTTTTTTTTTTATAATAGACTTCATTTTTTTCAAAGTGAGTGCGTGAGATTCGCATACCCTATGACTGTATCTAACATTATTTTTAAAATTAATACTTGCATAAACAATTTTAATAAAATGACATATTGTATTAAGATAAGAGTACTATATCATTTTTAATTTGGGAGTGCCTAATAATTTTCTTAGTCAATGGATTTTTCATGCAACCATATGCTATAATTCTACCTTTGTCCTTGTCGATATTCTCTTGTGACAGCAACTCACGAAGTACATTGATGAGCACCATGAAAAGTTCGAGAGTTTTGTGATCTTCCATCTAACCATGTGTCGCTTGGTTCTAATCACGATTTTGGTACTACAGGTATCTGAATCTGCATTTAAGATTATGAAAAATATAGGGAAACAGATGGATTCACAAGGAGAAAAAGGGAATGCTCACATTTGTGTTACTATTCATTGAATTTTGTAATGAACAGTACTCAAATGTAAGTAGTCATTTTTCTGCTTGTGAATTCGTTTGTATTTGTAGCCTCACTCTAAGATTATCATGATCTTAAATCGATTCTATCTGAATGTTTGTTTTGAAGGAAATCTTGAGAAAATTTTTGTCTTACCATATGTTGGATTCATATATACAACCAAATATGGCGGTTGGCTTTCTTTAAACAACCCAATCATACAAATTTATCTGATTTCTAAAGAAAATCCAACATAAAAAAGTTGATGCAACCTACTTCAAATTGACTAGAGTTATATTGCACCTACTGAATTATATTGCAACCTATGAATATTTCTAATATTACTCTTTTTTTATTGAAAAAAAAAAAAACTTATTATCCGTATTAGTTTTTTTCCTTTTTTCTCCCTCAAAGGGGCCTTAAGGCCATGTTTGGTTAGTTTTTTTTCTTATTTTTAATTCAACTTTAATCAAATCATCTTTCAATCTAGAAAAAAAGTCATATTTCTACAATAGTCCAAACATTTCCCAAGATTTCAACTCCATCTATCCATTTTTACAAACCCTAATAAAATAAAAACATATTAAAAAAAAATATTCAAAACTTATTTATCTACTTTCACATAACTTTAATATACAATACACCTTCTTATCAAAAAATATATATATATATACAATACACCTCAAAAAAATTCTTAAAATTGAGGTCTCGTTTGGTTACATAGATGAGATGAACGTTGAAAGTTTAATAAAATATTATTAGAATATAATTTTTGTATTGAGATTTGAAAAAATTGAATTGTTTATTGTATTTTGTGTGAAATTTTAAAAAAATTATATAGATAAAATGAGATGATTTATAAAAACAAACCAGTTAACCAAACACCCCCTCAGGCTTTAACTTTGGTTTCTTTAATTATATCTGCATAAATATTGAGTTGTGGGTATTTTAATAAGATTTTTTTTTTTTTTGGGGTAAAGTAAAAGTATGTTTTTGCCATTTTATTTCAAATTAGACTTGAGTAAATTTGATATGGTCTACAACTATCTTGGACTGCTTTCTGGGAAATATTTGATGTAATTGCAGAAATCATTTCACCATTTTGCTGGACATAAAAAATTAAAAAAGAAGACCATTAATGCTCCAATAACTGCTTCGATTGCTTCTGGCATCTGGGTCCACTCAATTAGAATGTAGATTAGACGAAAAGAATGAAGATTTATCCGAAGTGCAAGTTCTTCTCTCCTGGAAATAAAAATAATATACTTCAATAATCATTTTGCAGATCAATGTGGTTGTGCTTGCAATTTTTCTTTGGGCCATTGGTACTGAGCCAACGATACAAGCTGTCAGCCATTCAGATGTACATTATGATTTTAATCATTCATTTCTTTTGAGAACTAGCACGCCTATACTCCATAACTTAAGACAAATATGCAGACAATGCCAAGCCTTATCCAGAGGAAATCCACGCCAAAGTCTCTTATCATATATTAAGGACTTCCTTACAGTGCGAGTTCTTGGAAGAATCTCTAACACTTAAATTGCCAATTGTAATTCCAATTTCCAACTAACCAACTTTTTACATCGGATTGTATTTTTCCAATTACATTTCGGATTTAACTACCAATACATAGGGGAAAAAAAAAGTTCATCGTTTTATCTATGAACGATGAACCTTGGATTTGTTTCAAAAAAAAAAAAACGATGAACCTTGGATGGAATCCCAATACAAACAATTGGGATTCCATATCCCAATTGTTTGTATTGGGATATGGAATTCTTTGCTTTGACTGATTAGTCACACAGGTATGATCCTTGGATGTATGGAATTGCTTGTGAGAGCACGGGTATTCGACTAACTAAATGTCAGTAAAGTCTAAAATATAGATAATTTTTGTCAAAATAATCTACATTGGACTCATAAAAAACGTTTTGCTTAAGTTTTGAGCTACAATAATTTTAAAATCAGATCCAAATTTGGAGATGCACTGTTCATCCATCAACTCATATTTTATTCCCAAATAATCAACAATGATAAATCAATTTACCACGCTTTTTCTTTCATTTTCTCTTTTTTTCTCTTCTACTTCCCTTTCCCACCCTTGCTCTCAAGCCCAACACCCTCTCTTTGTTTCTCTCCCTTTCTCTCGAGCTTGACGGCAACTTCCTCTCCCTCTCTCTCATAAAGTTTCATCCGACAGTGGGTTTCTCTTCTTATCTCTGTTTTTTTTTTCGTTTCGTTATCCCTTTCTCTCTCCGTCTAGCCATTGTCCTCGTTGGCTTGGGTGAAAGACCAAACATCAGCCCTTTGTGTTTGTTCTACACCAACAATTAGCAACTAGCTTCCTTCCGGCATCTTGCTGTTGTTGGTTGTATTTTGTTGAAAATGTTGTATTTTAGTGATTTTCTTTTAGGTTTTGATTTTGTGATCACAGCACAAAAATTATCCTAAACATGTACATGTTTTTGTGATCATGTCTATGTTTTAGGTTCAGATTTTGTGATCATGTCCATGTTTTTCTATAGATATTTGTGTTGAACATGTCATGTTCATGTTCATATTTACAAAACCCAATTTTCTCCAAAAAAGACAAAGAATGTAATTACTAGCCGAAGTGGTTTTTATATTAATAGGTGAATAGCCGTGGGGTAGAAGTGATTTGTATTTGTACGTTTGAAGAACAAATTAGTTTATAGTGTATTTCCAAACAAATCTTTCTTGGATTTGTCAAAGTTCAAAATAAGAAGAAGTTTTCAGATTGCAAGAGAAGTGAATATCAGTGTGCAATATAGCAAAAATGTTGGGATGGTTATTATTATGATTGACTTGTCAAGTACAAAATCCATGAGTTCAGATGATTTGTTTCATACCTCAAATTTTGTTAACTTCTTGTTGGGTGCCTTGGGGCAGGTTGCAACTAGATGTAATTTGTTACCAAAATATGCCTTTAGGCCCCTTACTACTACTTTGATGCACTTGATTTTCACTCGGGGGAAAATATGTTTGATGCATTTACTTATCATCCAAAAGAACTACAACTTTACGTCATGCATGATGAAGTGTCAATGAAGTATCAACTGTGGTTTTCTCTTACATGTATATGGGATGGGAGAAGTTTATAAAGAACTCCTAGTGCAATATTTTTCAAAGAAAACATTAGAAGAGAATAACCTCTCCAAAGATTTTATCGACAACCAAAACCTCAAGTTTTAGTCATAATTTAGACTTGGCAATACCAATACTCTCAATGAGGACATGATAAGCAAACCCCAGTTTTTTTTATCCTTTCAAATCAAATGTCACTTATCATGACTTATTGTATAATGACTTTAATGTATTTTAAGTTAGTTAGATATAGTGTTTTTTGGTTAATGAATTTAGTTATTCATGTGTCTGTGGCTACAAAAAGATTTCTTATAAGTAAATTTATAAATTGATATGATTTTATATGATACGTTAGATCTACTTTATAATAAAAATAACTCTACAATCTAATGTACTACATTAAATTAAGTTTAGTTTATAGATTTATTTTTATGGAATATCTTTGTGGCTAAAGTATTTTTATTTTTATTTTTATTTTGAAAGAATATAAATTTAACAATTTCATATGCTAAATACATTGTTAAATGCCAAAAATCATTCAAGGACATAAATTTAATTAATCAATTGAAATAAGTGTATTCGATGACCTTATCACTTTTATAAACACAAATATACAACGCACTTCAAAAATTTGTCTAAAATTTTTTATTACTTGCTCATCGCACCGAGGAGGGTTTTTTTTTTTTAATAAAAATGTTGGATTAAATAATTAAATGACGTATTTGATATGATACCTCATATATATACTTTATAATAAAAATAATTTTCATAATTTGATGTACTATTTCAAATAATCGAAATATGCCATCCAACAATTGGACTACAAAATATCGTTTTAAACGATCCGCAATTCAATTTATAAGGTAACTTTTTGTAATTTTTTTTGTACTTCAAGAATCTCATTTTCATTTATTATACTTAGTTTTCCTTTCATTTATTATGTTTTTTTTTCTAAGCAAAAGGAGAGGTGGAGGCGACCGTATAGCAATCCTACCTAAACATGACCATATGAGCTCCTTCTCACTGTAAAATATCTAGTTTGAGTTACAGCTACTGTCCCAAAAGCGAGCCCGTCACCACAATACTATCAAAGTATCCAACTGGTTTAAAACTCTTCACATATATTCAATGTCTGGCTTTGCTACCACAAGTAGTTTCAACTTACGTCCTCATTCATTTATTATGCTTATTCCATCATGTTGTATTTCATTCATTTATTTTCTCATTAATTTCTCTTCTATATATTATTAAAGAATAAGGAAAGGGTTATTACTCCTCATTCTTTGCTTATAAACAAAAAATAGAAAGAGAATGAATGATAAATATATATATATCTATACTATATATAATTAGTGGGGATATCCTATGAATAGTATTTTGTTGTCCTCCGTTTCTCTGTCTGTTTTTTAAGTTTTTTATGTTTTTTTCAACCTTTTATTGGTGCTTTGTGTCCGTGCATGATCACCGACATCTCTTTTTCATCCTTTCCCTGTTCCTTCCCTACATCAATTGACATCATCAATTTATGGCTATATAAGTAAAATACTACATTAGTTCTTGAATTTATTATTAAAACATTAATTTTTTTATATGAATAATATATTTAATTTTTTTTAAAGAAATTGTACAACAACACGCTCCACGACTATAAATATCATTTCTTACTCATTTAATGAAGAAGATTAGATACAGTTGTAAAGTGCGTAAGTATCGTATAATTATTTTTAAAAAAATGAGATTTATTATTAAAAAATTATTATTTTTATTTTTCACGTAAATCCCGTATTTATTTTTTTTTTTCAAAAAAATTACGTAGCGCTTTCGTATTCTATTGCTGCAAATATCATTTATCTCTTTTAATTTCTTCTGATATATATTGTTATATAATATTTCTGGACAATTTCCAATTTCATTACAATTAATTATGAAGTAACATAATTTACATATTTTTTCTGGGCAGTTTCTGATTTCAATGTAATTAAATATATTTTAATAATTTCGTTTATTTTTCTCAAAATTAATGTTTAGCCCAATTGACATTAATTAATAGCGTCCTGTAGTATAGATATATATCAGTGTCCATTGTTCATTGTGTTTTTTACCTTTGTCAATTTTGACGAATTGGAGTTTACGATTAAAAAGTTTGAGCACTATTTTAACACTTTATATCCGAATATACGAGTTTAAATGTCATATCATGTAAAATATAGATAGATATTTATTACTTTCCAGTTAAATATGAAATTTTCAATTCTTTCAGGAAATAGCTCATAGGCAAAGCATGGCTTGCAAAAATTATGAATGCTTAAGCAGTTCCTTTTTTTTTTTTTTTCGTAAAGAATTCAAATTTTATTTTTATTTTTTTGACATGTCTATCCAACAGTTTTATATCTTTCATATGATTTACTGCTTGATGCCTGCTCTAGCTTTGACTTAATTTTTTCTGATTTCCATTCTCTTTAAGTTGCCTGTCTTATCTTAATTAATGCTAAATTGATATTATGTGGTGTGGTTGTTATAATCTATCAGCATTAATGTTATAAAATTAACATATATATATTTTTTCTCCATCGGCAAACGTCCATTGCACGTTTCATTACTACTAGTATATATATACACATATATAATTATCGTTCTTTCCTTTCCATTTATAAATTCTCAGAATTAAATCGAAGACAGAGAGGCCCTTTATTATTAATATATTATTACTATTTGTATCCAAACAGTAGCCGAAAACAAGAGAAGGCGCGGGGTTGTATTCTTGTTTTTCGAAAGGCATTTAAAGGACTTAAAGGGAGGGACGACGACATCCGCCATAGTTTTGGTCACTTTTGGTTCAGCTTCTTCTCTTTCACTAACTGACCGCAGATTCAACGCTCTCCTCAAACACCTTTCGCTTCTCATGGACTCTCTGCATCCCAGCGATGCCATTCTTGCTTCTCCCACCTCCCACCTCCCACCTCCGGCCTTCATGCCGAATCCGTGTTCGCTCACCTTCATCGCGCTCCCGAAGATCCCATCCTCGGGGTACTCTCGCCCTCTCTCTCTCTCTCTCTCTCAGTTTGATTTCAAAACCGAGGAACAAAAAGTAAAGAACATTTATCGGAACTTGTGTTATATTGATTCCACAAGATTTTTGTTCTCCACGGATCTTCCTTTGCTCACTCGATAGAAAAACTAGTTTTCACGTTTTCCAGCGAGATTGCGGTGCTTTTTTTTTTCGGTTTTATGGATTTTGATCGCAATCGTTGGAGACCATGTGATCTCTAAATCGCTTTGTTGAGCTTCTCTTGCTACTCTGTATTTTGACAGCTGCAAATCAGAGCTTAAGGATATTACGAATGAGTGAGATTGAAGTTAAATCCTTAAAATCTGACTAAGTTTCATTTCTCTATTATTTTTTATATCGATATGGGCGTTGTGAAACGTTAATGATCGCAGATGTTGAACAAACCAGATTCTTAGATAAACTTTTCCATGTATATGTTTCGATGATAGTCGTGTATCATCTTTGATTAATAGTTGACTGTTGCATATAACGAAGATCCAAGCCCCGTTAAACTGAATGTCGGCGTTGGCGCTTACCGGACTGACGTGAGTTTTCTTCCCCCTTCATGGACTAATTTGACGTAATGTTTCCGAGAATTTGTTGAACAAGAAGCACCGATTTTCAGTAATTAAGATATGCACTCTTGTTTTTCCGTACACGGAGGATGGGAAGCATTGTACTTGCTTTCCTAGTGTTGAGAATTGCAAATATGGCTTAATTGATTTTAGATAAACAAATTTCAGAGGAATCTGATTGATCTCAATTGTTGGGCTTCATATTTTTTATATCTGAGTCGACATGTTGTTAAGATAGCAGTATCAATTATATAACAGGAAGGAAAACCTCTTGTTCTGAACGTAGTCAGGCAGGCAGAGCAGAAGCTTGTTAATGACAGGTTAGCTATTTTATGGTTATTGGTGTGATTTTTAACAACCGTGCAAATTGGTAATTGAACTCGAATTTGTATGATATCCAGGTCACGCGTGAAGGAATATCTTCCTATTGTTGGACTTGCAGAATTCAATAAATTGAGTGCTAAGCTCCTTCTTGGTGCTGACAGGTATGGAGGCCCAACGTTGTGAAGTATTAGACCCATCAGTGTTTGATAACGCTTCTTAGTTCTTTTAGAATATCAACTTGCTTGATTTAAGAGGTTTCTCGGTTTGCCTGATTGCTTTCCCTTGTTTTGACAATGGATACAGCCCTGCCATTCAAGAGAACAGGGTTACTACTGTTCAATGCTTGTCTGGTACAGGTTCGCTGAGAGTCGGAGGTGAATTTTTGGCTAGACATTATCATCAAGGAAGGTGCTCACTCGATTCTTTCTTTATCTACTATAGTTGATCATTATATGGCGTCATATTAACCTTATGATCTACGGTCTACCTTGTTATGCAGCCCACGATATACATTCCCCAGCCAACGTGGGGAAACCACCCAAAAGTATTTGCTCGAGCAGGTCTATCTGTAAAAACATACCGCTATTATGATCCAGCAACACGTGGGCTAAACTTCAAAGGTTTGCAACTATCCTATTTATAAGTCTTGAATGGATTGCTGTTATGTTAAGGATAATAATGTCTCAACACTAAAATCCAGCTCACAAGCCTCACAGCCGAGGGACTATAGCAGAATCACGTAATAACCGTCTGCTGCAGGAATATATCAGAAGCACGTACTACCTGCAGCATGCAGCAGCGCACCTCAGCAGCGCACCTCAGCAGCTCATCTCAGCAGTGTACATCATTCCAATCTATAACAAACTTAGTCTAGAATATTCTTTGAAAAGAGCATCTTCTTTACCTATAAATGTACATAGTATCTCTGTAATACGTAAGAAGGAAATATAGAAAGCTTTTCCAGTTTTCAACATGTTATATGTGACAAATATGATCAGAGGATATTCTTTAATCACTAACTCGCTTTTCTTGTATTTTATCTTATGGTTTCCTGCCTTTGTTGTTTTTGCAAGTTGTTTGTATCATGGAGAGTGTTTATGATTCTCTTGAATATGTAAGTGGCGAAGAACATATTATATCAATAGTTCTTTCTCACCTTAAGACATTACTTACTGTTGCTAATAGGCATCCTTGAAGACCTTGGTTCTGCCTCATCTGGAGCTATTGTGCTCCTCCATGCATGTGCTCACAACCCCACTGGTGTTGATCCAACCATACAGCAATGGGATCAGATCAGGCAGTTGATGAGATCAAAAGGGCTATTGCCTTTCTTCGACAATGCTTATCAGGTAGATGACTGTGTTTGCAACAAATACAAAAAGTGACTTTCCTTTACCAGGATTCAAATGTTTATTCCTCTTATAATATCGTTCCATCTTATGAACTCAACTCATTATTTTGGTATCAAAGGGTTTTGCAAGTGGAGATCTGGATGCAGATGCGCAGTCTGTTCGTATGTTTGCTGCCGATGGTGGTGAATGCCTTGTAGCCCAGAGTTACGCCAAGAACATGGGACTCTATGGGGAACGTGCCGGCGCCTTGAGCATAGTAAGAACTCTTACACTAACATCCACACGGTTAATGTTTCATACCTATTGCCTGATGGTGTTTGTATTGTACGGGTGGATGAGTTTTATTTACCTATAAGATATAATGCTCATAACGATGGACTTTTTTATTCTTCAGCGCATATCGCTTAATGTGAATTAGTTCCTTTTTAGTGATTTTGTCCATTTCTTTTTTTGCTGCTGTAATTAAAATGAATAATTATATCTGATCAGATTTTCGCTTCTTACTCCGTTGTTTGCTCACCGACACTTGATATCGACCTTTCCATCTTTCCTCTGTTTCGTTTTTTTTTTCCATATTTTACATGCGAATTTAGGTCTGCAAGACGGCTGATGTTGCAAGCAGGGTTGAGAGCCAGCTGAAACTTGTAATCAGGCCAATGTATTCAGATCCACCCATTCATGGTGCATCTATTGCGGCTACCATCCTCAAGGATAGGTAATCTCTTTCTGTTTTTTATTTTTTTAAGATGAAGAAAGATAATTTCATTACTAAAGAAAGAAATACGTAAGAGGGAGTGACGAGTTCAACAAATATCCAAAAACAAAAAATACAGGTAAAATTAAAAGTCAATCGGAAAATGGTACTAAATAATTCGATCCCATGATTGGATTCCTTAGGACAGGTAATCATTTCTCGACTAACAACTAGGCGCATTGATTTTAAGGTTAGGTTTAGATAATGAATTGAGATGAAAGTTAAAAATTGAATAAAATTTTATTAGAATATTATTTTTTAATATTATTATTATTTAAAAATTTAAAAAAATTGAATTATTCATTATATTTTTTTATATGAAAATTTATAAAAATTATAACGATGATACGAAATAGATTGAGAGTGCATTTCAATCCAAACTAGCCTAAAAGTATCACGTCTCTTCTATTTATTTATTTATTTTTTTTAAAGAACTTTTATCAAACTGACCGAATCAAAGGTAATAACTTCCACTGTTTACTTTGTTCTGTGACAGAAGAGATCCTAACGACAGAGTGCGAACGTGAAATCTCTCTTATTTCAAGGAGTTCTAATTTTTATTTGTTCCGTTGCATACATATTTGTGTTTCACTCTCAGGGCCATGTACAATGAATGGAGTATTGAGTTGAAGGCAATGGCTGACCGTATTATCAGCATGCGCCAGCAACTTTTTGATGCCCTGCGTGCTAGAGGTCTGTATTTTACCGTTTTATTCTGTTGCATTAAGAAGAGTGCTTGTGTGCCTTTTAATTGCGTTAAAAAATGTATGCATTTAATCTGTTTGGCAGATACACCTGGGGACTGGAGTCATGTTATTAAGCAGATTGGAATGTTTACTTTCACGGGATTGAACTCAGAACAAGTTGCTTTTATGACGAGAGAGTACCATATATACATGACATCTGATGGGTAAGAAACTTCAGTTCCCCCCCCCCGCGTCTTTATTATTCGTAGAGGAATTCTAGTGTATGGAAAATTTCTCTCTTTCCCTTCCTCTCTCTCGCACTCGTATTTTAAAAATAAATGTTAGGAGTGTAAAAGAAAACTTAAAAATTGGTTTAACAGACTGAAAAATTAGTGGATTCGGCACACTTCATAATTGGTCTGGTCCGAGACCCATTTTTTAAAATTGAAATCGATCTGAAATTGATTTGGTATCAGTTTTCAAAATATGAAAATTGGTTTGAACTAAATCAAATTGGTATTTTAATTTTTATATTATATTATATATTATATGCTAAATTACTAATTAATATAACAATATATATATCAAAGACAAATATATTTGACATAATAAATTATAATATATATTCTTTTTAATAAATGCATGTTTACACATTTGATCATATATACACATATTCACAATTGGCCATACATGTAAATGGTAAATCGGACTGGATCAAACCAAATCGAAATTGGAAAAATCAAAAACTCCAATTTCGATAATGAATTTGTTCGTATCAATTTTTAAATTTTTGAAATTAGTATATATTGGTTCAGTTTGGTTACGCTCCTAATAAATGTTAATAGCACTTAGCTGATTTATGTCTACAGCGGTCATAATGGTCACCAGAACACTTCCATGTGTAAAGAAAGAACTCTTGAAGACTATACTCCCAGTAGCCATTTCTCCATGTGTGGGAAAAAATAATATTTGAATGGCTTTAATAACTGCTATTCAACATTCTTTACAAACCTTAATCTCCATGATGGATTAATCCAATCACATCGCCATCAATTTGCCAAACTCAGAGATAAGAGACCATTCTGTAACGATAGAGTTGTTTTAACCTCAATAATCCGGATTTGATGACACCCGAAAAATCTTACTAGTCATATTCAAAGCTGATCTGAGGACGACTTTTTCTTAAAAGCATGCCCAGGCATTCGTGTTGAACATCACATCCATATGTGACAATTTCCCACCCATTACAATTCTTTTATTCTGTCCAATCGTGCAGGAGGATTAGCATGGCAAGTCTGACCTCCAAGGCAGTCCCACATCTGGCTGATGCAATTCATGCGGCTGTTACTATGTTGTCTGAATCTGTTACCAGCACAGTGTCTTCCTAAGGATTATGGATTATGGCTTCCCCAAAGTTCTTGCCCGAACTAGACTCTGAATGGAAGAGACATAAACATATAAAGTAAACACTATTAAATACTCAATAAATATTATGGAATCAATCTATTTTCTGTTTTTATCTCTCTTCACTCTCGAAGCTAGAGTTCGGCCAAGAACTTTAGAGGATCGAAATCCCATTTGAAGACTCTTCCATTTTGCTACTTTCTTGTAATAATTGCTCCCTCAAGTACTGAGGAATATCTGAAGGGATTTGCTTTAACCTAAAGAAACTTTGATCACTACTTGTGTTTTGGAGATATTGCTTTTTATTAATGGCTTATTCATTTTCTTCTATGTCCTGGCCAATACAGGAATCACTAAGGAGAAGATTTAGGGCAAGTTTGGGTAGTTGAATATTATCATGATACTTTATTATTATTTATTATTATATTCTTATTTTTTACTTACTTTTCACTATTATTTATTATTATTTAATATTCTATTATTATTTTTTATTATTATTTACAAAATATTTGAAATCACTTTATTGTCTAAACGCAACTTGGAGAAAAATAAAGAAAAGAAAGAGGTATAATAAAGGGAGGCCATCCAGGGCCATCGTTACTCAAAACTAGTTGCGGTTAGGGGTTAGATCTCATGCCAGGTTTACGAGATTGTTTGGAAAAAGTTTTCATTTTAAAATTTTACTCTCATTTTTTTCTCAAACATTACTCAAATATAAATATTTTTAAACTAATCATTACAACTTTTCTAAAAATTTTAACAAAAAATAAAAAACAATTCAATTTTTTCAAATCTCTAAACAAAAATAATATTAAAAAACTATATTTTAACAATATTTTAACTTTATAATATTTTTTATTGAATTTTTTCTCTCTCATTCTCAAAACCCCATAAATGAATAAACATCAAGGGATGTTTAGAAAATGAGATGAAATGAAAAATCTGTGAATAATAATTAAATAATCTATAAATAGTAATAAAATGATTTGATTTATGATATTTTATGAGATTGAAAAGAGAAAAAAATTGAATAAAAATATTATAAATTTAAAATATTGTTAAAATATAATTTTTTAATATTATATTTATTTTAGTATTTAAAAGTTGAATTATTTTTTATATTTTATTTAAGAGTTGGTTTGGTTACAACCATCTCATTTTATATAATCATTATAATTTTTCTAAACTCCCACACAAAATATAATAAAAAATTTTAACTTTTTCAAATCTCAAAACAAAAATAATATTAAAATTTTATGTTATAACAATATTTTATTCAATCTTCAACAAAACATTTTATCTGAACGGTGTAACCAAACGAGACCAAAAAGTTTAGAAAAGTTTTAATGATTAGTTTGAAAATATTTGTATTTAAGTGATGTTTGGAAAAGAAATGAGATGAAAAACATTACCAAACATATCTAACTCAAATTATCTTATTACTATTCATGAAATTCACATCCCATCTCACTTCCCAAGCATCCCAATTTGTACTTGTGGACTGAAAATCAGCAATAGTTAGTAAAAAGAAAAAGCGTGTTTCAAAATTTTTATTACTATTGGGCTTTCGACCAGGGCCTGTTGCAACTCTGAGATCTTCATTCGGCCTATCCATGAGATGTCTACGATGGCTTGTAACTCACTTTAACATAAATTTTGTTTAAAAAATGTTGGCCCTCTATACTTTCCATTTACGCCGAATACACCATTATTGGGGAATTTGGTACACAAAAAGATTTGATCTGATAGAAGTATGCGAAAACAGAAGTTCCTAAAAAACAGATGATTCTTTAATGTCTAAAACATGGATAACGCTTGGACCCAAAGTGAGCCATAACAAATCTTTCCTTTACAAATAGCTAGGACGACTTCTAAGCTAACCGTTTTATTTTTTTTTTGGCTAGACTTCTGAGCTAGCTTTTCCCATACAAATATTTCCTTTACAATACTTCTAAGCTAACTTAATCCCAGAAGAAAGTCAGTATTATCCACCTTTCAGGATGCAACGTGTAAATGCATCCTCTTTTTTAAGAGGCAATGAGAAATGAGGGAACATAATTTTTAAGAGTAGTGCAGCAAAAGAGGAAGAATTATAAAAGGGGGAAAAAGAAGAGAAAAAGAAGAAGATTATATATGTATAAAATATCTTGACTCCAACCCTACAAGGAAACCGCTATCTGCATTCCTTTAACAGATAAGAAGAGGGACTTGAGAAGCTTACTACAGCATTGGGGGATTTGCCATTTTCTGTTCCCTTCCCAGGTGTTCCACATTCACTGAAGTCAAGGGTGCGACACTCCGTCTGCAAATATTCCATAACAGTATTCAGAAGACTCCGTTATATTCATGAGGGAATCTATTAAAAGTAGAATCCAAGAGCTTAAGAAAAACAAAGTTGGTCTCTTTATTTCAGAGTCTAGCGACCATTTTCCATCATGTTTATGAATCACTCGCCGTCTCTTTTGGGGGCGGGGTTGGGGGGGGGGGGTGGTGGGGGTTGGGGTTTCCATTAGAGTCGGGAAGATAAATTTATGCAAAATTGATCATACCAAGTGGGAACGGTTCCCTAAACAATTGTGGGGAGTTTTCTCTTGGTCCATATTCCCATGGTTGTTGCATGTGCCCTTTTGTAATGTTTTTGGAGTTTCATTTCCCAAAACCTCCTGAGCATTGGCATATGCAGTAGCACTGTGCTCGCTTATATGTTTCATCAACCCAATGGCATCATAGCTTCTATCCCCTGGGCTCATAAAATACCCTATATCCTGAAAAAAATTACAAGCACTAGTAAAAGAACCATAATCATATCTAACACAAAGTTGCAGAAAATACTTATCAACCAGAACTTGTGATACCTCAATTGCAATTTCAGTATCAACCCTTGGGCCCGGCAGAAAAGAATTGATGAACCAAGGGGATTTCCATGCTGAAGGGGATTCAATACTTCTTTTAAATGGAGTTCCACCGAATCTGAAACAAACACCATCCAAAGACACCAATCAGCAATAACCATGGTCAATCTTCCATGATCAGCAAGAAATCAGCAGGGAACACTAAAACTCTAAGCTCAGTGACGCCAGAAATCAGACAAAGCAAGATCATGCTGTTGGCAATATTATAATCCCACAGTAACTTTTGTAGTTGCAAGCAGGGAAAAAAAACTATTGAGGCAGAAGCAGCTTCAACTATCAACGAAACTCAAGGAAAATCATCCTATAAACATGCTAAAGCTTCCGTTACCAGCATCATTCCTGTCATTATCACCACTACTTGCCCACAGAACACACCTGAGAAATAATTAAAAAAAAACTGATAACAAAAGGAAAACTAGCATGAATCTTACATGCTAAAGGTTTCAACACCAGCATCATTCTGAACATTATGACCAGTAGTCTCCAGGGGAGCTGATGAAGAAGCAGACAGTACGCATGTAACTACCACGGAATGACTTCCGTGCTTCTTCCCACAAACAGCAGGGGACTTAACAGGTGCCTGGGGATTTCCAGAAAATAAAGTACTAGAAATGCCTTGCTTTGATGCAGCTGCCAAGCTTCTAGGTTGTTGATTCCTTGAAGTTCTAGCACTTGAACCTAACAACCTGTCTGCTTTTGAACCAACTTGGTCTGGAGAATGTAAAAGCAGATCATTCATGTTATGTTCAACAAGGACACCAGAAGGCTGCTGGACCTGATAAAGGTGAAATTTAGAGACTAGAGACAAGGAATAAGAATCAGGTCTTTGAACTTACATAAGCACAGCATACGCAAAATAGAGGTTCCATCAGAATCAACCAATTGACCAAAAAGTACAAGGACAACAACAACATAAATTGTCACTCTTTTTGCATCCCAACAGTCTAAGCAACAACAGGAAGAATCTCACGACAATTTCAGGAGCAGAGCAACACCGGTAAAGTAGTCCAATTACACATTCAGAGTTAAATAGTAGCTAATTGGCAAGTGTCAACCAAATCTTAATTTGTCATGACAAAGTAAAAAATACTCTTTGCTGATTTCTTCATTTATAGAAAACTAATGCTGCTTTAAAATTAAAAGAAAAAATAAATAAAATGAAAGCTAGTAAACAACTTACAACATGGGCAGCAGATTCAATATCAGCCATGTTCTTAACAGCAACATCAACAGTTGCCCGCTTTATATTTTCTTGCGAATTACTATCAGCAGAAGATGCAATGCCATCTCTTCCCTTTCCCTTGACCCCTTTAAAGGCATGATTGAAATTTTCTTTATCCTCAGGGGAGGCTCCAGAACTCCTTTTACGATTGGGCGATGGAGAGAGTAAAGGTGCTATCTGTGTCCCACTTTCATCAAACATAACATCCAAGCGAGAAAAATCTTTGGTCAATCTGGATGTCATGTCAATCTCAAGCTTTTTGTCACTTCTTCTATCAGATAACGGTGACAATAACTCGCGGTGTCGTTTCTTCAATATGGACGGTGTACCAGTGAAGGTCTTAGCAGCACTTTTCAGCACGGCATCGGGGCTATTATTACGAGATGGTGAATCCCACAACCTAAATGGGGTAACGCAGTTCATAGAAGACATCATAAGCCGGCGAATACCAAGTGGGCTATATTCTTGTTGCGTGTCGCTGCCAGATTGTATCAGATCACAGCTTAAAAATGGAATATCCAAGCTTGGAAAATGAGGGGGTTCGTAACATAGTGCTCCAGCATCTTGATGTTCTGTATGTACATGTGGTCTTCCACACATGGAATGGCATGTGTCTGTGATATCTGATCCAGAACCAAAACTATTTACAGGGACTAATTTTGAAGGTTCCTTTAAAATATCTGGTTGCTCTTGCATTCCTGTGTCATCTATGTCATTATTGCAAGGAGGATCGGCAGAGTCATTGGTATAGATAAAGCCATCATGGGCACTAGTGACAAACCCATGTTCTTGAGTTTCAAATAACCGATTTGGTTCATCACTGTAGAGAACTGCACCACAATCAACAGATTGAAGCGAACATAGGGACCCAGAAGGCTGAGAGCATGGAGTTACCATTAGAGACCCCGAAGAACAATAAAATTGTACAGCTGAACTTCCACCAGCTTCAGGTATAATGCTGCTTAATGATTGGCAACAAAATGAATCAGTGCATCCACCTGAGGGAACCATATTGGAGCCTTTTGTGAGACTTCCACAGAAAACACCATCATTTAATGCCTCTGAAAATAGAACTCTACAACATTCATCATCAGGTATCAGCACCGGCTCTTGTTTATAAGAATCCATGGCTATATCCCCCATTGAAGTAGAAGCTCTCAACTCCTCTGAAGTTTGACAAGCAATATTCATCGTTTCATGGCTTTCATTAGTGCATATACAATGTGTTTGCAACTGTGATGACTCCTGTCCCACTTCCAATGACGATCTATCTGATAATGCATGCAGACTAAACTGGTGATCCCTGCCAGCAGAAGTTTCAGCATCATGTGAGAAGTTTTGGTGAAGAAATTTGTCAGAGCAATCTGCCTCACAAGTAAACTCGGGAATTGAAAAGTCTTCCAGAGATGTGTAATATTGGTCGGAACAAGATGGTGGGCTCAAGCTTCGTTCCTTTGCTGAAACAGATTCTTGAGTTAACATGAATTCCTCTCTCGTATGTAAAACTGAATTGGCCATTTCACTTGAAGACTTAAAGCAAACTGCAACAGTTGAGTCTTGACTGCATTCCAATATTTCCTCTGCTTCTATTCCTTTGAGACCACTATCATCTCCACTACTCTGCATCCTTAAAGATGATGAAAGCATGTGTTGATTTTGATGACCAACAAGAGGAAGGGCTGGGATCTGAGCAAGTAAACCTGATCCCAGACAAGAATCCAATTTCTTTTTTACAGAACTGTTCCAATGATTTTTTATGGCATTGTCTGACCTGTTGACCACACAAGTGCAGATATATCACAAGATATGATTTTGTAAGTTTCGAATATTGTTGTAACATGTCTAAGAATAGAACATATAATGCAAGAAATATTGAATACCAGGAACAAACGAATTGTAGAGAAACAAAAGCTAAGTAGAACAGTGGAAAATTGTACCCTCTAGTACAAATAACTAGTTGACATACCTTCCTGGTAATAACTTTGCTAGCTCTGCCCATTTGTTCCCGTAAATCTGATGTGCATGAATCAAAGCCAGTTCCTCTTCCTGGGTCCATGCTTCTTTGTTTATAGCAGGATTAAGATGATTATGCCACCTAAATTTGGTATCAATCCACATGAGTACAAATGCAGCATACAGTTTCCAACAAACAAGACGCAAAAAAAGGAAAACACAGCATCAAGGTAAATGCTAGAGAAAGCCATTTATTCATACCTTTCACGACATTGCTTACCAATACGTCCAGGTAAATGCTGTGCAATGGTGGACCATTTTTTTGGACCATGCTTGTTCACCAATTTAATAATTACTTCATCCTCCTATTTACATTTCACAAAAATAACCAGCAACTGTCATGTTGAATCATAAAATGACAAGCAATGTAACTTAGGCAAAATTGAGAAAGGAAAGTGATATAAAACAGCGGTATAGGTCACCTCTTTAGACCATGGACCTTTGACAAGCTCTGGATTCAAGACTTTCTGCCACCTATGTAGGCATTGGACATCGGTACGGTCCTTGAAACACTCCGCTGCATGGACAAATTTTACTATTAACAAATGAGTGGAAGTCAAAATATTAAGAAAAGTCAAAAGTACCACAAACTAAGAAATGTGTAAAGCGGTTCAATGGTACACTCATAGGTAACAAATGCTTAGCAAAAGATATTCAGTTCAAAATGTAAGCGATAGAAAGAGAAGGCAAAGACTAAAGATTACTTGAGCACAACAGTAGCACCACTGAGAAATGAAAGTTTTTTTATCGGTAAAGAAGAATTTTATTGATGACTATGATAGGCATAGCTCATGTATACGGGACATATACACATAGTACCAACTAAGAAATCAAAGTAAATTGGATAAGAAAAATGGTCAAATGTGACAAGTACCTGAAACTGCACGCAAAAGTGGTTCATTCCATATTTAGGTAACACATTGCATAGGCCACAGGAAAGAGATAAAAGCCTATGACACATGCCCAAATGTAGCAGAAACAATAATGGTTGGAATATGGTTTTTTTTTTTTATGGGTTTGCAATGACCATTGAAAGCACTGATCCTAAACTTGTCCGCAAGAAAAGAGGAACACAGATTAATGTCCATAATATTTGCAAAAAGCATCCAAGAAGGGATCAACAGGAGCCCATTTAGAATGGAAAAGTGTAGCACAAAATGTGAAAGGGAGAAAGATGGATAATGTTATCTGGGACAATCTTTCAGACAAAAGCTTGAGCAGGACTAAACTTTCCTGTACAGGTCACCTATAAGTGACTGTTTCATGTTATGAAATTTTAAAAGGAACCAATTTTTATTTTTTTTGATAAGTTAAAAGGAACCAAAAAATTAATGTAACAAAAAACCTAGCCAACAAATAAATTTTCAGTTTTTTAATGATCCCTCCTTGTTCGATGATCAGGTTGTCCACTGTCTAAATTTGCAAGTTATTGTTTCCTCTATTACTTTCGTATAGAAGTCAAACTTTCTAGTGAAAAATCAAATTAAGCCTTTAAAAACTATAGGCCATCTATGTTAGATGGCAACCAATAACTCAGTGTTTAATATAGGAAACAAACAAAGATCTAAGCACAGAAAGATGTTTGAATATATTCATAGAATAAAATAAAAACACAGGACCAAAAGAAATTCTAAAGTATAATGAGCCCCTCATTTGTTTAAAAATTTGATGAAGGAGATAAACACATTGGTTCCGCAATAATACCTATTTTTTTCCAGTTCTTTCCTTTAAAACGCTGAACAGCCTTCTCCAAAATCTCATCCTAAAACACATGGAAAACCCATTTCATTCAAATCATGAAATTGCATTCACATCTGAATAAATATCAGTGAAATTTTGCTCCTTAATAAATTCTAACTGATGAACAAATAAGTGAATCAAAACAATGACTAACAAACTTGTTATATTATCAGCAACAAAAACATATCGAAAAAATTAGTTATTACTCTCGCCCCCTCCACCATAAGAAACCCGAAAGGAATTGAAGAAAAAAGAAAGGTTTCACCTCTTCTGGTGTCCATTGGCCTTTGGTAGAACGCCTTGTAGGACCACTTGTCCTCCTAAAAAAGAGTAAGAACTGTTATGCTAATGAAAAATAACTCTGCCTAAATCTGAGCATTAACTATCCATGATATGGGTAAAAGAACACGTTACCAAGACAAACAATTTATTCTACAAGGAAGCTAGGTTTTCCAAAAGAGAAATTAACATTAAGGAAAAAAGTTTCAAAAAGCTGTTTCTCAACATTTTTATTTTACTTCTTGAAGGGTCAGCAAGAAAAGCCCAATAGCGCATGAACTCAATGACATGAAATATAAGAAAAATCTTCAGCACCAGTTAAAATAGTGATTCATCTGGAGTTATAAAGTAAGCCCTGGAAATTGCTTGAGCCACCGGGCATGCAAAAGGTTGACAAGAGAGACTTCTCATATTAGCATAGAAGAAAATTGGAGATGTTGACATGACAAGGAAAGAGCAAGCAAAGTTCAAGATGCTATTAGATTACCCATGCAGAGGTCGCGTTTGCTGATCACCATCGCCAAGCTCATCTTGTGGAGTGTGGATTTTCCTGTCACCTTCCATAGTTTCTTGACAAATAGGTAAAGTTGCATACCCCAATTCCCACACGACGACAACTCTCTCCGGAATACGCTCTCCAAATCATTATACTCTAACTAAGAAGAGGTAGGAGCTACCTTGTCGCACAAAAAACCCATAGACTAAGGGAAGGAAGCACAGAAAAAAACCAAAATTCTAAAATTACTTAATATAATCTTCAATATTGATAGAAAAGCAGTTACAAGCTAAACAGAAAATGGAGCATGCAAGGCAATAATTCAAAATATTGGTAAACACCTATGGACAAAAATATGGGCCCGTAGTGAAAATGATGATTTGGCATTGTTTGAATAGAGAAATAATTTTATATTATCTTATTTCATCTCATTATTATAATTTTTTTAAATTTTTACACAAAATATAATAAACAATTCAATTTTTTCAAATCTTAAATAATAATAATATTAAAAAATAATATTCTAATAATATTTTATTCAACTCGTATAAAATCATCTCATTTCATCTCACAATTGTTTTTGCCACAAGAAGGGATCCTAAAAGAGGGGACGACAAAGTAAAATACAAAATCTCATAAAATGAATTTAAAAATGAAAATAAAACAAGATTAATGAAGAATTCACTTATTTCTGAGCTGGTTAAACAATGTATAACAGTATAAGAGGTCCAAGATATTTCCAATCCAATAGCCACGATCTGGCATCTATTCTATCAATCCGTCAAGCCAATGAGATTAAATGAACTTGAGCATAAATCATGATGTCTTGCGCAAGATAATTTTGAAAATTGTAGGACAATTTTGCCAGTCTGGTGGAAGTTTTGAAACTCTAAACAAAAAAAGATATTTAACTTTAAAAATTTAAGCACAAAGTTATTTCGTCCGTAGAAACACTGAAACTGTTCCGAAAAAACCCTAACATTGACGAACTGAAATACGACAAAGTATATTCTAGAATTTGGACAAATTGCAAGAAACTTGAGAGGAATTAAGCTTGCGTCAATTGAATAATTGAAATTTGATCCAATCCAAAGCTCGTTGAAACTGATAAAAGACATTGAATAAGAAAAAATAAAGTTTAAGCAACCGAAAGCCTGAGGCAGGCACTCACTGAACTGAGCTTTAGAATGCGAAACGTAGGCAGAGAAGGAAAGCGATAGTGAGATCAACACAGTGCACATCTGCAGATCCAGACGAAGGTATGCAAAAAAGCAAAGGAGAGAGAAAGTCGATCTGCAAACGCAGTTTGAAGTAGAGGAGAGAGAGAGAGAGAGGAGCGAAACGGTCCGGAGCTTATTCAAACATGAAAAACATTAAACGCGGACTAGCGAGTTTCAAACCCTATGGTTAAAGGTCGAGCAGGTTTTGGTAACTGGACGTCTTACTTGGTTTAGATAGTGAGAGTGTTTAAGAATATTTGTGAATAATAGTAAAAAGTAGGTGAAAAGTAATAATAGAATATTAAATAATAGTAAAAAATATGTGAAAAGTAATGTATAGTAATAAAAATAGATAAAAAATAATAATAAAATAGAAAATAATAATAAGAGTATTTAAAAGTACTTCAGAATACTTCGACACCGCTAAGATACGGACACGTAGAAATGGCGGCCATCCACTTCTGGAGCTTCTCGCTTGGTCTGTATTGGATTACAGAAAGGAAAAGTTATTTTGCCTCAAGTTGTATCGCTCAAATGTGCCGTTTGACTTTTTTTTTTTTTTTTTTTTTTTACTTAGTGATTAAATAAGTAATTTTAAGTGTACTGATGTATTTTTTTATTTTTTAAAAAAAAAAAAAAATGAAAAAAGTAATTAATAGTCATTAGGAGTAGTGCTACTCAGGCAACAAGTAGCACCGCTCTTACAGAAAGTCTATGGACAACTGCCCCTACATCCTTGCCATGGAACCAGTTCCCACGTGACAGGTAAAAACAACATTGTTTCTTTTCTTCTTCATGGCTCTCCACAACGATGTCGTTTTGTTTATTTTTCGTTCCCCTTTCCCATTAGATTTCTCTCCCCGCCTTCGATTTCTTTCCCCCCCCTTTCCAAACCCCATTCGTTTCCTCCTCCGATTCCTTCTTTCCCCCAAATCACCTTCAACGTGATCCTTGCTATTCATCATCATGAAAACCATCACTCTCTTTTCGGCGCAGCACGAGTTTAATATCTCATCCATTAAGCTCAGTACTCCCGACAAGCTCACACCCGTCGATTTCTCCGTTAGAAACCGATCAAGGTCCTCCATGACGATGATGGACTTGCTCGTTGTCTGTAACAAAATCAAATTCAGATTCGAATCATTCAAAACCTTGGAGAGATCGATAAGGTAAACATCGTAGGATATGAAATTTGCCATGGCAGCCACGAAGCTGGATTTCCCAGTTCTGGATGAACCGTATAAGAGAAAGCTTCGCTTCCAAACGTGGCCAAGACAGTGATAACACTGTTTGGATTTGACGAATGATTCGAGATCAGACTTCACCTTGTTTTTTAGGTCGTCTTCCATGGCGATTGTATCAAAGGTGGAAGGGTGCCTAAGGGGAGCGGATCTCCACCTTTTGTCACCACCCCCGCTACGATGATGATGATGGTGATGATTGTCGTCGTCCTCGTCGAGCTTGATATTCATGTACAGCTTTAGGTCTCGATTTTCTCAACTCAATTTCATCAACCACACAGTGGATGTGATGGAGATACAACCGGAGGATTCTGCGCTTGTTCGCCTTTCAGACCTTTAGCACGAAGCTTCTACAGTAGTTTTGTAGCATCTTGTCAGCGTTGGTCCATGTTTATACGGCATCAAGAAAGTTGTCCTCGACGGTCTGCCCATGACAAGGTTGGTGAAATCGGAGTCTTCGAGACTAGACAAAGAGACAAGTACTACACCAAGAAGAATCAGGGTTTAAACACCCATAAAAATAATAATAATAAATAAATAAATAAATCCCTTTATGGGTGTTTCGAATTTTCCTTTTGGGTTGAGCGATTAGAGAGAAAAATATGTGACGAAGAGAGAGAGGTGGACGGGGGAGTGTTTGTTTCACTACCACCCGCTCTCACATAGAACCAAACTAAACCCACGGCAGAAAGACAAACTCTGGAACTCGATGAAGCTCGGGAAAAGATGATCTTCGGGCCAAGATGAGGAGAAGACAAAGCTTGGGATTCTGCAACTCAAAGACGAAGCTGATGGCTTTTATTTTCATTTCCAGCTTTTGATTTTGTTTCCTTTTTTTTTTTAAATATGGCCACGTCAGCAGCATGGACACACATGGTTGTCCATAGAATTTATGTTTGCCTAATCCAATAAAAAATGCTTAATGCAATCGACTGGGAACTGCAACGTAACCATAAGAGCACTCGCATCGATCTCGAATTTTCAAGAATTAATGAATCATGAGTTTAAAATGCTGGCATTGAATTCGGTAAATATGAAAATTCAAACTTTGAGGAAGTTTATTTTCATCTTCATATGTGAAGACTCATTATTTATAATCTATCTGATTATTTTATTATAAAATCACTTCTTTCAACTGATCTTTAATTCCGTTTCTTTCTTTCTCTCCCTTTATTCCCTTTCTTTCTCTCCCACATCCCCTTCTCCCATTTCCTTCGCCCGTGAGTCCGAAAAAAATTTCCTTTCTCCCTTTCAAATTTTCCTCTCCATTTTCTCTTTTCCCTTTCTCCTTCTCTCTCTTTCGCTCTTCCCTCTAGAGCCCGACGCTACCCTCTTTCTTTATTTTTCCCTCTGTAGAAATTTAAGCTCCAAACCGCAAATCTTTGGTTCTTCATCGAGTCTTAGCTTTGAGGTAACAACAGCTTTGAGGTAAATCTTTGGGATTTGTTTGGTTCCTTAATCTCTTTCTATGGTGTTTCGTTGTTCTAGTTTTCAGAGATAAAATTTTCAGAGTTCTTTTTTTTATATGCATTTTTGTGTTTTCATGTAACATTTGTATAGAAAATGAAATGAAAACGACCCAGAATTGAGTGTGGTACAGAAAATGAAAAGGGAAAAAAAAAACTCACCCTCGGAGCAACAAGTAGCACTGGTCTTGGCTTGCTTTCTCTATAACAGTTTTTTTAGGATTTTTTCCTTTTATTACTTTGTTGATTTGGGTCTGTTATGATGAAAATATTTGAATGGAAGAATCTTTGATAGATCTGGGTTTTTTGTTTTTTGTTATTTTGTTAAACACGGGTATAAACACAAGGTTTTTTTGTTATTTATCTATTTAAACTCTTTTATGCCATTATGCTCTGTTGACGACTGGGTGGAGCATATTCGTGAACCACAAGAAGCTGGTTGCAGGGGACTTGGTTGTGTTCTTGAGAGCTGAAAATGGTGATCTTTGTATCTTTACATTTTCACATGTTTCTCTCTGCCTAACAGAAACCATATACTTATTGGCATTAGCTATTTATGAGTTGGTGTACACACACAACAATCACTATCATTCTACATATTTTTATAATAATATGTTTAGTAAGCCAATAAACAAGCTTGCAAGTAAAAGTTTTCCAGCTTTATATCCTGCATTTTCTCTAATCCTCCGTAGGAAAGTTTTGCAAATTAAAGTTAGAAGTCTTCTCGTGTTCACAACTTTTAAACCCTCCCTATTCCCATCTATTGTAAATTAAAGTAATAAAATATAATGCATTTACTGTTCCTTTAATTTCATTTACTAGTTATAGAATGATAATAATGATGGGGTTGGTTTCCCACGTCCCATTCCTTTGTGTAGATGATTTGGCTAAAAAAGATGAAGCCTTTTTTGTGTTTGACATAAACTGAACTTGTATATGTGCCCCTGGACTTGCTATGTAACTAAAATTGCTGATGTGTAACTAAACTTGCTAAAATTATTTGGGTACTACTACTGAAGTGTAAAACTGCTATATAAATGTACTGGAGTGTATTGCTACTGAAATGTACTGCTATTTTCATTTGTTGGTTTGTGGAGCTATTACATTATTTTGATACTAAAATGTGAATCTATTGGAGTTGCTGGTTTATGAATTGGTTTGTTGGTGGAAATGTTGGGTGATACTGAATGTTGGTGGATTTACGAACTACTTGCTCTGAATGTAGGTGGTTTATGAATTGGTTTATACTTGCTCTCCAAGTTTTCCTGTATGTTTTATGTTAGCTGGATATTTTAACGTTTTATTTTCATGTACCATATGTTTTATTTTAACGTTTGGATTCAAGCTTTGAATAGTGGATTCTGAATATGTGGTGGAATTGCATTTGCACTTGCATCAGATTGTATTTCTCTGCATGATTATTAGTTACCTCTTCCAATTTTGCATGCATGCATGATTATTAGGTACCTCTTCTAAATTTCACCCTTCAATATTTTTCTATACTATAGACAATATACTCTTTTCAATTGTTACATGAATTGCAATGCTTGTTGGGGCTGGCATCTTTGGTTTATATGCTTGCATTGCTGCAACGTAGAGTGGGTACGTACAATTGTATATATCCATAATGTGAGCATTTAATCCTGTCTTCTACTTGTTGGGGATATCTTGACTGTGTTTGGAAGTTGAAATTTTTTATCCAGGAATACCTTCCAGTCTAGTTTTACATCTTGTACCTAAAGAAAAAGCTATTACTTGTAAGCAAAATCTGTTTGGTAAGATGTAGGAAAGTAATTTTTTTAGTACTAGTCTCACACCATCCATGATTTCATGATATGCATATTACTGTTTTGCATAAGGAACTTTAGCATGAGAGTAAAAGTAGAGACATATTTTTAAGTCCAAAATACTCTTGTATTCCCTTATAAATAAATCTAGTCTCCTAGCTCCTTTTATGACAATATGAAACAGTCAGTCACCTTTTATCTCGTGCTTTTGCAAGATCAGGATGCAACAGAGGAGCATTCCACTAAGTCCATATCAGAAGCATCTAAAGTTAGTCAGGCCACCTTTAATCCCAACAGAAGATGAATCAGAGAAGCAAGAAGAAGGCGTCTTTGGATCTATTGGAAAGCTTCTTATCAACACTAGGGTGTCAATAGTGGAGATTCTATTGACACGGCTATTGGTGCTAAACATATAAGCAAGCAATTCATAGTTCTAATCCCATTCCATCTGAATATCAATTATTTCTTTTGAAAAAAATGGAGTCTGTTGGGAGTTTTGCAAATGTAAAAATCTCAGACGTGCAAAAATATTGTAAGACCACTGTTTGAAGTTTGATCAGCACTACTGTCCGGCCCTCCTTCTGTTATTCAAGGATGAGTTTTTAGCTAATGCTTGGATTTGCTTCTTTTATAGAAAATTCTTGTGTATTTCTTTTGATTTCTTCCTTGGCATTAGATTTGTGAAATGATTGCTCCAGAGAGGAGATGCTTATTATTTATTTTATGTGTTGGCATCAACTTGAGTTAGTTAGATTTAGGGAGATATGTAGCAGCAAACTACTAGTTTGAGTTTGAAAATTAGTTTGCAAAATGTGTTTTTTGAATAATTAGGTTGAGGAAAAAATTAATTGAAAAATAATAATTTAAGTATCAAATTAAATTATTAATATATATATATTTAGTGTAATTATAAAATATGAAAAAAAATTATTATTAAAAAAATAATATTATATTATTATTTTAATGAATCTAATGGTTAATTTAATATAAAGTTATGAATAGGAAGGTTTTAAATTTATGAAAAATATATATTTTTTATTAAATTTTAAAAATGAATTTGATTAAGTGAATAATGCAATAAGCAAATGGATGGGGAGGTTTTGGCTTCATGAAACGGTTCGTCATTCGGGGATATGCATCCCACAAAACACTTCGCCCGTTTCCCTTGTGATCTCCCACGAAGCTTTTCCCCTTCCCCTTCTCATTCTCCCCCCCTCCACTTCGCCGTTTCTTCTCTTCTGATATTCTCCATCTCCATCTTCGCAAGATCCTCTGAGTTTCGTCTCCTCTGATCTTCTCCATCTCCATCTTCGCAAGATCCTTTTCCTTTTTCCTTCCTCCTCTGAGTTTCCCGCTTCCTCCTTCCTCCTCAAGTTTCCTCTGTTTTCCTACGGAAATGGAGGATCAGTACGGCATGCCTGATCTGAGGCAACTTATGAACGTCCGGTCGTCCCATTTCCCGTCCATCCCTCAGCCCCCAGAGCTGTTCTCTAGCCACCATCGAAACCTCTCACCCAGCCACCACTAGGTCCACTACAATATGCTGATGCTGGGTCGTGAAGTCGGGGCCGATGTGGTGTCCCGTGGCCTTCCCGAGTTTCGCTCTAATTCTGCTCCAAGTGTCGCTGCCACTACTCCCACCAATGCTCTCGCCACTTCTGCGTCCACTCCTTCGTTCAGTGGGTTTGAGGCCGAGACTGCAAGGTGCTTAGGAGGTGATGGCGGCACTGGAAGATGGCCCAGACAAGAGACTCTCACTCTTCTTGAGATCAGATTTCTCTCTCTCCGTATACATATATATTGTGTATATATGTTTGGGGAGGGGGTCTAGGCGCAAGTTTCTTTCTTCTGTCGTTGATGATGCATGTCGATGAAGGATTGAATGTTACTGAGGAGTATAGAGAAAGAGGACTTCTGCTAGTGTTTTTGGCAGTTACATCTGAGAACTTTGGAAGCGATATAAGGCTTTATTATCCGGTTTTGAGTTTGAAAATGAGCTTCAGTTGGAGACCCGTGTGTTACTTTCTTTTTTATTTCGATTTGAAAAAATTCGAGGCTGATCGTCTGTGTAGTTACTCGTTATGATCTGTTTTGAAAATGTGTAGTGCCTTTCTTTGGAAGACGACGACGACGACGTGGCTCAGCCAATTCCCCCACGGTTCTTTGCTTGTCGTTTTTGGGTTTTTTTTCCCCATATATATACATGGATACCAAGGTTTTATCCACCGGAGTTCGCTACACGAGCTTGCCGCAAAGCTACATCAGACCAGAACCCGAGCGGCCTCGGCTGTCTGAAATCTCTGCTTGTGAAGATGTTCCCATCATCGACTTGGGTATTGCAGATAGAAGCAAAATTGTCAAGCAAATTGGCGATGACTGCAAATCTTTTGGCTTTTTCCAGGTAAAAAGTACTTTCCATACACATGAGAGGATCAGTTCTCGTAATTTTTTGAAAGAGAACTGTACGATTATTTTGCCATTTTGTTAAATACGTTTAGGTGATCAATCACAGCGTGTCACCGGAGGCAGTGCAGAAAATGTTAGAGGTGGCTATTGAGTTCTTTAGCCTGCCGGTGGAAGAGAAGTTGAAGCTCTATTCGGATGACCCTTCAAAAACAATGAGACTTTCAACAAGTTTTAACGTGAAAAAAGAAAAGGTTCACAATTGGAGAGATTATCTTAGACTCCATTGTTATCCTTTAGACAAGTATGTGCTTGAGTGGTTCTCCAATTCTCCTACCTTAAAGTATATACTTATCTTAGATTTGCAGGCATTGCCAATTTGCTTGACAATTTTGCTTCTATCTGCAATACCCAAGTCGATGATGGGAACATTCTCACAAGCAGAGATTTCAGACAGCCGAGGCCGCTCGGATTCTGGTCTGATGTAGCTTTGCGGCAAGCTCGTGTAGCGAACTCCGGTTGATAAAACCTTGGTATCCATGTATCTATATGGGGGGGAACCCAAAAACGACAAGCAAAAGTTAGTATTTAGGTAGAGCTAGGCTGCTCGCAGATGTGTAGATCTCTCTCTCTGTGCTTAGACTTTGTGTAGTTTCCAGGAAGGTGACATGAGCATATATTTATACACCCAGGGCACGAGTGCATCTTGGGCTTTTTGGGTTTGTGCCGTAAGCTTGGGTTCTAACTACTGGCCTAATTGAGCTGTTTGATTGATTACAAACTTTATTACAATGCTTGATCTAGAGATTACGTCCAGTCTACTGTCTACATATATAGTTTGCTTGCAGAAGGACATATATTATCCAAATATAAAAGAAGATGATTTTTGCTACAGTAAAATAGTGTTGTGAGTCATGTCTGGTTTTACTATAGCTAGTCAAAACTGAATTAAAAATATTTTCTATGAACGCTCATTCCTCGATTTTTCCCTCCCTCGAGCTCATTTTTCATTTCTTCCTCCCGCATTAATTTCCCTCCGTTTCTCCCTTGTTCCTTTCTGCTAAGATTTCTTGCGTCTTGCCTTTTCTCTCCCGTCGTTGAAGTCCTTGTAAAATCATTGCCTTTTAGATCCCCTCCTCATGTTTACAAAATACTCTCATTGTTTCCTTCGTCTGAGTTTTAGACAGACATTCGTTGCAACACCTTCTGTTTCGTCGCAACAGCACCAGTCGAAGCCCTTTGCTTTTAGGGGGCCATTGTCCTTCAAGCACATCCTCCCATGAGTTTCGAATCAAAGGTAAGTATGTCACTATCTGTTTTATTGTGATGTTGATTTTGATGTGATGAGAGGATTTTATTGTAGATTGTGGATTGAGGGTTTAGGCTTTTGTTATTGGAGATTTTCTTGTAAAGTTTCGAATCAAAGGAATCTTGTTTGTGGAATTGGTTTTTTGCTCGAAACAAATTTACTTTCCAACTCTAAAGTATTCTATGTTCACATTGGCATGAAACTCAATTCACAAAATCCATGAGTCCACAAACACTCGCTACCCTGCCAAAAATCTAGAGCACCAATGTGCAGTCAGATTTTACGTTGACCTATCGTCCATGACTTATCAGTGATGACGGTAAAATCGTAAGTGATGACCATGAAATTCCCTTGACTATGAAATCGTAAGTGATGACTATAATCATCATCCTGAAGGTGAACATAGACGTATAATTATTAATACTTATCGTAATAATTATCCAATAGATGGATAATCCAATATGGGAATATATTGTATTAATCGTAAGTGATAACTATGAAATATTCATAACGTTCAGAGTGGGAATATGCAATGGAACGTTTAGGAATGATATGCAATGGAACGTTTAGGAATGTTTGGTTTTTTATACTCGTTATAATATTCATAAATTATTTATAATATTTGTGTAGATTTTTGGTTAGTTCCTGTATAGTATTAATGTTAATATTTAGCCAAACTGAAATAGAGAGATTGTCCTCCTCTGTAGTAAAAGACACACCTCATTGAGATCTTTTAGTGTGTGGCTTTTGTCGATCTTTAACTTGTGATGCAACGACCAAAATATTATCATATATGCTATTGAACGAGATGTTGTCTTCTCCTTGTCCACCATTTTGAAAGAGAGTGATGAAGAAGAAGGAATCTGCATCAAATGAAACCTCAATCCTTGAATAATTTAAAGTTCATCAAACAACTTGAATACAAATTTTAAATAACGCCGTCCAGCATAAAAAATCATAGGAACACAAGCTGTTGTCACACAAAACACAAACTAATAGTAAAAAAAAACACTTTATACAAATACAAAAAAAGCTGTTGTTGACAGAGCCATGTCATAGCTCCCTGCCAGTGCTGCCACAGCACCTGTGCCATATCCCAAATGCCAAAACTGATGTAAAAACTTATAGGCAAAATAATAATAGATGGATAATCTATTAATACTTTATCATTATTTTGTTTAATAGATAGATAATTCAATATGAAAATCTAATTTTAAATAAAATAATCAAATGTAAAATCATGTTATATTATGTAAATTATGACTATATTTATATAATCTAATGAGGATACTCTTATAAGTTAAGCAGTCGAATTATTTTTCTTTTGGATAAATAAAAATCAGCTCCTCCTAAATTAGGTACTTAAGTTTTGACTCCGGAACAAAACAAGTAGAAATCTACAGTTTTGATGCAATTGGAAACAAAGCTTGGATCTTAAATTAACGGTCTTGAGAATTTTAAAAATTGAGTTTTAATACTCATTATCCCTCACATCACATAACTTTTTTTTTTATTCTTCTTAAATTAATTGAATTCTTCTATTTATCATCTATACATCACACATATAATAAAAAAATAAGAAAATCATGTATTTTGTGAAATGATGAGTAAAATTTTTCTTTTGAAAAAAAAGTAACACTACATCCATCGAGGAAAGCCACCGAAAGTTCCTACCAAACGCGATTTTTTTTTTCCAAACATTTTTTTGACCCACTAAGCATTTAAAAAAAATCACAAACTCATTAAAAAATATTTCCTTAACCATTAAGGAAAAAAAAAATACAGTTGGTGGCTTTTCTTTGTGGAAATATCATTTCCCTTTAGAAAATCTCATGAAAAGCAAATATGTTTTTTTTTTTTTTTGATGTGAAAAAAGCAAATATGTTACCGTCCCCTCTGTGCACTTGGGACTCACTGCAAGCGGTCTTTTCCCTGGATTGAAGTTAAAATGCACAGAATCTTCTTGTACCAAAGTCTGTAGATTCAGGACGCTAACATAATAAGGGGCTTACATAAGTTATATGCAATGAGAGAACATGGCATATTGTATTAGGATTACATGACATACCACCACCTCATTATAATCACTCCAAGCAGTCGCTAGGGTAGAGACTGTTCCTTGAATTCATCGATTTCAAGCTGGTTTTGCAGAAACGGACCGGAGCAACTTCGTGGAAGTTGATGCAACAGTTTCCAGGCATCAAATTCAAACCAAGCAATAAACCAGATAGAACATGCAATTCTTGCTTTTGAAATTACATATTAAAGTAAAAGGAGATTTCAGCATCTTCCGCCAACCCATTCTGTTGCCGTGGCAGATGCTATTTCTTGTAGTGAGGAGTCAATAATTAAACATCCACAGAAAGACCAAGTACTGAGTTATTCAAGCACAGGGGAAATAATTTCAGGCCTTAAAATGAATAACAATCTCACTTCTTTCTTGGCCCAATAACTTCGGCAGCAAGAGGCATCTACCGAGCTTTTAAAGAATGATGTGCTTACATGAAATCTTCTTCCATTTCCTGCAAGGACTTGCTGGTTGTTGCAATCTGTTTATTAGATGTCATATTTTCAGAGACCATCAAACCCTTGTAACTCCTTAGCTCGGCTTGTCTCTCCTTTTCAAGCCTTTCCATCTCCTGACGCCGTTTCTGCAAAGACAACGTGAATGACTTTGATCGGTAAATGTAAATTTTCAATTGGCATCTAAAAAGATGACTGCTATAAAATTACCAACAGTGCTTTGTTCTAAATTTTCCCATTGTGAAGAACACCACAGAACTGCAAAAGCTTAGCAAATGTACAGAACAGGGGTGGAGAATCAATTTTTTACCAACTGTAAGTCGGGGAAAAAAACAAAACGGGAACAAGTCAAGCTTAAGAAAAAGTAGATAAAAGAACCCACTAGCTAACTAAAACCATTTCTTTTAGAATGTCAATAAAATCCAAAAAGAAGAAATGTCGATATGTAAGCTACACAACACTTCCACCCAAACAAGAAGCAATGTTGACTAATGCACATGAAAATGGAACTTCTACACCATCAAAAGTTTACCATTTCTTTCTTTCTTTCTTTTTTCTGATCGGTAAGTTTACCATTCCTTTCTCACCTGATGCAACAGATTACTGACATTTAGTCTAAATATTGGAAAAGATAAAATTGAACCTTGAGTTCTGCAATTTAAAAAATCTAGCCTTCATCATATCAAGTACCCTAAATTATTAGACAAGTGTGCAGAAGAATGATGCGGTGATCCATAAAAGTGATGGCAATAATGACATGCTATTGGAGAAAATCCTCAAGTTGAATGCTTCGTGCACTTCGGATTACAGGAAACACTCAGGGAACTTAACATTAAGAGAAGACAAGTTTAACCATTCTTTATTTCTCCTATTTAATGTGTAGGACAGAGCAGAACCACAAGACACCGGAAATATAAAACTCCCCTTCCAAGGATCACCACAAACTGTCAAGTAAACCTAATGCAGCGGTAATTAAAAAACTCCAAAAAATCCTTTTGAGAGCTTCCCACTGCTGTTACAAACCAAACAGATCATTTCAGCTTTTTCATAATACGGGTGGGCATGGATCTAATAGGACAGTCAAACAGGAACTTATATCAAACAAAGGAATAACATTTTTCGGATGATGTTGATAGTCAGATATGATTTTCCAGGGAGGCAAATCGAAACCTGTTGTCATTGGTAATTAGATAGGGTGGGGTAGCATTCCATGCACCCAACATATGAGCTCTATCAGGGCTACAAGAGCATAAGTATCATCGAATATTTACCCAAAACACATTTCCACCACCAAGGAACGCAAATGCCAATATTCTAACATGCAAAACCTCAATCTGTTTTGCATATGGATTGATGAAATTGTTTTCTTTTACTAAAAAAAGAAGACTCCATCAATCCCTGTACAAAACAGATTTCTGGACCTGAACAGGTTTTGTGCAGCATATATGGAACTTACTTTATCTCTCAGCTGTTGTTTTCTTTCTGCTCTTTCTGCTGCACTAACCGCTTCTCGCTCAGCTGCAGTTACATGATAATATGGAGTGACTTGTAGCACCACCATGTCAGGATTATAGAATATTCAAATAAGACTTAAAATCAGAATAAATCCAATCTGAATTCCCATGCATGTAAAGAAAAACGTGATACATGGAAAAATTGCAAACTATCCTAAACAGGAACAAGACCCACCCAAAATTTGAGTGCCAATTCCACCATAAAGAGCAACGAGAGTACTTGCTTAAGCATGTACTAGCTAAAAGAATCCTGGGAGGAAGCTGAGTCACAATTGTACCTTTCAAATCAGGTTTCCTTTCCACTTTTGTCCTGTTCAACCTATTAACAATATCATTAATACGCTTCTCCACTCTCACAGTTCGAACCTGTATGTGGCATCAAATCAAAGAAAGAGCTATCTATCATGCTTATTCATCCAAGACAGATACAAGTTACCAAGCAAAATAGCATCCCAGATATCAATATGCACATGCAACAAGGAGGGAGAAGCCCACCATTTTTGGATTGTAAAAACCAACTTGACCAACATCCATGGAAGCAGATTTCTTCAAATTGGACCAGGGTGTGAAAACAACATCAACGTTGTTTACCTTGTTGCCTGCATTATAATAACACAATAAGCCATCTATAACACCAAGCATTGTGTCATTCAGAGATAAAACTAAAAATAAAAAATAAAAGATGAAAACTCCAATAAAAGGAATGCTCGATAATGATCTATAACTTTATCCTAGTTACCTAAACTTAAAAGTACGTCTGGGAGGGGACCTTATTTCATTTGTGTGACCTTTCTATTGACCCCGTTTGGATGTTGGGTTGAGTTGAGTTGAATATAATTCTTTATGAATAATAGTGAGTTGAGATGGTGGAGTGAGTTTTGTGGGGCCCACTTAAGATGAATTTAGATGTGTTTGGATGCTAAGATGAGTTTAGATGCACTTATAGGAAGTTGAAAAAAATTATGGGTCCCACTTGTAAAGAGATTTTGAGTTGAGATAAGTTTAGTGATTTGAGAGTTAGGTGTTTGGATGTTAAATTCAGTTTAAAATGAGACTGAACTGAATTAATCTCAATTCAGTCCAAGTTCCAAACGGGACTTGTCGAAGTACCATAATTCACATTTATGAGGGAATGACCAATTCTTTAACTACATACTAGAAGACTATATGTCCAATTAAACGATTAGTTTTATAGAAACATGAAGAATCTGAATCTAGTTCAGATTTTGCCTTGGATGGAATTTGCTTTGACAAGCTGAGCACAATCCTCCAATAAACCTTCACTTATATCATCGATTGTCTGACCCTTGTGCAATCTTAAATAAACATGGGCGGAAGACATTTTATCCACATGGAACCTGCAACGAACAAACCTTACTAAGAAAACGGTTCTTGACTGAATTACAAACCACTTAAAAGTTCAGACAGGCTTTAGAAGATCTAATTACACATGAGACCAAAACAAAGTACAAATTTTTTATTGGGTAAACATGAAAATAAGCCAATAAACACGCGCCCACATTGCAATCTTCATTCTTCTTCCTTTTCCACAATTTATTTATTATTTGTAAACTCGTGCATTCAGATAGATAATATACATCAAAACAGAACAAATCCCGATCATTGTAAATTATTTAAGAAAAAAAGGAAAAAATCAAAATTATAGAGTGGAAGAGGCGAGAGGCGACCAAATGTCTTCCAAGAAGCCGTATTTGATGAGCTCCTCGTTCTCGTACTTGTCGATGCCCATGAATATGGTGAAACCGCCAGCATCTGGTCGGGCTTTGAAGTAGAACACCATGGCTGCCTTCTCCTTTCGCCCTTCCAATACTGTGTTAAACAAATAGACTCGCGAATTAGGGCTTCCCGACTTTGTCGAGAGAGAGAATGAGGTCTTTTTTCTTCTTTCACAGAGAGAGGACTAGTTATATGTCCACGCGGAATATGTAGTCGCCGGTTGGGATCGCGTCTTCCTTACGCATTCGCTTGTTCTCTTCAATTCGGTCTGTTTGGCATTTATAATTTGGTCACGGCGGTCAACAATTTAATTAATAAATTATACATAGAAAGCACGCATTTTTCTTATTTTCGGATACATTATAGAAATTATACAGACAAAATTATACATTATAGAGATTACTGTTTTTGGGACACATTGTATGTCTGTATTTTTCTTTTAAAATCAGTATACTCAAGACACGCAAATAATATTTGTTTGATAAGATGTTATCATGACAGAGATTTGCATGTATATAAAATAATATTATATATCATTCTTTCATCTCGATGTTATCAAATTATAAAAAATATAATACTTTTTTATCATTATTGGATTAACCTTCTTTTTAAAAAAAAAAAAAATCAAAGTTGATAGACAATATTACATTATTATGGTGGGATAAAAATTAGATAAGTATGATATTTAGGTTCTCCACATATATATATATATATATACAAAAATTTTATGTGCAATTACTTTTTCATACTCATTGTGTACTTTACTAATGTGATTGACTGCAACATTTTTGTTTAACATAAAATAACTGTTATGGTTAATTGTATCAATAGAACGCATAAGAAATACGTAAAAATGACTACATGTAGCAGAACTCACATATATATATATATATACATTGCTATGGAAGAAATTTGCAAGCATTAGGAATCAAAATTAGAACACACCTGATCTTGGTATCTATTACATGCGAGTTTTTAACCTATTGAAAGGGTCACATGGCTATTGAATTTCATCAATACGAGCTAAATGGTGATTCGTCTTACCAGGTTCTGCTACCACTCTTTATATGCTAATATGGTAATAGCTCTATTTTTTTTTTCTTAAATTTGATTGAAATATTTTTGTAATTACGCGAGTGTAAGTTGAGTTTCAATCCCATTTAGGTTGAGTGATCGAGTTTCTAATTGAATTCTTTCCAAATTACTAAACCCTACATAATATTATAAGATCCGTCCGATTTTGGTTTGAACTGAAAGCTGCATTGAGTTTAGCCCGTTGAAAGGACTAGTAGCTAGAGGCAAATTCAGATATCATACAAGAAAATTGGCCATGTATAGAATTTTTAGAATTCTTTTTAGTACTCAATTTTAAATTAAAAAAAAATCAAAAATCAAATAAAAAAGATAGTAATTTCGAACTAGTGCTCTCACGTTATTGATTACCTATAGAATTAGTTATAAAATAATTGTAAAAATATCGCTATTCATACTTCATAGACATATGATGGAGCCCTATATAAACTCTAAATTTCAGCCCTTTTTTTTTTTTTTGCCGCTTCAGCTTTCTGCCTCAAAAGTCTGAGAATGATAACAGCTGAGTTGAGCCCTCGTGTTTACTGTTGGTAAAAGAGGGTCTTCCCCCCATGTGTGTTTGGTGAGGTAGAGGGTTGCAATACAACCAACCGGTCTTTTCATCCATCTTTCTGGGAAAATAATACATAACCAAAAATTCCTACAAGAAGAAACATGCTATCTTTTCTGATAGAAAAAGATCGTCTGATCCTAAATGATTGTAACATTGTAAGTTATGTTTGTTCATCTTATGAATTGAAAGCATAAATAACAAAGCCTTCAAGGAATATAAAGAAGTAAAAGCCATTCCATCGAAACCAATAATTGATACAAGCAAAACAAAGATTTTGTCACACATAACAGAAGGAAGGAAGAGAAACATATGCAATGAGTCGTACTAGCAGAGATTCTCAAATCCCATGCATTCGTGCTCTTGAATCCTGCCAATCATGTCTGATATGCCAACCCCACCTAACATATAGGCACAAAGACATTTTAAGGATTCAATTCTCCAGATTTAATTACATGGAACAATTACTATCGCCAAATAAAATTGCACCACAATAAAAACACCCCAATTAATAAAACCACTGCCAAAATATTTTATCCTGGCATTTGAGAAAAATTAGGGAAAAATAATTTATGAATAGACTATCGGAACCATAACTAGAGCCGCTAGGAATCTAGATTCCAACACTATCTTATGCAAGAGGTTGCCAATCCACTCAGGCAAAAAATGACACCATTAACTATTTACTTGTGTAAGGTGATGCATAGACCAATAAGCCATAAGCATATTTTGGTGTACAGCCATCATCATGATAATGAAATAACTGGCAAACTTCTTCAAGCTAGCTTTTCTCATTTGCATCTTCCCTTTCTCGTTTCATTCTAAGGAAGCAATGCAGTCAATTTAAAATATAAATTGAACTTTACAATCTACGATCATAAAAAGCAATCATGACACATGCTTTGCAAAAAAATTTCACAAAGAAAAATAAGTGCCACGCCACAGTAACCAAGTACAAAACTGTCTGATTCAGAAAGCAGGGAAATGCTAACTATACCTTTTTTTTTATTGCTAAACAAAAATTTATTGAAAATAAGAATAGGCAAGAGCCCAAGTACATGGAATATATACAAGAGTGTCACCTATGCATAGATAATCTAGTCATACAAGAAAAAGTACTAATTCTACTAACAGAAAGAAACCAGAGATGAAGGTTCTTTGGTTTACCTCTTGCAGAACTCAGTTACATATCGTGATCCGTTGTAAAAAATGAACCACATCAAGACGATCACCAAAGTATCTGGTACAAAATTAAGGAACTCAAGCACAACAACATATAAAGGGGGGAAATTAGTTTTGGTTGAGATGGCAGATGGAACCAACCAGGCCAGAAAACTTTCGTAAACCATAGCTCAATTTACTGCTATTTTTACCCCCCAAAAAAATAAAGTTGCTTAGATTACACTAGGAGCATGCAAAAAAAAAAAAATGACCAAAGGTTCCCAAATCTTGGTTTTGCAAAACGAATTTTAGAATGAAAAAATTAAAACCCCAGCTCTCGCTTACGCTGCTTTCGACGCCACCCTGATGTACAATACCAAAAGATTGAAGCAACGAAAACAACTCTATGGCACCTGACCAGCAGAATTTTCATTTCATTCTTTAGGCAATGGGTCTAATTCGTAAAAGTTATCCAAAATTGAACACAATAAATTCCACAGTTTTGTCAGTTTACGAGAAATACAATATTGCATCACAATTATAGGTAAGTAAGCAAAATCTAGGGTCGATCCGTAACAGTAAGTAGAAGAGCATACGTGAAGCTGATCAGATCTTAGGAAAAAGGGAGGAAATAAAGGATACTGAAAAGATAACGCTCCCACCAATCCAACATGTAGAGCCCAAAAGTGACATTGTAAAGATAGATCTTGCGCTGAATCCAGTTCATAACTTCCGAAACCTATGAACACTAATCATATAGTTAAATAGCATACCAATTGAAAATTGGTTGTAATCTTATGTCCGTCAGTCAATTGGTAATGATAAATATATACTTTTATATATATATATATATATTAATGACCCATTTAGGACGGCAAAATATGCTGAGAGAAATTTTAAGTAAAAATGAATGCATGATTCAAATCTACTCCTTATCTTTGAAAGTAGGAAAACGAGAAGTACCTCAGATCAGACTCGAAACCTAAAGAGAGGGAGGAAACGAGGAATCGTCTGGAAGATGGGCAAATCGTCCGTATGAGCTCGTAACGTTACGGTGCGTTGGTCAACGGTGGTGTGCGTGCGGGAAAATGGTAGGGATGCAAATCAAGGATGAGGAAATAAGGTAAAGGACTATAGGTGGCAAAGAAAATCAATTTAGGGGTACAATCGTAATCCAAGGCAGGATTGGAATTTAGACAGAATTTGCGTTAGCTACTATTTACATATATATATATATATATATATGATAATAATTTTTGTTAAAGCCTCTTATGATTATATAATTCATTTCAAAAAACATATATACATATAATTAAAATATATATATATATATATTTTTTTTATCAACTCTAATAGATCTCAGACAACGCGTGGCCATAATTAGTTCCTCTGCTGCTACTTACAACGTCGTCCTCAGCCGTGTCTGTCCATCAATCTCGGTCACACTGTTGATATGGCAGACAGTTCAATGCCTACCACATCATCCATTTTTTAAAAATTAACAAAATTATAAATAAAATTCAGAATTTGGCATTAAATGCGAAGGATTTTGCTATTCATCATTTTCACTCATATTTTTTAATTTTTTTAAAAAAAAAATTTGAATTTATTTTTTTAAAATTATTTATAATTTTTTATTCACTATTCATATAAAAATATATTTGATAAAAAAAATTAAAAAAAAGATGGAGTGTGGAATGTGGTGTGAATAGTAAGAGGTTGATTGGAATTTTTGAAATGCGAATATCTACTCCAACCAAATGCAACCCACCATAAGGAAACTTGTGATCAATCAAATACCAACCCACGTTTGATTAAAAAAAAAAAAACCCACGTTAGAAAAACTTTGAGGAAATCTTAACTTGTTTAAAATGTATTGTTTATTGAGTTTTGTGAAAAAAATATATACAACAGATTAAATAATCATATATATATTCTATATTAAATTTGTAAAAATAAATAGATAAAGTTAAAATTGAAAGGTGTTTAAATTGAAATTGAAATTCTTTAAAAGGATTTTAAGAAGTTTTTGAGAAAAATATTGACCAGCCGGTCCAACGTAAGAGCATCCCCACGGAATTCCTATAGGATATATTTTTCTATAATTTGGGGATAAATTTAGAGTTTTCATAAAAAACTCTTCTCCATTGGATTCCCATTTTACGGTAAATTTATACGGGGCTACAGTCGATCCCCATATATGGGGAACCATTGTAGCTCCCCATCTCATTCTCGTTACTCTTCCGTCCCGCGTTCATCTCTCTCGGTACAACCCATCCCTCGACAACCAACGAGATGTAGCCCCGAATCCATCGACAAATTTGTAAGTTTTGCTTTCGGTTTGCTGAAGATTTTGAGGCTTTGATTTTGCAACACCAAGATTCACAGCCTCTCTCCCTCATTTTCGAAATTTGTTAGATTTGCATACCCTGAATCTTCTCTATTTCTGTCTTGAAAATGTTCTTCCTCCCAAGACCATGATCAAGGTAAGCCATAGATATTACCGTGGGCGAGTTCTTCGCTGTTTGGGTTCCGAGAATATGTTACATGCCATTTGTTTGGCTACCGAGAAAATCTTAGATGCCTAATGTTTAGGTGCCGAGAAAATCCTACCTGCGATTGGTTAAATTAATCTTATTTTTTTTATTCTCTGGTTGTTATTCTCATTTTGGGACTGTCTTGAGGGAAATATTTTCTCATTTCATTCAATTGATTTTTACATTTGAGGATGCCGGTTCTCATTGATAATGTATTCATTGATGTTGCTGTTTATTTGTCACTCTCTGGTTGTTACTCTCATTTTCGGACTGTCTTGAAGGAAATAATGTTTCATCTCATTCAATTGATTTTTAGATGTTTATATTGCTGGTTCCCATTAATCATACTATCATTGATGTTGCTGTTTATGGGAGCTCTTTGGTTGTTACTCTCATTTTCGGATTGTCTTGAAGGAAATAATGTTTCATCTCATTCAATTGATTTTTAGATGTTTATGTTGCTGGTTCTCATTGATCATACTGTCATTGATGTTGCTGTTTATGGGAGCTCTCTGGTTGTTACTCTCATTTTCGGACTGTCATTGATGTTGCTGTTTAAGGCCCTCGAAGCTAATATTCACCAACCAATACCCTGTAAATCTCTCTTTTGGGTCACTCTCTTTTCAATTTTTTCGCAGCTTAATTGGGATATATTTTTAAGAACATAGATGTTATAAAAAAAACCCATGAAGGAATGGCTTTTAGAATTAAATTATGATGGTTGTATGTGCAATATGTTTATGAATAATTTGGAGAAAATTGTGGTTCATTCTAACTACCGTTATTTATTCTATATTCATGGGCTCTAAACTCTCATTTTATTGTGGTTGCCAACAGTTTGTGGTACTTTTCACCATTCTTTTGACAACCTGCATGTGTTGAGTGCGGGTTAATTGTGCATATCTTGAACTAATTGGCTAGTTCATCATTGAGTTCCTTCATCTTGTATGTGGACAACCTGCATGCTCACTTGCACTTCCCCCTTGGAATCACGTATGACCTGCACCCATTTTCCTTATTTTCTTTGTATTATGATGTTTACAATTGACTTGTCATTTTTATGATGGGAAACGGCACTTATCATCTTTGGCTAGAGGTACCAATACCATGCATCCATTTTATTTTTTATTAACTAGGATCATGTGGCATGAAGGATAATTAATATTTGATCATTGCTTTTTCTGCCTTAGAAGAGAATGCTCACTCTTTTCTCGTTAGTAGCTAGTTAATTAGCTTGCATTTATTTTTTTGGTAAATTTCACCATTACCAAAAAGACTGTCGATGTTAGCATTTTCCATGGGTAATTTGCTCTTTCCTTAAATTTAGGTTGGTTAAAATTATTATGTCGCATTGCTCTTTCCATGGGTAATTTGTTCTGTGTTGTTGGGTTTCTTGGCAGTGTTTCGTATCTCTCGAGGGAGGGGGGCTGTTATTAGGCTATGATGATGGTGTTGTAGTGCGGGTAAATTTACAAGTGTTAATAGGGTCCCATTGATGTGGCGGGGTAATCCTCACCCCGAATTGTCATATTGCAGTTTGTGGTACTTTCCACAAAAGGCAATGGACGTTCGAGTGGGGTTTTGCAGCCATTTGATGTGAATGGATCCTTGCTTACGCATGCTGTCAATATTTCCACCATTCTGAGCCCCATTTAAGTATTTATTTTCAGAATTTTATGAGAAATCCAATGGGAATGCTCTTATTTAGCATTATTTTGATTTGCATGTTGTTTGGTTGTTATTTGGTTTTGTTTTTTTTGTGATAGAAAAGTAATGTGAACTTCAACTCCCTCAGCTGTGATGATGACAAACCGTAGTGGAGATAGATGAAATTTATGGTCATTTCCTCAATGGCTAGGTAACTCGGATGGCCAACAAGTGCATGGCAACCGGAGGTGCAGCCATGAGGTGGTGCCCAAATTTCCTACATGTCACCATTCGGTTCCTGAACCAAGGTTGGAAGATATCCAAACTTCATAATATTGTGTCTAACAATTAAGTATACTTTTAGATATGAATTCACACGACGCTGGCCATATGTACTTCACCAACCTTCTAAGTGAAGATCCACAACTAGATCCCACTTACGGTGGGCAAAGTGGAAACTCTCCTATGACTGTTGATGACTCTCCACCCCTACCCCATAACAAGCCTATCGGAGTTAGGAAATCAGTTAGGGGTGCGAATTTCATCCATGAAGAAGACAAGTTGCTTGTCTCCGCATGGCTTAATTGTAGCCTTGATGTGGTCCAGGGAACAGACCAAAAACACTCCCAACTATGGAAAAAAAAATTTGAATACTTTGAGCAATTTAAAGAAACTACAAATGACCGAAAAATTAAGTCTTTAATACATCGGTGGTCAGTTATTCAAAAGGCGACAAATAAATTTTGTGCGAAACTAGCTCAGGTCGAGGGGTTGAATCAGAGTGGCATGACCGAGCAAGACAAGGTAAATTACGCATGAATACTTTAAGTTATTCATAATTAGGTTTCTTTAATGTTCGTTTAACAAGTTTTTTATTTTGTTTACATGCTAGTTTGACAAGGCGAAGGTTATGTACCAAGCGTTAGAGAAATGCTCCTTTCAGTTCGAGCATTGTTGGCACCTTTTGAAGGACCAACCCAAATGGAATTTGCGTTCCACAAAGGAGGAACCAAAGCGACGGAAGACGATGTCCCCTTCCCCGACCCCGACTCGATGTTCGGGAGCTGAGGCGGTTGATTCCGTTTTTTATGGTGGGTCGGATAATGTGATGGATAATGAAGTGATCGAATTGGACCTACCATTAAGAAGGAAAGCTGAGAAAGGAAAACGAAAGGCCAAAGGCCTGGCAAGAGAGGAGATTTCTGTGCTCAGCAAGCTGAAGTATACACTTCTGGAGGAGTCCCGTGCTCAGGAGAAAGAGTTTTATCGCCTCAAGTTCGAGAATATGGAATATGACAAGGAAAGAGAGGTAAAGAAAATCCTTCAAGAGGATGAAAGATTGAGGTTGGAGGATGAGAAACTGAGGTTGGAGAAAGAGAAAGTAGAGATCGCCAAGAAGGAATCAGATCAGCGCATTATGATGATGGACGTTAGTGGCCTGTCGTCACTGCAGCGGTTATATTTTGAGGGATTGCAAAGGGAAATCATTGCGAAACAGAATGCTCCTCCACATACGGATTGATAAAAATGTAATAATATTTTTATAGTTTATTTATCCATTTTATGTTTGAAACAATGATGTATGATAATATGTGTTCCCTTTATTTGGATTGTAAATAATATAATTTTTCAACATCTTATCATTTGCCATAAAATTTGCAAAAACCATTACATAGGATACGCTCAAATATAGCCACTACTAACATGAAGGAAATATGAAAATACCTTAACTAACTCAACTCAAATAAATGGCGGAAAATATAAATAATTATGCGACATTTTTAATGTTGGGAAAATAATAACCATTGATGTTCAATTAGATCTGCTTGGAGCTGATGGTGTGCCGAGGTATCTCTAATATCATGATGGCGTTGGATGAAGTCCGTAAGCTGAGTTGTATGATTGCGCGATAGTTCTGGAACTTCACCATCCAATTGATCATACTCAATGTTTGGACCCTCTGATTCATCACGCTCATATTCAATAATCATATTATGTAGAATAACACATGCTTTCATTATATTTTTTAATTCCTTGACTTTCCACATTCTGGAAGGGCCACGAATGATCGCAAATCGTTGTTGAAGTACCCCGAAAGCACGCTCGACATCTTTTCTTGCGGATTCTTGTGCTTTTGCAAAATATTTCTTCCTATTCCCTTGTAGTGATGGAATGGTCTTCACAAAAGTTTGCCACTTGGGATAAATACCATCTGCGAGGTAATATCCCATAGTGTAGTTGTTGTCATTGATTGTGTAATTGACTGGAGGAGCACGCCCTTGGGCAAGTTTCGTGAAAACAGAAGATCTCTCTAGCACATTAATATCGTTATGTGAACCGGGCATACAAAAAAATGCATGCCATATCCAGAGATCATATGAAGCAACTGCTTCTAAAATAATAGTTGGTTCACGAATGTGGCCAGAGTACATACCTTTCCAGGCTGCGGGACAATTTTTTCACTTCCAATGCATGCAGTCAATGCTTCCCAACATTCCTGGGAATCCCCATTGTTCACCAACCGCAAGCAATCGAGCAATATCATTGGCATTAGGTGACCGCAAGTATTCATCTGAAAAAATACTGACTATTGTCTCAGAGAATTTTTTAAGGCTCTCCATTGCGGTGCTTTCATCAATACGTATATATTCATCCATAAAATCTCCAGTAACCCCATACGCCAACATTCTTACGGCTGCAGTTATTTTTTGCATAGAAGATAAACCAAGTTTTCCGGCACTATTTCTTCTTTGGACGAAATACGGCTCGTAAGACTCTACCTCATTTAGAATACGGAGAAATAGAGGATGGTTCATCCGAAATCTCCTTCGAAATAGATCCGAGGGATATACTGGATTTTCAGCGAAATAATCGCGAAAAAGGCGCTCGTGCCCTTGAATATGATCACGCCGAATGAACTTACAGCGTTGACGATTGCCACTATGTCTCGATGACTGTCCTTCTGCCTCGTCATTAAGAACAGCATCCTCCTCATCTTCAGAGGATAAGTATGTGAGCAATTTGCGAAAGAATGTACGAGCCATTTCAAAAAAGGGAGTGGGCTATCAGGGGAAACACGAGAATCTCAGTTCTTTAGATCAAATTAGACTTGAGTTTGTGAGAATGTGAGTGTAAGAAAAATGCGTATTTATAGAGAAAAAAGTTACCGTTACATATAAGACAAAAAATGTTACCGTTTGAGAGAAGACAAAAAAAATATCAATTGGAAAAAAGACAAAAAATATTATCGTTTGAGAAAAGACAAAAAAAGTGTCCGTTAGAGAAAAGAAAAAAAATATTACCGTTTGAGAAAAGACAACAAAAGTGTCCGTTGGAGAAAAAAAAAATATTACTGTTAGAAATGCACATATTAAAAAAAAGATTATTTTTATAATACGTATTTCGATTTAAAAAATAATACTGTATTCGGTACTCAAAATCATATAAGTATTTAGTATAATGTGATATTTGAGAAGAATATAATAAGACAAAAGAGTTAGTAGTTAAGATTGTAAATGGAAGTGAGAGAAAAAAATAATAAAGAAAGAATAGAGAAATATTATTTAATAGAATAGAGATAGGGATGGGGAATGAGATGTAGAAGGTTTTTGAAAGATGAGTAAAATTTAGGAAAAAGTTTTAAGAAATGTATTTTTAAGTTAAATTATGAGGAATTTTATGGGGATTCCAATGGAAATGCTGTAAGAGGTGATATACGGACAGGGGAAAAAAAAACAAGTACAAAGTGATATAGAAGCTCAACGTTATTTTGAGACTTTCTGAATGATGTAAAATAAAAATTCTCTCTTTTCTTTCTTATTGTTCTCATTTTTTTTAATATATAAAAAGTACACAACCATGTTTAAATAACAAATCATCCAAATACCATTGATTTTTCTTTTTTTGTTGTTTTTGTCGAGATTGAAATATATATACTTTTCATTCACAAACCTTCACTCTTTTTGCTCTGCGCCCTATTTATTTTGCAACGCAGCAATAAATTTTACTCTACCATCATTCAAATTTAATCGTTAAAGATGTAAAGATAACCAATACTTTATTTATATTAACAGTTAAATATTAACTGACGGTTAAATTTTAAAAATTCAAATAATTTAATATACACATTGTTTCTTTCTTTATTTATTTTTTAGTTTATAGTGTAAAATGAAAAACGTAATTAGTCCAACTAAGAAAACTGGGAGTTAAAAAAATTGTAAATATAGGGCAGTTTGAATAGTGTAATGAGATTAAATGATTTTTTACGAAAGTTAAAAAAAATATTGTTAATTAATATTATTATTGTTTTGAAACTTAAAAAAATTGAATTATTTATTATATTTTATATGAAAAATTTTAAAAAATTATAATAATAAGATAAGATAAACCGTTTCTGTATCTAAATGGAGTCTATAGTATATGAACAAACTGAACGAAGCAAAGCAATAGTCACCTTCCATTATTTCATACAATAATTGGTACAAAGTGAAAGCTATTTTGTAGCCTTAGGAGCATGTTTAACCCCATAAACAAATCGATTAGAAAAAAAAAAAACCCCGTAAACAAATCTTGGGAATTTTCTTTCTTTTTTTGTTTGGAGAGAGAGAGAGAGAGAGAGAGTGGAAGAAAAGTAATCAAGAAAGAGCCAAGCCATGAAACATGCTATGCCTCATACTTGCAGAGGTTCTCAAATCCCATGTATTCGTGCCGCTGAATCTTCCCAATCATGTTTGATATGCCAACCCCACCTAACAAACAGATACAAAATCTTTTCAGAATTCAAATTCACAGATTTTGGAAAATTATATTTCAATGGGCCAAATGACAGGGAATTACAATAATGCTCACCAAGTGATACTGCACTAACAAATATAGTGAAGGCTAGAATAAAGATGATCAGTGATGCCCTTCCAAGTAAAATGATCAACTTTCTTACAATATGCTGCCCTATGAAGGCTGCAATGGTAGCCACACCAACAAAGTAGAGAGCTGCCACAAAAAAGTTGCAAATGTTCAATGAAATTTGTAAGAATCACAGTCCCTTTGCCTGGAGGCAAAAGCACCTAGTCTTCTTGTCAAAATGATGGATGGTATTTAAAAGAAAAAAAACCCGAGAAAGCGAACTATCGGGGTGTTGTGTGGTAGTGACTTACCGTAAGGAACAGGAAAACGTTTCAAAAGGTAGTATTCCACAACAGACATAGATGAAGAGAAGGTCATTCCGAAGGTGGCAGAGGCACTTGAGACCTGCACAGAACTCAGAAGTTATGGGTGATATATCTGTAACAACGATTGAGATTCTTTTTCATTGCTTAACGATCAAGAATTCCACGATTGCATGTAGCATTACTCGCATGTGAATAATAAGATGCCTTTAATGAAAACCACAAACTCACCTGAGGAGGGACTCCCAGCTCCAAAAATAGTGGACCCATTATAAACCCTCCACCAAGTCCAAGTAGCCCACCAACTATTCCAGCCAATATACCTAAGGCGCAATAGATAACCAGCTGATGGACTCGCCAATTTGTCGTTTCTTCTCCCCTGGATGCAATAACTCTGTGTCCCTTGTAAAGGCCAACTGCTTCATACAAAGATACCCCAAAAGAAATAGGGATCTGTGGACAGTGTCAGGTATTTGAATTAACTCGGCCAAACACAAACTCATACACATGAGAAAGAGAGGAAATAACATGGGTGGTTTCTAGTGTCAAAATAAAATACCTGCAGCAAGTTCAATGCCCAGTATGCTGTCGAACATGTAGCTGTATGATTCTGTCATCAGTGGGAGATGATTACGCTATATTGACATCACATAATCAAGGATTGAATGATATAAAACTTTTTACAGGAAAGCACGGAATTAATAAGAGATAAAACCTTGGCGATCTGAATTGCAAGGAATGCAACCCAAACAAAAACGAGAAGTCCAAGTTCCTTCCAGTAAACATTCTCAAGAATACCGACCTGCAATATTTGCATTGACTCAGCTTCCAGAATACTCTTGCACAATGACAGTTTACCAAGAGTATTCTTACCTCTGTATCTTTGGAGTCCTTTTGAACACCATTTCCCGGACCACCAGGAAGAGGCTTGTATTCCACTTCCGCACCAACAGAACCTGGTAGTGGAAGAAAAATATAAAAACTAATTCCAGAAATAAACTCCAAGCACTGCTTTTTATACAATTAGACGAACAGAGAATCAACTCACCATTTGACTCCAGTCTCTTAGCAGTCTCCTAAAATTTGGAACAATGAGACTCAATGGTAAGCAATTGATTTCAGTATTAATAACGGAAAAACAAAAGGTGCATATAGACCAAACGTGAAACTTCCCCACTCTTTCAGAACACCATGATGTAATGAAGGCCCAAATCCATTTATAACGTAGATTTAAGAAGTTGAAGTTGACAATAAATATCCAGGAGACGAAATGGTATATTGCACATCACAAAGGAAAATTATTCACTTACAACTTCTTTACAATTACTTTACAACTCTACATAAAATAAAGGGTAATTTTATAATATTGAAATTTATTTTTATGGCATAATTGAATTGATCGATTGAAAATGAGTTGTAAAATAGCAAATAAGTTATCTTAAATGCAAAACAAAAATAATTTCTTTCAAATGCGATAAAATAAAACATATTTAAAATGCACAAAAGATGTTTGACTTTCAATGGGGAGAACATAGCTCGAAATCATGCATATATGCGTAAATATGCTTTTACCTTTTTCACAATGGTTTCCTTTTTCCATGTTTCAACACCCTTAAAGAATGCCTTTGTTGATGTAACTGCAAGCCACCAGAAAAAATAAAATAAAAAAAAATCAAGGTGTTATTAGAGCAAAGTGCCTAGCAAGCGGAACAATGGTTCAACCAATTATTACCTATGAAGAGAAAGATAAGCAAAACTGTGACCATCCAATCAGCAAATAGGACGTTGAAAGACACTCCTATGCTAATGCCCAGCATGAGCATTGGTTGGATGAGCAGTACCAAGTCATAGTCGATGATGGGCATATCAAGTGTAGGATGCCTTAGCTTAAGGTTGTAGTAAACAGTTGAGGCTGCTGCACCCATGATCATACCTGACACAAACAAAATAAATTTATGACGTTGTAAATTATGCCATGGTTTCTTTTATAAGTGGATTCCTTGTGTGCATTTAGTTCAGTTCGAGAAATTTTGCACATAAGCAACCAAATAACTCGCGGGGGGCACTTCTTTATGCTCAAGAATCTTTTACTTTTCAGAATCTGGTGGCTCAAAAAGTATCTGCAGAAGAAGCCTCGATCTCCGCATACTGACCTTTTTAATCATTCTACGCGGCACGCGAGACGTTACTTTTCCTTTTTCTTTTTTTTAGCTCTCATTATTTTAGTTCCCACCGAGTTACCGAAAATGCTTAAAACATCCTTCAACAAAAATTATTTATTTTATTTTATATTAAAATTTAAGAAAATTATAATGATTAGATAAGAGAAAATAAAATGAATTTAAAAAAATTAAATTATTTATTTTATTTTGTATTAAAATTTAAAAAAATATAATTATAAAATTAAAATAAGATGAGATGTAACGAAGTCTAACAAAAAATAGTTACATCTAATCTTACATTTTGATATAGCTGTTGCTGACTTCGGATCAAACCCAATAACCAGGCTAAGCATAGGAACAAAAATACCACCACCGCCAACGCCACCAACACTCCCAAACGCAGCTCCACAGAATCCAATTATTGAGCCCACAACAATTTTCCATCCAAATTCCATCTCCTGTAAAGAAAAAATCCCAATTACCCATATTTTCTTGATAATTATAATTACCCATATTTAAATACCCCAAGTAATTTCGCAGTCTATTAATATATAGCACGAGTCAAGAAGCCAAAAATCGACAAGAATCTTCGATTTCTGCTACATAATCCCAAATGTAACGTACTTATCCACATGAATCAGTACCCACATAAAACAAATAGTTAAAACAATCTTGGATTTTTTTTCATAAAGGTTAATTAAAAGATAAATATAATGATATTATTTGGCTGATTGAAAAGGGCTTCGCATAAGTTGAGGAAAGTATTTGACAAGAATGTGAAAGGTTGGAATATACCGGCCAAACGTGATGATAACCCGATTTGTCTGGTTGCCATAAGAAATTTATTGCTTTGAGAAGATAACTGGATTCAGGTCCTTCTGTTTCATTGGTTCTTGAAGCCTGCAGTCTCATGCCCCTCTCCGCCGAAACAAACACCAAAGCCAAGAGAAAGTTCAACAAGACCATCCACACCGATCTCAAACCCCACAGCCATTTCAATCCAAATTTGGCCATCAGATTCTGATACTCAGACTCGTACACAATCGCTTTCTGAATCTTTGATTGACAAATTAAATATCGCCAAGAATCCTACAAGTTCAAGATATTAATCTCCAACAACCTGAGAAAAATCGTTTTTTTTCTATGCAGCAACAGAATCACATAAGAGCTCTTACTTCCAACAAAACTTTCAGAATGCCAAGAAACTCTCGTGCGGTTCAGAGACCGAGTGCACTCGGCCTTGGTTTGGATTACCAGAAACCTTGGGGAAAAATAAAAGAAACCGAAAATGTTGAATCTTTTTTGTGTATGAAACCGATCAGGTTCCCCTAGAGCTTTCTGAAGAATCGATACAGAAGTATTACGACGGAAATATTATAAAAGGTGTGATGGATACGAAGAGGAATGTAAGAATCCAACCCAAATCGTGGAAAAAAGGGATAGGAAAAAGAACGAGAGGAAGCGAGAGGTGATAAAAACGAGAGATTGAGAGGAAAAACGAAATGTGAGAGGGTGCTGTGTCGAACGCTGGCTCAAAGGCGGAGAAATAAATCAGATCTCACACTATCGAACATATTGATACAATGTTGGAAGTTTTTATAGGAGTCAGAGTTTTGTAATTACACGACACATTCATTAATAAATGCGCTTGTTTGGTTCTAAATTATTAAGGAACGGGAGATCTGCGCATTCCTTGCCGTGATGCATACTATATTTCAAAAGATTATGCCGCCTGTTTTTCTTTTTTAATATTTTCCTCCACCTATTAATCATTACTCAGACTTTTTGTTAAACCTTTCTTGATCTTTCCTGGGCTTTTAGAGACTCAAACAAATACACTTTTCTTTCTCTAATCCATATGTTTTTGCTAATTATTAAATTTCATTTTTATAATTATCAAATTATTAAATATTTCCTAAACATTTCGGGGACTACCCTCTTAAAAAAGTACTCTAGAAACATAAATCATTATCACAAAATATCATATATTTTTAAAATTCTAAAAAATGATATCTAGTGTATATTATAGAGTGCTTAATATTTTATTGAAAAATGTTGAAATGGCGTGCTAATTAAAAAGTGTAAATGCATTTTCTCCTTGAGTACAAAAAAATGGAATACCGTACAAATTATAAGGACAGCCAAGAGGCCGGCGGCTCAGGAAAAAATATGCAGGTGTGGAATGGAACGGAATGGTACTACGCGAAGGGAGGGAGACGGGGCCCAGCGGTCCAGGGACAAAATCGGTAATCCAACTCCATAGGAATCTTAGGAAACAACGATTATGTCGTGTGGTCGTCACGTCACGTGGATCACTAAATTAAAATGTCGAGTATGACCGACTATTTATGTATCAATTATAGTAACCAAATTGGTCATCTTCATAAATGCAAAAAAAACAAAGCAATTAATTTAGATGGTTGGGAATAATAGTGATTTCAGATTCCGTCATATGATATAAAGAAAGACTTTAATCTAATCCGGATATGAGACTCCCCCTCTTATCTTTAAACGACTCTCGTTAGGTATAAGCATATTGACGTACCAAATCACATAACAATGTTGACATAATTTTTTTATTAAAAAAATAAATAAATGAATAAATTTTAAAAAATGAATTAGATTTTATGTTTTAAAAAAATTATTTTTATCTTTAACTTATAAATGCTGTACTTATTAGTATCGGTACGCAAACTCGTTTATAATAATTTTTTTTTATTTAAATATTACAACTTTTCCTCTTTTTTATCTAAAACAATTTTCTGATGTCAAAAAAGGGAAAAAAAAAATCTACAACAATTTTCATCGATAATCCTGCAATCATGTCGTTTCATGGATAAGAACCACCGGGGCACTAGTACAGGTCATATCAAATCCACGTTGGATTTGAATTTTTATTTGTGAAAGTGATGGGTACGTTGACACGATTCATAAGAGTCTTATAATTTCTTGATTACTTTTTATAATTTAAATAGTTTACTGAATATTTAATATTAAAAATTATAAAAGAATATCTGAATATCTTCTATAATCAATAATGTCATGTTATTTTTTATTTCAATTTTATTCCTTGGTCTGAGAAGATAAAGAAAAATAATATACAGTCTCTTTTACAACTATTTACTTAAATTTCTTTTAAATGAATTATGTAAAATATATAAAATTCTTATTTTAAAATATAATGGTAGAAAATATTATTAAAAAAAAAGTTATACTCGTGTTCAAAGAGAAGTGAGTATAGGTAACGACTGCTATCATTTAGGAATGGTCTATTTAAAGAAATAATATCTGCAATTCAATGCGTAAAAATTGCATAATTTTTTTTTAAAATTTAATTTTTTAATAATAAATCTTATTATTTTTTAAATAATTATATTAAATTTATATATTTTATGACTATATGTAATATTATTTAAAAATTTATAACTAATAATTACTCTGTAGATAAACAACACGACACGACAGACAATTCCAAATATATGTAAACAGTACCCTACACGACACAGCAACGTTGGGTAGGAATTTAAAAAGGTCATTGATGTAGAGAGAACTTATTGTTTATAAACCATTATTCATTTGTGATTTAAGAATCAGGTTGGGGGCTTCCAGGAAACACTCCAAGCAAGGTTGCATTCCAAATCGGAGTTTCAAAAGGGTAAATCACGAATCATTTGCAATATATTTGTCCATAAATATTCACTTAGGATAAAATAATAGCTTATATAAAGAAGAGGAAGAAATTTCAGAAAGAAATCCTAGAAACAGTATCTTAAAATTTAATAAAGCTTAGAAAATATTAAACTCTTTTTTTAAAAAAAAAATTACGAGTTTATTTTATTTTTTGAAATTAAATAATTATACAAACCTTAAATTCGTAATTAAAGAAGAACAAAATATATTTGCTGGAAGGAGAGAGTAGTATAGACTGTAAAGTGCAAGAGCAATTCATGAGCACCAGTTAGGAGATGGATAGGACAAGCAACTTCGAGTACACGCAGGTACCACTCATAAAAGAGCAGACGAATTAAAGATGAAACATTTAAAGAATCTAAACGCCATCATAATAAAAAGATGCCCTCTCGACAGAAAATTGCACATGCTTTTAAGCTATGCTTTTGGGTCCATATTTTAGAAGGATGATATAACATTTATCGAGAGTGGTCACCTCTAATTTTGTTTAGAAAAATATTTTTAAAAAAATAAACACAAATTCATTAAAAAAATACTTTCTTAACCATTAAATAAAAAATAAAAACAACAATTTAATGGCTTTTATCGGTGGCCACTCTCTATGTACAGAGCATTTTCCATTTTAGAAACTGTGCCCACAACCACAATAATCATTCCGAAAAAATAACAAAAACAAAACATTACATAGGAAAAAAAGTTATAATTACTTCACATTGTGATATGATAAACTTAACATGGTTAAGGAATATTTATATTGCCATTGAAGACTTTAATTATTTGGGAATCCAATAAAATAAATAAATAAATGAATGTTTGACGGCGTAAGTTAACCTTAAAGACGAGTGTGAAATCAGAAATGGGGTTGCTCTCGTATAAAGCTAATGGACAAAAGCAACGAGCCTGAACACAGTCACGTTAGCTTCCTTTAAAAAAAAAAAAAAAGGCAAATGCAAATATATTATTATTTTTATCATTATTTTGTTAATTGCATGAGGTGGGCGTGAGCAACAAAGGACAAAAGTAGAAGTCAACGCGTGCATCCGGAGAAGGTGATGTTAAACATTCACGTGTTTGAATATAGATCATTGATTCATTGTTATATATATATATATATATATATGCCTTAAGGAAACAAAAAATTGGTTATTAAAATGAAATTATGAATTAAAATAAAATAGAAAATCAATATAAACCATATTGCATTTTATTTTATTGTCTGCGAGACAAGAGACATCAATTATATTAATCGGCCCTGACATGCCATTTTATTGCCACGATGACGATCTTAATTTTATCAAATTGTAGCAGATTTTAAAAGATTATATAAAATAAATTTATAAATTGATATGAAATCTGTTGAATTTATATTATAATAAAAATAATCTTATATTCTAAAACATCATATTAAATTATATTATAAATTTATTTTTATATAATAAATTAAAATATTTTTCTAATTTGTTTGTAGTCGGCTTTGATGAGTAGTACTCGTTAGAGGGAATCCCAATGCAGGAGGAGTTCAAATGGCATTCAATGCATGTGGACCAGAAATAAGATCACCAGATATGTGTGCTTATCGTGCAAAGCTAACAATTGAGAGGTTAAGTTAAGACTAAGGGCATGATTGCACTATAATTTAATTATTAATAGATAGTGTCAACCAGCTCGGATTGCGCCTTTTCCATCCTGTTTCGCCCCGAGACGTCCTTCTCTGCCCATGGACCATTTCTCATTGCCGACCCAATGTGTATTCACCAACTAATCAATTCATTTGTACTTTCGGCTGATTTAACCACTAACATGAGTGACGCTTGAATGCTTTTCTCGTGTGTATAAAAATATAATTTATGATTTATGCAAGTTTTTTTATAAAAAATGTGAGTTTCATCATTTATATATATTTTTTATAATTAATTTTTTTTTAAAATTATGAATAAAATTTGTACATTTTAAACTTGTATATATTTTTATTCATATGCATCAACGAATGTATGACCGTTGAGATTGGTTTAAGAACGGAAGTTTCCTAAAATAAGAATGGCGTCTGAAAACGGTGAGCCGTTGGCGCTTGGCGTCAAGTTTGAACAGTAGCATTTGAGTAATTGAACATTGTTTTTAGTCAAAGTTTGGCCACAATCCTTAAAATCACACATGATTAATTAAATTTGGAGTGGCCTCCTGCCGACGCCATTTTTGAATTTATAGTCAAGTCCTTCCAAGTGAGTTTTTAAACCAAAAAAGGACTAAATTCCAGCTGTTTCAATGTAAGTCGCTCTTGATTACGTCCTAAGTACTTATAGACGTTTTGATAAAAATTTCCATCGAGTCCGAGTAGGATTGATCAAGAATCTCTTAGCATGGGAGGGTAGGTAACTGGTAACCTCAATAAATTAACCTGCTAAGCCGGTCCAGGGTTTAACTGTTTCCAAGCTGCCGGTTCACGTATATAAAAGGCGATTAAACTAAGTGAGGGTATCACATAATAATCTGCAACAAGTAATTCAACAACTTTTATTTCTCGCGGTGCGACCACCGATCGGCAGCCTTACTGATCTTAGAATAATGTGGTCCGCATGTGATGTGGATATATAACTGATGTCGTGAAACAGAGAGAAAGAAAAAGAAAAAAACTAGGACTTTCTTTTTGCATTTAAGAATAAAGTTATAAACCAGTGAAATTGGTCCTTCTTAATCGTTGTTTCTATTGAAGTCTTAAGCGCGACATACGCTCGAGTGGGCTGATTGATAATCATCTTTGGTAAATTATCTAAAAGTTAATTACATTGAAACATGTGAATGAGACGAACGAGATAAAAAAACAAAACAAAAAAAAAAAAAAAAAAAGAAGAAGAAGAAGGAAAGTGGAAAAAAAATTATCAAGGAAAAAAATGTGAGGTTAGCCGTACCATGCTTTATTGGATGAATCTCGAGCCTCAAAAGTCACGACACTAATTTCTGTACCGGATTTTATTATTCGTTCCATATAAAAGCAATTTTACTGTTGATATATAATTTATCATTTTGATTCGCACTTGTAGTTGTTGACGTATTATATTTTAATTTTTAAATTGCTTCAACTGATTAGCATTTCCGTACACCAAGTCAGACTCCCATTAGCATTTCCGTTAGCAACGAGCTTTCTTTCCAGTTCTACACGCTTTCGTACAATCTACCTATAACTACCAAATATAGTACGTTTACACCGATCGATACAATCAGACCACACGCTATGCATGCATGCAAAGTCAGTCCAATTCTTTATATGCAACCGTTTTTCATTCGTTAGTTATCACAGGTAGCACCCATATGCAACGCGATAGACATGGAAATACGAATCAGAAAATCTTTTCCATTCCCAGGACATTTCCCAGATAACTCCAACAAGACCAGGAGAGAGATTAGCCCGATTAAAGGAGACGAAAGGAAAAAGGCAATAGAAGTGGGAGATGTTTGCTCAAAAGACCCCAAGCGGGGGGCTCTATAGAAAAAAAGACATTCAAAATGCGGTTGTATTTGGGGCTAGTAAAGAAAGAACCTTACAAACGGCTATATAGTGTATAGTTATCGGTTGTTAAGATATTATTTCTTCCTTAATCCCAAAAAAAGGTTACAGCTGAGTGCAGTTGCACAAGTTAGCCACGGCTAAGGTTTAAATGTATTTGGGTCCTCGGAGAAATAAAAGTGGAGACCAAGACCTTTCGAACTCATTCGACCTTCTTGCTTTCTTTGGATGAACTCGCAGCCTTGGACTCGTCAAACTCCAACAACTGCACAGGATGACAAAAAGAGAATCTTAGCCTCTTTTGATTACGCAAATAAAATGCGATGAAAAATTTGTAAATAATAATAAGATAATTTGTAAATAAAAGTGAATAGATTTGAGTTAAAATATTTTATGAAATTTTGAAAAATGAGAAAAAAAAAAGAATAAAAATATTATAAAGTTAAAATATTGTTAGAATATAATTAATTTTTTAATATAATTTTTGTTTTGAAATTTGAAAAAATTGAGTTGTTTTTTGTATTTTATTTTGAAGTTTGAAAAGTTGTAATGATTAGATGAAAAAATTAAAAATTTGAAATTGAAAAGTGTTTGGAGGTTAAGATGAGATGAGACCATAACTGAAGGAGAAAATTTAGTGCAGATAACGGAAAATGTAAGGGCAATGAACAAACCGGCTTGACTTCGCCATTCCATATGCAATGAGCAGCCAAAAATCCAATAACAGCAGGTACAATATACAAGAGTGCAGGCTGCAAAGTACAGTAAGAAAAAAAAGGTGATGAACACGTTTGCCCAACAAGTATATATAAAGATGGATACAGTAAAGAGGATATTGCAATCGTCACCTGTGCAGCCTGGAACCAGTTCATGACAAGTATTGTAAGCACCACCCCGGCACTGTAACCCATGAAAGCACTCTTAAAATACTGGCTGTCCCTCCCTCTAGACGCATCAAATCGCAAAGCCAATGCTACAAAAATACCTAAAGGGGGAACCACAATCATCTATACAAGCATGCAGAATACAATCCGGTAAGCTATGCACACTAAAAGTTCACATTTAAATGGCTGTCCAAAAAGAGCAACTCCACAGAAATGTAACTGGGGTACAAGAGTCATTTCCAGACTTCATTTTTTCAGAAATCTAATTTCATACTTCCTCATCAACATTTCCATGATCCATCAATCTTATCCATTGTAACAAAAGAAAAAAAAACTTCAAATAATTTATTAATAAGTAATCTTTCTTTAAAAAATTAATAACAGAAAAATCTTAAATTAAGATAAATGTGTCAAAATATTGGTCTGCCCAGAGTAGATGACAATCTCTCCTCAGTCCTCACCTTGAAGATACAATGCATGGCAATTATTGGTTATAACTGAAGGCAAAATCTATCCAAGAAAGTCCTAGATGAAAGCAGTAGTTATTACTTTTCAGCTAACAATCTCCCTACACTACCCAACGAATAAAGCAGAGAGAGAGAGAGTAAACATAAAGTATGCAATGCTCAGGCTTTGATAAATGTGCCATAAAGTATAAAGGACACATTTTGGTGCTATCTAATCAATAATTCTACGTGCGCCTTGAACACAAAAACCTCAAGATGACACTAGAAGTGATGTAGCTGCAAATGTTGCACATGATTTTGCGAGACAAATCCCAGAAATAGGGAAGATATCTGCATCAAGATAATGGACCACTTGATATACAACATCCTCCTTAAAATGGTATTAAAAAGGAAATGCACAAGGTCACAGCAACAATGAATGCCCTGATATCACATTATCACATGCATCCTTAAGAATGTCTCTATTAGCAAAATCACAAACAACATACGAACAAACCATTGTTGATCTTCAAAGACGATAAAGTGGTAGACACATCAACTAAAGGTCCCAATCTTACCAGGGATTACAATGTCACCAAGTCCAAGCATGGAGAATGGTCGAGCAGAATCTGCTGTGGGAAACAAAAGCTGCAGATAAATTGAATGAAATGTGCGATCAGAATGATAGACAGCGCCGCTTGTCCAAAAAAATAAAGAGAATGAATTAAAGACTATCATATTATCAATTATCCAATTGTGGAACACGACATGAACTTGAACAGCACACACATAAATTTCAATTAAGAGGGATTGTTTACCTTTATGGGAGCATCAAAAGATTTTGCAACACTAACCATCACTGGAGTGAAGAAAACCCAGAAAATATCATATACAAAAAGTCCAGCCTGTAAAGGATGAAGATGGGAAAAGTTATACATATACAGAAAGTTGACCAGATCACATTAATTGCATGCTTAAGGTACAGGTAATAAACATTTCAGCAAGGTCAGACGATCTGCAATAGAAAGAATATTCACAAAATATTATATCTAGGAAGTTGGGAACTCCAAAGATTTCCATAAGTTAGACATAAATACATATCTTCCTAGAGGGATAAGAAGATAAAAAGGCAACAAAGCAGAAAACATGTCAGGATGAAATGAGCTCTGATATATTAGGTGTCAGAAAGAGAGCGAGAGCGAGAGAGGCATTCCTAGCAATGTATGATCAAAATGAAGAACAGTTGAACATATCATTTTTGAGGTTCTTATAGCAAAAAAATATATGGTTTCTTTGTTTGAATCTAAGCCTTTTAAAGCTAAGTACAGAATGACAGAAGAATGTTTCTACACTCAAATAAAAAGGAAAGAGGAGTTTCACATTCTTATATCAGAAAGGGCGTATTAGGAATACAACTAAACTGAAACTAGGAAAGCATGCACCTCCTAATAAAAAAATAGGTGAAAAAGAGGGCCCAGCAGGATGCAGTGTTAGTGGGGACAGAGGAAGACAGAGAGAAGCAGAATCGTACAAGTGGTCTGAAACTGTGTAAATTGAAATGATGCAATCACAATGTCTAAAGTCTGAAAGTAAAAGTCTATTGTGATAACAAGTGGTGGTGGAGAGAGTGAACATATCTATATATCTTTCCTAGGACAACAAATCAAGTCAAGCAAAGACAGAAACCTATTCGAGAACGCCACTAGACTCTTGACAATAATCTAACCTAGAGTAAAATAAGGAAATATCAAGACCACCCATAGAAATGACTGATATGTGAGTGTGATGTGTGCAAATATCTGATAAATATATCACAGTAGAAGACAAACAATGGATACGGTCAAACAACAGTTTAAATAAAACGTAATTCTCAGGGGGAAATAAAAAAAAATAATTGCCTTCTTTGATAAGAATCAATACGATCTTTGTAAGGTTCCTCTTCTAAATGAAATTCAAAGATCTTTTTTTTTTTTATAAGTTTGTTTCATACTATCAATTATAAATGTAGTTCATCCTAATGCAGGAAGCACAGGATAGCAAGAAAAACATAATTCTGTGCTTCAGTTTCAGCAGAAAGATTGGTATTAATTCAATAAGTCCTACTTCTTACCAAAAGGATAGCGCCAGTCTTGAAAGACCCAAGAGAAAGCATTTCAATTCCCTGCAAATAACAAAAACGAAACCTTTCAAATCATATTGACAGTAGACAATATATAAAAGCAGCTCAATGACAGTATTTTTGCATTTTATTGAATAGAGACACTAGCAACAAAAAGGTTTCATTCAAAAGGATGCTAGCAAACCTGTATGCAGAAAGCAAGTCCCAGTATATTGTTAGCAAGCCAATGCTTCTGCGAAGCATACCATGCGCAGAAAAAGGTGCCAGGTATTGCAGCAATGATCTGAGATTTTGTGAACTCAATGTCCAAAGCTGTGTAAGAAAGGTGTAAGGAAAAATATCATTCTGCATAATACAACCAAGATAATGTCAACTAGATCAAATGAAAAGTGCAGAGGAGCAGAAAACCAATATAATACTTTAACATGATGGTTTATGTGCCTTAGGATGCAAAAAATCATTGTATACTTGACTAAGAGGCACATAGCAGTTAAAAAGTTTCAAAAGAAAAATCTTTTCAGAATTGACCAAGTAAATGCATTTAATTCACACAGCATAAAACTCCTGCCTTCTCAGCCATAATTTTCTTTCTTGTTTGAATTGAGATTGTGTCCAATATATTGCAAGAAAGCAAACAAAAGCTTTAAAAAGATTGGCCTAGCTTAAAATGATGTGCATGCAAGGTGTAACTCTTGAGATATTAGTGTATTATGCACTTTCGTTTAGACCAGCAAAACTTGATTTAGGTCAGCAAAACTTTCCATCTTAGATCTTAATTGAAAGCAAACTAGAAAAATATTGTGAAGGCTATTGAGAAATAACGACAATCCATCATCAAACCTCAAATATATTGGACTTTATAATTATATATTTAGTTAACAGGTATGGCTCAGTTATATATCTAAACCATCGGCAGAACAACAATATGTGAGCACTTGTGTTATCTATCAAGTTGCAGAAGTATCATTTTTTTATAGGTAAGTTGCAGAAGTATTATATTTAGTTGAAACAATCTGAAAATGATTTAAGATAACAGATTAAGCTGATATATAAGGAAAAGTTGGATTTCAAAGTTCATGTGAAGATTCGCAGCAAAAATTAGCAGATGTAAAATCCACAGAAACGACACATACAGTGGAAATATGGAAAACGCCAGGTTATAACATCCTGATTCCAATGCTCTGGCAGATAACGCTTAATAGCAGGTAACAATGTCGCCCTGAAAAAGTCAAAAGGAACAAAAAAATTATATAAGATAATTTTTTTACAAGTAAAGAATATAGAAGATAATGAAGCAAACAAATATAAACCAATTATTTTAATCATGATAAATAATCCCATATGGAAAAAACATACGAAAGTGCGACGATCCCAAGCACAAAGAAGTAACACGTTAATACAGCATTGACCAAGTCCTTGGATAGAAACTTGAAAAGCAAAAAGAGTGATAACAGCATTGCACTTCCAACAAAAGGGAAACGCATGGCATGCTCATTGGACATTGTCTCCTGCATAGATATACATGATATATTTCAGGTAAGATTGGCCTGGAGAACAAAACCATAGACGTAGAAGATGATGAAGATTAGCGTTGCTTTACTTACAGAAGGTGGAGTTGGCTTAACAGATCTGTAGCAACCCACATAAACAGTAAGGCAAGCCGTCAAAACAACATTTAGGTTTGGATCCACTTTAACAACAAGTGGTGCAAAAGTTAAACCTGTATTCAAAAATTAATGAATTAAATTACATAGGTCAAGCCCCATATCTCTGGTGCACCTTTCTAGACGCAGATAAAGCATATAAAGGTAAGCCCTGTCCATCGTCCACCCCTTGGTAAGGGTGAGAGGAGATTCCATTTCGTCCAAAGACCACTGGCCTCAATGTCTCCTGGGAATTATAAATATGCAACAACATAGAGCTTGTATGCGAAACAAAATCTCCAGCAACATTCAGGGACAATCGGCAACCACATAGAACTCATAAAACACATATAACCATTGGACAAGACTCGACAAAACAAACATTGGGGGTTTTGGGAAGTAAGTATCTTGAAAGATCAATTGCTACCTAATGCTACAAACAGGGTAGGCTGGTGGCTGAGACACATAGACGCCACATGATTTTCCACAAATTAGAACGTAATTTCTTCCATATGGATTCCCCCCCCCCCCCACCAAAAAAAAAAAAAAGGTCAAGCAAGCTTTATCTTAAACTTATCCAATCATATTTATGTAAGCTGGTATATAGAAGGTGTATAGACAAACGCAAATTCTCAAAAACTTTGCGCACTGTCCATTTCTTATGGAAAAGGTATTCACTAAGTACCATTGGAACTTTTCATTTTACGCAAACAGCATCACTCTCGGGAGCCTTGAATTCGTAAAAGTTTGAACAACGTCGAACAAGCAATGCGCAATTCCATAAAATTGGATTTCGCGAAACAGTACAGGTAAAAGCTAACCTGCTAAAGCTACATTCGCCAATCGCTCAACGTTTTTCATCGTTATCTGAATCTAAAATCACAAGCGTGACTAAAAACCCCGATCAATTATCAAAGTTCTCCCAGTACAGAATCCTCTGCGATCACAAACCTACAAAAAAAAACTCGAAAAGCTTTAGTATTAGCTGATTTATCCTAATTGTTGCTAGAAATAATTGAGTTTCGGAACGAAGACGCAATATTTCAATACTTGAAACGAAAATACACTTTAAGAAAATCGAAACAAATAAATACTGCACAATTCGTCGGCAACGGCACGGGTATCTTCTACCTAGTCGCTTCCCTCGCAGATCGGAGAAGAGACTCAGATTTTGATAATCTGCAGTTTTAAATAGGGTTTTAACTAAAGAAGGAAATGGAGGGGCCAGGGAGGTAAATGAGGCGGTTAGTAGGGCCGACGAATACCCCCCATAGCTGTTACGTAGACTTCGGTGACGATCAATTACTATTGGAGTTTTGTGAGAATCAGAAGCAGCGGAATTAGACTTTTGAAACGTGGCTATGTTTTATTGGCTCCCATGGTGGCTTGATGAGAGTAAAGGACGCGCTGTCAGATAGTTGACGATGAATTTGGCTAATTTATATGTAGCCACGTAATTTGAGGTCTGCACCCCCCAATGAGATTCAACCACGTCAGGCTCGAGAAAATCTTTCCCCTTCCTATGACTAGTCACTAGCTAGACTTGTAGAAAACGAATTTGGAAATGTGTTTAGAATTTACGGCATTGTTATATCTACTTATATATAAAGCGTGAATCGCTTATCTTAGATAACTGTAGATAAGTTATCTACAGTAAATTTGCCTAACATTTTTACTTTCAAATTTATCCCTGATTTTATTTCTATATTTTGATTTTATCCTTGGTGTTTTTCTCGTTTTGCCCTCCCCTGTCCGTTTCTTGATTTGCAGCAGTGCGCCTCCCAACGCCGCCGTGGCTGACACCACCCCGGCCATTCTCTTCGTCTCCGACCGGCGTTCCTCTCCATCAAATCTCAAACCCTATCGTGCGGCCGTTAACCGCCACAATGGAATCCAAGCCGCAGCCCGTCCGTTTCTTCGTCGCCTCCAGTGCGCCGCCGCACGCCGGCGTGGCCAAAACCACCCGGCCCATTCTCTTCGCCTCCGTCTGTCGCCCCTCCCCTTCTAATCTCAGCCTCTCTCCTGTCGTCAGTAGCCGCCGCGAGCGACTCAAAGCCACCGGCTCTGAGTATAACACTGTTCAATAAATTTTTTCCTATTTTGCCCGACTTTATAGAAACACTATTAATCCATCTCATTTCATTTCATTATTATAAAAAAATATTTTTAATGATATTGTGAATTTTTTTTTTAATGTTTAAGCGTATAAAAAATTGAATAAAAAGTCAAAAAAATAAATTTTTTTGTACGTATCTGAACCCATCTCTTAAGCTTTAAATGTGAAAAATGAATAATGTTACAAATTGATTTGAACTTTACAATTGGATTATAGTATTTTTTTTTTCCAAATTGATACCAAGTCTTCATAAAATTTTAATAAAAAACTAAAATCTTGAAAATTAAACTTTAATGTTGTGCAACATTTTATTTTCTTTAATTTTAAATTATGTAAATATCAAATTGAATTGTTACATTTTAGTATAAATCTAATTTTTCCATTTTATTAATGGTTTTTGTTTAATAATTTATTAAGAAATAAACTTAAATATTTTTTTTCATTTTCGGATAAATTAAATAATTTATTAATTATCCTAAAATTAATTACACTATTTGAGATAGATCTACAATTTCTAATGTACTATAGTTTGTTTAATTTTTTTTAAATGTAAAGGATGAGACTTTATAAAATATATGATTAAATTATTTAATACTTACCACTGTAGTTTTGATTTTTAAAATTAGCACATTATATATTTATTTTGAAAATAACAAATATATAACATACGCATCCAACTATAAGTATTAAGAGTAATAATAGTAGATTACTTAGTATAATTACAAATTTTCATAAGGAAATAAATTGTAACTTCTTAATAATTTAAAAATATAATATGTCATTATTACTATTTTATTTAGCCAAATGTGAAAATGTTAAATAAATTAATGTTTTTCATTGTTATTATTTTTTATAGTGCTTCTGTTTTAATAATATTAAAAAATGTTATGAAAACTTTTAAAATAAATTAAGATGATCTGGTTTACATTTTTAAACTAAAAGCTAAACTACATTTGGAGTAACGCAATGATTTAACATTATTTGTAGTGCAAAATAATATGGTCTAGAATATATTAATATATATTAGAACATTTTTCCTTTTTTCATTTTCTGATAATTTATATAATGTTGGATTTTTTTTTACACACTTATGAATAAATATTTAATAATTACTAACAAATTATCTTCTCATAAAGAAGATAAAATTTAAACAATTTTTTTCAATAATCCTTCAGTATAATCCGTAATTTAAAAATGTTTTCTCCCATAACTAAATGAATTCGCCCCATCTTTTTTTATATTGAAACCTAACAAAATTATCATTAACATTAATTTTAATTTTCAAATTGTAATAAACATCATTTTTTCGCATGCAGCCTTGTTTCACTATTTTTTAATTCGTAATAAAATTTTAGTATTAATATTTTTATTATTAATTTAAGCTTTTATTAAAATTATCTTATTAAACTTTTTCGTTATATAACTAAATAAAAAACAGACTTATATGGATCTATCATTTCTGTTAAGTTTATATTAGTTTTATCTCAAGTTATGTAAATCCATGACTTATTTTAACTTTGTTTAAAAAAAAAATTTCACTTTCTCATTTCTCATTTACTATCAATTTTTTATTTTTATATATTTGTAACTGGGCACTCGTGCAGTGCACAATTGCTCATCAATTACTCTTTTTTTTCTTTCTGTTTTTCTCATAAAATTTGGTTCTCTTATGTTTTTGCTCTTTTGCCGATTAGTTGAGTTGAGGTTTTTTTTTTTTAGGTTAGATATTAAATTTAGATGAGATTAGTTGAAATAAAAATTAAAAGTTAAATCAAATATTGTTAGATCGTTATTTTATTATTATTATTATTATTTAAAAATTTAAAAAAATTAAAATGTTTATTATATTTTATATAAAAATTTAAAAAATTTATAATAATTTAATGAGATTATTTCAAATGAATTAAAATTATCTTTATATCCAAACCATCAAAGTTTGTTGTCTTTTTACATTTTTAAAATTTATTCATTTTGTACTTATTTGGTCTCTACTTTGTAGAAACAGTTTCCTTAATCTTTTTTGTCCATTTGTAGTTAAATTCAAGAATTTGTATAGATTTAAACTCTCAATTTTTGGCTCATTGTGGATTGACAGGTAGTCATGTAAAATCTATTTTATTATCATATTTATAAAATTTTCAAATATTACAATCTATTACATTTCATAACTATATTTTTTAGTCTGTTTTTTCTTATTACATGTTTTTACAAAAAAAAAAAAAAATCTATTTTTTAAGATGTTTTGCAACTGGGCATACGTGCATGGCACGTTATGCCTTTACTAGTATGATTAGAAAACATGAGTAAAATTGATGCAAATGATGATATTAAATGGTCTATCAACCCATTTATCAACCAAAGTCCTCTGCACTTTTTTTAGACAAACAATTTTGTTATAACGTTTCAAAGTATAAAGGATAAGGGGTGTACTTGATTGGATTTTGGACTAATTTTAAAACAGAATCGATATATATCGATTTTAAAAATTTAAAAATTTATACGGACCAGTTCTTTGCCAAAATTGAAACTTTTGGCTGTTCCAATCCCCTTTTTTTAATTTTCCATTTACACGTATGCTGCATAAGTTGAGACTTGAGCTCCAATTCCTCTAATGCTTGTACTCCTTAAAAGTAAATTTATATTAATAACTTAATATTAATGTTAATGTTTAAGATTAAAATTTTATGTTATATTAATTTTATATTTTAAGATTAAAACTTATATGATATATAAAATGTTATATTAAAAATTATAAGATTAATTTTATGTTATATCAAATTTTATATTAATCTTACATTATAAAATAAATATACATGAAGAATAAGATTAAAATTTCATATTATATTAATTAACAATGTAGCATATAATATAAAAAATTATATATAATAAAAATATATATATATCGATCCAGTTTGATTCAAACTTGTTTTCAAAATGTGAAAACAACACCAAACTGGTTTCGATTATTAAAAATCGATACTAGACCTGTTACGAATTAGACAGAACCATTTCCAGTTTTTTTTTTACACTACTGTAAAGGATGTCGTTGGGACCCTTAACATTGAGATTTAAGTGTTGCACAATAATAATAAAAAAGAACAATGTTGTGTACAATCGTGAAATTTGTAAGCATCGTACAATCGGTATAGGAAAGAGTGTAATCCTATGTTAAAAAGAAATGCTGGTTGCAGTCGACTTCTCACAAATCCTTACGCACGAAGAAGACGTTGCGGGCCCATGTAGAAATTGACATGGTGTGTTTTGCTCATCAATAATTCTTCTTACAACCGACCTAGGGAACTGGCTGTGGAATCGTAGCCTACGTGGCACTCAAAATGGCATCATTATGCATTTTGAAATCGAAGTCCCGCAACTCATTTATGTGTCATTCACTTTCCCATTTAACATTTCACCAAACTTTATTCCGTTCGATTTCGCTTCCCTTCTCCCCATTCCCATTGTCTACACCTTCGTTACTCTATCAAACTCGTCTTCACCGTAGGGGTGGGCAGCGGGGCCCCGCCCCCGCCCCACTTCACTTCCGCCCCGCATCAGCATGGGCAGGCAGGCTACCCTGCTCCGCCCATACGGGGGCAGGGCCCCCCGTCCCGCATAGAAAAGGCATAACGGGGGCGAGATGACCCAGCGAGGCCCCACCCCCGCTCCACATATATAATTTTTTTATATTTATATATATAAATAAATATAGTGTATATAGATATATACAATTTATTAAAGATTTGAAATTGTATTGAAGTCATTGAATTGCCTTGACCTCTTAGGCCAACTTTTATATAAGAGGCCAAGGCAATACAATAGTCATCCTTAAGCAATGTGAGACTTAGTCAAGACAATCCAAAATCTAACTCTAATGAGTTTAAATTCTTTGTATATTTATAAACTTTAATTTATTATTTAAATTATATTATAATTTTGGTCTAAAATATATTTTTAGACAAAAAAAAATTTTTTAGACACACTAGGCGGGGGGCGGGGCAGATGAGATTTTTTCCCTCGCCCCCCGGCACCGGGACGGGGGAAAAATTCCAACCCCCGGCCCGCACCATGCGGGTATCACCCTTACTTCATCAAACCACTTCGTCTTCTCCACCAGAGCAATTCTACGAAACCAAAACCACAAACCCACGAAGCCCTGCAATCTCCTAGTAGACATTGCACCGTAACACCCCTGCTTAGCCACTGCCCAACCCACACGAAGCTGTAACCACCCATACACGGGGCAACACCACCACAAGCCGCCAGCCCGATGTCCTTTGACCCATACTCTTTAGCCGTCCAACACCAAGACACTGCCTCACGCACCACCGAAACACCCCTGTTTTTTACCCCCGAAACAGAGGAAGCCACAACTTGAGCCGCGACCTTTACATCTTGAGACAACCACCTTTCGTCACCAGCTCCATCCCGTCGCCTCCACCCGTACAGAAGTGCTGTCGGGCACCTTCACACTAGCCCCAAGTCGCCGTGTTCCTCTTGGTAATCCCTCCTCCCCTCACATGTGGCTCTCTCATCTCTCTCTCTATTATATCTCTTTATTCTCTCATCACCTTCTCTTTCATTGCGACAGTGTACTGCCGCCGCTCCCAGCTCGCCACCATAGAAATTCACCCAAGTCATCGCCACACATAGCCTTCTCAGTAAGAATTCGTCATACTTCCCCTTCCTGTCCAGTGGACTTTGTTTCAAACTGGAAAAAATAAGTTGTAGTTTCTACCGTAAAGCTTAGATGAAGTGGGAATAACTTTGATGAAATTACACTTATGCTTTTGGCTTTTGATGTTGGGTTCCACTAATGACCACAAACATAATCTTTCCGAGGATGGGTCTCTGGGTTCAACAGCTTGAGCGAGGGCTTTGGCTTCTCATTTTCCCTCCCGTTTGCATATTCATTCGTTTTCATTTTCTTCCTCTTTTTTTTAATTAATTTTTTTATTATTAAATCAGCTGATGTGGCAGTGCCATGTCAGCCAGTTCCGCACTGGCAGTTGTATGTAGTAAAATTGTTTGCTCATGCGTCTGGGTGGGAGAAATAAAACAAACGGTGCATTTCAAGTGGGTTTTTGAACCTTCCTCTCCATTCCCCCGATTCCTCCTCCCCCATCATTCTCCTCCATCTACCTCCTCCATCTCCTCCGTCTAGCAATTCGAGATGGGTTTTTTGAACCATTTCTCCAAATCTCAAACAGTTCAAGTGTCTCCCTGAAGCTTTTATTCAAAACCAACTTCCTTATTTACAAAGGCCATAACTTGGTTTTCTCATCCAGGTTTCTTCCAAAACCGTTTCTTTCTCCTCACGAACATCGGCTCTGGAAGGTCTCGACTTTTGCCGTGTGTGAAGCCTTTGTTCTAGTGAAGAACACCTAATCTTATCAAATGGGCTCCTCCATTTCCTCCTATGGATTAAGAAACAATACCCAGAAAACGACTTATTTGTGAAAAGCTTATGCTTATGATCATAAAAGGTGAAAGGAAAACTACAAGTCCTTTGGATCTAGTCCAGGGATACGCTTTGGTAGCGTAGGAGTGGGATCTTCATGCTCTAATAACATAAACAAATAAGTGAATAAATGTCGTACAGGAGTTGAGAAAAAAGAGTACTTTGCGAAAGTGTAAATTGCTCTCGTTTTCTCTTCATACTGAAATGTGGGATTTGAACAAAGTGGTGGAGGATCAGCATCGAGGACTCCGCCTGAGCAGGTTGGAGTTAGTTTCAATAATCTAACCACGCAACTTGAAATAAAAGAAAAATGCTGGTTATGGGAAGGAGACGACTAGAACCTAATCAGATATGGGATGTTGAATGACTGGAACGAAACTATGCTCTTCTTCGTCATGTTTTTGCATTGAAAAAATCTAGTTATAAGCAATTTTGTGTATTAATACGCGCACCCATTCAATATGATTGGTAAGAAAGTACACTTTATTAAAAACAGTACTAATTTGAATTTATAATATGAATGCAACAATATTGGTACGCAGATTACTACGCAAAGTTGTTTGTACCTAGCAAAATTCTTTTGCAGTTTTTGTTTTACTTTTTTTTTTAATACAACACCGACGTGGTGGAACGTCTTGGGTGTGCGCAAACTTGCTTTGTTAATATAATATTATGTATTCTAAAAAGAGCATTATTAGATACAAGCGTACCAAATTGAGCATCAATGATTTTTTGTTTTTAATTGAAAAAAATAAAAGAAAAATAATTTTGAGAGAAAAAATAAGGTCTTTTATCTCGAAAATTATTTTTATTTTTAATTTGTATTATTTTATTAAACGAATATCTTACATGTTAATATCGATGCTTAGTTTAGTACACAAACTCACTTGCAAACTTTCCCTTCTAAAAACAAGACTCCGAAAAATGATTTGAGTTGAAGATTCCAAGATAGGATTGCCTTGAGTTTTTATTAGGCTGTGAACAGCAACTACAAAAGAGAACACTCCACCAATTTTAAATGAGTTGTTGCAACTGAGAAAATTTTATTGTTTGATTATCTTGAGTGGAAGTGTACACGTTGTAAAAAATTGCTTGAATATAGTTTTTATTTAAAAATTTGAAAATATTGTATTATTTTTTATGTTTTATTTGAGAGTTTGAAAAAATTGTATTGAATTTTATGATTGAAAAATGATTAATAAAAAAATTGATGATTTGAAATTAAAAGATATTTTATATTTAAATAATTTTTGAAAAGTAAATATCTGAAAATGCCGTACTTTCCAAACTATTTATTCAAGGTGGATAATAAAATTTTTTGTTCCAACGCCTTAAAAATTAAAATGCATACCTCAAATTATCACTAGTTTTTCGTTAATTAAAATTTTTATCGTCGATTAAAATTTTATCCTTAAGATTCTATGAATAATTAAATTTTTAATTAACATGAACGATCAAGTTTGTAATTTCTAATCAAGTATACAATTTCCCAAATTCCTTAGTTTAAAATCACAGCTCTGCTATGTACAACCGACGTGCGAAACCGAGAGATAACCGGCCGTACATGAAAGTGAAAGTATAAAAGAAAAATAAAGCTGAAAAACAAAAAGTAAAAGACATCTTTTTTATCTTTATCTTCTTCACCTCAAATCCCTCTCTTCCCTCCATTCTCTCTTCACGTTGCTGCTTTGTTTCTCACAACACAACATGGACGATGCCATAGTTCTATACCCCTGTGCAGGCAGAAGCCACCTGACCGCAGTAGAGCTTGGCAAGCTCATACTCCTCTGTCGGATCCAATCTGCGAGAAACAACCGAAGTTGTCTTCCAAACTCCATGGCGCCGAAACCGATTACCAGTCCCGTACCAGACGCCTGGTACCCAACTCTGTCGGTCTTCATGCTCGTGATCGGTCTTGTGGTCACTGCCTCCTTCTTCATGTATGAAGTAACCTCTTCTAGGCGGAACCGAAGTCTTACCAAGGAGCTTATCACAGGAGCAGTGGCTTCTGGTTTTTACGTCTGACTTTTTTTTTACAGTTGGACAGATGAGATTTTCTCAAGCAGAATTAGTTTTACATGGAGAATGTGGTTATGAAATTGTTAGTTAATTATATTTTGTAGTTTTTGGAATGAAGGCAATTTCCATCAACCAAAAAAAAAAGCTCATACTCTTCTGGTGGTGGATTTCTTACCACCCACAAGAGCCTTTGGCCACTATTTTCTATTCCTACTGCCATTTCTTTCAACTTTTCTGTTCCCATGCTTCCAAATGAAAGAAACACAACGTGAGAGAAACCAAAACCGAGCAACACCCTCCACACTGTGAGCCTCTCCTTCATAGATAAGCAACCGACGGCAAACCGCAGCAACCATAATGCCGTAAGACGTTCCACCGTGTTCTCTGTTTTGGGAAGTAAAAAACAGAGCAAGTTCTCTTGGCCCTCAGCCTAGCTCTTCACCTCGCACAGAAACTTCCGACCACCTCGTGGGTCAGCTTCTCAACAGACCAAGCCACTGAATACTCATGAGAAAAATCTAACAGCCGAGAAATCAAACAATCAGAACCCAACATTCAGAGCAGGACAATAAACTCATTAGAAAAATAATACCTTACGGTGGCCGAGACATATTAAAAAAAAAAAAAAACTCTAGGTTGAGGCAGAGACGAAGGGGGAGACAAGTAAAAAGTTGTCTCCTTACACCATTAAGCCCAGGAAACTTCACATTTGTCTCCTTATAGCATATCCTACTGTTTTTTCCAGTAAAAAGTTGTGCTCCTTGGCAACAGACGCTTGCAGCAATTTCTGATTCAATATCTCTTCTGGAATACCAAACTTATAAACCCAAAATCTTTAATATTTACTGTTCAAATTTTGGGTAGGAAAGTCTAAAAAACTGAAAAGGTTATAGTTCACGCTCTGAAAAGTTCAAGGAAATGACAGAAGAATGGGAAATGATGAAATGAAAAATAAAAACAAGAAAGGAAGACAAAGAAGCTGTCCGTTCCTACTTCAGTCAACGCACGGTAATGTCTCCAGAACTGTAATATTTATACCTGTTGGGATTTGAGAGGGGTATTTCTTGTGGGACTGTCTTCGGCTTCAGGTATGAACTTTGTATCAGAACCTCATGAATCTTCTCTCTGTAACTCAAAGTTTTTGGCCACAAGCTTACTTTGGCTTCCCGATAAAAATTTGCAATACATTTTTTCTACTAGTACTTTTTGGTGGGGAGAAACAAATCCATGTATCATTTATTAGTGCGGAGAGGAAGAGGCCAGGAGAGGAAGAGGTCTGACGGAGACGGAGGCAAGGAGGGTGGGAGAAATGAAATTTCGAGAGAGAGAGAGAGAGAGGGAACAAAATGGAGGGAGAGGAAGAGGAAAATAAAACTAATAAAAAACGCACCATTTTATTAAATGATAGCCGGTTGCAAGCCGATTGTACCTGGCGGTTGCATCCATCATTTTTGCAAAAAGTGTTGTTTTTTTTTTTGGTTGACCTCATTGTCAACCTGAGTGTGAAGGCGGTTTTGAGGTTGAGAAGAAGTATTACTCGGACACACAAACAGAGATACAAAACGAAACTGTATCATATCTGAATTCGCTCTAGAAGAATGGGGCAATTACGGTTTCAGCAACTCCGAACACCTCATTCTTCATGCAATCTCATGCCCATGGCTTCTTTTTCCCGTCCAATAAAAATTCCTACTCTTCCAGTACCTCACCCCATCTCTTATACTCGAAGACTCACCAGACCCAATAAAGCCCTCCATTATCACCCTCTTTCCTCTGCCGCTCGATCCCACATCGCATGCAAGATGAACGGTTCAGGTAAACCTTCTCCCCCTCGTTTTAGCTATCATACAGACTTCGGATTCGCCCATCGTTTAATTTTATGCCAAAGGTTTCTGTTTTAGTAGTTTTTACGAACACTTGATGTGTGTCATGTCCCATACCTACTTGATGCCACCTTGCTGAGGATGTTGCTCCCCTTGAAGCACAATTTGCTTTAAAAAATAATTCCAAGGCACTGTTGGAGCTATTTTTCTAGCGTTTTTGAGAGTGTAAGCTGCTTTGATTTTATCTAAAGATGAAACCTTCAAAGCAAGGAAGCCATTTCTAAATGCTAACCCAATTCCTCAATAACACCAACAAAAGTCATGTGATTTATGTGAAATATGCTAATGGGGGATATGCTTTTCTCATTTCCTCTCTGCTGGATTTGACTTCATTCAGTCTTATATGTCGGGGAAAAGAACTGTTAAGCAACCTCATAATTATGTTTGTTAGATATGATATCACAGCTGGAACTCGGGAAGCCCGAAGAGAGAAGAAAGCCGGAGAGACGTGTTAATGGGATTTTCTGGATTATACTCCTTAATATTGGAATATATGTGGCGGATCACTTTTTTCAGGTAGTGATTTATCGTGGCTTAATGTTATGGATTTTCTTTTTTGTTAGGTATGAACTTTATTAATAAGAATAACACAGGTATTGTTATGGATTTTTGTAAGTATATTTTTAAAATTTTATGGACAAAACGATGGTATTTGACTGATGATGGAGTTGGGCACGGAACCTGTACGGAACACCCTTCCGTCCTAAAGAGAAGTCCTAAGAAATTACCGTAGTTGGGCATTACATTCCAAGATTTGAGGCTCTTCCTAGATTTGGACGCCAGTTATCATACTCTCGTAGGATGCTATGACCAATGTGGGTATTCATATATCCTCGAGGGAAAATTTATCTGTTCTACTCGTTCAATGCAGCGCTATTCTAGTTGTCTACCTAAGATGATAAAGACCTGACACAAGTTTTTTTTTTGGCTAGGTTCGCAGCATTAAAAGTCTGTACTTGTACCACAATTGGCCTGCTTGGTATCAGTTCCTGACAGCAACATTTTGTCATGCCAATTGGTGAGACCTTTATGTTTTGAAGGTTGTACGAAAGATGGATTTTGCTAGGGGTGTATAAAAACCTATAAAACCGGCCTAGACCGACGGGGACCAGCTGCCGGAGTACGGAACCGGCAGAGAACCAGTCGGCCGGCGGTAGAAATAGGTTGCAACCAACGTCAGCCAGTTTAGTTCTGGTTTGAACTATATATTTTTATATTATATGTGTATAAAATGATGCCGTTTCACTTATTTAAGTGAAATTGCGTCGTTTTAAACCCACAGTTAAAAATAAATAAATAAAACGACATTGTTTGGTCTAATACACCAAACGGCACGGTTTTGGGTTATGGCTCTAACCCCCTCCCTCTTCCCCTCTATCATTTTCACTCTGTGCCGTTTTCCTCTCATCTCTCTCTCTCTCTCTCCCCGACAATGCCATCTCCCTCTCAGGCTCTCAGCTCTCTCATCTCCCTCTCAGATCTCTCATCTCCCTCTCAGCTTTGTCTCTCATCTTCCTTTCGGCTCTTTCTCTCAGAGATTCTCTCATCTCCAATTTTCATCATATACGATTCATTTTTCTAATTTTTGTTATGATATTTGATTATTTGTTGTGAGATTTGCGAACTGAAATTTATTGTGAGATTTGTGAAATTTTTTTGATGGGTTTATGAAGTGAAAACTGACGGGAATACCAATGAATCAAAGGTAACCGGCCGAAACTATGCCGGCCGGTTTTATCCCCCTTCATCGGTCGGTATCACCCCCTGAAAAACATGTCGGTGCAGTTTTGGTCCAAGCCGATATGGTCAGTTTTCACCCATAGATTTTGCCTATCATCCTTCTCGCCTTTAACCTTTTGCTGTATTTCCCATTTATATTTTTCAGGAACCATCTTTCAAGCAACCTTTTCTTCCTGTATATTTTTGGTGAGGGTCTCACTCGTCTTGCCAATTAGGTGAGTTTGAAATAGTAGAATGTTTAGATCAATTTGACAGTCATGTCTTTCCTCCAATAGGAAAGCTTGTTGAAGAAGAGGAGGGGAGTTTTGCATTGTGGCTTTCTTACATTCTTACAGGCATTGGAGCAAACCTTGTTTCATGGCTGATTCTACCCAGGAATGCTGTTTCTGTTGGGGCCTCTGGTGCTGTTTTTGGGTTGTTTGCAATCAGTGTGCTTGTAAAGGTATCCGAAGTGTATGATCTGTAATTTCATTCTGAAATTAATCCACCTAAAGTCTTCAATCCCATTCTCCTTAATGTAGATGTCCTGGGACTGGAGGAAGATTCTTGAAGTGCTTATATTGGGCCAATTTGTTATAGAAAGGGTGAGCACTTGTTATTCTCTGATGTAAACAAGAGGGGTTTAAATCATAAAAATGTTCACAATCAATCTCATGTAAAGTGTTTGTGTTACATGCATATATTGTAGTTAAACCAACTACCTTAGTAATATAGTCTTGCATCTCATGTAAACATGCTTTTGTGTTTTTCCCTTCCACATCCCCCCTCTGGAGATGCACTAAGCTGTTTTGCTCGTTCATATGCTTTTCTATGGGCATGATAGGTTATGGAAGCAGCCCAAGCTTCAACGGCCATTTCAGGCACCTTCCGGGGTGGAAACTCAATGCAAGGTGTCAATCACATTGCACATCTTTCTGGTGCTCTTGTTGGTGTCGTCCTTGTATGGCTTCTCAGTAGAGTTCCTTCTCAACATCCAGAGGGAGAAGTATCGACTCTGGAGAGGAAAAAAGGCAGAATACAATAAACAATATAAACAATTCTATTTTGTATTTTTCATGATGTTTATATCCAAGGAGTTCTGATGATTATATTTGCAGTATTCTTTTACTCTCGGTCTCATACAAATTGTTCCAGAATTTAACTAATAAAATGGCATTACTCAGTATTTCAATAATTACTAGTTAGCACACATGGAAGAAATTAATGGATTAAGATTTATTAAAGTGGGATAAATAGACACAAGATGTGAATCATATATGAAATTAATGACACCATGTACAAAACAACTAGAAATGGATCATCATTATTCATTAATAAAAAAAATGATTCAGCCACAAAGGGATTTTATAAAAGTAATCTAAACCAACATGACTTAGTTGTATCCCTTCTATCATTAATATAATGCTTTTTGAGTCTTCCAAAATCTTATACCTGGTTTCACATGAAAAACGAATATAAAAATTAAGGTAAAATTACAATTTTCAACCATAACCTATTGCCTGTTTTTCATTTTTTCAACCCAAATAATCAGAAGTTTTAATTGGTATCTTAAATTACGTATATTTTTCAACTTGCGCGATCAGTTAAGATCATCCCTCCCTTATAATATACTATTTCTTCATTTCAGCTGTCAAATGGTAATTGAGGGTGCGAATCGAAAGAAAAAAAAATGCAATTAGGATGCAAAGTTTCATAGGTGGTAATTTGTGAGTGAAAAACTTATTTTTTATAAAATAAAAGAAGAGTGGTGCTACTCCCACCGAAAATTTGGTAGCTAATAGTGTTAATTGTTTTTTCTTTTCTCTCTCTATTTTCTCCATTCATTTTTTAAACCCCTTTAAACATTTTTAAAAAAATTACAAAATCATTAAAAAATACTTCCTTAACTATCATTTCTCGTAAAAGAAAATGGGATCATTTGCGAAGAGTTTGGGGGCACTTGGCAGGCGTTCGGCCACAAAGAATGGGGGGTGTTGGGTTTTGCAAAGGAAACAACTCCTCGAACATAGCTTGATTCTGACATAGTTTAGGGTCGGGTGAAGATTTTAGGGAAAGAAGAGCAGTCAACCTCAGCCATTCTGAGATTATCAAAATTTTATTGGACTGAACAAAGACATCATCAGCTTATATTTTCGTAGGTGGGGTAAAAAAACATCGTAAAATACCATGTAGAACGCATGAAACCGACGTATGATTTTTCAGTTCTACGGCTGTCTTCAGATCATGGGCCATTTTTCGTTACAACAATGGATGAATCAGTTAAAATCCAATTAAAAAAATTAGCAGCCAAGTCTTCCTGTGCTTAAAATACAAGATTATCATTGACTTTGGGTATTGAAGCAGACCTGAAACAACAATGAGGTCCTGAAAATGAAGCAGCTCCCTTGTCTATACAAAATGTAATATAATTTCTTTCTGGTGTGGACGGGATTTCATAAAAAACTGTAATTTCTGTATCTCCTTCAGTTCAAGAATACGGCTGTACATGAAAGTGGAACCTGAGCAAACATCCCAAGCTGCCTTTGTGACTGCTTCCGGCATATGACTGGTGATCTGTCTCCAAACTTACAAGTGTGAGAAAGATACATCGATTTTGTAGAAAGGTATGAGCGCTCTAATGGAAAATCAGTATCTCTCAACACCATGCGGCCTTTTTTAGTTGCTGTGGTTGATCCTTTCTGATCACTCGTTACTACTGCTGGTATCTGTAACAGATCTGTAGAAGAGGCACCCGCAGGCTGCTTCTGGAAATTTTTCTCCAAACTTTCTACTGGTATCTCTTCTTCCGTCACCGTCTGATGTGTCATTCCCTTACCTTTCACACTATCGAGCATCCTATTTGCTTCTTTTGTTAAACCAGTGGCACGCCAAGCTTCTGCAACAAGCAAGATAGTGGATTTCTCTGGTTGAACATCAAATTCTTCCATAATTTGGAGCATTTCTTCTGCTTTCCATGGCTGCTTTGCTTCTCCATATCCCCAAATTAAGGTCTCAAAAGTCTTCAAATTGGGAGAAACCTTGAACTCACACATCTTGTCAAAAATCTTTATGGCATATTCCATTTGTCCAGTGCTGCACCATCCACAGATGACAGTTGTGAAAATCACAACGTTTGGACGGACTCCCGATTTGGTCATTGCTCTCAATAGTTCTTCGGCTTTCTTTGGTTCTCGTGCACGCACATATCCTTTAGCAAGAATGCTGTAGGCATGTGCATCAGGTTTTATCCCTGCATTCATCATGTCATCAAAGATTTGCCTGCACTTTTCCATGAATCCTGCAGTGCTCCATGCATTCATGATGGTACTATATGTTATCACGTCTGGTTTGACCCCCGACTCATCCATCAATGCCATTACCTGCATATCAATGCTTTCCGTTCATTATACTTGCACAAGGTTATTATTGAGAATTATTGAAAGGGCTTTGATAATAAAGAAAGTTTTTAGTCATTACTTTGTTTGAAAACGGCATGAAGGAGAATTGGGGCTTTGATAATATGGTCATCTTGAATTTGGATGATTAAGGTACCAAATATTAAAACCCTTCCAAACTAAAGAGTCAATTAAAAAGACTTGGGATACATAAGGATTAAGGAAAGAAATAACCTATCATGAAAACTGACTTAGAAGGAGGTCAAACACCTAAATAACAGAGCAACAATTTTCAATCACCTCAGCAGAATGGTACCGTAAGTCTTGACAGGTTTATAGAATTTTCTGTTTGTTCTTGCGGGAATCTGAGATTCTAGAACAAATAACAAAACTTGTTCCATAACAAACCATTTAGACTTAACATGGGATTGAGTGATAATGCCCAAATAGTATCACCTCTAACTTAAAAGTAAGAGAAAACCTAAAATAATGCCATGGCCTTCTAACATAGTCGGTCTGTTGCCTTTGTTTTCTAATGAATTTAGTTAAGATGACCAGTCACCACCAAAGAACTGGAAAAAAAAGTTCATTTGGATTTCACACGAGAAAAAGGGAAAAGTGTGGGGGACCTGCTAAAACCAGGGGGGAAGGGCGGGAAGCGAGAAATTACCAAGAGCTTCTAGCAAAGTGGCAAATTGCCTCTGGTTTGAAGAGAAAAAAATGAACAAGAATGACAGATTCAGTTAGATTACTAAAGGGGCGGGAAAATGAAGAAAAGTGTGGGGATATTGCTTGGACACATTAGCAGTTACAGGATGATGTACTAAGAAAAAGGAGGAGTAAACGTGGTGAATATATGTAAAAAACTGTATCAGATACAGTTTTTCCTTAAGAATCAAAATAATATGCCATGCAATAATGAAGAGAATTTTTCGAAGGAAAAAGAATAGAACCAGATTATCATAGCTCAAACTCACCTCATCCACCCCATCTCTGTCCATAGTGTCTACAAATCCTTTAATCAACGAGTTGAAAATTACGAGATTAGGATGCACACCAAGATCCTTCATCCTGTACACAAACCTCAAGGCCTCTTTCAGTTTTCCTTCCTTACAATACCCACTTATGATGATGCCACAAGTTCGCCCATTGGGCTGCACACTGTTTTTCTGCATCTCTAAAATCATCCCTTCTGCCTGATCTGTCTCTCCATTTTGAGCATAAGCTGTTGATATTGTGTTGTAAGTAACTGCATCAGGTTGAATGCCAGAAGCAACCATCTTATTTACCACATTCCATGCCTCCACAATATCATTCTTCTTACACCATCCTCTGACAAGCACGTTATAGGTCCTGAGATTGGGTTTGACATTTTTCTCTTGCGACATTAATTGTAGCAGTTTCAGAGATTCTGCAGGTTTACCTGCAATCCCGTAACCTTTAATTAATATGTTATAAGTGCTCGTTGTGGGTTTTAATTCACTTTTCTTCATTTTCCAAAAGGTTTCCATGGCTTCTTCTATTTTTCCACACTCGGAGAAAGCATTTATAACAGCATTAAAAAATATTGAGTCAGGCTTCATTCCATTTTCTTCCACCTGAGAGATAATTGAACATATGGACTTGAAGCGCTTCTGGATGGTCAAGGCAGCCAACAGGGTTGTGTATGTTATAAGAGACGGCTTGTGCCCTCCTTCAATCAAACTGTCAAATATCGACTGGACTTCCTGGGGTTTCCCTCTTTCTATCATAATATTCATCAACTTTGTTCTTGAGCGAACAGTTCTGCAACTATTTTCATTCGTGCAGATAATGCAGTGGAATTGGTATTTGGCATTTGCAGACTTTGATGCCTTGTACGATTGATTCTTGTCATCTGGAGAATGTTGCTGTGAATGAAAAAGCTCAAGAACCATTAATTTTCGACATAATATAAACTTTAAACTCAACTACCATAAACAAAGCAAAGCATATAAACAAAAATTCTGACATGATTAATACATAATTTGGGTCCACATTAAAATAACTCAATAAGTCTTTACCTCTACTGTCTTTAATTATTCAAGTCCAAAGAGAAGAAGTTGAGCATCTTTTTTTTTTTTTTTTTTGTGTGGATATGTTAAGAAGATACTAATTCATTCTGTATTCATTTTTTTTTTTCTGTAGCACTATTTTTCACATGCAGTTCACAACGGGGTTGAATGTCTATTCTTGGTTACTCATGGCAGGAGAAGCTTGATATGGTCAGCTCCTGAGACAAGCATTCTAGAAGATAAGATGAGAACATGATCTGAATTTGGGAGTAGGTTGTTTAGGAAAAGGGAATAAGATGTATTAATCATATGTCAGAATCCATCAGACATTGATCACCTTCTTGATATAATAAATATGACATGCGCAAGCTATAACTAAAGCAATCAGTACACAACCTTTATAGATTGTCACATATACCAATCAAGATTAGGCTGATGATAATGATGGTGACAATGATTACGTATTAGTACTAGCAATACTAATGTGCCTAACACCAGGTTTGCAAGTAGCATAACTCTAATAATTAAGAAATTTCTCATTGTCCCCCTAAAATTAAGGGCAGTGCCTTACTATGGTTGTCAATGGTAAGGATGCTCCTTTCCTTTTAGTTAGACAAGATTAATATCTTTTCTAAAGCATGGGACCAAATCCTTTCCAAGTTAGTCAAAGTAATACCCTACCAAAAAGTCAAAAATTTAACTCAGACCAACTCAGTTGTAATCTTTTCGTTGCTCTTTTATTTTAGGCCATTTTTCGTAACTCATCAACTGTCCATCTTAACATCCTTGTTGCTACTGAAGTATCATTTCTTATTTTCCCAACATCTTTCACCATGAAACTTGACTATGTTTTCTTCTCTTTTTCAGATTGTGTTTACTGGTAAGTTATTACACACCTTATAGGTCTCGACGACCCTCCATCCCGATCTTACAGGAGTGGAGGTCTGATTGTCCTCACAACTACATAAAACCAGAAAAAAAAAAAAAAAATCTCCAAATATTAACCAAATGAAGAACAGAATAGAAAAGATCAGTTTTTAACTCAGGATCTTGACTAGAACTTTTGGTCTCGCCAATGGTAGACCATAGTGGATAAACAAATTTGTTTTCAGAAGATCCAGGAAAATATTGTCATAGCATAAACAGCCCATAAACATGTATTGTAAGTAGACTAATCCTCATTCCCATAATAATGATTTGATTCTTAGAATCAAAGTGAGGCCGGTCAAGTATACTCCAGAAACAATAAACAGCCCAAATGATCAAAAAGGAGATTGCTAAAATTAACCTTGATTGGTAATGCTTGAACCCATCCTTTTTTTATGGTGGCAGTTCCTGCTTGATGTTTTCGGTTGGTTCTGGAAACAGCCTTCCCATTGCCAGATTCTTCCATATGGTCCTCTAAACTTGTCTTTTCCAATTCAGAGTCTTGAACTGGAGTGCACTGCACGTGATTGAACCAAATAACTAGTTCACGTTCAAGGAAAAAACACCTTCAACATCAATCTCCGGAAACAAGCACCCACGAGGGTTTTCCACTTCCACATCATTTCCAATATGTTTTTCATATGTATAAAACCAGAATAATCAATAGCAAAATCCAGAATGGAATCAAAAGCATTTTAAAAACCTAATCCAAAGTCCTCAACCAGGCGTCAGTGTGTGCATCATTTCATCAATGAGAAATGCATATAAAGGTATAACAAACAAAAGAAATAACAAGGAAAATGAAATTCCACACCTTTTACAAATTATCAAACATGCCCACTCCAACGCATCAACCGAACAAGGGCTCTAAAACTTCAAAATCCATCAGGAAGGAAATGTAAGTTTCCATTAGCTGATTCCCTCGAGTTTAAACAACTTTGACCCAGAAAAAAAGTAACCGAATATATGAAGATGTTGGGTGGTATTGAACAACTCTTTAAAGTTTTTCTTTTTCAAAGAAAAATAGAAGCTTTTCAGTGAAAAATGTGAATTAGAAACGAAAGCATCAAGAAATTCTATTTCTCAACGACTAAAAAGTTGCCATGTTACCGTGGGATTGATTATATCAATTGGGCTCAGCTAAGAAATTGCACAGTTGCGGGCAGCAGGAGGGAGAAAGAGGTGGACTTCGCAATTGATTGTAGAGTTTATAAACTGCAACGGATGGAGTCCCATAACTTCCAACGGAACGGCATAACATTATCCACAACTATTATCATGATCGACCAAAAATATTAAAAAAAAGGGAGATAAGGTGCGGAAGGTAAGGTCCAAAAGGCTCTCAAATTTCTGGGTTGCCTTTTATTTTAGTCGTCTTATATTTTCTTTCTGGAATAAAATCACAGTAATCTCCCTCTACTTCTGTAAATAGCAACTACTTTCTCCTTTTATTTCTAAATAATTATTGACACCCCTTAAGTTAGAAACATTTTTATACAAATCAGTCCATTAAAAACATTACAACATTGCCGATTTCTAATTTTATTTTTTCTTCAAATGTATCCAATAACTTTAAAATGTCTTAGAATATATCAAATATGTAAGACAGTAAAAGGAATGACTGAAAGTGTTCGGCTTGGATACCGAACAGCATATAATTCACATTGATTTATACTATGAATTTACAATTGAGGTGAGTGTCTTACAGGAGTGCAACACGCACATGCAGAGAAGTTTACAACAGAAAAGTATTTATACCATCATCGTGGGTAGATCGCAGGAGTCCATCATCGGTCTAAGGTTAACCTGGTCTGATATCATTTGAATTATCATTTGAATTGTCACATTGGTCAAGAGCTTGTTGGGAATTGTCATTTGAATTGGACTCATTTTCCACGTTCTGAACGTTGGAGTCATCCAATTCTAATGTGAGAGGTTGACTTTGTCTTGGCATGTCTGGTATAGGATTATTAGACAACAATGTATTTGATAAAACTGGAAATGAGCTTACCTGTGAAGAATTGTTTGGCACCGCACTCTTTGGGAAAATTGATCTTTCGGTCATATCCTTAGCTGAAAATTGGTCTTCATAAAAAATAACATGCCTAGAAATATATACTCTACCAGTGTCTAAATCTAAGCAACGATACCCTTTTTGGTTTTGTGAATATCCTATAAACACACATATTTTACTTCTAAAAGTCAACTTATGTGGTTGGTAAGGTCTTAAAAGTGGGTATGAAGAACAACCAAAGACACGTAATTCTGAATAATTTGGTTCTTTGTTATGTAACACGCTATAAGGAGACCTTTGTCCTAAAACTTTTGTTGGTAACCTATTTATGAGAAGAACAGCTGTTAAAAAAGCGTCTACCCAGTACCCTTTTTCAAGACCTGATTGAGCAAGTAAAGTTATTCCCGTTTCTTGTATGTGACGATGTTTCTGCTCAGCGATTCCATTTTGTTGAAAGGTATGAGGACATGTTAGTCTATGAAAAATCCCATGTTTAGATAGAAATTCTTTAAATTGATTTGATAAATATTCTCCACCATTGTCTGTTTGCAATTGCTTAATTGAACAAGAAAAATAATTCTCAGCAAGAGATTTGAATTTCAGAAATGTAGCAAATACATCAGACTTATGATAGAGGGGATACAACCAACTGAATCTGGAAAAATCGTCAACAAAAATAACATAATAACGACACCCACTTATAGACGGCACAGGTGAAGTCCAAACATCTGAATGAACTAAAGACAAAGGTACCGCAGATTGACGAGTTGACTCATAAAAAGGTAATTGTTTTGCCTTTCCTAATTGACAAGCAGAACAAAAATCTAATTTATTGACTGAATTGGACAAAGACAGAGACTTTGTGCGAGCTAAAGATTCTAAAATAAATTTAGACGGGTGGCCAAGCCTAGAGTGCCAATTATTCACAGTGGTAGTAACTCCTATGGTAGCCGTTAAACACTGTAATTTATTTTGAAGAATCTTGCTACCAGCAATAGGATATAACCCATTTTCAACCTGCCCGTGGAGTAGCGTTTGCCCTGTCTGATTCTCCTTCACAGTGAAATCAGATCCAGTTAGTATAAAATAACAGTTGTTGTCTAAACAAAATTTCTTTATGGATAACAAATTTGTAGAAACACGAGGACAATGAAGAATGTTTTTGAGGTTGAATTTGGTTTGTCCAATTTGTAAAGATGTTGATCCAGTGCTTTTAATTAACAAACCAGAACCATTACCTACAGTCACAGTATCTTGGCCAATGAAGGGCTGCTGATGAGTAGGTTCTCTGCTTCTGATGTGATATGGGCATTGGCCCCACTGTCGGCATACCAAACTTGGTGTTCATAAGCAGCGTTAGATTCAGCTACCATTGCTGCAAGCTCAGCAGGAGGATGTTGGCCTTGGTACAAAAAATCAAATCTGTGGTAGCAATTAAGAGCCATATGACCTGCTTTCCCACATATTTGACATAAGGGCCGATTTGCTGAGGCATTGTGACCCTGACTTGGTCTTGTCACATGTGTTTGCTGTATATTAAAGGGAACTGCAGTTCTAGTATTTAGTGTGGGCCAATTTGTTTGCATTGGAGGCTTCTTTTTCTGCAGGAGGTTAGTTTTCTGCTTACTGGCAACAAGTGCAAAGTGCGTGGTATTGGAGGCCAAATACGCACGTTGGGAATCAATTAATGCTTCATAACTCAAGAGCTCAACATAAAAGTCCTCAATGGTCAACTCTTTGTCTCGGGAAGCAAAGTTATAGGAAGTAATAAAGGGATTAAACTCATGTTGCAGACCACCAAGAATAAATGAAATTAAATCTTGGTCATCTACAGGTTTACCTGCTATAGCCAATTGATCTGCAAACGCCTTGGCGAATTGAAGATAGTCAGTAATGGTGCGACTACCTTGTGAAATTTTATGTAGCTGGCGCTTGATATGAGTAATTCTTGAGTGTGATTGGCTGGAGAAACAAGCCAACAAAGTGTTCCATACTTTGTACGAGCTATCCAAGCCATACACACTAGAGACTAATGTCTCGTTGATAGAGGAAAGAATACAGCCAAGAAGAGCTTGATCTTTCCTGAACCAAATACCATAAGCTGGATTTAGTGTATTGTCAGGCAAATTCTTGTTGGGTGCGGTTTCTGAGCCATCCACGAAACCCATCAGAGAATTGCTTCTTAGAAATGGCAGAAACAATGATTGTCATCCTAAGTAGTTGGGTCCTTCAAGCTTGAAGAAAACAGGGGAGGGATAGTGTGGGTTCAACGATCTAGTTGTGCCGTTGCTTTCAGGGTGAAGGGAAGAGGAGTTTGTGTTGGGTGAGGCCATTTGCGGAAGCGTAAACCACGAAAATAAAGCGTGAGCTTAAATTCCAGCTCTGATACCATGTAAGACAGTAAAAGGAATGATTGAAAGTGTTCGGCTTGGATACCGAACAACTTATAATTCACATTGATTTATACTATGAATTTACAATTGAGGTGAGTGTCTTACGGGAGTGCAACACGCACATGCAAAAAAGTTTACAATAGAAAAGTATTTGAATTAAAAAATAATGTGTTGTACAGAATCGTAACAGACTAAAGACTTGGTCAAAGCTTATCAATAACAGATACTCTAACAAAATATAGGTGATGAATGGCATTTAAAGTTTAGTTGTGCCTATATTTGGTGTTTTTTCGTGTGTTATTTTTGTGAAATGGTTGGAAGATTATTTGATTACTTGATAATAGTCTAATATTATGTGATAAACGATATTTAAAAAAAAAACGGTGCTAAACAATTGTTAGAAAAATGCCAAGTTAGTTAACGAGGATCCCGCACTCCATGTCTAAATTCTAAACAAGAGACATCATCATTCCGTAGGCACACATTACGTGTCTTCTTCTTCTTTTTTTCTTTTTAATCCTTTAAACAAAATATCGTTTTCCCCTCCCTCCACCCAATTCCCTCTCCCCCTCACTCAATTCCCTCTCTCAGCTCACTACCACACCCAACCCTGTCGTGCACCACCTGTAGTACCACTAGCCACCACCATGGTTTGCTGCTGCTGATGCTACTGCCGTCGTAGTCAGCCTCCAGCCCATTATCGAGCACCACCGAGCCCTTGATCTCCTCACTAGCCATTATCGAGCTTCCATAGCACGGCAGCCCTCTCCCTCTCTTTCTCGAAATGGGTTTCACCCATACATGGGTTCTGCCTCTTACCCCGTTGTACGCCGCCACCTCGAGCCCCCCTCAACCGCCACCTCAACCCCCCCCAGCCACCACCAACTCCACTGCACCTCCCTCAGCTCTCCATGCTTAGCCATGCCTCTCATTTGGTCTAGATGGATGATGGGAGGTACGGGTGAGGGAGAGGATGGCGATGCCGGGTGGGGGTGGGGGAGAGGATGTCAACGCAGGTGGTGGGGGTGGGGGGAATGGATGGGCGGGGGGCGAGGGGCGGGGCTTGGGCGACACTTGGGATAGGGAGATGAAGAAAAAAAATATGAAATATGTGAAATAAGGGGAATAGTGCGGAATGTGGATTTTGTTGTTGAGTATTTTTGGTCAAGGACATGTAGGGTGTGATTTGGATGATCTTAAATAATGGTTGCTCTCAATAATTTTTTTTTAGAGCGAAAGGTCATTCTTGTCCCTGTACAGGGACTCCGTTTTCCTCGAGGAAATGTAGTAATTTAGCAAGGCAAAGGGGATAAGCCGGATAGGGTAGTCCCACTTCTAAAAACCAAACACATTTTCTACTTTTTGTCAAAGGGGAACGGATTTCCTGGCAAACAAGCTTCTCATGGAAAGGGAATTCTGGGAATTTACATAAAGCTAACGCTTTCTTGATTCATTGGAAGGGTACCGTAATAAAAGATTAGATCGGAGATGGATTCATCTGAATATTCAAGTTCTCTGCCCAGATCAGAATCGCAAAAGGGCATGGCTTTCCGCAATCCATAATCCACTCTCCTCTCTCTCTCTCTCTCTCCCTCGCCCTCTCTCTCTCTTTTCTCAGTCTAGTAGTTATCTCTGTTCGTCCACTGGGAAATGTTGAAGGTGTGGAAATGGTACCAGAACTGCTTGGCCGTCCACCCAGTTAAGACACAGGTAATCAGCTCAGGTGTGATATGGGGTTTTGGAGATATAGCCGCCCAGACCATCACTAATTACACTGCCAAGAAGCATCATCAAATTCAGGTTAGTACCCATCAACGATCCCTATTATTCTCTCACTTACGTGAACAGATTCGAACGTTTCTTTACTCTTTTCTTGCTGTTTTGGCAAATGGGTCACTCCATTCTCTTTTTTATTTATTTCATTCCGATTCTGGCCATCTGTTATTTTCTTGCTATCTGCTTGATTGCACTTATTATCGGCTTTCTCCTCCTTATTTGTGCAATACTGTTTTAGAAAGGGTTCTTTCTTCTTTCTATCGCCGTTCATTTTATTCTGTTAAGATACGGTGGATTGTATGGTTCTGATGCGGAAACGAGGGAATTAAATATTGAGAAAAAATATTCTTATGAGTTAGTAATGGGAAGTTATGCCCAAAATATAGGTTGCAAAAGTCAATGAATCTAGTAGTTTCTTGCATGTACCCTACAGACCTACAAAATTCTGGCTTTAGGATGTGGAGGAGTTTTTCTAATTAGGATTCTTAAATGAATGCCCTTTTATAATCAAGTTATTTCATTTTCTTCAGCATAAAACATAGGTTTGAATTCTTCCTGTAGAGAAATATAACAAAGAAAATAAACCCAACACTATCATTAAAGTCTGTCTTTTTATGTATGTCCATTTAGGCGTATCTTGACCAATATTTGGCACCTGCTTGGGTGCAGATATTGTGAGGATTATTCAGTGCCATCAAGTGGTGAGAGGTTGTGAGCCTCTGCAATCCCATAAAATGTGTAACTCTGTCTACAATTGCTTAATCAGCAGGATAGGGTTAGGTTAGTTGAAATTATGGCCTTATCTATTGGCATTGTGAAATAGAAATCTTATTTGTAAATTTTTTTATGGATTTGATTGGCTTAAAGTTTAGGGGAAGTGACCCACCTGTGGGTAGCCCAAGTGATAAGGGCGAACTTGTGTGCATGAGCCCCATGTCATAGGTTTGATTCCCCTTGGAATTAAACTGCGATTTAAGTGGGAGGTCATGGCGGTGGGTTGCTGTGCTAGTCTCCCAAGGGGAGAAATCCTAATGGCTCAGCCGTGGGGTGGTTACCCAGTCATTAAAAAAAAAAAAAGTTTAGGAGCAAGTGGGTAAACCTTAAAATATAGGTTGCTAGAATTATTTAGTTTCCTGCTGGAATTTTATGAATTCTTTGGTGGCTATAGGCTTATAGCTTATGGAAAATTCTGGACTTTGGGTTTAAAAGCGTGTATCAGAAGGGTATGGTTTAGAGTTGCAAAGTGGAAGAAGTCAACTTTAGTCGAATGTGATTATTTGAAACAAACATATAGGAAATCTTCCGTGAACTTAGAACAAAGTGCTTTGGTTTGTGGCTAATAAACTCAAGCCTCTTGAGATCACTCAGTTCTTCAGTGGTTGTCTTGCTGCTGACTTGATTGTTAAGAGTTGTAATATTATGTAAAAGCGCTTATATTGCATTTTGTAAAAAATTTAAATTCTCATGTCATTTGATGTGACTCGTATCTTTGGCCTAATTACATGTCCAGAAAGTTCTAAGCACTACTATTTTTGTTAGAATGACTTATCTATCTTTCATCCATCAGGATGAAGACAAAGAATTGAAAATCAATTGGAAACGAGTGGCTACAACCAGCTTGTTTGGGTTTGGTTTTGTTGGGCCAGTTGGCCACTTCTGGTAAGCGTATTACTCTTTTAGAAAACCTTTAATGGCAAATCTTTTTTAATCGATCAAAATTAAATGGGCACCTATCTTAGTGCTTGTTAAAATACTCGAGGTTAGACCAATATCTGACTCTTAGGGAAGTCCAAAAGAAACTTGCCAAAACTCAATGGAATGCATGTAAAGAATTAGAGCAATGCTACTTATCAAAAAATAAAAAAAGGAATTAGAGCAATGCTACGGAGAGTGAACCTATACATGTACATAGGTCACATTCAATCATGATTTCTTGATACCTTTCTTGATACATGTGCCTTACTTGTTTCTAGAGTGAGATTTTAATAATATTTAACAACCACCGTTTAGGCACAGTTTATTTTTTCATTTTAAGTTTTTTGATGAGTTTAACGTGTGCTTGTCACATTACTTGGAATTTTCAACTGATGGCAGACTTGCCACTTGCATCTGAGCCATATTCTTGTAGCCTGATTTTTAAATTGCTCTTTTGAATTTTTTAACAGAATTTGGAAGACCTGAGGATGAGACTGTGTTTAAGTTGTAAAACTCCCTGGCCCAACAAAAAGAAAAAAAAAAAACAGAAGAAAAATGCTAAGAAGAAAAATTTTGGACCTTTATTTGGGTAGAAAAACTTTAGGAACATTGAGGCAGAGGGAGAGGGAAAGGGAAGGTGTCTAATAGTTTTTAATTTTCCCACTCTCAAAAAAGCAGAAAGTGTATAATATCTTATATAAATATTTTCTTATTCTCATTTATAGGTATGAAGGTTTGGACCGATTCATAAGATTTCGACTCCTTTTACGGCCCAATTCCTTCCGATTTGTTGCTACTAAAGTTGCTGTTGATGGGTTCCTCTTTGGCCCATTGGATTTACTTGTTTTTTTCACTTACATGGGGTTTTCAACTGGAAAGAGTGTCCCTCAAATAAAAGAAGATGTGAAGAGGGATTTTCTCCCGGCCTTGATTTTGGAAGGAGGGATATGGCCAATTGTTCAAGTTGCAAATTTCCGATACATACCTGTGAGATATCAGCTTCTTTATGTCAACTTCTTCTGCTTGTTGGATAGTTGTTTTTTGTCATGGATTGAGCAACAACAGGATGCTCCCTGGAAGCAATGGTTGAAATCGTATCTACCTTTGAAGGAACAAAAAGGCCAAGGTGGGTGATTTTTGGTCAACCTGTTTCATCTTTCATCCAGGCCTTGCTCTGATCATGATGGAGATACATGTCAAGTAAAGACTTCATTGATTGCCCTAAAATACCAACTTCTGTTTTTAAAGTTGGGATATGGGAAGCGATGAAATTATTTTTCTCAGATTGATCTGTTTTCACTTGAAATATGAGGAAATTGGCATTGCTTGTTATTCTACCATGTTTAATCAATAAAGATCTTTTTTTTTTCGGCTATCGGATGCGAGAGTTTGCTTCTCATTATATTAAATCGGGTCTGATAGGTTTTGTTGTCTCTTATACTTCATTGAAATACTCTCTTACAAGTGCATAGCGATGACAAAGTTTATACGACACTAGATTATGAGTTGGTCCTTTGTTGAACTCATTTGGTAGCAAGTGCTGCTGCATCAGTAAAGTAAGAAATGGAGGAAAGACCATCACCATGCACCTAAAAAGATTGAACCGGTGGATTATCATTTATGAGGAGAAAGGCCAGCCGTTCATGGAATTGCATGGATATCATTTATGTACAAGGGATATCAGTTGCTAAGCATCAATATTGATGCAGATATAGCGTATCACGCTTCCAAGATCAACTTCAAATGCAACCACATACTGCAAATGTTAAGCAGACCTGAGCAACAAATTAAAGAATTGAGAGAGCTCCCCCTCGAAACTAGCATCACTCTCCAAAAAATTCCATACATACCGTGGCTCTCCGGCTTCTTGTGGCTTCAGGTTATTTGCTGGAACTCACTGCTCGAGCCGGATGGGTTAACCCCATACTCACTGGTGCTTTCACTGTACCTACTCAAGCCATATTCCTGATTTTTCATTGTCATATTGAACTTCATGCTGTTATGGGCTTCAAAATTTGAACTTCCTAACGATGTATACGGAGTGCTCTGTCCGGGCAGCATTCCTTGGTCTAGATCCGTGAGAGAAACATGTCCTTCCAAAGCACGAACTATCTGCTCGGTTCCACCAAGTTTTCAAATTTTTGGTTAGAATCGCTTTAAACAATTTTCTTACTTTGCACTTGTTTTCTTATTTTAAGACTACATGTTATAGTCTTAAAATAGTGGTATTTATCAAAACCAAGGGCTGAGTAGAGAGTACAGATTTGTGGCTTGCGTTGGCTGCCAAAAAAATAAAGCCAAAACATTACAGGACAAAATCCAGAAGGCTGTGGAAAACAATATATACATACATAAATAGATATAAATTAGGTATGTTTCCTAACGACTTTAAAAGAAAACTGTTCAAAGTAATAATCCATGTTTGGAGTTTTTTGTCAAAACTCTTCACCCTCGTTCAAGGTTCTTCTACCACTTTCTGAAAGAAAAAAGAGGAAGAAAAAAAAAGAGCAAAAGACAGAGAGATTACCTGGCTCATTCGTGGGCGAAGCCATGCTGAATGGCGCACACAAGCAGCGGCACAAGCAACCATTCTAGCCATCTCACTGGTGTTGTAATTACTCAGCAATCTTGGATCAGCAAGGGCATTAAAATTGCCATCTTCTAGTGCTTGAGAGAGCGAAGGCCTAGTCTATAATGCCAAGACAATGGGAGTTTGTTAAAACATAGGAAGATTCATAGACATAGTCCTGCACCCAAGACTACTTGAAGTTCCAAGGGGAAATCTGTAATCTGTCGCAAAAAGATTCACATCGTTCATGTACTACGTATTTGATCTCACGTTGTATTAACAAGAGTGTTTGTTGGACATTACTTCGTGTTCTTGCATGAAAGCAGATAATTGTGGACTGTTTTTTTTAGGGAATTAATGTTCACTAGCTTGCAACCACAGGGGACTAACTTGCATTTGAGTTTCCAATAAACACCCTGATGTTCGTGGTATGGAATCCAGTGTTAGATGGTATTAAACTGCTCTGATAATCTCATCATTAAACCTTTTTTGCTGCAGCAGAGGGGAGGAATGTTGGGGATGTATTTTCATGTTTCACTCCTCACAATTTGGGTGCTAAAAGATATATTATAACAGTGATAGAGAACTCACCGAATCAACCAGGCCCTCATTGCTTGAGGACTCTGTTTTACTGATAGGCGGACGTCCAGTTATGAGTTCTAAGAGCATGACCCCGTATGAATAAACATCTGATTTATCAGTTACTTTACCACTTGATGCATACTCTGGAGCCAGGTACCTGTAAGCAGATGCTAGTGAGCATTTATGTTGGGGGAAAACATGTATGATTCCATGCTTGTCATGACCATGGTTATCCACCATGAGTGGGCCAATGACAAGGCAATCCTGAAGAACATGAGCTGAAGTTTTCCAGAACTCGGAAATAGAGGATTCTCAATGCACTAGATAAAAAAGCAGGCTAACAGATGCAAGCGAGATGAACATGAAAAAAAGAAATTTTGAGAAAATTCCAGCAAGACTTCATTGCAACCAGTCGAGTATTATATCCCTAAGTAGTGTACAGCTCTATGGTTGTTGTATAAGAACATGATCTTACCCAAAGGTTCCCACAACTCGAGTGGAGATGTGAGAAATGCTAGTACTGGTGTCCGAAAATATTTTGGCTAATCCAAAGTCACAAACCTGAAAATCATACCCGAGTTCATCATAAGCAATATATAAAAGGTGAGACCAGTTAATTGGGAAAAAATAATAATAACAACTAAAAAGAGTTGCTTGAAGTCGCTTCATTTCTCTTTTAGAAATAGTACAGATTGGTACTTTTGGAAACAGTAGAAATAGGTATATTAGAAGAGCTCCAAGTGTAAAGATCTAAAAGATTGCTAAAATGAAGAAACGACAAACACTGAATATTGCCTAGTACAAGCATCCAGTCCCACAATTACCCAAAGAACAAGGGTTCAAGAGGAATTAAATGTATAGTTCAGGAAAGCTGCAATATTACAAATGCATAATAATAGCATGTATCCTACCTTTGCCTCAAACCTAAAGTCAAGAAGAATATTAGATGCCTTGATATCTCGATGAATGATTGTTGGATTACCTGCAGTCCAAACACTAAATTTGTCACTTTTTATGAAGGAAAATATCAAGAAAATAAAATTTCCAAGTATGACGAGAGAGAGAGAGAGAGCATCCGCCAATGACTTACAATCCTCATGTAGATATGCTAGTCCTTTTGCAGACCCAATAGCAATTTTCATTCTAGCTGCCCAGTCAATAACAGGCTGCTCTTCTCCTGAAATGCGTTGTATATATTTACGGGCGCACTTATTAACATCATATCTGAAGATATGAGGTCGTAATGATGATATTTCAGGAACATAGTAAAGATAATTGACGTACCATGTAAGTGGAATTCCAAGGTTTTGTTTGGAACAAACTCGTAAATAAGCAATCTCTCTGCTCCAGTAATGCAGTACCCAACCAGCGAAACGAGATGTTTGTGGTGCACCCGACTAATGGTCTCAACTTCGGCTTGAAATTCCCGCTCCCCCTGATGGCTGTCCGTCTTTAACTGCTTAACTGCTATTTCTTGCCCACTGGGAAGAACTCCCTTATGGACATACCCAAAACCGCCTTGTCCTAGAAGGTTGGCCTTCGAGAAGCCATTGGTGGCTACCACTAATTGATCATACGTGAACGTTCCACGTGAGAAACACAAGGCAACACTAGGGGCTTGAGTTGGTATTGAGTTTTCAGGTCCTGAACTTATGCTACCAGAACCACCACCTCGGCTGCGCATGCGAGGAGGCTGGGGACAGGGATTAGGTACCACCTTGAGCATCTGTGCCCTCCGAAGCAGAACATTGTCTTGTGGATATTGGGGTGCCACAGCATGATAGTTATCTAACAACCCCAAATACAAACAGGAAAGTTTAGCCGCAGATTAGATTCGATCACGATGTGTTTCAGCATCACTAAGCCAAAGAGACCGGTAATGATTTTTTTCAAGAACTGTTGACAATTAATACCACAGACAATCCAACCCCAGTAAAATGAAAACTCATATATATATGTATATATATATATATATATATCAATGCACATCAAAGCAAAATGAATGGATCGCTACAATCAAAATAAATTTCCCAAGTATGTTAAGAGAGTGAATCTGCAACTGCCAATAACTTACAAATATTCAGGCTTAACGGGCAAGTTCGGCTTTTTTCTAATAAGACAATTCATTTGTGAAACGTTTACCAAACGTAGAACGAACAAATGATCTCTCACCTTTTGGCGCTAGGCAGGGTAATTTATAGAAACCCTCCTCCGCGGGCCCGTGATTCTTTTTCCTCCTATATTTGCAACAGAAAATCAGAACTCCAAGCGCAATTATAACCAGAAGAATCGCACCAATGACACATCCAACAACTAGCACTGTTGATATATGAAACTGTCCAGTGCCAGGCTTTGCGGGTAGACATCTGTCTACTAGCGAATGCGGCGATGGCAGAGATGTCAGATACTTTGGAGCTTGAGGGGCAGTAGGTGGAGGTGGTGGAGATGTCAATACCTGCGGCAGTGGTGATTTACTTGGCTTTGCAGGGGGCGGAGCTAAATTTGATTGAGGAGGTCGAGATATCTGAGAAGTACCCGGCTGTGAGGCAGACGCTGATGGGGTTGGCGAAGAAAGAGTTGGTCTTGATATTGGAACAGCCGGAGGTGGAGGAGACGGAGTTTCTGGGGTGAGTGGAGATATGCGAGGAGAAATTCCGGGAAGAATAGGAGGAGAAGTGAGTGGTGGTGCTGGTGTCGGAGGTTGGGGAGGCAGTGGTGACGGAGCTAAAGAAGTGGCTGTGACTGAAGGTGGTGGTGGTGGAGAATATGGTGTGGTACTTATAGGTGAAGAAGGAGGAGGAGGAGATATAATGGGCTGTGTTGAGGCGGCTGGAGGAGGCAGCGGAGGTGAGGTTAGAGGAGGTTCTGAATTAATTGAAGGCGGTGATGCTACTACCACTTGAGGAGGAGGAGGAAGAGGTAAAGATGCTGGTGGGAGAGATGGCGGAGGGGAAGCCGATGATATTGGCGCTATTTGTTTACCACTGTCATCGTCCACAACGGGGGATGGCGATGGCTGCGTGGTTACTGAGGGAGAAACAGATGGAGGTGGTGACCATGCCGAAGAAGAAGGCGACGACGACAAAGACATTGACGTTGGAAGTGATGTGTTTCTCTAGATTAATATTATTGTGAATCGTGAGAGCAAATCCAATTTAGGAAGGAATTCTAAGTGACAGATATTGAATAGATGTCGTAGAGATTGGTTGTTATGTCATGCATGAGACCATGCCCGTGAACAACATAGTCTTCGTCTGGTTTCAACTAACCCAACCTCTGTATTAACTTTACCCTCTTCGTTTTAAATTCCGAGAATTATATTTAATCCTATCATTCACGGGGCGTCAGGGCGCAAGTGGAAGTGGAAGTGATCTCCAGCGCCCAAAAGCAGTGCCATTAATAATCCGTTTTATTCATAGTGGATAGCCAGGTCATTCTCATGCATGAGTCTCCACTATCACCATCCTGCATATAGGGCTCTTAATATCGCTATTCTTTATCATTTATCACTTTGAATAATGTGATATATTTTCAATAACTTTATATAATGTCTCCCAAGTAATCAGTTGTTTTGACAAAATGGAACGTTGTCTACACGAGAAGTACTCTTCAGTTGCTAATATCCATAGACTTTACATTGAACTGTTCTGTTTTTCAGTTCCTGCTACCCGAAAGTCAACCCACTCTTCAGGTACAATCACTTAAAAAGATTGTTTTTTTTTGTCTGGATAATCAGTTCACTTTAAAAGGTTACCAGCACAGCACGCCAGACATGCGATTTTGGATCGGAAACTGCTATAGCTTAGTGCCCAGCACTGGGTGAACTGGCAATCATGTGAATTAAGGTAGCACATGGTCGACGATTCGTGAAAGTCACAAAGATTCTACCACACACGACAGTGGGATACAACTGTCTCTTGACTCTTCTACCTGGTCAGATAGAGCACCAAGGATCAAATGGGGGCCACGATTACCACGCTCAAGGTGAATGGCTCCTTCTGTTGGCAGGATTATGTTGGAGGATCATCAAAGATAAAATAAAGACTCGGTACTGAAGGACTTGAGATGGGATTTTTCTGTAGATTTACATCGTGAAAGAGCATGTCTCGTATCCATATAGGATCCTCGACTAGACTGAAATAAACAAACACTAAAGTTCCAATGTAGAAAAGTAATTTCCCAATAAAAACTTATCTCAATGTGACCAGAAGTATGTCGTGCAAGAATCAAGAGATTCAAAGAATATGTAGGTAGCTTTCAACTCTGATAAGCAAAACCATTATTAGGGCTTGTATCCATGAGACAAACAACACATTTGACAGAGGTTGTTGCGGGTAACACTGGAAGCACAGAATGATTAATGCGGACCGATTCCCCCTCAATTGCCAGCAGCTCTCCTCCATATCTTCCAGTACTGTCCCCCACACTTCACATAAAACCACACAAGGCTCTCAGTCTCGGCCGTCTGCCAAATAATTTTCAACCCACCACCATCATGCATAATTTTCAAAAATTCTTTCCCTTGACCCGAACTTCTCCCCGTGCAAAGCCCTTCAAGCATATTGCTTGCTGTACAGCAGGAAATGACCTCTTTAGTCTTTTGAGATGGTATGGATGACATAGTACTTCCATTCTATCACTATATGCCATTTAATTAATATGACTTAAGTGAGTACTAATTTTTATTTACGTGATATTCTATATTAGAATGAGAGTCCCACATGTTCAAGCCTATTTGAGTAGTTGCAATCTACTCTCATCCAATCATATAATATCATGTCTGTCAGCAAGTTAATGACATTTACCATGTCATACCAGAGTATATAACAATTTTCCTTTTTAATTCGACTTAAAAACTGGTTCTTAGATTAGTATTTTTGCATTCAAATTGTAAATGAAACATAACCCAAACTAGTTAAAAATTGAAATGAGCCAGATTAGTCATTTAGCGAAGACACCAGAATATTAGAACCAACAAATTTTTTTATTTTTGGTAAGAAGACATTTTCACATTTTAGGAAAACCAGTAAAAAAAATTCCAATAAAGAAATTTCTGATACAAGAAAGTACAGAACTCTTCAGGCCAGCTTCAAATCATGGCACAGAAAAAGTCACGTTACCAGAAACAGTAAAGAAAAGAAAACAAAGACCGGCCTAACTGCACAACGGAAAGAATGGCTCGTGTTCCTGGCAATGAAACGCCCTGCAATCGAGCTTGGGAAAGGATGGGTTCGGAGAACGTAGGAACTAAGCTGAGGGTTGGAAAAAAAAAAGAAAGAAAGAGAGGTGGCGGCTTCGGTTGGAGGGGAAGAAAACCTCGCCTTCAGTTGTATGACACACTTATATACTGCTAAAAGGGAAGATCCTTGTACCAATCTTTATTTCATTTCCAGCTTCTTCACAGGAGGCTGGGGAGTTTCCTTGATAAACACTAACCTACTTTTGCATTGGCCCAGAAGAGATATACTAAGATCCTTATGGCAAACCGAATTCAGACAAAGCTGATTGGAACAGAGTTGAGAAGGCCTCGGATGCACTTTGATCATCAGCTTTGATCTTTATTTGTGCTTTGGCCGATGATGTGTTGATTATACACTCTACGAGAAATGTGGATGATTCCTCTGCTTTCTGTGCAAAGAAGAAGAACTTGTAGTTAGAGGATTGACCACCTGATGCAATGCAGTGGATGGAATGGCCTTGCATGTGCCGGAGGAGGGTTTGAGGTGCTGTCAATGCAGCAACTCCTTGAGGACTAACAGAATATTCCTGCACCAGGAAAAGGGAAACAAAAAAAGATCAAGTAGATATCATTGAGAATTAAGACAAATGCTGATAGGAATATCTCAACAAGGCAAATGCGGCATGGTTGTAAAGCCAGAGGGGATGTGGTATCCTGTTTAATTTCTTACTCTTGCCCCATGTACATGGTATCAAACCAGATCTTGGACTGGAAAGAGAAGGCTTGTGCAGTATATAATAAAATCACTTTTTTTTATATCAGTAGTATATAATAAAATCACTTAAGAAGCAACTCTTGTTACAAACAAAAAAACGAATATCAATTGAAACAGAGAATTATCACACCAATGTCATAGTTGAAAAGTAAACCTGAGATAATGATATTGGCAGTTGGCGCCATTTTTGCTGAAAAGTGCCAGGATCTAAAACAGCTTTTGAATTAAGCTTCAAAAGAGGAGGTGAAGGAGCAGGTGCTGGTGCTACTGGTAGACCTAAACCCAGCAGATCATCAATAGCCAGACTGGATTGCGAACCATGCCCTGTTACAGTGGAAATTGCCAATTCTGATAACATTTGTGAAGAAGCTGCAGCAGACACAGACGAACCATCATATGAAGGAGCACTATATGCAGATCCATTGTTACTAGGACCTCCACTTTCCTCCTTTTCTGAAACACTTAAAAGTAGATCCTTGTCATTTGCCTCAACTCTCTGTGCTGGAACAACAGTGTTTGTTGATTCTGTGCCAATAGATAGATTTCCAAGTTCATCTGAAAACTCAAATGGACCACGGTGTTCCTTATCAGTGAACATGTAGGATGGCTGCAAAATTTTGTATCAGATCAGTTAATTTGAAACTGAATGCCGAACGAGTTGTTAATCCATTGTAGAGAAGTGAAATATGACCACTATCAATTGATAATCAAATAACCCAATGTCAATAATAACTCATACAGTGAAACAGGAATGAACCTATCATGTACCCTTTGCCCCTGTTTAAGAGAGGGGGGGAAGCCATTTGACTCCAACATCATTGACTTATTCTTGCCAATATAGTATGTGGGGAAGGGTGAATCACATTTCAATAAAATAACAGGAAAAGACACCCCGCCTCCCAAAACAACCCAAAAAATAAAAAAAATATTTACTCCAGATATTTGAATTCCTTCAATGTTCCAATTTTCCCATTATCAAGCTGAAACAAACTATGAAGATTGATTTCTTTGAGAAGCTTCTAACTGAGCAGGTGGGATGGTGGCCTACACTTGATGGACTTGTCTTTGATAATATTGGGCCGAGTGATGTGGTTCGGTTGGAGAGGGCTTTTGAGGAGGTAGAGGTAAACGATGTAGTGCGGAAAATGGTCAAAGACAAGACACCTAGTCTTGATGGGTTCTCTATGGGATTCTTCCAAGAATGTTGGGATGTGGTTAAGGAAGACCTTATGAAGGTGTTTCAAGAGCTGTTCTCAGTTGGAAAATTTGAAAAAAGTCTTAACACTACTTTTCTGGCATTAATACCCAAAAAGATGGGGGCTATGGAGATTACGGAGTTTCGGCCTATTAGCCTAGTGAATGGGGTTTACAAGATTATTTCTAAAGTGCTTGCAAACCGTCTTAGCGAGGTAATAGGAAAGATTATCACTAAACCTCAAAATGCCTTTGTAAAAGGCAGGCAGATTCTTGATGCGGTTTTTATTGCTAATGAATGTCTTGATAGTAGACTGAAGGCTGGCACCACAGGGATCGATCATGTGCAAGTTAGATATGAAGAAGGCGTATGATCACGTTAACTAGGAATTCCTTCTTTATCTACTTGGGAGATGTGGTTTTGGGAAAAGATGGAGGACATGGATCCGTTGGTGCATATCTATGGTGAGATTTTCCGTGTTGATAAATGGCAGTCCAGAGGGCTTCTTTCAGAGTTCACGTGGTTTGAGACAAGGGGATCCATTGTCACCTTTGCTATTTGTTATTGTTATGGAGGCGCTAAGCAGGATGACCTCGGCTTTGGTGGATAATGGTTTTGTAGATGGTTTTCCAGATTGGAACCCCAGATAGGGGTATTATTAATATTTCTCATTTGTTGTTTGCAGATGATACACTTATTTTGTGTGAAGCCGATCAAAATCAGGTGCGAGCGTTGAAGGCCTTGCTACTATGTTTTGAAGCAATTTCTAGTTTGAAAGTGAACTTTGATAAATCAGAGATTGTGCCAATTGGAGGTGTTCCTAACATGCGCCAACTGGCTAGAACACTGGGTTGTAAGATAGTTGCATTTCCTATGACTTATTTGGGACTTCCGTTGGGGATTGCATTAAGGGCATCCTCCGTTTGGGATACGGTGATCGAAAGCATAGAGAGGACACTGGCCAAGTGGAAGACAATGTACTTGTCGAAAGGAGGTAGGATTACTTTGATCAAGAGTACACTTTCTAACCTACCAACTTATTTCTTATCTCTATTTTCCTATACTAGCAAGAGTGGCGGCCTGTATCGAGAAGCTACAACGAGATTTCTTGTGGGGAGGAATGGGGGAAGAGTTTAAGTTCCATTTAGTTAAGTGGGATAAGGTATGTCGTCCTATCTCTAATGGTGGTTTGAGTATAAAAAATTTGAGGTTGTTTAATCGGGCGTTACTTGGCAAATGGTTGTGGAGATATAACAAGGAACTAGAGGCCCTATGGAAAACGGTGATTGAAAACAAATATGGTGGTTTGTGGGGGGGATGGTGTGCTAGAGAAGTTAGAGGGACTTATGGAGTGGGCCTATGGAAACACATAAGAAAAGGGTGGGGGGTCTTCAATCAACACTCTAGACTTCAAGTGGGTGTAGGAACCAGAATTAGATTCTGAAGAGATGTTTGGTGCGGTAATAGTGCCCGACAAGATTTATTTCCTTCACTTTTCCAGATTGCAAGTGCTAAAGATGTCATAGTGGTGAAAGTTATGGGGATCTCAGGGGGCGGATTCACTGGAATATTAGCTTTAGTAGAGCGGCACAAGATTGGGAAATGAGCAATTTTGTATATTTTTATAGCCTAATATACTCTATACAACAACATTCAGCATGAAGATGGTATGTGGTGGACATCTGCAAGGAAAGGCGTTTTTTTTCTATTCGCTCCTTTTATAAGGCTCTCACACAAGAATCTAATACTCAGTTTCCTTGGAGAAGGCTCTGGAGGCACAAGGCACCCCCTAAAGCTTCATTTTTTGTGTGGACAGCTTCACTAGGTAAGATTCTCACCACTGACAACCTGAGGACAAGGAGGGTAATCATAGCAGATTGGTATTGCATGTGTAAAGGAGGGGTGAGTCGGTGGATCTTCTTTTACATTGTGAAATAGCAAGGAACTCTGGAATGAGGTGTTTAGTAGACTGGACCTAGCGTGGGTTATGCCAGAGACCATGGTGGCAGCGATGGCGTGTTGGACAACTATACGAGGCATGCAGCAGATCAAAACGGTTTGGAAGATGATCCCTTTATGCATCATGTGATGCTTGTGGCAGGAGCGCAATGAGCGGATGTTCGAGGACAAGGAGAGATCAGTGGAGGAGCTAAAAATTTTATTTTTTAGAACCTTTTGTACTTGGTCCATTGCCGTGGACTTTAATGGCATGGACTTTCATGATTTCCTTGCTTCTAATCCGCCTACTTAGCTAGGGCATAAGAGTTTTGCAATTGGCATTTTGCCCATTCTTTTATTAATAAAATCTGTTTACTTGTCATTAAAAAAAAAACCTATGAGGAAACAGAACTGCAGTTACCTTCTGGTACACAACAGATAAACTGTTAAATTCATCAAATATGCGGTCTTTGATTTCACTGCTCTGAGTATCAGCAAAGACTGAAACGGCTTGCTTTGGAGGGTCCACCACACGTTGTGCTACAGATACATTGTATTGCAAAAGCCTGTAGTAGAACAAGGCTCTATCATGAACATCCTGCAATCATGGAAAGTTTTAATTTAATGTTTTTATGCAAACCATTCCAAAATTCTGATCCAAGAATGATGATGATCACAATGGCGATGATGATGATAATCATGACAAGTGATAAGAACCAAAACCTGATGGAAATCAGCAAGACCTGCAGCCAATGCAGCTCCCAAGGCTTTCTGAGTCTCTGGTGGCCTCTTGAAAAAACACTTCATTACTGCAGTGAGTAGATGTAGGCGAACCTGAAAGTGTGATAGTCCGTCACTGAACAAGTAATGAAGTAATCGAATGCACAAAACTAAAACCTCAATCTTTAAGATTCCAGACCAATCAAAAAAATTGACACGCGTTGTAATTTAGGTTAAAGATTCAAACCACAACATCTGAGTTGAAAACATTTTGCATCCTCACTTACAATGACCAGACAAGGTTTGAGATCGGTACCTTCAATATGGCTCACCACATAACTGAACCGATGAAAAAATTTTGTTGTCATGAAAAAGAACTATGCAGGATGGAAGTAACATAATAGAAAGGCAACCTTGAATACAGCACAAGATGTGGAGAGAATAACTAAAGTCTGAGAAAATGAACCCATTACTATATAGCAATGGTCCGTTAGAAGATCCTCAGGATATTAATCCAGTCCATTTAGTTTCATATAACCTAAATTTCATAACAAGAGCAACAGACTTGGACAAGGAAGAAATCATATTTCCTAAGACATTGAAAACCACAAACAAGACAAAGAATCAAGGAACAACAAATGGCCAAGACATACAAACAGACTATTATAAGCCTCAATTTAATCACCTCAGCAGAATGTTCTTCTTCCCCATTTTCAATCAAACTCTCTAATATATAAGGAGCGTCATGCATGTCCTGAGAATATTCTCCCAACATCCATATAAGAGCTGCTTTAGCCTTGGGTTCTTGAACGTTTTTGCTGCTAATATTCCCAACAACTGCAATGCAATCCTGACTCCATTGTGGATATTTCCTTAGAAGATCTTTCACAAGTACCTGCACAAAAGAACTTAGAATGTTTAACAGGAATTGAGGGCACTGCACTACCACTATTAGATTTACAAGCTAAATTATTTACCAGAGCTTCGGCAGTAACATAGTCCTTTTCCATCTCCAAAAACTGAAGAAGCCTGTCAACAATTGCATTCACATCATATTGCTGCAGTGCTATCTTCCCAACAGCCCGAATTGACTCTCTTGCAATAGGAATATCAACATTCGCAGCATATTCACATAACTCCGTCACTGAAAGAGACTCAAGGTGGTCATACATCAGTGATACATGAAAGCTAATTAACTATAAGGCACCTGTGACCAGAGACTGGGCCACAGGATACAGATTTTCCCAAGCAAACTTCTTTACTTTTAAGGCCTTGAGAAATGAAAACTGAGATGTTCTGCACTTACCAATTTCATAAGTGTTACTCTCATTGGCCACTGCAGTCAACATATCAAGCTTTAACTTTTTGACATAAGATGGTTCATTGTACTGGCAATAGAAGTGTTTGTAGTCTGAGGAAAATATAAATGGTGCACGCATCACCAAGAGATGCAGGTGGCTCAAAACTGCATATGATTGCTCTGGACTTCCTGAACTTACTAGGGTTAAGAGAGGGGCTTTAATACGTTCATATACCTAACACCAGAGAAGTTACTATTAGAGAGATGCTGAACAAATAAAAATAACCTGAGCAATACATGATGATTCATATTATTCCAAGTAGAGAATCGAGATCATTCAAAGATGGCATAACAATGTAATCAAATTTATCTGCACATTAAATCATGGTGTAAAAAAATAGAATAGAAACTCACTTTTTTAGATAGCTTAATATATCATGTGTAGTCTAAGCTTCATTAGAAAACAGGGGGTGTCCAGAATAATGGCCAAAAGTTTTTTGATTTATGATGGCACCTCCATCATTACCCAAATTTAAGGAACTACTTTTTAACTTAGAAATATAACTACAGATTTTCTTGAGAATATGAACTCAGAGACTGAATAAGAAAAACTTTGATAAGCACCTGCTGATGAACATCAGTCATGGACAAAGTCAATTGCAGAAAAACTTTGATGGTTGCTAAGACTACGGCACCATTTGCATGCTGAAGCCTATCTTCAAGTAGATTCATGATGTCAAATATCTCACTGGTCTCCGAGGGTACATATTTACCAACCAACTCAAGTACAAGACATTGGGCCCACTCACTAAATTCCTTAATCCTGCATGTTAAAACATGATGAAGAGTAAGCTTTTCTATCCCTCCAAAAAATATTCAAAAATCCAAAACACCAACAAGTTAGCACCAGGATTATAAATTGATGGTCTTTAGCAGAAGTGCTACACGGAATTTAAGTACTCAAGTATTTTTATTGACCGTTTACAGGGTAAGATCAATGCCTAGGCATGGGACGTACCGATTCAAAAAGTAGTACACAACTGGCTTGCTAAGCAAAGCTTCTCTCTCCCTGGATGCTTCCTCAGAGGAACTTGCTTCTGAGCTCCAAATCTCTTGAAGGGCAGACAAACAATTTGCAACCACCTGATGAAAGAATAGTACAAAAATAAAATTGAAATAGAGAACATAAGAATGTTTTCCACATCAGAAGTAAACAATAAAAATGCATAGTAACATTAAGAAATGGATAGAGAAGAGTAACCTGAGCATCTGAGTCATTAAGCATAGAATGCTTTAGCATTGCAGGAAAATCTGCATCAACACACGTTGAAGCTGATATATGATACAATTTTAAAACCCCCATTACCGCCACTGTCCTCACATAGTTATTATTGTCCTTCAACCCTGACCCCAGGGGTCCCACCAAATACTCTACAAGATTTGCTACTCGTAATGAACACAAGCTCCTCAATGCAAGCCCTCGAATCATCGGGTCCTCATCCTTGCAATCTCTTTGAAGGAAATTGATGGTCAACAGCGCGAGATCAGGATTGACTTTGGCATAATTCCCAACATATAGATAACACATCTTCTTCAAGACAATGTCCGAAGTTGCTGAGCACATCACCATCTCCCCAAAAAGGGACGAGACGTCGATGCCAACCGTCATGTAGGAGATCACTTTCTTGAAGAGCTCCCGCTTGGAATCATCAATGCCCGGGGCTCGGCTCCCAGCGAGCTGCCGGAGCTGTGATTTCAAGTCGGATACTTCACCTTTCCTGGCCGAATCAAATTTTGGGTATGAGTTTAAAGGGGAAAGTACAAACACGGAGAGAGCTAATACAATTTTGGATCTCCATAAACTGAACAGTAAGAACAGGGATAAGCAAGTTTTCTACACTATCAAAACAAAAGAACATAAATCGTGATAACAATTGATGATTATCGGCTATATGCTACGCTTAGGTACTACAAGGCAACATCGAGAACTACCACTAAACTAATCCAAATACAACTCTACTCGTTTTAGATGTGCTTCAAAACCTAAAATCCAAAAAGACACTCTAATTTCCTGTTCTATTTTGCCTTTCGAGAATCTTATCAGAAACCAAATAGAGCCACAAAGTTGGGGTTTTACGGGGAGAGAGAGAGAATTTGAATTACCCGGAAGGTTGAGACGGTGAGGGTGACCGCTGAGACTGCGCGGGAGGAGCCATGGTTGACCGGAATCAAACCAAGTTAAGGATCTCTATAATACGGAGCCGCGGAGTGAGATCTACGGATCTCTTTGCTCTGGAGCAGAGTGATAGACCAGGTCGACGGCACAAGACTGAGACCTGTCACAGAGAGAGATCGATCCGACCGAGGACGAGGTGCCACTGCCACATACCAAGTTTTTGAGCGTGTGAAATCTGGTAAAAAGAAAAAAAAAAAAAAAGTTTGGGGCAAACGAAAAAAAAGAAACATAATGATAAACTTACCTCTTAAGTGAGGGAAAATCTAACGGTCGTCGATGGTGAGGTCTCTAGATCTGAATGGTCTCAACACATTCTTCTTTTGTAAATTACTGACGGGTAGGAGTCCGTAGCTACTTTTTTTTTCCTAATTTGCATTAAAATCATGGTTATATACAAAATCAGTAATTAGGGTTATATGCAAAATCAGTAATAAGATTTTGATGCTTTTAAAAATCAAAGTAATAATTTTTAATTTTTATAGTATTAATTAGGGGTGTAAATCGGTTGATCTGATCTGGGGTGATGGATCGAAAATTTTGTCCATCATTTTCTCCGGATTGGATCAGACCTGTCCGTTCAATCTGATCCAATTATTTTTTATTTTTTTTAAATAAATTAATAAAGAATGATTTAAATTATTAAATTAAAATTAAGTGAATTATTAATGTGTATTATGTAACTAACTCATTAAAAAAATATTTTATATAGTCAATAATAATAAATTAGATAAAAATTATATCATTAACTTATGTAATTATTATATAAAAATAATATATTAAATTATTAAAAATATTTTTAAAATATCTATAAGAGTTCAGTCTAATCCCGTCCAAAATCAAACCGGACCAAATTTTCTCTATCCATAATTTATGGTACCGAGACTGATCGATCTGTAGTTAAGTCTAGTCTAGTCCAGACCGAATGGTTCGGTCGGGTTGATTTTTTCGATCCAGACCGAACTCATTACACTCATAGTATTAATATTTGAGAATAAAAACATCGTAATTGAACCTTTTGTCGATTAATCTAATTGGAATGCAGGATTTTCATCTAGTGTCAATTTTTATCAATTTTTTAATTGAATTTATGACGTGATGTAGGGATACCATATGTCAAGTAATCGAAGTAACACATGACATTAGTATTATGTGACAATCTCTTATCAAATTTTAATAGAATATTAACAAATCCATCTCATTGCAATTTTTTTTTTATTATTATTATCAAGTATCAATGTTGTGTAATAACTATGTTTTCTATTTATGAAAATTAAGTAATGATTCTGCATTTAACCCTAAAATCAAACACAAAATTACCAAAGGTAAGGTGCTGCCGATGCCTCTATATGAACTTCGGGTAACCAAATATGAACAGATACTATAGGCACTTTAACGACGAAAGAGGACACAAAAATATGAGAGATAAGGGTAAAAGAGCTCAACCAAAATCTCACTATAGCATACAATAGCTTGGAACTACTACCAACGTAAAATTACTAAATCGTACATCTCGTTGAATTAATTTTAAAATATAAAGTGGTCTGAAAGGTATTTTTACACTCTTAATCGTGAGAAATGATATTTATAATTATGTCAATATTTTCATGACAACTAAAATAAGTTTGTTTAACTATTGGTTGGATTTTGATGATCTGTTGTTGGTAGATGGTCAGCAACAATCAGATTGATGATAATTTGTAACGCCTGGATTTTGGATGGGATCGTAAAGTTACCAATCATCACCTAAAACCATATCTCATGGTATAGATAAAATCTCCAATATCTCAATTACACATAGATATCACTAATTTAACTCAACTACTTCAAATAATTAACTATGAACACCACAAATTTGCAATATAAATATCAATCTCTCAACATACCATGTTATCATAACACAACAAATTTACTAAATAAAATTCTCCAATAACCATGACATTTTTTTGTACTTAATCCACTATGCTCACATAGCCTTACCCATACTTTTTATTCTTTATCCTTATCTAAAACATCCAAAATATTTGAAAATATTGTAGAAATAAGGGGTGAGTTATTAACAATTCAGTAAGCAGACAATACATATTAGTATGTAAACATGAGTATTTTCACAAAGTTCAGATTATATAAACAAAACATTTCAGTTCCAATATGCATATCTCAAAAACTTGTTATTAGGATATCAAACCAACAGTTCAAACTGTTCATATTCAAAAACCCTTTGACATAGCATGACTGAACGTCATCGTCTTATCATATTATATAACAGATCATGTTTAACTCTCATGGTAGGGTTGTGTCATCTCCTGTGGCAAAACCAAACAATATTAGAATGTAAATCTTCCCTTTATTCATTTTCGAAGTCTCGCGTGTGCATATATGAAAGACCACATAGAAAAATCATTTTAGTTTTCAAAATAGGTGCACTTATATCAGAAATTGTTGGTACCAACTATATAGAATCAGAATGTCATATCGAAAGTTTTCCAGATGTCACATTACATCAAAATATAATACTGAACACATTCATATCATTTTCACAATGTCAAAAAAAGATTCAGAGTTGTCTAAGGATTATCGATGCCCTGTGATAAAAGCAGTGGTGTTAAAAATAGAGATTTAAATCAACGTTTAAAATTTACGACAGAGCAGTCACTGTGACACGAGGATACACACCAAAAACTAAATTCGAGACCATGAGAAAACTCATGGTGGAAGAACAAAGTTGGACAAAGTGGAAAAGGGGAAACCGAGACACACGCTGGTGACCAAGGCAGACCAACAGGAGTGGGAGACCGAGACGTACCTTGGTTGTAGTGTGGGTGGCATACTAGTTTCGGTGATCTTTATTAGTTGCCATGGCTAGCCTAACTTGGGGATATAGTGGAATACCGGAGAGGGAGGGAGGGAAGGAGGGAGAGAGAGAGAGAGAGTGAGATGTTTACAAAAGTGCTGAGGTAATCTCGTGAGTATGAAAATTGGGTGTGCAAAACTGAGAACAGAGAGTGAAAAGGGTTATCATTCCGACGAGGAGGCTCGAAGACGATAAGCGACGAGGAGGCTCGAAGACGATAAGAATCCGAGGACCTATGACTCGCAGCACCAAACAAAAATGAAGAAAAATCATATGAGAGGGCAAGGGAATGAACAAACAGAGATGAGGGGCTGGCCGTCGTCGTAGCTTAGGCGAACGAACTCTACAAGCCAGAAACAGAGGCGTGCCGTATACAACCGAATCGCCAGAAGAGGAAGAGAGAGCGAATTGAGAGAGTTTTGAGAGAGTGGGCCACGAAAAGATAGAGAGGAAGTTGGGTTGTGGTAGTCACAGAGAGCGAAAACGTGTAGAAAGGTGGCGCCGGGGGGGCGGGGGGGAAGATGTGGCGCTGAGTTGTGGCTACGTGAAAACGGGGGGAAAAGTGGTTATATATCATGGGCTGGGGGAAACATAAGGGAAAAGAAAGAAAGAAAAGAAAGAGCAGAGAAAAAAATCCAATGGTCCTGGGCCTGGATCTTGGGCTCAGCCCTCGAGTTTGGTTTTAATGGGCTCGAGAGTTACATAATTACTATGTGACTCTATTATTTTGGAGTATAAAATAAGATGAAAATTTAAAATTGAATAAAATATTATTATTTTATAATTTTAAAAAATTATAATAATTAGATAAAATAAAATAAGATAAATTGGGAAGTGTCTTGAAAATAAACGAACTTTTTTTTTTTTTTAAATTCTTGGAACAACTCTTTGTTGCTGTGTGTGAAAGTAGACCAAACGTTTAGGGGACGTATAAAAACGGTGCGTTTTATTCATCCAGATATTTCAAGACTTTTCGCTCTAGAGGTGCTAGGCCTTCTCCTCCCAAAGTAGAGAGAGAAATTGTAGGCACTCTGAGAGAGAGGAATATGGTCGTGCTTCTTCAGCTTCCCAGATTTCAGCCGTCGATCTTTCTGACAAGGGCACCACCTCTTTGCAAAACCCATTTCAACTTTCTACCTAAATTCAAAATACCCATTATTAAATCCACCCTCTCAACGGCCTCTGAACGCACCCACAGTATCGAAATACCGGAGGAAGAGAACCACGTCCAAATTTCGCTTGAAAAACTCTTCATCCCTCCGGAAACAGACATCTCTTCCGATACGTCCACATTGAGTTTGAGTTCGAGAATCTTGAAGGGCTCGAATATTTTGCTGAGTAAGTATGCGAGGGACGCTCAGATTATGCAAGCCGACTTTATCAAAAGCAGTGTCAGGACCCAGGATTGCCCCTCCGATGGACTTCCCGAGTTTGCCCTTGTCGGCCGCTCCAACGTCGGCAAATCCTCGCTGCTCAACTCGCTTGTACGCCGCAAGCGCCTCGCTCTTACGTCCAAGAAACCTGGTGAGACTGTTACTTGGATTGGATTCAGTTTTTTAGGGTTCAAGTGCTTGTATTGGGTTCTTGATTTTTATTCGTTTCATGTATCATTTGGTTGATTCACTGAACATACGAATGCTCTATAAACTAGCAATACTCTTACAACTATGCAATGTTTTTTTTTTCCTCTCGGTAGTTTGGTATGTTAATTTGTTACATTCTTTGGAATTAATTGAACTTGGAGGGCGAGACCGTGAGAATGTCTAGGCACTGATGCCGGTGACAAATGATTATGTGATTGCAATGTTCACCAACTTATGCTTGCCCTAGTTCACTTTTTGTAAACAGGCCTAGCTGCTTAGAGATATTCGTATTTCCTTACACGTGCCATTGCTGTTCTTCTTCACTAATGTGTCTATGTTTCATAAATGAGGCGAGATGAAGAACTTCGACCATTCCGGTTCACTAATCGGATGGCTTATGTTGTGCTGAGAGGATATCTATATGATCCGATTTTTGCTATTTTTTTTTTATCAGTGATAGCTGGTACCTGTGGGCTGCAATTGCTCTTAAGAATCTGAGTTAACTATTCATTTTTTTTTTTTTTTGCATTGAAGGGAAGACTCAATGCATCAACCATTTTAGGATCAATGATAGCTGGTACCTCGTGGATCTGCCTGGATATGGGTATGGCTGAAAGTCATGAGTTATTGCTTCTTATGACGTTCTTTGTTTATTTTCTGTACTTTGAATCTATTGATTAGAACAAAAATGATTGAAAAGGTGAAAAATGGTACAGGAATTAGGGTTGTAAATTGGTCCGGTCTGGTCCAAGGGGTGATTTCCGTCCTTCATTTTCCCAGACCGGACCGGACCGAATATCCCTAGGTCCGTTCGGTTCGGCTCAATTATTTTATTATTATTATTATTTAAATAAATTAATAAGAAAATTTTATTTAAAATATGAAATTAAAATTAAGTGAATTATTAATGTAGATTATGTAACTAACTCAATAAAAAATTATTTTATATAGTCAATGGTAATAAATTAGATGAAAATTACATTCTTAATTTATATAATTTCTATATAATTAGTTAATTGATATTATACATTAGTTAATTGATAGAATATTAATTTATTAATAACATATTTAAAATTTTTAGATTTTAATGGTAATAGGTTAGATGAAAATTATATAATTATATAAATAATATATATAAAAAATAGATATTTTTTGAATTCGGTCGGTCGAGGGTGGGAAACCCCTGGACCGGGACCGGACCGAAAAGTCTTGGTCCTCTATTTCAGGGACTGAGACTGACCGGTCTTGGTCCCGGGTTGGTCTAGTTTGGTCAGTTTCTCCGGTCCGGACAGACCAGCTTTCACCCCTAACAGGAAGAGTATATAAAATGATTGGTATGATATGCTGGTGCTTTTTAAGGATTAAAAAACTCTTAGGCCTTCAAGGTGTAGCACTCTTCTGGAACTTGGAATTTGGATCCCTTTCACTTTATCTGTTTTAATTATTCTTTATTTTCCAATATAACAGTGTAATTTTCGTTAGATAGAAGTTTCTGTAAACAATTTTACTTGCTATTAATTTTTGAACGAGTTATAAAATCCATGACTTCTCTCATAACTCAGATTTTGTAAGGACTTTTCAATATGATCTCCTATCAACCAGAGATTGATTCCACTGTTTCCCCTGTTTCTGTTCTAATCATTCAAATTAATTGTTGTGGCATTGTCCATCGTGCATGCTTAATAGGTATGCAGCTGCACCACAGGAACTTCGTATAGACTGGGAGAAGTTTACTAAAGACTATTTCGTGAACCGACCGACGCTTGTTTCTGTGTTTCTTCTCATAGATGCTAGCATTCCTGCCAAAAAAATTGATCTTGAGTATGCTAGTTGGCTGGGTGAGAATCAGGTAATGATATCCTTTCCTATAACTTGCTATTGGAAAAAAAAGGAAAGATGTGATCATATTAGATAATTAAAACGCCCAAAACTTCATCTGTAAACTATGCAATCATTTCCAGTTATTAATCCCTTGTGTATGGGCTTATAAAATAAAGTCTCGTGTATATTGGCTTATTTCCCTGCTCAGGTTGATGGCTATCAACAATAACAGTCATGGTTTCTGTTTTCCATGAATCACTTCCACTCTTTAGCTGTTTGGGGCCCACTTATGGGTGCAAAATAGATTGGCACCACCTATAATTCTAGGCTCGAGTTCCCAGAGAAGTGTTCAGTAAACATTTCTTTTCCTTTATTTGATGAATGCGGTTGCTTGTACTCTTGTCTTGCATCCTCAACTTAACTAGCCAGCAAGATTTTAGTTTCTCATCATGCGTGTATAGAAAGCAGATTTGATATTCTGGTTTGGCATAACCACTTTACAAAGGTGTGTATATTTTTTCTCAGATTCCCATGACTCTGATCTTCACCAAATGTGACAAGCGCAAGAAGAGAAAGAATGGTGGTAAGAGGCCAGAAGAACATGTGAATGATTTTCAGGATTTGATACGAAGCTTCTTCCAGACAGCACCACCTTGGATTATGACTAGCAGTGTTACCAATCAAGGTCGCGATGAGATATTACTTCATATGGCTCAGCTCCGGAATTATTGGCTCAAGCACTAAGAATTACTTTGTCAAGCCTTCCTGTTCTGATTAGGTGTGTAATCTTTAAACCTTGCTGTATAGGGTTTTATCGACATTTTTGTTGCTAATGCTCTAAATATCCAAGTAAGATCTTGTTGATTTTGTTGATGTAAATAGATTGACATGTTAAATTTCGCAGCCTCGCATGTTTCTGACAAAGAAAAGTAAAGAGGAAAGTGCTTCATCTTGATGAAGAAATTGTTGATGCTGCGAAGCCTCCATGAAGCAGCTGTAAGATCCTAAACTAACCAACAGATTCACGGAAAAACAGAGAATAGTCGGAAGGGAGCTGGATACTGTATAATTGGAGCCTGGAAGTTGTACTCCTCAACCATTGAATGGAATCAATCCTTAGTTCTTTTGTTATTGTACGAGTGAATTTTACTCAAACCTCAAAAATATTTTATTTTAGTTTTATAATTGATCGACCAACTGAATCGTTGCAAACTTGCAGTTAAGTTAAATATATTGCTGCTTGGTTCAGAAGCTCCGGGGAGGAAGAATAAGAAACGCAAGCACTGTGAAGTTGGTGGGCCTCAAATATTTTAACACAAGTAACATTTGATATAAACTCCAACATTGAATATTGTCGAACACATTTCTCCTTTGTTTTTATATCTCTTTTTAACTTATTTGATCTAATCATTATAATTTTTTAAAATTTTTACACAAAATAAAATAAATAATTTAATTTTTTCAAATTTTAAAATAAAAATAATATTAAAAAAATATATTTTAATAATATTTTATTAAATTTTTAACTTTAATCTCAATTCATCTCATCTCATCTCATCTACGAAAACAAACGAAGCTGGAGCCTAATCCACATTTCATGCTTTCTCATAAATGCATTGACCTCTTACATCGAATCCTCAAAACATTGCGTGTCGCAGCAACAATTATGTAAAGTGCTTAGTTACTTGGTTAAAAGTTGAGGTTTTGGCTAAATTAAACTATATATCTCAAAGTCAAAATAAGAATATAATATTATATATTTTAATAATATACATTTTTTATATATATTTTACAAATACATTCCATATATTAATTAAAATTTGTCCATTGTCAGTAATTTCACTATCAATAATTTCAACTTGTGAATAAAATTTGTGAATAAGAAGGAAAAAGACTGTTGTTCATTATTTGTAAATAAATTATGAGTTTGATGGATGAATAATGACTCTCTAAATTTAAAAATTCTTTTTAGAATTACTGTAATTCAAAGTCTAAACTAAAAGTTTTTAATTAGTTCAATGCAGATTATTTATACAAAATTTAGCTATATTTTAAATTTCACTTACTTTTGATTAGTTCAATCACAATACTCTTAGCTTACAAGGTCTCAATTTCGCGTTGTGAGATTAGGGTTTAGGTTTTTTTTCCTTGCAATTGGATCCTGAATTGACTACAAACGAACCTATACACATATGGGTTAGCGGGCCTTAGGAACAACTTGCCTATCGGGTATGAGACGTGCGCAATTGCCTCCAGAGTAGGCCTCTAGGCTCTAGCCCATTAACACGAGTTCGTATTTAGCCAGAAGTTTAAAATCGGGTTTGCATGGACCCAAAATATTTATTATTATTTTTCTTTTCTTTTCGAAACAGAATTCTAGAAATAACATGAAATAGATAAGATTTTTAAAACAAATAATGATTTAAAATCGATGATTTAATATAGTATTAAAAGAGAGGCTTTAAGTTACTCCCCACTTTATTATATTTTATCGTGAAATTTGGAAACACCCGAAGTCATCTCATTTTGTAAAATTAAAAAAATGTTATAGTCACAAAGAAATTTTATAGAGATAAACTCACAAAATAATGTGATTTTATATAATATATTAAATCTATTTTATAATAAAAATAAATTTACAATCTAACGTATTACATATGTCAATTTATAAATTAATTTTTATAAAATATTTTTATAATTAATACATTTCTCTTAAATTAAGTAGAGGTGCTTCTATTAATGGCTGTACGTTAACTGAAAACATGATTAGATTAGAATAAATGAAATAGTAGCAAAGTCGTGTATATATATATTTGCTACATGCACTGTCTGATTTCTGACGTCTTATTGATTTATAACTTCCAACCATCGAATCTGATGCAGACTTTGTGACAGTCAATTGAATGGTCCATTTGCAATGCATATGTTTTGGACCACATTCAATTAAATGGATTTTAAAACCCCCCCCCTGAATAATTAGACGATACTACTGCATGCTGATAATTTCTGACCATGTGCACCATTTGTACGTTATACGTTCATCGTGGAATGACCTATCATTAGTTTGTGGACATGAATAAACAACATAGAAAGGGACCACTTTAAGGTTCTTTTCTTCTGAGTTCTCTAAGGTGGTTCTTTTCCCTTGGCACACGTACAACCTTCAAGTTCAAAATACCTAAACTTTTAGGTGGTCGCGCGTGCATAATATTTCATACACGTGCTTTGATCACAAAAATATTTTATAAAAATAAATTTATAAATTAAGATATTATATAAATTTAATTGCATGAAAACATTTTTAAAAATAAACTTTACCAAAAGTTTTGCGAAATGATTTACTAAAAGTATAATTGGAATCAAGGTAAAACAAGTAGCTAATTCGTTCAAGGAAAGCTGCCTACGAACTAAGTAATCGAATTACCAAAACAAAGAAGAGAGTCCGAGGCAGATTGCAATTAATCCGTACTGTCCAATAATCAAACGACTGAATCGATCGACTGTTCATATTTTCTGTTTATCATTAAAGAAAAAAGGCAAAATGACAAGCCTTCAAAGTCATTTTCATGGCTATATGGATCATCGATGGGATTGGAAACAAGCGATGCATGATTTATGAACATTGACCATCCCACTAGCTAAGGTCACCTTCACTACGTACGTATAACTGTTTTCCTTGCATTTGTCCTTTGACCCAAAATATATTTAGACCTCGATCGTGTCTTCGGGGGCTAAAGTCTCTGGCCAACAGTCACATACTGTACGTAATTGAATTGGAGGGAAAAAAAAGAGTCATATGGAATTTTTCAAATTTTATTTTTCAACTTTGATACGTCATCATCTAACTGGTCTATATATTGACGCGATATAGTTTAATAGCCAATTAATGAATTTTTATTTTTATTTTTTTAACAATAATTAGTCATGTCACGTTAGTAGAATATATATGTATAGGATATTAATCAACAATATTCATGAGATGATCATAGCAGTGGATCGAGTTTATATATATCATTATCTAAGAATTAAACATGAACGGATCGAAATGATCAAGCGGGACATGAAAAGGTTCAGATGTCATGTCTTAATTCGCCCCTACATCCAGTACTATTATATATAGAATAATTGATGGACTTTGGATCAGTCGAACCAGGTACACGTACGTACGTGGTTGTAATTATACTAACCGCGTACCATGCATGCATGCATCCTTGTTCTCAAAAAGAAAAAATAAAAATAAAAATCTAATTGCTCATCCTAGATATGATGTGGGGATGGGCTGATATGATCCTGATGCCTCGTTTGGATTTGATGAATATATATATATATATATATATATATAAAAGAGGTTTCAACAAAATCTATTTCTAGGAATAATCTTGAGCACCTGCTGTGTATTATAGAAAAATAACTATATGGCAGAGTTTGTTACGAGAGTATCGACCACTTTACAAAACAATTCACAAGCCATGCCTAGAGAGTAGGCATCATCCTACTCTAGGTGATTCCAGAACGATCTTCTTGCTGACGCGGTGAGTTTGTTGGAGCTTTTTGTAGCAGCACTAGAAAGCTCAATACGCCCCCGCAAGCCTAATAGTGTATCAATAACCGTGAGGCTAATTCGTAGCAAGTGAAACCAAGATGAAACAATTGGGTTTGTTAAAACATCAACTAATTGATCTTTGGAAGGAAGAAAAGGCCACTTGAAGTGTTTTGGCCGCGATTCTATCACGCACAAAATGAAAATTTATTTCCATGTGTTTAGTTCTTAAGTGGAGGACGAGATTAACAGAAAGATAAGTAGTACCAAAGTTCTCACACCAAAGAATTGGTATTTTTGGAAGAAAAATATAGAGTTCTTTGAGGATGGACTGAGCCAAGAGTAATTCTGCTATGGCATTTGCAAGAGCCTTGTATTCGGTCTCAATGCTTGATCGAGCAACAGTGTTGCTTTCAGGAACTCCAGGATACAAGATTAGGACCAAGGAAAATACAAAAGTCATCGGTAGAGAGGCTGTCATTCGAGCAACCCGCCCAATTAGCGTTAGAAAATGTTTGCAACTGAAGGGAGGTAGGTTTTTTGGAAAAAAGTCCAAAATTTAATGTGTGCTTGAGATACTGAAGTAATCTCTTGACAACTTGCCAATGGGATGCTTTCGGATCATGCATGAACTGAGAAATTTTATTTATAGAAAAACAATGTCTGGACGAGTTAATGATAAGTATTTAGGCTGCCCACAATGCTTCTGTAAAGGGTGGGGTTAGAGAAAGAGGAAGAATCAGAGAGGGATAGACGAAAGGAGGCAAACATGGGAGATGTAATACCATTTGTAGACAACATGTTTGTGCGAGATAGAAGATCACGAATATATTTCCGTTGTGAGAGGTGAATGCCATCAGATAAGTAGGAAGTTTCTAAGCCAATAAAGTATGATAATTTTTCTAGGTCTTTTATTGGAAAAATAGAAGCAAGAAAATTAATGAGATGTTCAATTTGGGACATGTGAGAGCTGGTGAGAATAATTTCATCTACATACACTAAAACATAAACAAGCACCGATTTATAAGAGTAGACAAATAAGGAAGGATCAGACTTGGATGGAAGAAAACCGTATTCACAAAGTTTAGAATTGAGTTGTGCAAACCATGCACGGGGTGCTTGCTTGAGGTCATAAATGACATTTTGCAAGCGACACACATAGTGGGTATGGTTAGGATGAACAAAGCCAACGGGTTGAGACATATACACAGTTTCGGTTAAGTCACCATGGAGAAAAGTATTTTGGATCTAGTTGTCTAAGAGACCAACCAAGGGAGACGGCAAGAGAGATGACTAACCAAATGGGAGTGGATTTAACAACGGGGTTGAAAGTCTCTGAGTAGTCGACGCTCTCTTGTTGATGGAAACCCTTAGCAACTAGTCGTGCCTTTCGGCGTTCAATGGTGCCATTGGCACGATGCTTTGTGCAGAAGACCCACATGCAACCAACAACGTTAGATAAAGGGGGAGGGGGAGCAAGGGTCCAGGTGTGGTTTTGGATGAGAGCTTGAAACTCATTGGTCATTGCATTTCGCCATTCAGAGAAGCGGGAAGCCATAGTGAAACAACTTGGTTCTTTAGGTATTTCAAGAGATGAGGTTAGGGCATGGCATGGTGGAGGATATGGGATGTGACCATCGAGAAATTTTTTGGGACAAGAGGAATTTGTTTTAGATCGGGTAACAATGGACAATCGAGGGAGAGGAGGTTGAGTGTTGGTCAAGGCAGGGGGTTAGGATTAGGTGCTCTCAGTGTGGGGAAGGTGGGTAAGCAGGGGCTGGTCGAAGGGTTTGAGGGTGAAGAAGGTTGAAAAGCCAAAGAAGATGGGTTTTGTATTAAGGGTGGCCAGCTGTTGTATGGGGGACGATGGGGTTGGTGATGAGGATGGGCTGTTTATTGTGTGGTAGGAGATGAGCCGAGAGAAGTAAGAGATAAAATGGGTAAAAGAGCATGTGAGGACTGGGAATTTGTGGAGGTCGATGGTAATTGTGATTTTGCATACAGAAATGAATTTTCGTTAAACAACACATCACGTGAAATGTATATTTTGTTAGAGTGTAGATGAAGGCACTTGTATCCTTTGTGTATAGGGCTGTAACTAAGAAAGAGGTAGGGTAAAGAACGTAAATGAATTTTATAGTTATTATAAGGCCGAAGATTGGTGTAGCAGCCCGCTATAAATTCATTTGTGGAATTTCTATTGACTTTAGGAATCTCGTGAAAACCCCACAAGTTTTTACGAATCGACCAATCGCGCAGGTTTTAGTCTATCAACATAGTTAGTGTTATCACTCACTATGGTGTTAGAAATATGAGTTTAATTATTTGAGATGGTTAGAAATGTCAGAATGTGTTATGGTCTACACCATTATACTTAGTTGATTATTTAAAATTTTATGGCGCAATAACTCATTTTCATAATTTCGAACGAAACACTTGTTTGAAACAGCGAAATTATTTTTAGGGGCACTTTGGGGTTGAATTTTGGTAAACGATTTTCACTAAAGGTTAATATAAATATTTAGAATTTTTTAGTACTAAGTTTATTATACATTTTTTTGGAGTTAATAGTAATCTCGATAAGCGCATCAAGTGCAATGTTTTCAAAATCATAGTGTGGAATGTCCATATTGGATTAGAGAAGTTTTATTTGGACACTTGGCAAGATCTTAGCCACACATAGTGAATAGTATTAGACACTTAACACAAAGAGGAACCATGAGTTGGATTATGAAGGAATCAAAGTGTGAGATCATGCCACCTAAGCGGTACCCTATCCTTTTTCATCTGATCAACCAATTTTGTGCCAGATCAAAGGGGTTTGAACCCTAGTGAAACCCTAAATAGTTTGAATCTAATTGAAACCCCAAAATTTTAGTTGAAACCAAAACCCTAAACGGTTTCCCAAATCCTAAAGTTGGCTTTCAAACCTTTTTTAATTCGATTTCTAGCATTGTGTTTAATCATTTGATTAAATCACTTTCACATGTTATTAATTGCTCAAATGTTTGCTATGACATCATTATCCAACCTTTTAAATCTTGAAAATTTAATTGGGCAAAAAAAAATTAGATTGGAGCTTGATAGCATCTCAAACCCTAACCAAACCCCCTTTAAACCCCAAATTGAAGCTGTGGCGCCCCCGACTTCCACGTACGGACCAACACGGAAATCGAGACACCCGGGATGATGACAACCGGTCACGCATCCCAACGACAAGTGTCAGTGTGTGCAACAATTAAACAGTGCACAATTAAAAACACAGCGGAAGGTAATAAAGTCTACTAGTACCAGAATTTTAATTAATACAGATGTCCAAAATACAAAATACCTTTAAAAACAAAGCCAAGTCCCAGAAAAATAAAACACAAGTCTGAAAATAAAGTCTACAGCATGAGTGATCCCAGATCACTCCTCCGGCGGAGCCAGATCCTCAGGCTCGGCATCTGCATCATCAACAAAGCCTGCGGTACCATCTAATTAAAATTCTGGTACTAGTAGACTTTATTACCTTCCGCTGTGTTTTTAATTGTGCACTGTTTAATTGTTGCACACACTGACACTTGTCGTTGGGATGCGTGACCGGTTGTCATCATCCCGGGTGTCTCGATTTTCGTGTTGGTCCGTACATGGAAATCGGGGGCGCCACAGGTGGTATCAGAGCGGTTTGGCTCTGGGTAAAGCCACATGTCCCTTAGGTGCAGTACCAGAAATTTTTAAAAGTTGTGATTTAAAATTATTTTGGTTTGAAATATGTTATTTTTAATGGTTTTAATTTATTGTTGATGGTTTTGATTGATTTTATTTTATTTATTTTATATTGTTTTATTTTATTTTATTTTATTTGGATGTTGCTATTACCCTTAATTAAATTTTGTTCGGGACTAAAGTGGGGTTGATAATTGTGCTTTGACAGAATATGGTGAGGCCAAGGAGGCAGGATAAGGAACTTATGGGGGAATCTTCCAACAATGAGGTGGATAATGTCATTGCTAGGGCATTAAATAGGATGGCGGATCTCTTCCATCAAAATATCAGGCCGCCTCAAGTTGACCAAAATATTGTGGTTCAAGTGGGGTGTTCTTACGAGAGATTTCTTAAATACCGGACCCCGATGTTCTTTGGAGTTGAGGATCCACTTCAAGCTGAAGGGTGGATCAATGGAATAGAGAGGACTTTTGAGATTTGTGGCTGTACAGAAGAGCAACAAGTGTTGTATGCTAGCTATTTGCTGCAGGGTGAAGCAGCCAATTGGTGGAGAATGAAGATGAATCTTTTGGAAAGGGAGTTTGGAACTCTAGCTGCCGTGTCGTGGCATCGTTTTAAGAAGGAGTTTGATGACAGATTCTTTCCACCTGCTGTGAGGAGGCAGAAGGCCCGAGAGTTTAGTAACCTGGTTCAAGGCAATATGTCTGTGGAGCAGTATTCCCGTGCTTTCATGGAGCTTGGGCGTTTTGCGCCCCATCTTATTGCCACTGAGGATCAGGTGGAGCGTTTCAGGGAGGGTCTGCGTCCTGAGATACGCAGATTCGTAATATGCCATAGGGTTTCCTCTCTCAGTGAGTTGATTGATTTGGCTACCATGGTTGAGAGGGAAAACAGTTTGGCAATGGGATCCCCTCCAGGTCAGAAAAGAAGAAGTTTTGCTGGTGAAGGCAGTAGTTCTGGGTCGCCTCAGAAATTTGTGCAGAGGATTGGAGCCTGTCCACAAGCATCGTCTGGAGTGCGCATTGGAGGTCGAGCCCCAGTTTGTAGTCGATGCAATAGAGCTCATGAGGGTGAGTGTCGTCAGAGTGGGGTCACTCATTGCTTTAGATGTGGTCAGACGGGGCACTTTGCTCGAGATTGTCCCAATCAGCCTCAAGCAAGTCGTGGAGGAAGGAATAATCAGAGACAAGTCACACAGGCTCGAGTGTATGCGGTGACTCCTGGAGACATCGACTATGACACGCCAGAGACCCAGGATGCTGGAGTGATTACTGGTAAGTGTTTAATTATTTGGAATATGTGGGGAGTAAGTTGAAGGCGAAGCCTATAGTTATATCTGCAGTTCAAGCAAAGAAAGATATAGCTTGTGGAGCCGATGCATTTTTGGTTCAAGTGGTGTCTTCGCCGTCCGAGAAGAAGTCTATAGCGGATATTCCAGTGGTAGAAGAATTTCCAGATGTTTTTGTTGATGATTTGCCAGGGTTGCCTCCAGTTAGGGAATTGGAGTTTACAATTGATTTGGAACCTGGAGCCCCTTCTGTGCATAGAGCTCCTTATCGTATGGCACCGGCTGAATTGAAGGAATTAAAGATCCAGTTGCAAGAGCTAGTTGACAAGGGTTTTATTCAACCTAGCACGTCACCATGGGGAGCACCGGTGTTGTTTGTTAAGAAGAAGGATGGCACTATAAGAATGTGTATTGATTATCGGGAACTTAATAAAGTGACCATCAAGAATAAGTACCCGCTTCCCCGTATTGATGATTTGTTTGATCAGCTACAAGGAGCAGCTGTTTTCTCCAAGATTGATCTGAGGTCAGGATATTATCAGTTGAGAATAAGAGATAAAGATATTCCTAAGACTGCTTTCAGATCTCGGTATGGTCATTATGAATTTAAGGTGATGCCTTTTGGATTGACCAACGCTCCTGCAGCTTTTATGGATTTGATGAACCGAGTCTTTCAGCCTTTTCTGGATTCTTTTGTGGTGGTCTTCATTGATGATATCATGGTCTATTCTCGAGACGTGGAAGAGCATGTAGATCATCTTCGCCTGGTACTTGGTAAATTGAGAGAGCATAAGTTATATGCCAAGCTTAGCAAGTGTGACTTTTGGTTAGAGGAAGTCAGATTTCTTGGTCATGTGATCTCCCGAGATGGAGTGGCTGTTGATCCTAGTAAGATAGAAGCTGTTTTATCATGGCCACGTCCTTCTACTGTGCGCGAGATTCGGAGTTTCTTGGGACTTGCCGGATATTACCGGAGATTTGTTGAAGGTTTTTCCAGATTATCCGGACCTCTCACAGCATTGACTAGAAAGAATGTTGAATTTATGTGGTCAGATCGTTGCGAGAGAAGCTTCCAAGAATTGAAGAAGAGATTGACGACAGCCCCTGTGTTGGCACTTCCGGAGCCGCATAAGCCTTTTGTGGTTTTCAGTGATGCATCTAAGTTTGGGTTGGGATGTGTTCTTATGCAGGAAGGACGAGTTGTTGCCTATGCATCTCGTCAGTTGAAAGAGCATGAGAAGAATTATCCTACCCATGATTTAGAGTTGGCTGCCGTGGTATTTGCTCTCAAGATTTGGCGTCATTATCTGTATGGTGAAGTTTGTGAAGTCTTCACGGATCATAAAAGTCTGAAGCATCTGTTTTCTCAGAAGAATCTTAATATGAGACAGAGGCGTTGGTTGGAGTTAATCAGCGACTACCAGTGTGAGATCAAGTATCATCCAGGAAAAGCTAATTTAGTTGCTGATGCCTTGAGTAGGAAATCTCAGTTAGTGGATGAAGCAGAGTCGTCAGGTATGGACTCTCTCCTTTATGGAATGAGGAGATTGCTTATTGAGAGTTCGCAGCAGGAAGAATTGGTCTCTTCAGTTTTGGATGTGCGGGTTGAGGATTTTGAGGAATTGAAGACTCTCCAGAGAAAGGATCCTAAGTTGTTAAATATCAGGAAAAGAGTCAGGAAGTCTAAAGGACCCGTGCACTATAGTTTGGACAATGATGGTGTGCTTCGCTTTCGGGATCGAAGAGTGATACCTCGAGATTCTGAATTTAAGGAGCGAATCTTGGCAGAAGCTCATACAGCTCCGTACTCAGTTCATCCTGGAAGTACGAAGATGTATCGGGACTTGAAGAAGAATTTTTGGTGGGAAGGTATGAAGCTGGATATCGCCTCGTTTGTTGAGAAATGTGATACTTGTCGCCAAGTTAAGGCTGAGCATCAGAGACCTGCTGGTAATCTTCAACCTCTCCCTATTCCTGAGTGGAAATGGGATGACATCGCTATGGATTTTGTAGTAGGCCTTCCAAGATCTCCTAGTGGAAAGAATTCAGTTTGGGTGATTGTGGATCGTTTGACTAAGAGTGCCCACTTCTTGCCTGTGAATAATGCTGACTCTTTGGGTAAGTTAGCTCGGTTGTACGTTAAAGAGATTGTGAGACTGCATGGTGTACCCAAGAGTGTTGTGTCAGATAGGGACCTGCGGTTTACGTCGCGTTTTTGGAGAAGTTTGCAGGCAGCTTTAGGCACTAATTTGAAGTTCAGTACAGCTTATCATCCCCAGACTGATGGCCAATCTGAGCGTACAATTCAGACTTTGGAAGATATGCTGAGGGCTTGTGTTATGGAATTTCAAGGAAGTTGGGAAAATCATATGCCACTCATAGAATTCTCCTACAATAACAGTTTTCACACTTCTATCCAGATGGCTCCTTATGAAGCTTTGTATGGAAGGAAGTGTAGATCGCCGTTATGTTGGGATGAAGTTGGCGAGAGGAGAATTGTTGGGCCAGAATTGATTGAAAAAATGCAAGGGCAGATTCGAGTTATAAGAGCTAAGATGGCGGAAGCGCAAAGTCGCCAGAAAAGTTATGCAGACATGAGGAGAAGAGACTTATCTTTTGAAGAAGGCGATTGGGTTTATCTTAAAGTCTCTCCGATGAAGGGTGTTAAGCGCTTCGGTAAGAAAGGTAAACTCAGCCCGAGGTATGTTGGTCCTTTTCAGATTGTGGAGAAGGTTGGGCTTGTTGCTTATAGAGTTGCATTGCCGGATTATTTCGGGGATGTGCATGATGTGTTCCATGTTTCGTCGTTGAAGAAGAGTTTTGGTCAACAAGAGCCGCGTTTTGTTGACCCGGAGCACATTCAACTTCAGCCTAATCTTACTTATGAAGTTGTTCCGACTCAGATTGTGGATTGGAAAGTGCAGAAGCTGAGATCCAAGACGATACATTTGGTGAAGGTGTCATGGGGTGATCCTGTAGCTCAAGATTTCTCTTGGGAGCGTGAGGCCGATATGAGGGAGCAGTATTCGTATTTGTTTGGTTGACTCTCCTGGTATGCTTCTTAAGCCTACTCTTAGTTGAACCTTATCTTTGTCTTAGTTTATGATGATTGACCTTACCCAATTTCGAGGACGAAATTTTATTTAAGGGGGGAGATTGTAACATCCCGGATTTTAGTGTATTTTAATGGATGTTTTATTTAATTTATTTTGTGGTTATTTATCTTGTTTTTAAATTTTGGGAGTTTTAAAATATTATTTCTTAATATTTTATGTGGTGAAAATTATTTTATGTGATTTTTAGATTTTATTTACTGTTTTAGCTTTTAAGATGAATTTTAATTTTAATTGATTTATTTTTGGGTTTTTGATTTTTATTGTTGCATTTAAATTATTTCACTGTGTTTGAAATATTTTATTTAGCTTTTGGTTTTAATTTCATCTCCGTTGGATTTTTCGGGACCCAGCTTGAAAGACTGGATCTTTCTTTTTTCCCTCTTCTTTTTCCTTTCTTTCCTTTTTTTTTTTTTTTTTTTTTTCTCTTTCCCCGGTATCCCCTGCGTGCCCCGACCCCTCTCTCCCTTCTCTCTCTTCTCTCTCCTCTCTCCACTGTGCGATATAGACTCACCCTCGCCGCGCCGCCTCCCGGCCGCCGTGCACCTCACCGCCGGCACCAGCAGCTCCCCCGTGCGCCGGCGACCTCACCCATAAAATCTCAGACCGCCCCGAGCCACCGTTAGCCGCCGTGAGCCGATCGAACCCGCGGTGGGTTTTTCCTCCTTCCGCCGCCGTCCGGCCGCCATTGGCCACCAACTTTCTACCACATCATCACCGGCCCAATACCAAACTTTTCCACCCAAACCCGGCCCCGATCCGTCGCCGGAGCCGGTCGAACGAGTACCAAACCCGATTCGGGTATTCCGGCCAAAAACCACCCATTTCCGCCACTATTCTCGGCAAACCACCACCACCATTAGATTCCCCACCTTCCATAGGCCCTACCCTATAAATTTCGAGTCTCCGTTTGAAACCGTGAAAAATTCTCATTTCACTGCATTTCGGCCAGTGTTTTTACACTGTGCGAATTTGCAGTTTTGGTGATTTCCAGTACCTCGGAACCTTCGTTAAATTGTTTTAAAGCGCTGTAAGTATTTCCTAAACATTTCTTTGAGATTTAATTATATTTATGCAATTAACTGCTTTTATTTTATATATTGTATCCTGGTTGGTTTCCGGACTGAGTCCGAGGAGTTCGGGGGTGGTTGGATTGATCGGAGTTTTTGTTGTGTGTGATTATTGTGATCTGGTTGATTATTGGAGTTTGGGTTATAGTTGGATTTGATGATTTTGTGTATTGGAGTTGGTTATTGGATATTCTGGCTGTGGTTTGGTTAATTGTTGGGAACTGTGTTTTGATCTGGGTTGGTTGTGATATTGAGGTTATTTTTGGTTCATGGCATATGCACGCACGATCATGTTTGTAAATTGAAAACTGGGTTTTCGTGTATTGCATTCATGTTCATGTGGTTTTTTATGAAAACTGGGTTTTCATGTGTTGACTGGATTTGTGGGTGCGTGTGTATCACGACCCCAAGCCGAGATGGGGCATTATCTCGGTGGAGCTCCTCTGGTCACTCGGGAGTGCAATATACTGAGTGACGTCCCCTGGGTTGTCGCCGGGCGACAACGGGATCGGACGTTGGACGTGCCGACTCCGTGGCCCTTCTGCTGGCGGGGGCTAGAGGATGACCTGGCCACGAACGCACCGGGTGCGGAACTGGGCATCTCTCGTAAAGTAGCCAGGACGTGCGGATGGTCCATAGGGGAGGCCATGGTGCATATGGTTAATTGGATTAAATGGAAAAGAGCTGTTTTCTGGGAAAATAGCGTGAGTTGCTTTTGTGTATCATTTTCTGGGAAAATGATGGAAATGTTTTTGTGTGCCATTTTCTGGGAAAATGGTGGAAATGGATTTTACTGGAAATGATTTTGAGCCAATGAGATTTTTGGCGTGTGTTGCACTTTTTTTTCATATTGCATCATTGGGCGTGCATGGTTAATTGTTAGAGTATGGTTTTATCTCTGGACATGGTTAGGTTATAACTTACCTGCGGTACCATCTCATGGTACTGCAGACTTTGTTGATGATGCATATGCCGAGCCTGAGGATCTGGCTCCGCCGGAGGAGTGATCTGGGATCACTCATGCTGTAGACTTTATTTTCAGACTTGTGTTTTATTTTTCTGGGACTTGGCTTTGTTTTTAAAGGTATTTTGTATTTTGGACATCTGTATTAATTAAAATTCTGGTACTAGTAGACTTTATTACCTTCCGCTGTGTTTTTAATTGTGCATTGTTTAATTGTTGCACACACTGACACTTGTCGTTGGGATGCGTGACCGGTTGTCATCATCCCGGGTGTCTCGATTTTCGTGTTGGTCCGTACATGGAAGTCGGGGGCGCCACAGAAGCCCACTTGGTTGAGGCCCACGAATTTGGCCACCCTGGCAAAGCTTTTTGAAAAAGTTTCCTCCCCCACATGGCAGACCATCCACTGCCATTGGCTACACCCAATAGTGCCTTGATGTGAAGGAGAAATCCACCCCATCAATCTCCATATCTCACAGTTGCTGCAGGCAGTTCTTGCCCCTCTCTATTCTCCACTTTATGTCACATAGCCAACAATTAAGGGTCATTTAAGCCCATAACTTTCCCCTCCAGAATTCTAGAGGGTTGCAAAGCACTCTTTATTTCATTTCATCACTTCTTCACCCCGTTCTTAGAGAGAAATTCAAAAGATCTTTCTCGAACAAATTTCTGGGTCTTATCTTGATATCTTATTAGTCTCATTCTATGCTCATTTGATTGGTCAAATGTATTTTTAACCATAGAAATGTCATTCTAGGTGTGAAACTGGAGAGTATGTTATGTTTTGGAGTTTTTGACCAAGCTAATGGACATATCTTGATCCAAAATTTTTATGGAATGTTGTTAGCATGTGTTTATGAATGTTCATTGAGGTTTTATGGCATGACTAAAGCTTTTGATGATAGATTTCCTTAGATCTAAAAACTTGAAAATTGGAAGTGGAAAAATAGTTTTTGTTTTGAGAAAGTTTGAATATTTTGTAGTTTAATCTTACTCCAAAGACTTTGATATTTTTATGTGATGATTGTAAGTCTCTTATTTACATATTAGGATGTTATTTTGAAAATATTTAGTATTAGTTCAAAGATATGATTTTTCTATGCATGAGGATTTCGGTTAAGCCTAAGATTTGATATTGTTGGGTTAGATCCATGTTTTATTGAGTTTTAGCTATGTGATTTTAAGTTTGATTGTTGGATCTTCTTTAAGACACATTTTTAAACTATGTGATATTTTAGTTTGAAAATCAAATGTTTTTAAGCTATGGATAAAGAGATTTATCAAAGTTAGTTGAAAGAAAAGTTTCTGTTTTTGAACTAAGTGTAAAACCAAAAATTCTAATTGTTATTTTGTGATTTTTGATGACTTTTGTTTGATAATTTAAAACATGATTTATCTTAGAATGATGTTATGAATATGTTAGAAGTAAGATTTGATTTTTTTTTTAAAATTCTTTTAGACGTTTTTATTAAGGTTAAAATTTGTGATTTGATGGTTTACTTTTTGTTAAAAAGTTTGGATCTTTTTACAAAAAATTTGGTGTTGACGATTAGCTTTTTATTAATGGATATTTTAAGTGTGTTTTTAAATTTAGGATAGAAAGATATTTGTTGCAAAAATTTGGTTTGATCATGAGTTTTTAAAATTTGAAAGAATTGCAACAAATTAAGGAAAATATAGCCTATGTAAGTTTCGGCCCTTATAGAGTTTTAATAGTTGTGAATGATTTTAAAATTTTCTTAGTTAATATTTGAGTTTAGGATAAAATTTACATGAGAAATGTAAATTTTCTTAATTTTTTAAATTAGGATGTAAAATCCTTAAGTTAGGGATAAAATGATCATTTTTTCACATGTAGATACCATTTTACTCTAAGTTATTTTTTTTTTCACATTTTTAATTGTTAGTAATTAAATTTCTTACTTTTAGAATACCCTCTTATAGTTCCTCGTATTTCGTACTTTATTATCGTAGAACGCAACTATCGAGGTAAGTTAGCTCTTGACTTACTATCAGTTTATTGCATATGTGTGATGGGTAAGGGAACTACAATTATGTTCGTATATTGTTATATATGTCATGCCACTTTATATCATCACATGTTTATCTATTATACGAATTATTCTATCACGAAATACTTATCTGTTATATAATATATTCTGTCACATGTTATTATCTGTTGTAAGTATGTCACATTACATATGTCATCTGTTACATGTATGTCATGTCACATAATATTCATTGTCATATGTTATGAAATATTGTCTATTACATGTTATGTCATATTATGAAATATTGTTTGTTACATGTATACCATGTTATGAAATATTGTTTGTTATATTTAAGTTTCAAAGTATGTCATGTATGTTTTCTTATATTTATGTCAAGTTACGCTATGTCTGGACTTCTGGCATTTCATATTTACGTCATCGTGTCTCGAATATAGTTTGTGTATCTTGAGAATAGTCTTATTAAGTTTTTCTTGTTAATCACGACCCTAAGCGCTAGGATGAGGTAATATACTAGTGGAACTCCTTTGTTAACGCTGGAGTGTTTAAATAGTTGTGAAATTCTTTGGGTTGACGAAGTACAATGAACAGGTTGCGAATGAGACCTAACTAGCTGGTCACCGGAGCCCGCCAGACACTGATGCCGATGGAGTTATACTTTATTTTTCGTGTGTTCACAGCAAGTGTGGAACAAAAAATTCATGGGGCCACAACAACTATGGAGTTTACACTACATGAGACACAACAATTGTGACACGTAGAATACGTGAGGCCACAACAACTGTGGAGTACGTATTAATGTACTCACAGCTGGTATAGATACCTGTGTTGTGATACGGTAATCGACAGGAACACATAACTCAAAGGGACTCGTGTAGCACCCGCATGGTCACTTTGTTAATAAAGTCTATTGAATAAGATTCTAAATTCATGTATTTCACGTTTAAGTCATATTTGAAGTTTACATTTATCTCAAGTTTCAAGTTTACGTCACATCAAGCTAAGTTTCAGTTTTAGTTTAAGTTTAGTATGCAGATACTCTTGACGTAATCATTCTGATTGTTAGGGTATCTCATTTAAATTACTTATAATGGAATTATTCTGATTGTCTGAGTATCTCTGATGGAATATGTTGGATGGAATCATTCTGATTGTTCATTATTCTTGCAAAACGATTGGCGGAATAATTTTGATTGTCAGAATTCATGTTCATGTTAAGTAAAGAAGTCAAGTTCAAGTTTATGTTAAGTAAAGAATTCAAGTTTTTTTTCATGTTAAGTAAAGAATTCAAGTTCAAGTTCATGTTCATGTTATGTATGTTTAAAGTCCATATTATGTTTCAAGCTCACGTTCATGTCAGGTTATGTTCACATTCATGTTATGTTATGTCATGTTCACGTTCACGTTATGTTTCAATTTCACGTTTATGTTATGTTATGCTCAGGTTCATGTTATGTTCAAGTTCGTGTTCAAATTATGTATGTTCACGTTCATGCTATATTTCAAGTCCATGTTATGTTTCAAGTTCACGTCCATGTTATGTTGCTAGTCCATGTTATGTTTTAAGTTCACGTACATGTCATGTCAAGCTAAGTTTCAATTTCAGTTTAAGTTATGCCATTTATGTCATGCTATATATCAAGTTATGCTATACTTACTTACGACTTTGATTATGTATTTATGCTTTTACTGTCATGCATGCATCATTAACCTGTGTGGAAGTTTCCTGTTAACTTGAAACTTATGTATTTAATCTCATCGTGGTAGTCTCAACTATCATTCCTCCCGAATGGTAGACAATGTGTCAAGATCAGAGTAGGGAGTAGACACTAGTAGACTGGAGGAGGTTAACTAGACGCCGTGGACGCAACACGGAACTTACAGCCTCCATAGTTAGGTCTTTGAATAGTACTCCGGTATCGTTAGTCGAGTTACGCGAGTTACTCAACGAACTAGCCCAATAGTGTATTTTGACAATGTAATTATGGAGCCAGGTATCTGATATTTTGAGATTACAGTCTTCTGAGACCCTTACTATAATCGTGGATGTTTATTTTATTAAGTATAAATGGATTACGCTTTAATTATTTAGGATATTATAAGTTTGGTGCATAGTATTGTTAAAAAAAAAAAAATTATCCGCTGCGAATATTGTATAATGCTAGATGCATGTTAGGAATATTGCATCTTATATGTCATAAATGAGAATGCTTCATATGTCCTTTCGATCCCAAGCGAAATTTGGGGGCGTCACAATTGAGCCAACACTCGGATCCAAAAATTTTGAGAAATGAGTAATTGGGCTCTTTTTTGTAAAAAAGAAAATGAGTAGATTTATTTTTGAGAGATGGAGAGGGGAAAAAATTTATAAGGAAAGTCGCGGTTTGGAAAGCATCGGCCCAAAACTTATAAGGAAGAGAGGCCGTTGCAAGAAGGGCAATGCCCATGTCAACTATATGACGATGCTTATATTCAACCACACTATTTTGTTGGTGTGTGTGAGGATAAGAAAGACAATGAAAGATTCCTTGAGAATTAAGGACATGGGTGAGAGGTCTAAACTTTCCACCCCAATCACTTTGAACATTTTTTTATTTTTGTGTTAAAAAGAAGTTCAACATATTGTTGTAAAATGAGAAAAATGGAAGTAGCATCACCCTTTGAGGCTAGATGATGGAATCAAGTATAACGGCTAAAATCATCAACAAATGAGATATAATAACAAAATCAATCTCTTGATATATAAGGGGATGGACCCCATACATCCACAAAAATTAAATGCAAAGGTCTTAAGGACCGAGTACTAGAAGATTTAAAAGATAATTGCCTACATTTGGCAAGAGGACAAGTAGAACAATAAAAATCATGTTGAGACGGAATGAAAGGTAAACATTTGGTGTGTAAAATGTGAGAAACAAGTTGAAGGTTGGGATGGCCAAGCCGATTGTGTCATTGTTCAATAGTAGTTCGTTCACCAATTAAGCAACTGGGGCAAATTTTGAGAAAGCTGGAGGAGGAAATAAGTAGAGGCCATCATATGTTGGTCCCTGGAGAAGCAAGTTTTCCGTCCGTTTGTCCTTCACAAGAAAGTAAGATTTATGAAACTCAAAGAAAATAGAGTTGTCATGATAGAATTTTTGAACTGAAACTAAGTTTTTGGTGATTTGAGGAACACAAAATAATTTATGAAGAGATAAAATAGAGTTTGAGGAAGAAAATTGAGAGTCACCGATGTGAGTGATGAGGAGGGCAGCGCCATTGCCAACTTGAATATGCTCATGTCCAAGGCAAGGTTCACTGGATAGATGAGATTGTTGAGGTATGAAGTTATGTGATTTGAAGCAACAGAGTCCGGATACCACTGTCTATCGGAAAGAAGCTGTGAATTTGTGTAATGAGTAGACAGAGAACGGGATGGTTCAAATTGATAAGCCTGGTCGAAACGGTGATAGCACTGAAGCGCGACATGGCCAACTTTGTTGCAGACTTGACAGGTGGGCTTGTTTGTTTGTTGGGGTGAAAAAGAATGAGATGGAGAGAAACAACCTCCTCGAGAGCGGCCACCCCGAGTGTTGTTGCTGCCCCCACGATAAGTGTCGTGACCACGAGCTGAGTTTTGGTAGGGAAGAGAGATATTTATATTAGCAGATGGTATAGGTAGAAGACCATGTTGAATGGTTGTTGTGAGAGAGACACGACTTTCAAAGGTAAGTAAGAGGTTGAAGAGTTCGTTTGAGCAAATATGGGTGGCTCTTGTTGTCACTAAAATGACAAATGATTCACATTTTGAGTTTAGGCCATTGAGAAGGTAAGAAACAACTTCAGAGTCACGTAACGACTCACCAGTAGCGGTCATCGTGTCTGAGAGAATGCGGACTTTGCGATAATAATCAGTCATCAAGAGAGCACCTTTCTTTAGGTTTGTGAGTTGATGACGAATTTGGAATATTTTAGCCTGAGATTGTGAGGTGAACATAGTGTCCAGAGTAACCCATCGTTCATGGGAAGTGCGGGAAGCTATGGCCTAAGCAAGGATTGGCTCGGTGAGGGAGGAAAGGAGAGCACTGAGAAGCATTTGGTCAGTGCGGCGCCACTGTAAATAAGCAAGATTTGTTTAAGGAGGAGAGGGTCCAGATTTAGAAGGAGATGCGATTGGAAGGATAGATGGAGAAGGAGGAGTGGAGCCATCGATCAAGTGGAAGAGCTCTTGACCATGGAGGTAAGAAATGATTTGTGGATGCCAAAGTAAGAAATTATCAGAACCAAGCTTAATAGACACGATGTGAGAGAAATTGCTATGGCGCTTAAAGGTAAAGTTATTGGAAATTTCTTTTGTAGAAACGGAAGTATCGGCAGCCATTGAAGGGGAGTAAGCAAGAACAGAGTAAAGAAAAAAAAAAAAGGAAAGGAGAAAAAGGACGTTAGTCGAGTTTTAACTCTGGTACCATGATGAGAGTTCAAAAGGAGAAGAAAACATATGCGATTCTCATTGATACATATTTCTGTGTATAGTAATAAATATATATATATATATATATATATATATATATATGGAGGATTCAACAAAATCTTCTTCTAGGAATATTCTTGAGCACCTGTTATGCATTACAGAAAAATAATCGTATGGCAGAGTTTGTTACAAGAGTGTCGACCACTTTAGAAAACAATTTACAAGCCATATCCAGAGGGTAAGCACAATCCTAGTCTAGATGATTCTAGGAGGATCTTCTTGAAAGGATCTTCTTGAGAGGCATTTGACGTGGTGAGTTTGTTGGAGGAAGCTGAGGTGATGGAGTTTTTTGCAGCAGCAGTAGATAGCTCAATAGGATTCAAAGATGAGTTGAGTAAAATATTGTTAGAATATTATTTTTAATATTATTATTGTTTTAGAATTGGAAAAAGTTGAATTATTTATTATATTTTGTGTAAAAATTTAAAAAATAATAATAATAAATTGAGATGAGTTAAGGTGAATTTCAAATCCAAACGAGTCCGCATGTGCCGGCCAAGGTTTACACTTTTCTTCCACTTTTCTTCCAACCAAAAAGGGTAGAAGGGGTATTTGCTAATTGACTTCTCCACCTACATGTGCCGGCCATGCATCATCATCTTTTTATTTCTCATTCTCTTCTATTTTATAATTATTTTGTCAGTTGTCAATCAGTCATTTTGATATATGCCACGTTGAAAAATGTTGAGTGGAAGATTACTAAAATGATCATGAATAGATATCAATTTTCATGCCGATAATACCACTCTACTCGTCGATCGGGGCCCGGCACCCAATAACTAGGGTCTCTTTAAGCTGAAGATCTATAGGCATTGGCTCAATATATTATGCACATAACTAGTCTTAATTACCATATGATCTTCTTCTTATCATGAATTTCTTCCTAATTGAATCTGTTAAAGTTAGTGGTTTCGAACTTATTTTGATATTCTAATTATCCCAATTTATCCCGTTGACGGAGAGACTTGCGGAATATATCATCGAGATGGGGTATCGGAAAATTTACGTGGACCGGACAGGATGGATCACGAAGATAATACCTTTACTCGTTCGCAATATATGTGAAGATAATATTGGAGTCTTCAACTTTTTTAAGACGTAGGATGAGGATGGAAAAATAAGTGATGACCCCATCGATCTTTGCCAGCTTTGACCCTTCACCTTCCCCTAAAATGAGAAGAAAGATGTTAGAAAAAAGAGGAAGAAGAAAGGACATACAGATACAGTTTATTCAAAATAATAATTAATAATAAAAGGCCCAAAAGAGATCCAATAATGATGACCATCTGGGGAGTCTCATGGGCCATACAAATTACTCACAAAGCGTTGCTAACCTTCCATTGCTGCATGCCGTCTGTATATTATTTTATAATTTATTTATAAATTATTCATTACGTATTATTTCACTATTGAGAGACTCTTAACATTTAACCTTAAATAGAATTGCAGAAGAAGAAAAACCCTTTGATGTTGATCTCTCTTGTATTAATGTCCTTGTTGTCAAGCCAAAGATTCGATTTGTATCATTATGCGGTCGGAAAAAACCCCACTTGCACGGCACCAACTGCAAGTTTAGACACCCTAACTAACACTTCCATTCCATGTATATATACATGAGAATTTTCAAGGTCGTTTATTACATAAAATATATGTAGTTTCATGCGCGCACATGCATGCATGCAAACATTTACGCTATTTAGCTTTTTTGTTGTTTGTTGTTTTTTGGCTAGTCAACTGTATGTCTTTTAGACTTTGACTAATTGATTTTACGTTTGCTGTCTGTCAAAAACTTTACGCCGGCGTAGACGAGTCATGCAAAAGTATTTTTCGTTGAACACAAATTATTTTTGTGATATTGGGGGATCGATACAGCACCAACCTGTACTCATGCATGACCCGAAAACGTTTATTGGAACGTCCGTCCTACCTAACTTTATATATATATATATATACACACACACACATATATTTGTTTTAAAAAACTTTATTTATATCTTTATGCATTTGAAAATATGTGAATCAAACGTTCTTTGTATTTGGCCAGTACTTCTACGTACGTACAGTACTGTACTTTGGTATAATATACTCATGAGTTATGATTTTGGAAGAGTATGAAAAAGAAAAATGCGGGATATTTGATCAAATTAATACTTAAATAATGATGATCATCAGATTGTAAACATTTTAATATTGTAAAGTATATATAAATATAATATATATATATATATATATATATATATATTTATATGACTGTTTCTCAAATCGGATATTTCTTATCTCAAATATACTTGGAATATCCTCCGCATATATAGTTTCCAGATTGATGGGATTGGAATAGCTGCTGAAGTTTTCAAATTCTAGATCTTGTGCATGATTCTGTTAAGTGACAGTTTTGAACTTATAGTCTTTATACCAAATTTTGGGATAATTAATTTACCCACGTTCTAAATTCTAATTTTAACTATACGCGTACGTTGTGTTCTGATCTTTAAAAATATATTATATATATATATATATATTTTAAATATCAGAATTGTACACGTGACCGAAAAAATCCCCCCGTATGGCGTGAACTTTCGGAACTGATCACCCCTAATCATCTTTATAATTATATATATATATATATATATACACATACAATATTATAGCTGCTAATTATTGCTACTGCATTCGCGCATAGTACTGAAAAGGAAGACGAAAGCATATTTTCTAAGCTCAAAAAGCTTGCCGTGCAATTAGTGGGCACCAGATCGTAGGACGACAGTCCTAATCATTTGAGGAATATTGCTAATTTTTTTTTTTGTAAGTAATTTGATGGAATTGGTCTCCGGTCCTCAGTAAAGTTGAAAATACCAAAGTAATTAGACAATGAAGGTCCCAAAATGATGAAATCATGGTACTTGACATGCTGCATGACTTTTTTTTCTTTTTGGGGGTCATATATACCTAGCTTCTTTTTTGAGTAGTTAGGCGATATAATTTAATAGGAGAATATGATTCTTGCATAATCCATTCATGATTATAATTATATCTACTATTACTTGTAACAAGGGATGTTGCAAGACACATTAATTAATAATGGCAAATGGCCGGCCTGGTGCATTTAATAAGATTTTCTTCTGTTGCAAAGCGGTGGTCCTAGCTAGCTAGCTAACTCATACTTGGATGAAATCATTTCGATAGCGAAAATGCAGGCCAGAAGTAATTAAATACTTGGTACGTTTTTGTAGGCAAATATATATATATTTATATATCAAAAAATCTTCACAACCTCCTATTATTCATTCACACTCCACACTTCATATTTTATATTTTTTTTTATCAAATATTTTTTATATGAATAGTGAATAAAAAATTTGAAATAGTTTAAAAAAAAACTTAAACAAATTTTTAAAAAAATATTAAAAAATTAAAAAAAAATATAGAGTGTGGATGAATAGTAAGAAGTTGTGTAGTAAAACCCTAATCTCAAACACTTACATGAATTAATTAATAGAGCTGGCAAATACAAAAAACGACGTAACACTCTCATCTAAATCCCGTGGGAATTAAAAAATGTAAAAGTTAAAAAAACCTATAATCATAAATCACAAAGAGCAAACAATTACTACCAAACATCGCTTTTTTGAACTATGGTCTCCTCTTTTTTTATTTTTTGGGTTTTCTATAGCAAGTCATGCCTAATCAGAGATAAAGGTAACGCACAAGATGATCATGTACAAATAGAGCTTAATCAGGTGATCCCTAAAACAAATAAAGACCAGCATCGATCCTTTTTCTTCACTCTAAAAGCCACCTTCCCATGACTTAGGTGGCTCGTACGCGCGTCACTTGGAAAGATAAGGGTCCACCGATTCAACTCTTTCTTCAAACTTTCAATTGGATCAGGGGCAGTACCAACGTCTTAATTTGATACGTACTCACGAATTCCATATAATTAAATTAACCCTCCAATGATGGCCTCGCAGGAGTAGTAGTACTACGCCGTCGTACATTTACCTCGGCCGGCCATCATCATAAGATAGAATTTGCTTGAGAAGAAGAAAGTGAAAATATTGAAGGTGAAAAAAATGTATATGATCTCATCACTGATCACAGCTAGCTAGCTTCTTGTACTTTCTCCAATCAATTTTTATACGGCCGGATCTAACTGATCGATATTGGCAAAATCATGATGATGACGACTAAGGCAAAAAGCTCTCGTATTATGCCTCCAATCATCCATCTATCTATCACTTTCTCAATCGATTTCAACATCTCTAACTCGACAAAATCAAGATAATGACCTTTGCAGATCATCAAGTGCTGAGCCAGCAGCAAAAGACATATTTTGCTTATTTGCGGCCTCCACTTTCCTACACCGTTCGATGTCCTCCGCTATTCTTTTGGCATCCATTGATGCTCCAAGTAGTCCGCGTTTCGTAAACCCCACTGCATACAGCCCACACTGGCCTTTCCAACCATTTGGAAATGCCTTTCGAGGGAACCCATCTTTCTTTGAAAACATTTCTCCCTCCTGACAATTAATCAAGTCCATATATCTCCCCATAATTAGTGATCTATTGATCAGCTATATATATAAAGCGCTATAGCTAGCTAGCTAGCTAGGTTTAAGATCATGACCAAGATACTAGAAATACTTAAAAAAGGAAGATAATGAAAGCTGGTACCTTAAGCCAAGAGGGTACGTTGCTTCTGTATCCGGTTGCTAAAATAATGGCGTCAAAGTTGTCTCTTTTCCCATTAACAAATTCTACGGTATAACCAGCTTTTAGCCTCTTAATGCTTGGAAATACCTACACCAACACACAGTGACAGAGTTTGATAAACTAAATTTAGGGCGTACTCGAACCACAATTACATATATAATATTCGACTGAAAAAAAAAAAAAATCTGATGCGCGCATAATTAAAGTGGAACAGAAATACGCAAAAGTGGGCAAAAGTTTGTCACTTCATTCAATAATAAAAAAGCAGTATGCCATCAGCAAAAGCGTATCTAAGTACAATCATTTGACAAAATATAGTAAGATCTATGAAAATTTCCTACTGGCAAAAAAATATATAAAGTGGGGTTTGATTAGATACAAAGGCAAGTACCTTAATGTCTCCACTTTTGATCTTGGCGAGCGTTCCAACATCTAACACTGGGGTCTTTCCGGACAGATTTTTGAGTTCAAGGGGACCCAAGTGCGGCCGGTCCAATCCAAATCGAGCAGTGTTGCCGAGCAAGAGCCATGACACGATCAGCAGGATCCGATCGACAAGGCGCATGGGCAGCCACTTGAGCAACCACATCGACAGCCCAAAAGTTGATTTTCCCAGCATCTCTTGTGGTAGGACGTGCACCTTCGAACCAACAACAAAAAAGGGGCGTTTCACCCAAAAAGCTAATTGATGAAAAGTGACCAAAATCTGAAAACAAGAAAAGATGGAGTTGATGTATGAGCAAGCCCCTTATTTTGCTACAGTGATCAATGGACCTAATTTTGCTGGCCTCCTGGCCATGCTTCTCTATGTTTAAGGATTGTTTCTGGCCAATGCTGTGCATGCTGATCGAGAAAATGGGAATTCCAAGATCATGCTTGATTATATATGAATAAACCGTTGGAGTGGAGCTTGAATCTGATCAAGCTCCAACGCACAGAACAGCCATAGATCATGAAATGAATGTCGATCCAGACATTGCACGAAAAGCGTACATGGGAAACAAAAAAGCAGCGAAATGGGGTTCCCCTGGTTATTCATCATGTTTGAAGACACTGAAAAACCCATCGCAGACTAACTTAAATTTTAATACAGTTATTTATAAGTTTCTGTCCTTCATTTGTGGAAAAACCTTTAATACAAAATGAAAGAACAAACAAAAGAAACCTAGAAATTATTTTCAAACTGCTTTTATTCTTATGAAAAAAATTCTGGGACTTGGAGGGACAAATCAATAAATTACCAAACAAAATCAAGAACTTTTCTTTTCTTTTCTTTTTTGCTTTAGTGCACGCCCCGAGAAAGATAGAAGGAAAAGAGATCTAGAGAGAAGGGACATGGGTAATAATACTTACCGAGTCTCTGACCACAATAGAGGGCTTAGCCATATGGTTGCAGAGATCCAAACACACCTCCATCCCTGAATTCCCACAGCCAACCACCAAAACTTTTTTCAGTCTAAACTCATCCCCGCTCTTATACAAACTTGTATGCCTGATTGGCCCTCCAAATTCTCCCATTCCATCTATCTGCGGCACCACTGGCTCTGCATTCTCCCCCGTCGCCACGATCAAACAGCGGCAAACATACTCTGTATCACCTTTGAGTCCCGCACTCTTCACGCGCCAAAACCCAAGGGTAGAATCATACTCCGCATGTGCCACAGTCTCATTGAACCGCGGCTTAATATCAAACGTGTTGGCATAATCCTCCAAGTATTTAATAAATTGTTGCTTAGTAGGGTAAGTAGGGAAATCACTTGGGAAACCCATGAATGGAAGCTCGCAAAACTGCTTTGGCAAATGAAGTCGAAGACGATCATAGGTCTTGAGCTGCCACAACGAAGCTATGCAATTGAATCTCTCAAGAACAACGTACCGGACACCCTTTTCTCTGAGACAAGCTGCGGCCGCGAGTCCCGATGGCCCTGCGCCCACGATCACCGGCCCATCAACGTACTCGCATCGTGACGACGACGGCCTGTTAGCTTTCTCTACAAAAAAAGGATCATGAACTTGTTTTCCTTGTATCTCTCTCAAGTACTGCTCCATGAACAATGCAAGAACAGAACAAACACTAGTGCAAGGAAATGGCTAGGCTAGATTGAGGTTCTGAGCTTCAATAGGCCGTGGTTGAGTTCAAGAAAAAGAGCACAAGTGAAGAACAACATACCATTTGGGATAGCTGACTCTCTAAATATGTTTCTGATGATCTTTACGGCTCAAGAGTCAAGAGTGTTTTTCAGGGATGAGGCTGATCAGACTAGGTGGTAATTTTCTTTCTTATCTAAAGGAAGATTAGGCTCGTGAAGGGATTCCTTGAAATTTGGAGTAGATTAGAAGGGCCTTATCCACTTACGAGAATGAGTATTTGGTTTTATTTTTGAATCTCTGTTCTCCAACGGAGGATTAATCGGAGGCATGAGCAACAACTCGGGGGCAAAATCAGCATTCAACAGATACAGCGCAGAGAGAGAGAGAGAGAGAGAGATGCTAATATGTATCCCTACATATATATTCCTTTCGTTCCCATTAATACGAAGGAATTAAGGCTCAGTGGGAAAGGGAAGTCATACATGCAAGTGGGGATGAAATAAATATATACATATATGTACATTTTAATATTAATATATTAGCAACAATGAGCTACAATTGTGGTCCCTCTTTTTACTTTTCTTTTAAAAAAAAACCCTTGTTGTTCAATCCCTTAATTAAGGGAACTAGAAGTTTGATTAGGCGTGGATCAAAGGAAATTATTCACCAAGAGAATTCAATTCTATGTCAAAATTCTAAAATGATCTGGAAGATAGCTATTGTAATTTTCTCCTCCGGACCAACTTGGGCTAGGTGGAGTATGAATTGTAACAAGATGTCATCCACATTCCACACCAAAATATTGTCAGATACTGTGTGTAAATGTCGAGAGAAAAAAAAAAAGTTAATTGTAATCATGGAAAAGTTGCTAAGACAGGTAATAATTCAGGAAAAAAAATGTTCAAACTAGAGAAAAATAATATTGAAATTTCGAAATGATCAAAGATACGACACTTCAGTACTTAATCCAATGGGAAGCTAGGTGTTCAAAACGTCTTAGCAGAATTCTATTCTTTGGAGGCCGGATCGTCGCTTTACTTTCTTTCTTATTTTATATGTCTTGAACTATCGTTTGAATGCAATGTTGAAATTGGTTGAAGTGCTGGAATATTGTATATCCCACTTATAATAATAAAAATAATAATAGGATAATGATAGCGTTACATGATTACGTTGAACCATCCATAATTTACTATTGTTTTACCATCCAATTTTTCCCCCCTTTTTGCTCATTGAATCTGGATTAAAAATCTCAAACATGACCTAACTTCTTGTATAATCTAGAAGAAAATAATTTGAATAAACTAACATAATCATGTAATTTAATTAAAAATAAATTCAATTTTATAAATTTTGACATTGTTTTGCTGTTTGAGTCAATATTTATAAAATTAAATTTATTTTTTATTAAATTACATCATTACGTTGGTTGATTGATTTATTTTCTTCTAGATTATGCAAGAAGATTATATTTTTGACTTTTTAATCTAGGTTCAAGTAACAAAAAGAAAAAAAAATAGTCGAGTAGTAGTAAAATAGTAGTAAATAAGGTGTAAGGGTATCATTATCCATAATAATAAAGAAAATACTCTAGCCATGAACGGATTACACAAAAGCAATATCACAAACTAATGTAGTTTGATGTGATTCGTCAGATTATAAAGTTAATTTTGTTGTAAAATAAATCTAACTGATCAGATGAAATTATATCAGTTTGTGAGATTGTTTTATATAATTCCTTTGTGCATGAATGATACTCTAATAATAATAATAAAAATATCTGTCAAAGTTAACGGCAGGAGTAACGAGGGTGACGAAGGTGCTAACGGGCAACGGATTAAGTAACGAATTTTTTTTTTTTGAAATGGATTAAGTAACGAATTGGTTATTGAGAACCAACGACATTAACGGATCGAATAACTTACAATGGTAGCTCAAGTACGTACACGAGGTTGGGATCACGCAGGATTTAACAACGGCGAGGACATGAGTTGGTTACGATTTATGAATAGTATCCGGCCATACATGTCATGATATAATTTAATTTGCACAATTAATGTTCATAATTAACAATTAATCTTCTATCGATCTCCATTAATTAATTCCTAATTGTGACACTTTATAATTACCTACCTTTAGATCTTTCTTTGGATCTTACTTAGTATATTCTAATTAATCCCCTTTAATTTGTGAGTGAAAAATATTCATGATTTCCGCATCTGCCAATTAATTCTCTACCTGTGGATCTTTCTCTGCATGGTAGCCGATGGTTTGATGTACGTTGGTCAGGACTCGTGCTGGTGGTGGATGATGATATGGCCTTCAGGTCTTGATGAATTTATTTTGTCTTTTACATTTTGGCCAACGTTGAATGGATTTCATGTGTGTCATTGAATTAATATGCTTTTTCTGGTTCTAGTACTACGTCGACAGATCAGAAAAGAAGTGAGGGAGAATAAGGTTGGGTTTGGTGGTGATCACTGATTGGTAATCAACCTGGATCAAACGGCTGATCGAAAACCTTTAATTAATTTCACGACCATTCAAATACTATTCCAAGTTCACATGAATTTAATGGCATTCATGCATCTTAATGTTGTGAGTCGGTTAGATATTCCTATCTATGACAAAATTCGCACTGCTCAAAGATTCAACAACCAGCTAGCCCCGAAGAACAACAATCACAAACCAATGAATTAGGGAATTATTACTTTGAAGCAGAGCAAGTACACCACAGCCTCTACAAAACCCTACTTACCTAATCATTGGAAAATATCGGCAGAGAGAGAGAGCGCTCTACGGAAATAAAGATCATGACTTATTCGATGACTAATATTAGTACGTTCTCTCATTTTATTTTCTTATTTCTGACTCTTTATATATTTATTTACTTAGTAATTAAAGAAGTAATTATTAATGTATTAATATTTTTTAAAAAAAACTATTTAAAGATGTTAAAAAATTGTAAAAAAAATAAAAAAGATAAATTTTACCTAAACGTACACCCAGCTTTCACTATTGGCCACAGCCTAGCATGACTCTTGTTCAATATAGGACCACCATTAGACATGACAAATTAATGCACGTAAGTACGTAGCTGGTTTTTGACTACGTGTGCTGATGAAAACATATCCTCACTCCTCTTTCATATTACCTTATTTATTTACTCTCTCATTAATTAGTTAATCCTCCTTAATCCCATTTCTTGATGTTCATCACTTTCTTTTCTTAAAGTTCTGATCTCTTTAGTCTTTAATGATCGATCAGATCCTAGAATGCTCTGATGCCCGATAGATTTGAATCATTACTACTTTTAGTTTTCCTTTAATATCAGTTCTTGATCATATAACCCAGAAAGAAAAAAAAATTAAAAATGGCCGGGGGGTTGCTCAAGGAAATTAATATATAATAAGATTAATTTTATGTTGCTTGTAACAATCCAGGTGTCCCACATGTCTTTAAGTCTAAGCTAATCAACGTGTATCTAAGCATTTTGACAAGGACACATTTGTTTTCAAGCCGGTTTACGAGGTTGAATCCCACCCAATAGTTCGTATCATTTGGTACCAGAGCCGATCACCATGTTAGTATTGATAGAATGAATTGTCATAGAGATTATTTGCCGAGGCATGAGATTAAGATGTCCAATATTGACATTACCTCTCTTCCATTTATGAGCATTGGTTTTTTTCCTCTACCGTGTGCTTGGCTTAATAATAATTCAGCTTCACGATTCAGTGTTTGTGATAGACTTGGACACTAATATTATACATGTCACGATCCTGTCGACAGAGGCTTCTAAAAATTTCCCAGCCACTATAGGGTCTGGAATCATGATATTATACCTAGCTAATAGAATAGAAGTCTTTCATTACTGCCCACTCTCTTGGTTAGGAGCACCCCATAAGGTCTTCATCAGAAGCTTCAACTGGAAAATACATACATCCCATCTGTGGAGCCATATCAAAAGATAATATGATCAATCATAGCTCTAAAGTTTCTTTCCATTAAAATAAATGAAAAAGGAATATAAAAAAAAATAAAATAGCATAATCTTGACGATCAAATTAGAAGTGAATAGTAGTGAAAAAGTAATAATAATAATAATAGAATATTGAATAATAATAAAAAATAATAAAAAATAGATAAAAAATAATAATAAAATAATAAATAGTAATAGAATATTTTGATAAGACCTGAGGTATTTTTAGTACCCAAATGTGTAGCGGCGGTCGTCAATATTATATTATTAATTTTAAATAATTTTAATAATATAATGTGTCAATTTTAATATAAGGTATAAAGTTTAAAACATGAGGGAGAAAATTATATATTTTCGTAAAGAAAAAAAAGTGATTAAAACAGGAGAGAAAGAAAAAGAAAACAGAGATAAGAAAGCAAACCCAAGGAGAGAGATGAGACCTAAAATGGAAAAGAAGAAAGGAGATGGAATGGTAAAGATTAGCAAGTGTGCCGAAAGCATAAAGTAAGGAAGAGTAGTGTAGCTTGTTTTGTTAAATTAAAAAAGAAAAGAAGAAGAAACACATAAGAAAGTGATGGGACAGAGGCCTATCTCCAATTTACAGGGAAGAGGTCAATAGGGTTGCTTATCTAGAGCGAAAGAACAATCGGCAGGGGGATTGATTGGGATCAAAACAGTTTGGTCTCTATATTTAGTAACATATTAGTCCCTCTCAAATGGAGCCAGCAAACAGCATTAGAAAAATCTGACCTAACATATTTATTTATAATATATTATATATATACTGGTGTAGTTAATGCTCTATATGCCAGATTGCCAGTGCTTTCTTTGTAGAGAGAGAGAGAGGGCCATGGTATTTAGTTGAAGATGGGGCCCATGAAAAGGGGAAGGTGGCCAGCAAAAAGGAGCTTTGAGAGCCCAAACCAACCAATGATTTGGGCTTCCTTAAACCACGCGTATCCTCTCAGACCCAGACCTACTTATGCGGGCCTCATTCTTTAACTTCCTCTGTTTCTTAGTGCTTTCCCACGCTAACCCCTGGCGCGTAAACCTCTGTACTCTCCAAATTAAAATCATGCAGGTAGGGAATGCTTGAAGGGAATATCGGCAGACCCGCCAATTTGAAATAAATTTATCTGCTTCATGCAATTACAGTCAAATCTAAACAAAAATAAAGAGTATCTTTTTCAAAGTTTTTATGTGGATTTCAAAAGGTTTAAGGTGACTTATAATTGAAGAGAGGTAAGTATAATATTGTTAAAAGAAGTCAAAAATTCTCACGAACAGTTATAAATATTATAAAATTCACGGGCTGCTTTAAATCCTAAAATCGAACAAAAAAATTTAAGAAATTTTGATTCAAAGCATCTATTCTTCCAAGTAAAAAAAGTCATAATAGAGCATATTATATTCACATGTTATGATTGTCTTAAGAGTCTTAGACCCTCTAGACTGGTCACAATCTTCCACTAAATTGATATTGATAATCACAATTTCCTTTGATCTCTCCCTGCCTCTCTCTCTCTTGTTTGTTTGTTGTGACGGCAAACCCCATAAAAGATAAATATAACTTTATATGGTCGATTATGAATGCCTACTTTGCCCGAAGATCAACATATAACTTGGTTGGAAGGTTTAGTACCACTTACGAGTGTTTAATACTTTTTAACCACCCTTTTATTTTATAAAATTTCTTGCACCCACCCATCTTCTTGATCTCTAATTCTTTGGTCATGATCATAAACAACTGCATATCTTGTTTGCATAGCCCACATGAAACTCAATGATTGGCAATCACCATAATGCTAGCTCTTAGAAGCTTCATCACCAACATCTCTAGCTATCATCATGTAATCTTATTTGCAATTAATTGGTTCTCAAAAAAACCTTACCACTAGCTATTTAGCTAGCTAGCTAGCTACTTTGGCACTTAGTCAATTTACCATTTGATTATAGTCAACATATTATTACATTAAAGATCATGTTTTTTTTTTCTCGCTTATAAATGATGATAATCCGACTATAGAGGCCCTAGCCTAGATATATCGTGGTTTCATCATATTAAAGCTTCACTACAAGAAAAAATAAAATAAAATATAAAAAATAATGAATTAAAGAATTAGAGGAAATATTATCTCCTACCCATATGGAATCTCACGCAGAAAGTGCCGCCAATTGATGGTTCCACTACTTCTATCATTGATCTATATTTTTCCTAAAAGAATTTTCAATTCGCCGGCCACCATATTAATTTGTTCAAAAGAATAGGAACATATCATGTTTGTTGCAAGTAGACCTCATGATCATGTAGGAATATTGCTCCTCCAAAGCGAAATTGTCAAATTAATTGTACCAAGAATCGATCCGGAAATGGGTCTGCATGTGTACATATATATAGTTTAAACACAAGAAACCAACAAACAAACATATGCATGGAGGATTTTGCCAAACAACAATTCCTTGCAATTTAGAATGGAAAATGATTAACACATAACTCTTAAAATATGATTGCGAAAAAAGTTGTGTGTCTGTCATTACTCGTTTGGAATACCACGAACATAACAGATTGATTGATCGAATAAATCAAATACAACATTTCGCAACAAATTGCAATTATGTCTCTCATTTGCTATTTAGTTTTTTTTTTATTTTTTTTATTTGATCAGTTCATTGTCTCGCTAATATTAAAAAGGGTAACAAAATGAGAAAATCAGTGATTACACCCATAATTATCTAAAGAAAACAAAGACCCGCGTGATAACTTTAACATAATAAAGTACTCTAATTTGTAGGTTTAGTTGACAATCTTTTGCATCTAACTTTGATTAGACATAATTAAACCAATAAAGCATTATGAAACGTACTTAATCCTGTGGATTTAATTAATTAATATAATCAATCTAATCATCATGAAATTAAGTGGGCCTGCGCTGGGGCACAAGTAAAGGAGGAATTAGTAATTAAAGCATGTCACTTTGGAAGTACTTGAACTATAAGTAAAAGTTCAAGCACTCGATCGATCGGACATGATATCATTATATATATAATCTGATATGTCAATGGGGAAAGATCGATCGATGGTGTCGCAATAAAAAGTCTAAAGATGAAAGTGACTTTCATTGTGAAGTCTAGACCCGTTTAAAATGCATGCCACCCTTCCCTTTCAATCCGAGAAAATGGAGAACTAACACCCAAAAAAAAAAACAAAAAAATTGCTTTCCGAAAGTGCTTTAATTTGTTAAAAGCAGCTGCAAAATCAACATTATAAATACTTTAGTCATAAAAATATTTTATAAAAGTAAATTTAAAAATTGGCGTGGCTTGATGTTGTATGTTAGGTTGTAAAATAGATTTAATGTGTTATATAAAATTATGTAAATTTATGTATTTACTTTTATAAAAGAGTGGGGCTACTCTGTCGCCCTACTCTTACCGCTAGGCGTACCGTCCAGTTTTTTTTTTTCACATTTTTTTGATATATTTAAAGATTTTTAAAAAATAAAAAAAAATATATCAATATATTTAAAATCATTTCCTTAATCACTGAGTAAAAAATAAAATAAAATTAACTAAGCGATCAAATGAAAGTGTCAAATGAAATGTGCATAATAGTGTTTTTCTTTATAAAATCTTTTTGCAATCGTAGTATTTCTCAAGTAAAGATGATCTATAAAGCAACCAATTAGGAAAAGTATAATATAGGCCGGTTGTTGACTTGTAAATGGGTTATTAGAGGAATGGTTTAACTCGGAAGAAGTTGGATGTCTTCTTTTCTGATTCATTTCTTTTAATATTTTTACCATTTTCTTAATTTGTATATCTATATAATATACGTATTTTAATCCTTAGAGAGAGATCATTAATCAATGTAAAGTACGTAGTTGATTTGGAAATTGATCGATCTAAGATTCTATATGAACAACTGTAAAGATAATATATCCCCAAAAAATGCCCTGGAATCCACTTGCATATATACTAGCTAGTTGTCTTCGTTACGTGCATGCATTGGTTTCAAATTAGTCTTTATTATAGAAATGAATTAACTATATCTTATAGGAATAAAAATTCTACTTGAAAGTCGGTGCGAAGCATATCTTCCATTTAATTGACGAGACAAGACTTGATTTATTAGAAAAATTAAAAATTAAAATCTCTTACAAATGATGATCAAGTCTTGCCTAAATATGTTTTAACAAAAAATTGGAGAAAAATAATTAATTAAAGTAAATTATTACCGAGTTTTGCTACACAACCTCCTACTATTCATCCACACTCCACACTCCACATTTTTTAATATTTTTTAATATTTTTTTAAAATTTTTTTTTGAATTTATTTTTTTTAAATATTTCAAATTTTTTATTTACTATTCATATAAAAATTATTTAATAAAAAAAATAAAAAAAAAATTTAAAAAAAGATGGAGTGTGGAGTGTTGGGAGGTTGGGAAGATTTATTGTTAAAGAAGTAATTACTGTGTATTCGTTTTCAACACATGCAGGCTGGTTGAACCACAGTTTTTATGCTATATGTCATAGAACAATAGGTTTTGATTGTCCACATAAGATATATAATAGGTTTTTATGCATACATGTGGAGGACTTTGGAAACTTTCATGGGGTTCTTCTCTCCCTAATGATTACATATTGCCTATTAAATAAGTTCAAATGAAAGCTTTTAAAGCCTTTTTAAAGAAATCAAAACACTTTATGTTCCATCAAGTATCATTGTGCAAATAAGATAGTATCTATTTGACAGGGACATGATGTGGCATTAAAATATATAAAATTAGAGAAACAAAACTCATAAATCCAAGCAATCTCGACTTAGGAAAAAGCTCCAAAGAGTGTGAGGACTTTACGAGAAATATTTCTTCCATCCACCCCTCCCACATGGAGCAGCTGTATATGAGACAGAATCAGTGTGGGTCATCACCTTCATTTCTTTGAACCTTTTTTCCCCCCACCTTTTTTATTTTTAGTTTTCACGAGCCCTATATAGCCAGCTTATTTATAATTCAAAGCTTGATTAGACAGTTTGTGGGGATGATTAAGCTTTTTCCATGATTTAAAGCACAATTGTCCAAAACCCTTTTTTCTTGATTCGAAGAGGATATATAACTTTTATACATCACCATGCACTACAGATCTCAACTTGTTCATAAGCTTATACTCACATTTTGCTCATCAAGTGATGAATATTTCCAAGGTAACAATTGCAACTTTTGAATGATTTTTATAATTCCAAAGTACGTACACTTATAATTAGCCTTAAAATAATAAATCCCTATCAATTTCACAGATTGTCTTTTATGTTTGTATGAAAAACTAAATAATACAGGAGACACTCCCTATATTTTAAACTACTCATTTTAAAATATGGGTAGTGATAGGACTATCCTTTTACTATCCATTTACTACCTATAGTGTTTTGAGATTTTTTCTTTTATCATTTTTTTAAGTATTTTTTTAACATTCTTAATCATTAAGAAAAAATTAAAAATATATATATAATATTACTAATAGTCACTTCCTTGACTATTAAGTAAAATTAAAAATTAAAAAAATATAAAAAAATAGTAAATAGGTAGTAAGAGGATAGTAACCCTATCATTATCTTTAAAATACTATATTTACAATTCATTTTACAAATCTATTTTAAATAGGATGTAGTTACGTAAAAACCGAAACTCAAACAAGTGCTGAGGGCAATATAATCTTAAAAAATATTGAAGTTTTTAGTTATACTTTGAACAAGAAAAAAAGAAGTGCTAAGACACAAAAAAATAGAATTATACAAAAATAAACACATAAAGTGACATTCTTTCGTGTGATCTGTTAGATTTATTATACAATAAAAATAACTTTATAATCTATCGTACCATTTTAAATCATGTCATTTGTAAGTTTACTTTTGAGTAAATTATTTCTCAAAAAAAAAAAACATAAATTCTGAAAACATTTGTACAGTAGATTTTACACCATAAAGCAGCACCACTCGATCCGCACGTGAATCCATCAGTAAATGCTGTTTATTTTACCTTTAAATCTTACCTGTGCCTGTAATAGTCTTGAAACATGCGTGCTTACCCACAAAGTCCTTAGGCCACCCAAGAAGCAAGCTGATGATGATTGAGTTTGAAGACTAATCTAAAGAATACTAATTTGGGGTTGCGGGAGAAGTTAGGTGAGTTGATCGAGACACTGATCATCTCGGGTGCAAAGCCTGAATGGTGATGATGATATCCACCATGACCACCAGCTTTCTCCTGATTATCCTCTTTAGTATGGAAAGTTTGTTAACCAAACATCTCAGTGAACAAAACTCTCTCTCTCTCTCTAGATATATAATATGTTGTGCCCACAATCTTTTAGGTCCTGTTCTCTATTTTCCAATAAGAAGTTTGGAAAGTACAATACAGTGAAAACTATTATGATGTCCACAATATTCTGGCATGCATCTATATTGGGTCGCGTTCACATGACACTCATGGTTGTAAATATTCCCAGCCAGTTATCTCCACTCTGTTTCCAACATTGATGGTGACAAAGATCCCATCTTTCCTTTTACTCACGGAAAAAAGAAAGAAAAAAAAAAAAAAAAAGACAAATCCACAATGATTTGTATATGATAAAAACGACTAAGAATGACCGACACAAGGAATTACCTTGCTCATTTTGTCGCGTGTTGTTTGGTTTCGCAGTACTATCATTAATTTACTTAACCTTGATATTAATTTTTCTCGAATATTGTACGAATATATATTTGGAATTATATATAATTGCAAAGATCCAATAAATTAGGATGAAACTATTTGTTAAGGAAACCGCCCCACCAATACTTGTTTGCCAAATAACCCCAAAAGAATGTATTATCTCGTGAACAATCTATCTAGCTATAAAGGAAGCTGGAAACGAGGACATTTCTTTTTTGAAGTAGTGGGTGAATGACACCATGCCCACCAAAGATTTACCAACATATATAACAAGCTAGAGGCCGTCTTATAATTAGCCATAAAATTAAAAAAAAAAAAGAAGAAGAGAGAAATAAGTGGGAGAAAAGGATGTTTTTAGATAAACCTCATGACCTGATCAAGATGCTGCATTCTAAGGTGTGTGTGAGAGAGAGAGAGAGAGAGAGAGAGAAAGGGGGGGGGGGGGGGGGAAGGGATGAAGATAGTGCGCTGGCCCACGAAGGTGATAGGGATCAAATTAAGCCTTTGAAAATGAAACCCGGCCTACCCAAAAAAAAAAAAAAGAAAAAAAAAAAGAGAGAAGCACAGCTAGCCAACCAAGATGCCCAAGCATGGCTTCATCATCACGAATCTCTCGAGTTTTTACTAGAGTCTCAAATTATGTTAACGGATTGTATTCGTGTCATGTTAAGACATATATATTATATTATATTGGTCAATCCTAATCCAATCCGTTAAACTTATCGTGTCAAAATCTCAAATCTTAATACGACCTATTAACATAACGGGTCGTGTCGTATCAACCTGTTTTGACCTGTTTACGTAAATTAATTGAACATACCCAAAATTAACCCGTTTGATTTAGTTAAGTTTAACATAATTTTATATCAATATTAAAATCACAATATCTATAAAAAAATATAAAACTAACTATAAGTTAAAAATTACAATCTAAATAATAAAAATATCGAAATTAAAATTTCAACAATTTATTTTTAGGTATAAGGATATAATTGTAACTTTAACTTTCTTAACGGATCATAACGTGTCAAAACGGGTTGATCCGTTATCAATTCGTTAAGCAATTGTGTCTTAACAGGTCAACCTATTTTAACTCAAACCCGTTAAGGCTAAACCCTAACCTATTTTTATTGTGTCATGTTTGTATTGAATTAACGGATTGTGTTATATATTACCACCTCTAACTTTTACTAAGCAATAAGCAAATTCAAAAGCTCAGAGGCTCTTTAGAATGTGTTTGGTAGTACGGGTTGGGCATAGTTTGGCTCAACTCGATCAGTAATTGTATGTATTATATGGAAATTATAAGGAGAAGATTATGTTGTAGCTTTTAAAATCTGACCCTAACAAGCTCTATCTAGTTACGCCGCATGTACGCTGACTCGGATCAAAACTCAAATATGCAACGCAATTTAGGTCATGCGTGCGTAACCTCGGGCTTATTGGAGTAAGTCTAATTTTATACAAGCTTTAGGCCCAGTTTTATGCCTGGACATGTATGGCAAATTTTAATACCCTTGTGGCCCACTAAGCCTGTTTTGGGCCTTGATGTACTGACGTTTAAGTGCCCATATTTATGACAGTCATTTTTCTAGCCCAGACCCTGGCTGGCTTGGGTCTGTTCTCAAAGTCTCAAAGACAGAGTCGTGTGACCCAGCTTGCCCAACGCAATCTATTTATATACTAATTAATATATACGAGTTCCACTACTTATAAATTAATGTCTATATATATATATTGAGAAAAATTATTAAATAACGAAAGATCTGTATAATTATTTTAAATTTATTTTATAATAATTAATATAAATATATTAATTCTTCAAAATTTTTTTATTTTTATAAAAAATAGTTTTTAATTATAAAAAAAATTATATAAGAGTTGTTTGCTAATTTTTTCGAATTCATTTAGTACCAAGTTACTAACCAACCCCTCTTTGCTGGCGCTGGACCAGAGAAAAAACCCAGTCATAGAAATATATCGATTCCAGTGTCCCACTACATTGCGCAATTTGTCACGGGAAGACGAAACCTTTATGGATTCTTATCAGAATTAGGGTGCGTTTGGTTGTTGAAATGAGTTGAGTTGAGTTGAGTTTAGATAATAAAATATTGTTAAAATATTATTTTTGAATATTTTTATTGTTTTAAAATTTGAAAAAGTTGAATTGTTTATTATATTTTATATTGAAATTTGAAAAAATTGTAATGATGAGTGAGATGAGATGAGTTTGGTTAAGGAACCAAACGAAGCCTTAACCTCCTACCTTGGAGTCAAATCTCAACTCATTAGGAGCGTTTTCTTTTCTTTTATGTAATTATTATGATTTCATTGCGTAAAAAGTGAGGCCGATCATAAATTAGTAATTACAATGGATGCCATCGGCCTCATCTTCTTAAAAAAAGAAAAAAGAAAAAAGAAAAATCAAAGATGATTTTCTGATGGATGAAACTACGTACAAGCGTGAAATGATCACTACTTTATTTTTCTGGACAATGTTATTAAAGCTAACAATTAATGGTGGAGTCAGTTTTTCCCACTTTCTTTAAGTATCAACCCTACCGACTTCATTTTCAATGATAACTGCTACATATCTAAAGAATTATATAAAATAAACGCTGATATAATTTCATGAAATTTTTTTATTTTTTTATTTATTTTATAATTTAATATACTACGTCAAACCAAATCTAAATTGACTAAAGTATTTTCCTTTCCAATTTCCTTCCCCGCACTTCTGTTTGAACGCCGAACCACCCCCCAAATAATCCATGAGTTTTGTGATACAACCTTCTCAATCTTTATATACCATATTTTAAAAAAAAAAAATTTTAAAATTTATTCTTTTTAAATTATTTTAATTTTTCTATTCATTATTTATATATTAAATATTTGATAAAAAAAAAATTAAAATTAAAAAAATATAATATGTAAAAATTGTGTAAATAATAAGAGATTATGTAAATTTTTTGTTAATCCATATCCATTCTGAGCCATTCATTTAATTTTACTTCACTTTCATGACTACATACACGTACGTCGGATCGAATTGAGAGCTCGAGAATTAATTATTATTATTAAGATAGCTACTAATTCACGCATTTTTATGCCTCTTAATTATCTATTTTGGAAGCTTTCTCCAAATCTTTAGGTGGATCGACTCTACGACACCACCAAAAACAATGTACGTACTTATCTATCTACGAAATACTACAATCATGTAATGACGTAATTGCCATTATTAATTATTGTTCTGTGGATCACGATGATCTCCATACTATTTTTCTTCACGCTTATCATGTAGGGTCGAAGAAAAGGCGATGCAGTACATCGATTGTTATTTGTAACCATGCAGAAATCTGAAAATTTTGTCTGCTAGAGGACATGATACATATCGTCATGATGTTTTGTTGTGCTATTTCAGATTGTGAAATATTATTCGTATATATATAATATCAGCATGTCATCGATATAAATAGAAGTTGCTGATAGATATATATATATATATATATAGAAAAATATTTAATTTAGTCACAAAAAGATTACATAAAAGTAAACTGACAAATTGATATGACTTGATGTGGTATGTCATATTATAAAGTTACTTTTATTATAAAGTAGATTTCACGGATTCCACAAAACCACATCAGTTTATAAATTTATTTTGTGTAATTTATTTGTATTTGTAGCATAGTACATGATGACGAAAATCTGTTAATGGAGTTATTTTACTTTTGCACTGTTGATGACGTATTTCACACCACAACCACACAAATCACTATAACGAACAAATGGGCGGCACTGGTTGCCCTGTAGAGTCTCTGATATCAAAGTTAGGATAATAATATGAGAATAAATATATGTAAAGAATAAGTGAATTAAGTTTAGTTCAAGTCCCATATTTTTTACCTCTTGTAGGTTATTTATAGAGATTATTTCCTTAGAGTGATAGAGTTCAATTTATCTTGTGAAGCATTTTCTTTTCATGAGTCTTATGAAATATTTTCCTTTTAGGAGTGTGAGTTCATCTCCTGTTAAGAATGTAAATCTATTTCCTATTAGGAATTTGTGTCCCTTTTTAACTTTATATCTTAACTAAAACTGTGGGACTCAAGTATCCCTTACATGCGTCATATCCATTGAGCCATTCATTTAACTTTACTTCCCTTTCATGACTACATACATACATACGTCAGAACGAATTGAGAGCTTGAGAATTAATTATTATTATTAAGATAGCTACTAATTAGGCCTGAGCTCCGATTACGACGGAGTTGGAGTTGTTGTTTCTGACCTCCGACTCCGAACTGGAGTCGGAGTTTGACTCCAACATCCGATCGGAGCTCCGACCTCCGACTTCCGAACGAAACTCCGACCCCCGATCAAAATCGAATTGTTTGTTTCTCTATGTTTCTTACGGATTGAGTTGTACGTCGACTTATGGCATTTGTTTTGTGTATATAGGATGTTGTGGAGATAAATTAAAATGTCTTTGGGCCACCAATACTACCATATATATCAAAAGATTCAAAATTTTACTACCGACAAAAGAATAAAGAATTTGATACTAATAAAAGTTTTAAGCAACATGACTCAATTGACCAAAATCCTAATTGTAAAGAACATAATTAATATTGGAGAATATGAAAAAGAAAAAGACAAAAATCAATGCAGCCTAAATAATATTATAAGAGTATCACGTGGTGGGTCCCTGTTTAAGTCTTTGCTCGGATCGAGCACAATGTAATGTAACTACATAAATATGATCACCAAAACCCAAGTCCAAATCTAAAAAAAAAAAAAAAAAGACCTTAAATACAATAATTTAAAAACTAAATAACATATATGATGTAGCCATAAGTTATAACAATCTCATTTACAACGTAATAACAACATTGACTTAGCCTTGAAATATAACTATATAAATATTAAACACGGATTTCATTCAAATGCTTTTTGATCCATTGGTCATGCCTGAAATGAAGATAGAAAGTTGCAATCAATAAATGAAAAAAATTGATACTAGCATGCATTAATATGTATGCGTGTACGTACCATGCAACATGATTTTCATTGTTATTTTTACCCATATAATTTCTCATACTAAGTAAATATTTCAGAATTGTTTAACTATGATCAGCTCCATTCATGTTTGTGACTTTATCATGACTACTTGTTTGGCATATGGCCATTGTACACATTTTATGGAAGTTGATGCTTTGATCATGCTGCTATTGACTGATGTAATTGTTCCAACAGCATTGCAGTGTTCTTATATTGTATTTTTTGGTTCCTTTGTAGCCAAAAAAATAATTTGAACAAAACCAGTAAGGAATGGAAGCCTTCACAGAGGTCTGGAGGAACATGATCTCTTGTGTTGCCTCTTAAAATCTTTTAGTTTTCCTTTCCCATCCTTGCAGATACTCGAAGATGACCTTTGGCCAGTTAAAGATATTAAGGAGGGAGCATGCATATCATGATCATGAAGCTTCTCACCAAATTTTGAAAATCAAGATGCAAATATAATACTTTTAAAACATTTTATTTATTGTAATTTAACGGGTCAAATACTTTAAGTGTGCTAATAGGCTTAACTTGAGGGATGCCATTGTTGCCATTTGCCATTGTGCTGTTTGTTTTCAGATATGAGATGAGATGAGATAAGATTAAAGTTGAAAATTTGAATAAAATATTGTTAGAATATATTTTTTAATATTATATTTGTATTAGGATTTGAAAATTTTGAATTGTTTATTTTATTTTGTATGGGGATTTGAAAAAGTTGTAATGATGTGATGGGAAGTTTTCAAAGTTTTCAAAGTTTTGAGTTTTGGTCTTGAAAACAAACCAAGCTAAGTTTCCCCCCTTCGAAGAGTAGTGCTGCTTGCATGTTGAAATGAAAGCTTCAACAAAAAGCCCTTCCAAAAGTAATTAAAATTATACACAACACACATGCATTCTAGTAAATATATAATGACCCGGATATTTGGTAACAATTCAGCTTAAAATTGTGCTGCTGCCTGCCTACAATTTCATATAAACATCTCTTACACATTTTATCAAACACATTGCATACATACAACACAACTTACAAACACATTACATATTTTATCAAACACATTTTCTTACTACAAATTTACAAAACAAACTCATTTCAATCACAACAAAATACCCAGACGTGCATGCTATATGAGTAATGGAATATATAATTTAATTTAATTTCAAATAATTTAATTTTAGGGATCGGAATCGGGTTCTCACCATAGGTTGAAGCTCGGATTGAAGTCACGCACTACAGAGGAGCAAAGACTCACGGAGAGAGGGAACGAGGTGGCTTGGTAGAGGATCACTGGTTTAGCCGTTTAGAGTCTTCAAACGTGAGATTTGGTCACTTGAGAGAGAAGGAGGAAAGAGGAAGAACCGAAGAATGAAGAATGGAGAAGGGAAGGGCCGGGGGGGGGGGGGGTCCTGCGTTTTGGACCCCTCGTATGATGAAATGACGACGTTCCACATTAAGTAGAACGTCGTCGTTTTATTTTATTTTTTGAAAAAATTCTAAATTTAAAACGACGTCGTTTTACATCTTGATTTTTTTAAATAAAGCTCCGAACTCTGACTCCGACTCCAACTCTCTATTCGGAGCCACTCCGCACTCTGACTCTGTTTCCGATCACTCTGACTCCGTCAGAGTCGGAGTTAGAGAGGAAGTCGGACAGAGTCGAAAAATTCGAAATTTTGCACAACCTTACTACTAATTCACGCATTTTTATGCCTCTTACACTAGGATTGGTTTCTCTATATAGATCTTTAAAATCATATTTTTTAAAAATTAATTTTGCATATCGAGAAAAATCCTCACATTGGATTATACATCTTTGAACCAAATAATAAAAAAATATTATTCTTTTTAATTATTTTTTCTTAAAATTATTATTATTTATTTATTTTACAATTAGCATCATGTGCTCAAAAATAAAAAATTCCATATATCTAAATATTACCAATTTCATATATCAAAATATTAATTTTATCAATAAATATTAATATATACTAAAAAACACTTTGTATCATTAACTTAATACAAATTTCATATATCAAAATCATCTTAATACAAATTCTAAAAAATTGATTTTAATGGGTACGAGAGAAAAAAAAAATTAAAAATAATGTTTAGAGAGTGAATAGTGCTTCTTCAAATTTGAAGAAGTACTATTCATAGCTATGTACAAATTTAGAGATGCATAAGTCAATATAGATGAATTTAAAGACGTATTATGCAAATTTAAAGATAAAAATAAAGATGAATAAGCCATTACTAGTGCTAAATTATCTATTTTGGAAGCTTTCTCCAAAGCTTTAGGTGGATCGACTATAAGACCAAAATCAATATATATATCATTACAAGAAAAATGTGTATTTGTGACTATTATTTTGCTACGAAAATGATTATTTGTGATCAAAATAGACTCATTTTAATTGAAAATAATTATTTTGTTAAAAATAATTAGTCGTAAAAGGTTATTTTTCTTGTAGCAAATGTACGTACTTATCTATCTACGAAATACTACAATCATGTAATGACGTAATTGCCATTATAATTATTGTTCTGTGGATCACGATGATCTCCATACTATTTTTCTTCACGCTTATCATGTAGGGTCGAAGAAAAGGCGATGCAGTACATCGATTGTAATTTGTAACCATGCAGAAATCTGAAAATTTTGTCTGCTAGAGGACATGATATATATCGTCATGATGTTTTGTTGTGCTATTTCAGATTGTGAAATATTATTCGTATATATATAATATCAGCATGTCATCGATATAAATAAAAGTTGTTGATGGATATATATATATATATATAGAAAAATATTTAATTTAGTTACAAAAAGATTACATAAAAAGTAAACTCACAAACTGATTTGGTTTGATGTAGTATGTCATATTACAAAATTACTTTTATTATAAAGTTGATCTTATAGATTCCACAAAGTCACATCAATTTATTAATTTATTTTGTATAATTTATTTATGTCTTTAACAGAGTAAATGATGACGAAAATATGTTGAAAATCGAGTTATATTATTAAGGGTAATCACCGATATATTCATAGTTAGGTGCTCCTAATATATAACATTATTGTTCTCTGTATAGGTAGCGCACACGTTATCAGCAACAACAACGTCAATCTTTAAAAGCCGAAAAATTCGCACGAATCCGCATAACTTGATTATGATTCATGAAATATGACGACTGGCAACTCCTACTAAACCCTCATAAATTTTGGTGGTTATTTATTCAAGTTTGATTCAAATTGTCAGATCGATGTAATTAAGATGAAAAATACGATTTTGCTCATTCAATTTGTCTTCCCATTTTGATATCTTATGTATTTTAATTTTTTTTTATTTAATAATTAAGAAAGTGACTATTAATATATTGATATTTTATTTTATATTTTTTAAAAATATTTTTAAATGATAAAAAAATATATAAAAAAAAAAACCAATTAACCTAGCGATATAATAGAGCGGTGCTCAGCCGCTCCGCTCCATGTCTGGCGCCCATATTTCCTTGGTCCAAACATGGAGCAACTGACAACCGCTTTTGTTTTTCATGTCGTATTTGCTAGTACGTACCTCTCACAACGTGAATTATTGAACACAACTACAAATTATTAGGCTTCAAAACATATGTCGTTCAAGACGGTCGTACGTTTGTCTACTGTTTTACTCGCCGACTCACTCCTTATCTTTCTCCACCTGTCCCAATTGACATAAACGAACTTTACAGTGAGCGAGCCCGGGGCAGTCGAAGTAATTAAGCCCAATGAATCTTCTCCACAACAATTTCCCTCATAAATTTCCAACCTGAGAGCTCTTCCATTCGGGTATTTTTCTCCCTGTACATTTTCCTTTAATTTGCTACAATCCACAGCTTAATGGAGATCCATTTCTTTTGCATTTTCAGCTTTCTCACTGTAAGCTTTAATAGTCTTTCAGTAGGCCTTTCTTTCTGATTTCAATGCTTTTTATAATGTTCCAAGAAAACTTAGGTTCCTGGGATTTAAATGTTTTTTTTATGATTTAATTAAACGACTATTTGTATTTTGTAGCTTGCACTGGTGGCGAGCCATGCTGCTCTGACTCCTGAAGATTACTGGAACTCCGTGCTTCCAAGCACTCCGATGCCTAAAGCCATCAGTGATCTTCTACAACCTGAAGGTTGGTATATATACAGTACAATCTGAGAGGCCAAGAGAGGAAATGGTCTTTTAACATATTTTCCACTGAAGTAATACACTTCTGTCTTCATATTTCTTTTATCCGGAAGTTGAATGAGCATTTCCGAGTTATGGAAAATCTCTTATCTTCAAAGTTCTACTAACTCATGTTGCTAATAATCATGCAGACCTCAAGGATGAGAAAAGCACTTCTGTCAATGTAGGGAAGGGTGGTGTAAATGTTGATGCTGGAAAAGGAAAGCCAGGAGGTGGCACCCATGTGAATGTTGGAGGAGTGTCTGTGAACACTGGTCTCAAGGGAAAGCCTGTGCATGTTACAGTAAAACCAAGGGCAGGTCCGATCATACGATATTATGATCAAGCTGCCACGGAGGACGAACTCCATGATGATGCCAACGTAGGTCTTTTCTTCTTGGAAAAGGACTTGCATCCTGGCACAAAAAAGAATTTGCTCTTCACTAAAAACTCATACGAAGCAACTTTTTTGCCCCGCCAAGTTGCTGAATCAGTTCCCTTTTCATCTAACAAGCTGCCAGAGATTCTGAACACGTTTTCAGTGAAACCCAGATCCGTAGAAGCTGACATGATGGAGAATACAATTAAAGTATGTGAAAAGCCGGGCATTAAAGGAGAGGAAGTATACTGTGCAACATCGTTAGAGTCGATGGTCGATTTCAGCACTTCCAAACTCGGAAAAAATGTCCAGGCAATATCTACAGAGGGGGTAAAAGAAACCCAGATGCAAAAGTATACCATAGTACCAGGAGTGAAGAAGATGGCGGGCGACAAATCTGTTGCATGCCATAAACAGAAATATGCATATGCCGTCTTTTACTGCCATGAAACCAATACCACAAGGGCTTACCTGGTGCCATTGGTGGGTGATGATGGGACCAAAGCTAAAGCTGTAGCAATATGCCATACAGACACGTCAGCATGGAACCCGAAACATTTTGCCTTCCAAGTTCTCAAAGTTAAGCCAGGAACTGTTCCTGTCTGCCATTTCCTCCCTGAGGATCATGTTATCTGGACAGCCAACTAGAATTCTCTAGGACGTGTTCACCTGTGATGGTTTGGATTGCGACAGTACTTAATTTGAAACTCTCTTTTTTATGTACTTCGATACTAGGCTGCTGTATTTAGTTACTAGAGTACTGAATCTTTGATTCTGCTATAGTCGTGTATGATGCATATGTAATTATGTATACACTAATAAATATTTAATAAAATACATCTTATGGCTTTTGTAAAGGACGTGCTCACTTCCAGTCCGCAACCGTTCATCTGTGTGATGATAGAGAATGGTTGGCGCAATACGTCTGAGAAAACTCTGATACTCAAATCAATAAGAACCACAAACAATTTAGAATTCAAAAAAGAGATCGATCCCCCACTATCGAGGATTACCTGGTATATATAGAACTCAACGTGATACTTATCTAGTACAGAGTTGATCGGTGTGGATCATAATCGAATTGATCACGTATTAGCATGAAATCTCTATCTTCCCGTAAAAGGCGGTGCGTGGTGTGTGACTTTGACGGGTCTTGGACTCTCTAGTTCCCTTTGGTTAACCAAGAGCCTTTTATATTGGGTTCCCTTCGTATTTGAGCTTTTAACTTAAAACGGGCTCTTAACTAAAATAGATCCTCCAACTACCCCGTAAATTCTCTTCGCCTAATGGCGTAGGAAATTCACGTTGATAAATGTTGCCGCCTCGTAATTATTATTATTATTATTTTTTATGACTTACCACTGGCTTGAGTATGCATAGGGAGTTGGGTATTTAGGAAAACAAATGGCTGCTTGAGACAGGCCCAGCCCATTTATGAATTATTGAGTTCCCGCCGGTCTTTCATATTCTTTTTCCTACGCCGTTTCACTTTTTCCACAAATCAAGGAGTCCCTATGGTTTCCCGCTGACGTGGCAAAAGGGGATAGGGTTTTCGTGTGACGGTTACTCTTTAGTGTCAGGCCATGATGTCTACGGCTGCTGGCATTCCATATTCGCCTGCCTTTAAATACCCCTTCTCTTATTTCTTCATTTTTCTCTTTGCTCATTCTCCTCCTTGCGCCACTCTTGCCCGTGCTTCCTTTCTTGTTCTTGTTTCTTGCCCATCCCGTCTTCTTTGTTTTCTTACATATTTTCCCCTCCAATTTCAATAGTTGACCAAGGTGATACCTCTGTACAACCTTTCAACGTCCTGAAAGGTACTATCTTTGATGGGTATGTGTGGTGTTCAACCCTCCGAGAGAAGTATCTTCCCGCGATTCGGGAGGAATATCGCATTTCTAAGGAGGCAGTGATGGAAGTTCTCCCATCGGGGTGTTGTGATGATGATGGTTTTGCGGGTAAGGTTACTTTGACCACATCCTTGATGACCGATGGATTGAGACTTCCTTTCTGTCGCCCCCTTTGCGACATCTTGGATTTACTCAATATAGCCTCTGCTCAGCTCCATCTTTTTGCATTGGGAGCTTACCTCTGCGCCTGCATTGTCTTTCATATGGTCTTGGAGCCTCTCGGGAATGTTTACCCTGACCTGATCGCCCTGGAGTTTTTGAATTTTTATTATGTTAGGCCAGCCTCCAAGGGTAATGTTGCCAAGTTTCGTAAGAAAGATAAAGGGCAAGCTTTGGTCCGGTTTGAAAGTAGGTATTCTAATACCAAAGCTTGGACCACCAAGTTTTTCTTTATCTCTGACTTGGGTTGGGACATTCCCACCCTAGAAGTTCATTTATGAGATTTCCCAGTTAGGGCGATTTGGCATCCTCTTCCTGACAAGAAGAGTTTGTGGACAACCATGCCGATTTTGTCTCTGCGGGAGCTGTCCCGAATTGAGATTGTTCGTTCTTGGGCTGCTACCCACCCTGAAGATCTGTGGACTGATTTTTTGCTAACGCCTGATTATATCGACCGATTTTTTATGTCCCCCAACCACTCCCATGTCCAGGGGCGTGAGTTTATGATTTTAGACACAATTCATGCCCCTTTACGCAAACCCTCTGAGAAAAAAAGAGGATAGCCATTCTAAGCAATGAAAGAAGAAGGAGAAGAAGAAAAGATCTGAGAAGAAAGAAGGCGGAGAGAAGAGGGAGATTAAAAAAAATATAAAAAGATTAGTAAATAAGTAGTAGGACAATAATAACCCTATCATTATCTTTAAAATACTATATTTACAATTCATTTTACAAATCTATTTTATATAGGATGTACTTACGTAAAAACCGAAACTCAAACAAGTGCTGAGGGTAATATACTCTTAAAAAATATTGAAGTTTTTAGCTATACTTTGAACAAGAAAAAAATAAGTGCTAAGACACAAAAAAAATATAATTATACAAAAGTAAATACATAAAGTGACATTCTTTCATATAATTCATTAGATCTATTTTACAATAAAAATAATTTTATAATCTACCGTACCATTTTAAATAATATCATTTTGTAAGTTTACTTTTGTGTAATACTTTGTGAGTAAATTATTTCTCTAAAAAAAAAACATAAATTCTGGAAAACATTTGTACAGTGGATTTTACTCCATAAAGCAGCACCACTCAATCCGCACGTGAATCCATCAGTAAATGCTGTTTATTTTACCTTTGAATCTTACATGTGCCTGTAATAGTCTTGAAACATGCGTGCTTACCCACAAAGTCCTTAGGCCACCCAAGAAGCAAGCTGATGATGATTGAGTTTGTTAACCAAACATCTCAGTGAACAAAACTCTCTCTCTCTCTCTCTCTCTCTCTCTCTCTCTCTAGATATATAATATGTTGTGCCCACAATCTTTTAGGTCCTGTTCTCTATTTTCCAATAAGAAGTTTGGAAAGTACAATATAGTGAAAACTATTATGATGTCCACAATATTCTAGCATGCATCTATATTGGGTCGCGTCCACATGACACTCATGGTTGTAAGTATTCCCAGCCAGTTATCTCCACTCTGTTTCCAACATTGATGGTGACAAAGATCCCATCTTTCCTTTTACTCACGGAAAAAAGAAAGAAAAAGAAAAAAAGACAAATCCACAATGATTTGTATATGATAAAAACGACTAATAATGACCGACACAAGTAGAGCTGTAAACGACCTCCTAGATCGAGCTCGGCTCGTTTACAAGTAAATCAAGCTCGAGCTCGACTCAAAGATCGTTTGTTAACGAGCCGAGCTCGAGCTCAGCTCGAGATTGGATCAGTATCTTTGTTTTATCAAAATAAAAATAAAAAATTTAAATAATATCATGGAGCCTTCAAGATTCTACATCGTGGCAGATTAAATATAAATTTACATCATGAAGTCTTCAAGCCTCTACAGTATGGCTAAGATATATTAAATGACATTTACATCCTAATGGAACAACTTACAAGGAATCAAAAAATACATATACAAGTATACAACAATAAATTTTGGAACTAAGTACATTAAACTGAAAAAAAAAATGTGCAGTAAACTCAAATTAGAATAATGTTCTGTCTTCATGAATGGAGCCAGAAACCTTGACACCAACTTGTTGTTCTGTAGTTGCAGCTGCAGCTTGCATACACTAATAAACTAAAAAAATTAAGCTAATTTTTAATCCCTTGCATGATTACTCAAGTAATTTTAACTTAATAATACTGTCAAGAGATGTTTGACAGGAATGCAAAATTTAATTTGCCTCAACCATCAATGTCATAACACAGAATACAAGCAATCTAAGAAATAAAATAAACCATCAAGGAATCAGTATAGTTGTAGGCAAGCCGCAAGTTACAAACCAGATTCCCACCCCAGAAATTGCTCGACCAAGCCAGATTCTCTTACATAAACAATTTACCAAACCAGATAAGATAAACATAACATGACACAAGTTACCAAATCAGATAAGATAAACATAGCAACCTAGCATGACACAAGAAGATAAACCAGCAGGCAGCAGTAGGCATACTGCATACATAGTACACTAAATTACTAAAAGAAAAATGAAACTTATTCTTAATCCCTTGCATGATTACTCAAGTGCTTTTAATTTAGTAAAATAAAATAAACCATCAAGTATAGCAGACAGCAGTAACCAGTAGGCAAGTTACAAGCCAGATAAGATAAAATAGCAATTTAGCATGCATATAAGATAATAAACATAGACAAGTTACCAAACCAGATTCTCTTACAGAAATTAGAATGACACAAGTTACCAATTTGGCAAAAAACAACTACAAAATCAGCAAAGTTACCAAACCAAAACAAAATCAATATGACACAAAAAGTTATAAACTCAGCAAGTAATCAAATCAAAACAAAATCAGCATGACACAAGTTCAGAACAATACAATAAGTTACCAAACTTCAACAAAATCAGATAGATAACTGCAGTTACCAAATTTCAACAAAATCACAATGATGCATAGTTACCAAACTTCTAAAAAATCTGAAATCACCATGATAACAACTTGCATACACTAATACACTAAAAAAAATATTAATCTCATTTATAATCCCTTGTAGCATTACTCAAGTACTTTTAACTTAGTAATATTGTCAAGGGATGTTTGGTAGCAATGCAAAATTTAATTTTTCATTTACACAATTTAGGAAATGAAATTGGTAAAGAGTTAGAATTTAGATTTACCTGAACTGTCATGACTCGTATCATCTCAAACAAAATCAAATAGAATAACCAAACTGTCCAAATATAAGTTAGCAAGTGGAAATAATACAAACTTGGGAAAATAATACAAACTGTGTAAATTATACAAACTATGGAAATAATACAAACTGAGTCTCTATGGCTATGGCAAGAGAATCTGAGTTTCTGAGGGAACATCCTTCTATTGACAATAAAAAAATCATCAGAACTAATTTCAGTAAATAATTGGTATATAAAATAGTAAAATAGCAACTTAAAATTTAAATAAATGCACTTACAGAATTAGTAAATGATCTTTTAAGCCCATATAATGCTCTAACCCAATCAGACCCACATAACAACATCTGGACAGTTTCAATTGACAATGAAGCTCGATGAGGATCAATGACTCTGCCTCCTGCGCTGAATGTTGATTTTGAGCTAACTATGGTAATTGGTGTAGCCAATATATCTCGGGCCAGTTTGGACAAGGTTCAATTTGCTTTCCACCATTCCAAGGTATCGAAACTTGCATCTAAACCCTCTTCATAGATATATATACTCTCCTCTAAATAATTGTCCAGTTCTGATTTACTAGGCTGCACGGTATTAACACTTCTAATAAAAGATTTAAATAATGATTGGCCACTCTGCATGTTTTTCCCAGTACTTGAAGAACAACTGGATACGTGTATTCGAGCATTTTCCTGCTCTCATTGTGCCTCAAGAGTCGAATTGTATTCATGAACATATTCATCATATAATTCATGCAACACTTGAGAGACGTGATTAATATTCTTAGAAGCGTTCGACTCTTGATAAATTAAAGGAAAACAAAATTGGATCAGGACCATTTTGAATCTAGGGTCTAACACCGCAGTGATTGTCATCAATAGATTACACTCCCCCCAATATTTCTCAAATTTAGAACTCATTTTCCTTATCATTGATTTCATGTATTCATTCTCATATCTACTCTTCTTACCTAAGATGTCATTCATTCTTCATATTTCATAAAGAAATAAGTTTGTTGTTGGGTAATCACTTCCAGATATAATATTGGTTACTTCATTGAAAATAGCAAGTAGTTGACAAATATTTTCAACTTGCCCACACTCTTCAACAGTTGGAATCCATTCAAAACTGTTATCTCTATCATCATATTTAGGAAAAACTTATTTGAACTGAATTGCAGCATCCAACATTAAATATGTGCTGTTCCATTTTGTAGGTACATCTAAAATCAGCTTCTTTGAGGGCAATTGCAACTGTTTTGCAATTTCACTAAACTGTTTTAGCCTACTCTTTGATGCTACCAAATATTTTATACCATCTCTCACACAATCAATAATCTCCCTAATCTCCCTAAGTCCATACTGAACAAGTAAATTAGTTATATGCGCACAACAACGTACATGGAACAATTTTCCTCCTGCAGACAATGTTTTTTTCAATATAAAATCATCTTTCAAGATCCTAATGGCAATATCATTAGAACTGGCATTGTCAACAGTAATTGAACTAATTTTATGCTCAATTCCCCAACCTTGGAAACACTTTTCTAAAGTATCAGCAATAAGAAGGCCAGTATGTGGAGGTGACACATTACAAAAGTTCAAAACACGCCTCTGAAGATGCCAATCAGTATTTATAAAATGACATGTCACTACCATATATGAAAGTTTTTGACAAGAAGTCCACATGTCAGTTGTGATATGAACTTTGTTAACAGGTTTAAGCAAAGCCTTTAATTTTACCTTTTCAGTTTCATAAGTTATCATGTATTCATTCTTTGCAGTAGCCGATACATTCTTTTTCAATATGGAGTGTTTGCACTCATGAACTTATTAGATACCACATGCTCCATTAAAGAAAATGGATATTCATGATAAAGTATCAATGTATATGAGAGGCAAGCTCTCGGACCCTACTACGATTAGACGTAAAGTTTGAGACAGTAAAGCCACCATTTTTCTCCTTAGACTCAACTGCTAAGACTTTCTGTTTTTTCTTAGAACCCATGTATGACAAACAAGTTAGCAAGTGCCTACGTAGTGTAGTCGTAGAACTTGATCGAGATGCCTTAAACAAAGATTTACACCACTTACATTGAGGTTGTTTAGTTCCATCTCGTTCAAGTTCAACAAAATCATTCCATACATTGGAAGTCCTCTTTCTTCTTCTTCTTTTTCATTGGCTACTGTTTGAAAATCTGTTGGGCCCTCGATAGAGACAGTATTAAGGGCATCAGTATTTACAGTGTCTCCACCATCATCAGATATGACCTTTACATAGCTAATCCCAATAGAGTTTTCATTTTCATACTCATCCACCTCATCAACCAAATTCATACGATCATCCATTTGCTAGGGTCTAATATTTTTAAAACACAAAACCAGAAACACAAAATAAGCATATTAACATTGACCATACAAGACATAAGTTATATTAATCAACTAAAATGAAAACAACCTTGTTTTGATGGCTTAAGGTGCCTCCAGAAGTAAGGACACTAAAACATGTTAAAGTCAAAAACATTTGACTCCAACAGTTTTGCCTTGGTAGCCTTACCTTGATGACTCAATGTGCCTCCAAAAGGCAAGGCTGATACAGTTGATATAATTAACCAAAACATGTTAAGAATCAAACAATTTTGACTCGAACAGTTTCAGTAGACTCTTGCCTTGGTGGCTTGATATGCCTCCAAAAGCAAGGCACCTCACAAACATAAATACAGAACATATTGTAATTAGTTGAACAACCAAAGAATGATGAAGATGACATAATTAAATAGTTGAAGCAAGAACCATATCTAATAATTTATAATCAAACAAAAACAGGTTGAAGAAAGCATATTTAAAAACTTGAAGTAAGAACATAAACACAAAACAGATTGTAAAAAAGTAATCATAGATGACATGTTGAAGATGGCATAATTAATTAGTTGAAGTAAGAACTATAGGTTATAATTTTTAATCAACCAAAACAGGTTCAAGAAAGCATATTTAAAGACTTAAAATAAGAACATAAATACAAAACAAATTGTAAAAGATTAATCGTAGATGACATGTTGAAGATGGCATAATTAATTAGTTGAAGTTAGAACCATAGATTATAATTTTTAATCAACCAAAACAGGTTCAAGAAAGCATATTTAAAGACTTGAATCAAGAATATAAACATAGAACAGATTTGATAAGATTAATCAATCAAGATATGTTAAATAAAGCATCTTTCAATACTCAAGACAATAACCAAACATTAAAAATAAAGCATCATTAAATACTTCAAGCAAGAACAACAAGCATTAAGCAAGAACCAAATAGGGTCAGATTAATCAACCAAAAACATTTAAAAGAAAGCATATTTAAATACTGGGAGCAAGATCATACAGCCAGAACCAAATCTCCACACTCCAATCAACAATATACACAAATAATCCGAGACAACTCAGAGAAGCAAATGAGAAATTGAAAATCTATAGTAAATAAATAGAACATAGCACCAGGTAGGAGGGGGAATAAGTTAAACTCACAGTGGGCTGTAAATGTTAATTCAAGGAATCAAGCATAGATCTATAGGCAAGCACTTCAGAGTTTTGTTTTCCCACAATTCTTGAAATATGAAGGATAAAGCTCGAAACATATATTTGTTTTTGTAAATAATAGCATGTTACCAACACAACCTAAATCCCTAACAGGGCATATTCTGCCATTCCACATAAAAAATAGATTACACTCCATAAATTTATTAATCAGAGTGATGGACATTGGACAGTCACAAAGCTATCAAAACCGTATGGTAAAATAATGTCACACCACTAAGCACAGAGCATGTTTGGCGTACTTTGTACTTAGATAATTAGATCTAGATCTACAAATCTACAATCTAACAACTAACAATACTACAATGTAAAAAAAGTTTGGATAGAACCAGAATGAATACTCGAAAATACTCAGATAAATTTATAAATTAAAACTAGATAAGACCAATCCAATCTGCCAAGTTTCCAAATCCTAACCAAATAGTTAGAAACAAGAAAGTAACAAGGGTAATTGACTCATACATGGATGAATTGACGAACTAGAGAATCAGGAAAACAGTTGGTTGGAAGTCATAAATGCATGCATTTAATGACCCATTTATCGAGGATCGACTGCAATCTCAGAGGTTGAGATTACAGCCACGGCTCCCTCAAAATACGGCCGCCGGCTGCATCTGCAACTGCTAGGGTTTCTCGCAGTTACAGTCTACAAACGGTATCACAAAAGCCCCCTCGTGAATCCCTGCCCCTGACTGAAACAAGAAAGCATTCAAGAATCAAGGATTGAACACTTGATTCCATCATTCCAAAAACATGAGAGAAGAGATTCGGGAAGGAGTGAGTCGAAGTGTGAGTCTAGGGTTTCTCGAGTAAGTCTGAATGAGTGAGTGAAAGTGTGAGTGAGTCGAGACTTGAGAGTTGAGAGTGAAACGGCGCAAAAGAGTCTAGGTTAAACTTAAGTTTGTAACCTTAGGGTAATCGAATCAACGGCATCTAATATATCTATAGGTTGATCCAACGGTCTAAAGCCCTCACAGTCAAAAACCAATTTACCATTTTACATTTAGTAAAAAATTAAATAATACATGTCTAAACTAATTTAAATATTATTCTACTTAAAAAAAATACTATAGTCTATAAATTATAATACATATTAATTGCTATATACTATAATTTTTAAAACTAGCAAGTAGTGTTGTAAAAAAGACTATATTTGTTTATAGTATTTAGTTATATAAAATTTTCTAACATTATAAATTATCAAACATTATAATTTAGTACTCATAAAATAATATTATAGTTATATTAATTATTATAATATAATAATACTATTATTTATGCTTGTAGTTATAAAATAAAATAAAAAAATTTATGTTTCTAGTAATAACTTATAATACATATGTATTATGTAATAATCAATACTAAACTACTACTACTACTAGACTACTAGTCACTAGAGTCACTACACAACAATACTCAATAGACACTAGTCTAGTATTCTAGAAACATGTATATTAATTAATAATAATAGATATTAACACTAAACATGTATATTACTAAAGTTTATATAATTTATGAATACAAATTATACAATATTACTAGAGTTTAGTGATTATTGATTAATCATATATAAAGTAATAAGATTAATAATAGTGAATGAGAATTCTGATCAGTTTAGGAGAGAACGGGGGAGAGAGAGAATACGTGCCTTTCTCTGTTCGAGTGAATGGACTAGAAGACTTCTACCACAAGTTTATGACAGTGTCTTAAACATCATAAATATTAAATTGTTAATAGATCTTGAAAATGGTGAAGCAAAGTTTGTCGGAAAACTTTTCTATCCCTATGCTTTGATGTGTACGTATCCATCCATTTGTTTATTTTGCAGGTCCCAAGCTGTTTAAAATCATATCTCTTATTTCTGTTTAAAATCGTTTTACAAGGCATCTGCATGTAGTTATAAATAGGTTTGTAGAAATGTTTGTATTATAGTTATCAATAGTTTGCAGATAATATATGTGATATATGTTGTAAACATGGAGAACTGGGCCGTCTTACTAGTATATATATATATATATAGACCATATGGTGTCATTTGTAAACTTATAATGTTATATATTTATTGGACTCATGTATTCATTATAACTTCTAGTTCTATAAGCCTATAAGTTAATATTATAAATTTATATATAGTATATGTAGTGGACTATAAGTAAGACTAAGGGGAGGTTTGGGAGTTGAGATGAGAATTTTATGTTTTGTTTTAAAGTTTAAAATATTATTTTTTAGTTTTAGAATTTAAAAAAGTTAAATTGGGATTTGAAAAAGTTGTATTGGAATTTGAAAAAGTTGAATTGTTTATTATATTTTGTATGGAGATTTAAAAAAAGTGTAATAATGAGTTGAGATGATATGAGAATTTTTAAGAATTCTCAACATCCAAACCTGCCCTAAGTCTATATACATAATTATTAATATTATAAATTATATATATCTAACTTTTGGCTATTATATATATATATTGTATTATATATGTATAAATATATACGAGTCGAGTCGAGCTTCATAGGAGTTTGTACAATTTAATAATTGAGCCTAATTCTATCGTTTAATATTCGATTCGAGCCGATTTCGAGTTTAATCGAGTCAAATTCGAGTTGTCTATCGAGTAGCTTGTTCATTTTACAGCCCTAGACACAAAGAATTACCTTGCTCATTTTTTCACGTGTTGTTTGGTTTCACAGTACTATCATTAATTTACTTAACCTTGATATTAATTTCTCTCGAATATTGTACGAATATATATTTGGAATTATATATACTTGCAAAGATCCCATAAAATAGGATGAAACTATTTGTTAAGGAAACCGCCCCACCAATGTTTGTCAAATAACCCTAAAAGAATGTATTATCTCGTGAACAATCTATCTAGCTATAAAGGAAGCTGGAAACGAGGACATTTCTTTTTGAAGTAGTGGGTGAATGACACCATGCCCACCAAAGATTTACCAACATATATAACAAGCTAGAGGCCGTCTTATAATTAGCCATAAAATTAAAAAAAAAAAACAGAGGGAGAAATAAGTGGGAGAAAAGGATGTTTTTAGATACACCCCATGACCTGATCAAGATGCTGCATTCTAAGGAGAGAGAGAGAGAGATGAAGATAGTGCGCTAGCCCACCAAGGTAATAGGGATCAAATTAAGCCTTTGAAAATGAAACCCGGCCTACCCAAAAAAGAAGAAGAAGCACAGCTAGCCAACCAAGATGCCCAAGCATGGATTCATCATCATGAATCTCTCAAGTTTTTACTAGGGGTCTCAAATCATTTTAACGGGTTATGTTAAGACATGTATATTATACTATATTAATCAATCCTAACTCGACCCATTAAACTTATCATGTCAAAATTTTAAACCCTAATACGACCCATTAACATAATAGGTCATATCGTATCAACCCGTTTTGACCTGCTTATGTAAATTGATTGAACATACCCGAAATTAACCCGTTTGACTTAGTTAAGTTTAATATAATTTTATATCAATGTTAAAATCTCAATATCTATAAAAAATATAAAACTAACTACAAGTCCAAAATTACAACCCAAACAATAAAAATATCGAAATTAAAATTCCAACAATTTATTTTTAGATATAAGGATATAATTGTAACTTTAACTTTCTTAACGGGTCATAACGTCCCGTTATCAATCTGTTAAGCAATCATGTCTTAACGGATCAACCCGTTTTAACTCGAACCCATTAAGACTAAATCCTAACTCGTTTTTATTGTGTCATGTTTGTATTAGATTAACGGGTCGTGTCACATATTATCACCTCTAATTTTTACCAAGCAATAAGCAAATTCAAAAGCTCATAGGGGTCTCTAGAATGTGTTTGGTAGTACGGGTTGGGCATAGTTTGGCTCAACTCGATCAGTAATTGTATGTATTACATGGAAATTATAAGGAGAAGATTATGTTGTAGCTTTTAAAATCTGACCCTAACAAGCTCTATCTAGTTACGCCGCATGTACGTTGACTCGGATCAAAACTCAAATATGCAATGCAATTTAGGTCATGCGTGCGTAACCTCGGGCTTATTGGAGTGAGTCTAATTTTACACAAGCTTTAGGCCCAGTTTTATGCCTGGACATGTATGGCAAATTTTAATACCCTCGTGGCCCACTAAGCCTGTTTTGGGCCTTGATGTACTGACGTTTAAGTGCACATATTTATGACAGTCATTTTTCTGGCCCAGACCCTGGTTGTCTTGGGTCTGTTCTCAAAGTCTCAAAGACAGAGTCGTGTGACCCAGCTTGGCCCAACTCAATCTATTAATATACTAATTAATATATACGAGTTCCACTACTTATAAATTAATGTCTATATATATATTGAGAAAAATTATTAAATAACGATAGATCTATATAATTATTTTAAATTTATTTTATAATAATTAATATAAATATATTAATTCTTTAAAAATATTTTTTATTTTTATAAAAAATAGTTTTTAATTATAAAAAAAATTATATAAGATTTGTTAGCTAATTTTTTTCGAATTCATTTAGTACCAAGTTACTAACCGAGCCCTCTTTGCTGGCGCTGGACCAGAGAAAAAAACCCAGTTATAGAAATATATCGATTCCAGTGTCCCACTACATTGCGCAATTTGTCACGGGAAGACGAAAGCTTTATGGTTTCTTATCAGAATGAACCTCCTACCTTGGAGTCAAATCTCAAATCATTACGAGCGTTTTCTTTTCTTTTATGTAGTTATTATGATGTCATTGCGTAAAAAGTGAAGCCTATCATAAATAGTAATTACAATGGATGCCATCGGCCTCATCTTCGTAAAAAAAAAAAAGAAAAAAAAAAATCAAAGATATTTTTCTGATGGATGAAAGTACGTACAAGTGTGAACTGATCACAACTTTATTTTTCTGGACGATGTTATTAAAGTAAACAATTAATGGTGGAGTCAGTTTTTCCCACTTTCTTGAGTATCAGCCTGCTGCCTACCGACCCACTTCATTTCCAATTCCCAGCCCCGCACTTCTGTTTGAACGCCGAAAGAGCCGTGCGTACGTCCTCTTCCTCCTGCTGGGAAGTCATTAATTTAAATGGCTCATTTACTTCGCTGGCAAACGCAGAACAAACCCCCCCACACTTCATTAATCATCTCCATTCTGAGCCATTCATTTAACTTTACTTCACTTTCATGACTACATACACGTACGTACCCATCGAATTGAGAGCTTGAGAATTAATTAGTATTAAGATACCTACTAATTCACGCATTTTTATGCCTCTTTAATTATCTATTTTGGAAGCTTTCTCTAAAGCTTTAGGTGGATCTAATCTATACGACACCACCAAAATCAATGTACGAACTTATCTATCTACGAAATACTACATTAATCATGTAATGACGTAATATTTGCCATTATTATTGTTCTGTGGATCACGATGATCTCCATACTATTTTTCTTCACGCTTATCATGTGGGAAGAAAAGGCCATGCAGTACATCGATCGATCGATCGTAACCATGCAGAAATCGGTAAGTTTTTTCAGCTAGAGGACATGATATCGTCGTGATGTTTTGTTGTGCTATTTCAGATTGTGAAATATTATTCCTAAATATATGATAGAAAAATTATCTTCATATCGCATATTATATATACTTTTTTTTTCTCTTATTTAATATATGGTATATGAATAATGAACAGAAAAAATCAGTTATTTTTTAAAGAATAAAATTAAATTAAATTTAAAATTAATTACAAATAAATATAGTATGTAAAGATGATGAATAGTAAAGTTTTAGAATGTTTGACGAAGAAAATATATATGTTAAAAGTTGAGTTATATTATTAAGGGTAATCACCGATAGATTGGTTAGGTGCTCCTAATATATAACATTATTGTTCTCTGTATAGGTATCGCACAAGTTATCAGCAACAACAACATCAATCTTTAAAAACCGAAGAATTGGCACGAATCGGCATAACTTGATTGTAATTCATGAAAGATGACGACTGGCAACTCCTACTAAACCCTCATAAATTTTGGTGGTTGTTTGTTCAAGTTTGATTCGAAGGTCAGAACAATATCGATGTAATTAAGATTGCTCCGCTCCATGTCTGGCGCCCATATTTCCTTAGTCCAAACATGGAGCAACTGACAACCGCTTTTGTTTTTCATGTCGTGTTTGCAAGTATGTACCTCTCACACCGTCAAGTGTTGAACACAACTACAAATTAAGCTTCAAAACATATGTCGTTCATGACGTTCGTACGCTTGTTTACTGTTCTACTAGCCGACTCTCTCCTTATCTTTTCTCCACCTGTCCCAATTGACATAAATGAACTTTAAAGTGAGTGAGCCGGGGGTAGTTGAAGTAATTAAGCCGGTTGATATGCATGATACTGGTTTCTAGCTTCTTGCTAGCTAGCTACACAATGAATCTTCTCCACAACAATTTCCCCTATAAATTTCCAACCTGAGAGCTCTTCTATTCAGGTCTTTTTCTTCCTGTACATTTTCCTTTGTTACAATCCACAGCTTAATGGAGATCCATTTCTTTTGTATTTTCAGCTTTTTCACTGTAAGCTTTAATAATCTTTCAGTAGGCTTTGCTTTCTGATTTCAATGCTTTTTATAATGTTCCAAGAGAACTTAGTTTCCTGGGATTTAAATGCTTTTTTATGATTTAAACGAGTATTTGTACTTTGTAGCTTGCACTGGTGGCGAGCCATGCTGCTCTGACTCCTGAAGATTACTGGAACTCCGTGCTTCCAAGCACTCCGATGCCTAAAGCCATCAGTGATCTTCTACAACCTGAAGGTTGGTATATAGTACAATCTGAGAGGCCAAGAGAGGAAATGGTCTTTTAACATATTTTCCACTGAAGTAATACACTTCTGTCCTCATATTTCTTTTATCTGGAAGTTGAATGAGCATTTCCGAGTTTATGGAAAATCTCTTATCTTCTAAGTTCTACTAACTCATGTTGCTAATGATCGTGCAGACCTCAAGGATGAGAAAAGCACTTCTGTCAATGTAGGGAAGGGGGGTGTAAATGTTGATGCTGGAAAAGGAAAGCCAGGAGGTGGCACCCATGTGAATGTTGGAGGAGGCAAAGGTGTCGGGGTGGACACGGGAAAGCCTGGGAAGGGAACCAATGTCGGCGTTGGCAAAGGAGGAGTTTCTGTGAACACTGGTCACAAGGGAAAGCCTGTGCATGTTGTAGTACAACCAAAGGGAACTCCGTTCCAATATCAATATGCTGCCACGGAGAACCAACTCCATGATGATCCCAACGTAGCTCTTTTCTTCTTAGAAAAGGACCTGCAGCCTGGCACAAAAATGAATTTGCTCTTCACTAAAAACTCAAACGAAGCAACTTTTTTGCCCCGCCAAGTTGCTGAATCAATTCCCTTTTCATCTAACAAGCTGCCAGAGATTCTAAACACGTTTTCAGTGAAACCCAAATCAGTTGAAGCTGACATGATGGAGAATACAATTAAAGTATGTGAAAAGCCAGGCATTAAAGGAGAGGAAGTATACTGTGCAACATCGTTAGAGTCGATGGTCGATTTCAGCACATCCAAACTCGGAAAAAATGTCCAGGCAATATCTACAGAGGGGGGAAAAGAAACCCAGATGCAAAAGTATACCATAGTACCAGGAGTAAAGAAGATGGCGGGCGACAAAGCTGTTGCATGCCATAAACAGAACTATGCATATGCCGTCTTTTACTGCCATGAAACCAATACCACAAGGGCTTACCTGGTGCCATTGGTGGGTGATGACGGGACCAAAGCTAAAGCTGTAGCAATATGCCATACAGACACATCAGCGTGGAACCCGAAACACTTGGCCTTCCAAGTTCTCAAAGTTAAGCCAGGAACTGTTCCTGTCTGCCATTTCCTTCCCGAGGATCATGTTGTCTGGACAGCCAACTAGAATTCTGTAGGACGTGTTCACTTGTGATGGTTTGGACTGCTGCAGTACTTAATTTGAAACTTTCTTTTTTATGTACTTCGATACTAGGCTGCTACATTTAGTTACTATACTAAATGTTTGATTCTGCTATAGTCGTGTATGATGCATATGTATACAGTAATAAATATTTAATAAAATATATCATATGGTTTTTTTGTGCCGTTTTCAATCTTCAATGGCTGGGTGGTGAATCAAAGTAGTGTCTGTAAATGGTAAACCAATAGAAAGATCGTCTTGTTGCTTCTGAGCACGCCCTAAAGTTTGAGTCTCGGGCCACTGGGTCACTAGAGATTTATTTGGTTGTTAACTTTAAGACTATAAGATTAGTCGAGTTGTGTGTAAACTGGTCCGAACACCCACAATTATCAAAATAAATAAATAAATAAATAAATATATGAACTCCATGGTGTTCAATAGAAAAGAAACTTTCGCATTTTTTAAAAGAACAAATATTAGATCTCATCCACATTCATGAAGCATCTGACCAACCTCCTCTCAGGTTTTTTGTATCATAAATTTATTTATAATTCTCATTTATGGTGGAGGAAAACTATGATTATATCAACAAAACCGCTTTGGAGCGGTCGGGCTATTTTTCAGCCAACACTAGTTATATTTTGACACTAGGGTTCTTTCATATTAAGTCAAAAAAGTGCATTACAGTAGATTATTCATCTGCATGACCACTAAGCTTGACCCCTTACGTTCGTTGCTTTTTGAAGCACTTCTTCTCCTGCAGCAGTCTCCCACCATGGTAAATCCATTCGGTTGAGCAAGGAAAAATTAGAAAATTAGAAACCCGATTGAGCATATGGCAAATCCATCTCCATCTCCAACTCGCTCTTGGAGAAGTTTCTTGCGCAAGGAAAAATTAGAAAATCTTGTCACCTGCTCTGTTGCCATTGCAGTGTCTAGACTCTAAAATCTTGTACTGTTTATTTTTTAAAGCATCTCTTTTTGTTTGAAACAAACCATACTTTAACACATGCTTCTCTCTAGAAAAAAAAAATCATTTAAACTAAAAGTTGATTTTTCTCCCTGTTACAATTAAAGGTACAGTAAGCTTTGGAGACTTGTGATCTGGGTCTCTCTCTAGACTTCTTGCACAAACTTACAATTTTAAGGCATGGCAACTTGCACTTGCTGTCCATACTGACCTTCTTGGGTAGGAATTTATTTCGCTTTGTTGCCATTGAGTTTTCTTACCACCTGGCGAGGATTTATTTAGCTAGGGGCATATTCTAAATCTCTTGAATCTCCTTGGGTATGGGCAGTTTTCTCAACTTTTACCTCGCAGAGACCCAAGTGGTTGGGAGCTACCTTTTTTGCAAGGATGGTTAATGGGCCAAAGTCAAGCTGGTCTTACTTCAATTTGCCTCTAGGAGCTGGGTTTGTTTTTTGTTTCTTCTGCAGTGGGACATATGATAGATAAAGTGTTAGGCCTACGTGGAGGTCACCCATTGGAGGGCTGTTGTTTGAAGTAAACAACCTGACCGGTTCTAAGATTTACTCTTATATCAAAACTCTTAGAATATACAATAGAGCAAAAAATAAAAAAACTCAAAAATCGAAAAACCAACTAATTACTATTCCTAATAAAATCACTATTATTCAAAAAATACAAGCCTAAACAAACCAAAAACAACCCTGAATAAATAAATAAAACTTGCAACAAAGACCGCACATAGAAATGAAGTTGACAACCCTGAATAAATAAATAAAACCTGCAACAAAGACCGCACATAGAAATAAAGTTATGAAATAAATAATCGAAAGGACAAACCTCCTCTCAGGTTTGTACTGACAAATTAACGCTCATATTTCGTCCTCCAGGTCACATAAACATGCCCAAGCCAAAGGCATACCATACCCTCCACGGGCCGGAGGCAAACCTAGTGCTAGCCAAGTCTCAGAAAAGCTAGGGAAACCACCACTGCATGGAAGATTATCACATCAATCTGGTTGGTCGATATTTAAGGTCAACATACACATGATGTGCCATGATCAATTCGTTACACTCCTTGAGTTGTTTAAAATCACACGGCAACCATACTAGACAGACTGCAAACTAAACCAAACTCATGTGGAGAAGATATAACTTAAACGCATTAATGCTTCAACGTCGGGCCGTACGTGTCATATTTCATTTGCTCATGTCTGTCTTTGCAACGGAAAATGGAAAATAGGAGGCGGCCTGTCATCTCACCGGAACCTCCAATTTTGTAATAACTACCCCTACCCACCAAAGGTCACAACACTATGAATGCGATTATTAATTTTTGGAGTGCATTTCTTCGGATTTGGGATTCATGATAGGATGGACCACAGCAATTCTCACTCACTGAGCACATTTCCAAGAATAGATAAGGCCCACTTTTCCCCTAACAATGACTTAACACACAACCGAGGTCCACTTTTAAATTTTCTTTCCAAACACCAGTAACTCCTTAGCATCTCCATTGGATTCTCCATAAAATTTCCTATAATTTAGCTAAAAAGTGCATTCCCTAAAACTTTTCCCTAAATTTTACTCATCTTTAAAAAACCTTCTACATCCCATTCCTCATCCCTATCTCTATTCTATTAAAATAATATTTCTCTATTCTTTCTTTATTACTTTTTTCTCTCACTCTCATTTACAAATTTAACTACTCAATATTTTTTCTTATATTTTGAACTATTACTCTAATAAATATTTTAGATAGAATTTAAATTATTTTTAATATTTTTAAAATATTATTTTTTTATATTTTCGGAGTTATTTAAATTATTTTTAAAACTTTTATTTAAAATTATAATAAATATGAGTATGAGAGAAAATGTAGATGATTGAAATAAGAATTAATTTAATTGAAATGAATAAAATATTGATAAAAGTGATTTGGAGAATGAATAGTGGTTCCCCAAATATGGGGAACCACTATTCATTCCCTAAACATTTCCCCTAAAATGGGGAACCGGATGGGGAGGGATTTTAGAGAAAACCCTATAATTATCCTCAAATTATAGGGATGGGGGAAGAATGGGGAACCGAATGGGGATGCTCTTAGTAAATAGTTCTATATCACAATTAATTATCCCTCTTTTTCTTATTTTTTTCTTTGTATCTCTGCCTCACATTGTTTTCGGTTACCTATATAGTTGCCATATTAATTATTTTGATTAGTCCATGATCTTTTAAGTTCATGAAAAAATAAAGAAAAGGATAAATATGGGATAAGTCAATTTATTTAAAGGTGACCAAACTTAATTGGAAAGAAAATAGAAATAGATCTTACCCGTCTGGAAAACTTAAGCTTAATGATCCTTTTTTAGAGAAAATACAGCTTACAAGTACAGTTTCCTAATTAATATTAAGGTGCATTTGTATAGTGTGTTAAGATGAGATGAGATGAAAGTTGAATAAAATATTGTTAGAATATTATTAAGGGAGAGAGACAAAAAGGGAATTTGTAATCCTTATTGCCCCGCTAGGGCTGTACAATAAACTGTAAAACTCAGACCGGCCGTCGGAGCTTGAAATCGGCGGAAATCGACGTAGAATTGGTCTAACGACGGTTGAATTTGGCCAAAATCGATGTCTAGCTGTTTGGTCTCGATTTGAGCCTAGACCGGACTACCGAACCGACCGATAGTTTAAATTTTTTTTTTAATTATACATATATGAAACGACGCCGTTTGTTTCAATTAAGTGAGTGAAATGGCGTCATTTTGAGACTTAATATTTGAAAAAAATGTAAAGGAAACGGTACTGTTTAGCTTCTCTCACGGCACATGCAGCCACTTCTCTCTCTCTCTCATTGCGACGTCATTGCACGTAGGGCCACCTCCGTCACCACCAAAGACACAGACGAACCAACAAGAGTTACGCCGAGACTGATGTCGACGATTTTCTCCCCCTTCACCATATCGACACCTTCGTTTTTCACCCCTAGCCCCCATTAGGCTACCATGTCCAGTTTCTGCATTACTTTTGAGGGCGATTGAATAAGTAAATAGTTTGAATTTTATTAAATTTTGAAAAATAGGCAAAAAGTAGAATAAAAATATTATAAAATTAAAAAATTATTTGAATACAATTTTTATTTTGAAATTTGAAAAAAAGAATAATATTATTTTTTATGTTTTGTTTGAGAATTTGGAAAAATTTTAATAATTAAATGAAAATTTTAGATTTGAAATTGAAAATATTGTATTTGAGTGATCTTTTTTAAAAAAATATCTGAAAATATTTTACAATAGTTAGGCTCGTTTAGATTCAGAAAATATTTAATCTCATCTCATCTCATCTCATCATTATAACTTTTTCAAATTCTCATACAAAATATAATAAACAATTCAACTTTTTCAAATCTGAAGACAATAATAAAATAATATTCTAACAATATTTTATTCAATTTTCAACTCTCATCTTATTTCATCTCACTATCCAAACCAGCCCGTCTAGTCGTGCTTATTAGTAACTTACCAAACCGACCCTCAAAAGGATGTGCTACAAGAAGTAGCTGCATTTACAAGAGCACACGAGCTACATGAAGAGAACCACACAAGCATGATACAGAAACATCTTTGAAGCCTGTCTAGGGTGACAGCAAAAAAAAAAAATTTCTTCTGAAAGATATAAACAGTTTTATACACAGCATTCCACACTGAAAAGAAAATAGTAGATTATTTCATACAGGCATTCTGACTACAACATTAATATAAAAATAATTGAACTGATAATGTTATATATTACACTATCTTTCTATTTCTATTCTACTAATCATATTACACTCTGTTAGATGCGTCATCATTCATCAACCCTTAAAAGGAGGTGATGAACATGATTGCTCCCGGATGTGGAAAAGTGGCATACTTCATAACTCAATGCCCAATGCTGACATTTTTTTATTGCGAGGAATAAAAAAAAACTCATGGTTTTTATTTTTTCATTTATCCTTCTCAATGTGAGCATCTTTTCTTCTGAACAGCATAGGTGACATTCCAGATGATTTTGCTCCATATATTTATAGAACAGAAGCAACCCAAGGAAATATGCTTTTTCAGAGCTATGCGTGAATGGCACAACGAACACAAGCTATGTCAGTAGCTATGCCAAAACTTAGCTCCTGAGTGAGCAAATGATCCTATAAACCCTGCAGATAAAGGGTTTTGAAGAATCGTTGATGTTTTGCCTAGGCCTCATTTGAGTTAAAATTGGATCCCTTAAAACACCGACACCCATTTTGCCCCTTCAGGCTACCATCAGTTTAAGCCAAAAATCCCATCGCTAACTTCAGTGTTTCTACCAAAAAGTAATTTATGGATGCCAGTTTCCAAATGCAAGATCTGTCTGCTACGGTCCCAGGGATGTTCAAACCTCTCAAATATCTTCTTTCAAAGCAAACCTTCCCAATGACGGCCAATATAGAACAAAACTGCAACTCAAGAGATTCAACTAAGTCGTAACACCCTCTGCATGACTAGAATAGATAAGATGGCTGCCCTGTGTATAGAGAGTTAAATCTGGCACGAGAATATGTGAAGGGATGTGCTGATTCATAACTAAGAAAACTGATGATTGGCATTTAACTCGATCAAAATTAACATACTGCTTCAAATGTCCATCAATCAGCACCATTGAATGTCATGACACACTTTCTGTTTCCTTTGCCAGAATAAAACCTCCCCCTAGAATTCACGATCAGGCATAATAGCTCATCTCAAAATTGATCAGCCTGGAAGGGTTCCAAAGAACCCCACGTTCTTCCCACTTTCAGTTTGATGTGCAAAGGAACTGAAAAACAAATCATGAATAAACTACAGAAGGAACAAGTTCTCAGAATATAAAAATTGTGAACCATAGATAGCATACCAAGAAGAGGGGCAGCATTTTCCATGCTCATTTGCAACAACAATGCAGCTTCCTTTGTCACGGAAGGATCAACTTCCAGTACCAATTCGTCATGTACCTGGAGAGCAATGACAGTGCAGCTGTCAATTTTCACGAAGCACATACTGTAAAAGCAAATACCTTTTTTTTTTTCTTTTTTTTTTCTTTTTTTTTTTTATAATTGTAAAAGCAAATACATTGAGGAAGATAAAAGGATGAACCTCCATATTTATTTTTCTACTTGTTTATTCGTATATTCTGGCATTTTCAGATTGGTGGAAATACATGAAGGATGAAAAAAGTATAAAAAACAACAGAAGTAAGCAGTGTTCCCAAGTGACCTGTAATACAATTCGGCAGCGGCCTTTGAGAACTTCAAATTGTGTTGCAAGTGAACCAGAGTCAGGCTTATCAACTCCTTTGGCAATCACAGAGTAAATATTTATCATCGCAATCTTAATAATGTCGGCAGCAGATCCCTATAAAAATCCACTATTAATACATGAATATTATAACTCTACAATACATCTAAAACCCATTCCCATCCCCACCACAACTGAAAAAAGTTTTACCTGACAAATAGAATTGACAGCTTGTCTCTGGGCTTTTGATCTTTCCTTATTATTTCCGAATTTAATTTTTGACAAGAAACGCTTTCTCCCTCGAGGGTTTCAACATATCTAGAACACAAATGTGCTTAGATAAGTAACAGCTTGTATTACACAAACAGGAAGATAGACATGCCATTTAGAGCAAACATTTAACGCCAATTACAAGGTAAATGATAAATGAAAGAACATGAGTTGTTGTTTGATAACTAGGAAGTTAAAAAGATATAACTCTTGTCAATCTTCAAAGTCATCAGTTTAAATGAAGGAAAATAACCAAACGAAAGGAAATTTCTAAATTCCCAGTCCATTGCTTGCGTTATCTTTATCCTTGTTTAAGAATAGTGATGAGCAAGAAGAAATACAAGAAAATATCCTCACCCTTTCTGACGGCAAGATGCAATCGCTTCATGGAGCCAAGAAGCAACACCAGGAAAAGAACTTTTAAAGCTTTGGATTTTTTCTGCAGCTTCTCCCAAGCTACAATGCAGTTGTTCTGCGAGGGTGTTCACACCCATTCCATAAAGAATGCCATACACCAATCTCTTAGTCTGGTCTCGTTCATTGGAGTCAACAGAATCATCAGGTTTCCCAGTCCATTTTGCAGCTATCATAGTAAAAACATCCCCATGCGGCTTACTAAGGAGTTCAATTAGTGAGGAGTCTTTAGAAAAGTGTGCCATCAGCCGCAGTTCTATTTGAGAATAATCTGCTGTTAACAGTAACCAGTTATCCTGCAATAAAAATTAGGAATGAAATAAACCAGAATGTAATACAGACTTGGAAATTATTCCCTGCCCCCTCCCCCAACCTTGCCCCAATGCAAAAACCCAAGTACACTTTTTGTATTAAGTAATAATAATCTTTATTAAAAAGTTCAAAAGTAACAATCCAAGTACACAAAAAGCATATAAGAGAGACACTATCTAGAAGTTTGGATACACACTGTACTTATGTTGCATCCCTTTGCCTTTTTAATTAAATTGGCTCGTCAATAAAAAAAAATGGAGCAATTTGAAGTGAATCTGACCATAAACACATATAAACAAGATCATTACCTGTGTAGGAACAAAAAAATCACGAGCATTAATTCTGTAAGGCTCAGTGCTGCTGTCATCACCATCTTTATCCTTGTTCATTTTGAAGTCAACCACATGCTCAACACACTGCAAAATTCAAAAAATAATAACAATGAGGATGTATTAAAAAAAAGGATTACAATAATAGTTCATTACACTAGTTTTTAAATTTAACTTAGCAAAAAGAAGAAAATGAGGGAGAACAAATCAAACCTGAAGATTAGGTTCCTCCATTGAAAGCCGACCTGTTGCTGTTGACGTTTGGAGCCAATGACCATGAAGTGTGTACCTATGCGTCCTCACTGATAGTCGAGCCATTGAACAAATTGATCCCAATGTGCAGTTTAGGAGCTTTGCCAATGTACGGTGCTCTTTAATGACTGGAATAATAGGATGCTCGTGCCTGAAATGAAATCACATCCGGTTGGTGGTTGGTATGCATAGCTTAGCAAGTGTGAGATCGGCCAATGAAAATCCTACATTCCAGAATGCTATGTGCATAATATAGAGAAATACATGTGTATATGAGATGCAAGCAGAGCAATAGAAAAATTCAAGACATATCATATACTAAAATTAAGAAGGCTCTAGCGTGTGCTTTCTCTGTTATACACACTCAGCCTAAATCTGGAACAATCATTGAACAAGAATTTCTATCACTTTGAGCCTTGCTATCCAAAGGAAAAACTTGAAAGGAAAATCAGCAAGTAGAATAAAGGGCATGCAGATACATATTACCCTGAATAACATGTCATCAGTACCATGTAAACATGTGCTTTTTTTTCACTTATTTGCCAAAAATAAAAAAGTGCATTTTAAACCATATAAACCACAGTTGGACCTCCTTCAACACCAATAACCTTATTAAAATCTGCATCAACCAGAAACTTCTCCACATCAATAAAATTCTTAGTACTTACAAAATAAGCACAACACTGCATTATAAAAAGGGACAAAATTTTAAGGATTCAGGAAGAGAGAAATTAATACAATTTCAACAGGCAAGGATGCACTACAACTCATCTATTAAATGTAAAATGCTTTCTAGAAGAATTTTTTTTTTTTTACAACTAAGATGAGTTTAATTAATGATCAAGAGAAGTAAGAAAGGCAGAGTCAAAACACAGGGGGGTACACAAAAAAACACACCTATTGAGAGAGAGAAAAAAGAGCAAGAAAGTCCAGGAAAGTAAATTTTGAGAGACGAAGGTTGGCTGCCATCCAGTGCTGGTGTACTAAAAAAGAGTGCCTTAAGGCCTTCAATATTCCTTGCTATATTGTCAATACTTTGGCAATTTCTTTCCCTCCATATGCACTACATCAAACAACTCAGGATCATCTTCCACAAGGTCTTACCGTGCTGGCTCACAAACTGCCCCTTCCAGCATGCAAAGAGATCTTCCACACTTCTTGGCATCACCCAATTAAGCCGTAGCAAGTTGAAAAATAACTTGCTATAATGTGCCAGCTACGTCTCATTGTAATAAAAGATAACCCACGGATTCCCCATCTCACTTACAGAGCCGTGACCCAAGGATTTAAGGCTAATTATATGAAACTATTGTCTCCAAGCACTCACAAATTTTCTCAGTTACTACCTGCCCTTTTTTTTTTTTTTTTTTTTATGTTGGGGAACCTCTCCAAGGCAAGGGCCCTTCGGACCCACCCCTGCAGAGTAAACCCCGGTCCCGTGCACCGCACCCTCGGAAGCTTCCCTACACGGAACTAGTTAAATCGCTGACTTTTCACCAGGGGGTGTGACCTCAAAGGATTGTTTGCACCCATAAGGTGTTGAACCTTAGACCTTGAAGGGAGTGATACCCCAAGATGAAACACTCGGTAACATCGCAAAGGAAGTTTCATAGCACAAGGTAAAATATCTTAAAAAACCTCCCCTCATATTGCTTGCAGCCACCTCTACCTTCTTGAGAACACATTCTTTCCTCACTCACCTTTAATGATATCGATGCATTAGTCTCAACATCACCAGTTTGTAACAAGCAACTATTGAGTATGCCATACCTTTCTTGCCTAACATTTTATATACAGCGTGGCATAGCTGTTTTACAAATCTTTTCCTTTTTTGATAAGTATTTTACAAATCTTTTCCTCAACTAATAATTTACAATCTGATGATTGAAAGAAGAGGGAAACATATACATGCCCAAGAAAATTGCATATATTCTAGGATAGCTCTTCACTAAGTGTTTTCATACGTCCTTGGGCTTCGCTTATTTCTCTATTAGTATGAACAAATTTTCCTCTTACTTATAAAAATAATATATATTTCAAGGAAATTATCAACAAAAAAATATATCTAACTAGGTGTATGCTCTTGTATACATCCCGTGCACTCAGGTGTTGCCTAGTCTTCTACTATTATAAAAATAAATAAAAAAAATAAAAAATTTACTTATCAAGAAACCATTTTTTTGATAGGTAAAATAAAGTTTTTATTAATAAAAGAAACAGGCATAGCCCAAGTATACAAGGAGTATAAAAAGGAAACATATTAGGAATTGCTACAAGAAAATCATGAAAACTAGCCCATTGAAATCAATGACAATTGCCCAACTGAATAAAGTATTGAAGAAAAATCTCGTTAACGTCCACTGGACATTCCTGATCTTCAAAGTACCAACCATTTCTCTCCAACCAAAGACACCACATAAGACATAGGGGAATCATTTTCCACACAGCAGCTATTCGAAGGCCTCTCTAGCAAGCAAGTAGATCCGCCACCCTTCAACACATAACCCATACAAAACCAGTCCTGTTGAAGATATCATTCCACAAAATCCCAGCCACCTCACAATCTAATAATAAATTATCCACAGATTCCCCATCTTTCTTAGACATGTAACACCTATCAGTACAATAAGTCCATGTTTCCTCAGATTATCTATAGTAAGGATTTTGTCAAGAGCAGCTGTCCAAACAAAGAAAGCTACCTTAGACAGAACCTTACATTTCCGATTATGCTTCCAAGGAAAAGGATTGTGGGTCTGGACTATTAACACCTTGTACAAAGATCGAACCATGAATCTCCTACTCCCATTATGAAACAAAATAACCCTATCCACCATACCGTTCATCTCCAGGAAAGGTTTTCTAAAGAAATATAATGCTTTTGACTTCTTTGATAATGCCGCCGTTACCTGGAATTGCTTCAACAGAGTAATACTCCAACAACATTTAAGGCAAGCAAGTGACAAACAAGTCAATAGCATATATAAATTTAAGCTTGTTGGCCTTACAAAGATACCCTAAATGGTTCTAACAACATAGGGTTGAAGATTTTACCCCAACAAATTCAAGTCTTATATACCATCGATTCTAATAAACACAATGGACAATGAAAATTCATATGCATCACTATATGAACACCGATGCAGGTTTTATGTATGGCCAAAGCAAGCACTTTCCAAATCAACCTTGATGTATATGAGACTGATCCTCAAAAAGAGTAACTCAGTTTATGAAAAACAAAGATGAACTCGACTGCTTTGAATAGTTACTTGGAATAAACACCCTCCACCTAGAAGGATTGTTTTTCCTTTCTATTTCACATAGTAGTTGAAAATAAAATAGAAAGAAAAAGAATAGAGAAGCACAAAAGAGAGTTTCCTTCTCTTCCAGTTTTCTTATTTATACTAAGGAGGGGCAAATGAGTACATTCAATAAATTGTACAGTAAATGGTACAGTACAAGTAAGGAAATAGACAACTCTCAACACTCCCCCTCAAGCTGGTGCAAAGATATCTCTCATGCCCAGCTTGCCCAGAGTTGTTTGAAACATGTTGCTAGTATCTCCTTTTGTTAAAATATCTGCCAACTGATCTCCTATCTTTACATAAGGGGTACAAATCAATCTTGCACGCAGCTTCTCCTTGATGAAATGTCTATCAATTTCAATATGCTTGGTTCTATCATGTTGCACTGGGTTATGTGCAATGCTGATTGCAGCTTTGTTGTCACAATACAATCTCATAGGTTCTGTAGTGTCATCCTTCAGCTCCTTGACCAACAACTTCAACCATAGTAACTCACATATTCCATGTGCCATAGCTCGAAATTCAACTTCTGCACTTGATCTAGCAACCACTGATTGTTTTTAACTACGCCATGTCACCAAATTTCCTCCCACAAATGAACGATAACCTGAAGTAGACCTTCTATCCTCCACTGATCCAGCCCAATCTGCATCTGTATATGCTTCTATTTTAAAGTGATTATGCTTAGAAAACAGCAAGCCTTTCCCTGGTGATGACTTTAGATACTTAAGAATCCGATAGACTGCATTCATATGAGACTCACGTGGTGAATGCATAAATTGACTCACCATACTAACTACATAGGCAATATCTGGACGGGTGTGTGATAGATAAATTAACCGACCAACCAATCTTTGATATCTGCCCGTCTACCATAGTTCCTTCAGCATCTTCTCCCAACTTAGCATTCGGTTCTACTGGATTATCTACTGCCTTGCATCCAAGCATTCCAGTTTCCTCAAGAAGATCAATGACATACTTTCTTTGAGAGATAAAAACCCCATGCTGAGATCGTGCAACTTCAATACCTAAGAAATATTTTAAATTTCCAAGGTCTTTTATCTCAAACTCACTGGCCAAGTATTTCTTCAGTTTCTTCACTTCTTCATCATCATTTTCAGTTATCACAATATCATCAACATATACAATAAGTGCAGTCATCTTACCTGATGGTGTATGCTTAATGAATAATGTATGATCTGCTTGACTCTGCTTGTAGCCACATTTCTGCACAGCTTGGAAAAATCTTTCAAACCATTCTCTTGGAGACTGCTTCAATCCATATAGATCTTTTCTTAGTTTGCAAACTTTACCCTTGGCCTCAGGAAACTCAAGGCCCGGGGGAAGTTCCATATACACTTCCTCTTCCAAGTCTCCATGAAGAAACGCATTCTTCACATCAAATTGATAAAGTGGCCAAGTCTCATTTGCTGCCAAAGAGAGCAAAACCCGAACTGAATTCATCTTTGCCATAGGCGCAAATGTCTCTTCATAGTCTATCCCATAGGTTTGTGTGAACCATTTTGCTACTAATCTTGCCTTTAGTCTATCAACAGATCCATCAGGCTTGAGTTTTGGTGTAAAAACCCACTTAGATCCCACAACCTTTTTTCCCTTAGGTAAGAGAACCACATCCCAAGTTTCATTCTTAACCAGGGCTCTCATCTCTTCTTGCATCGCCTCTCTCCACTTTGGGTCACTAAGTACATCCTGTAAATTTTTTGAAATAGACACAGAGGACAAATTGGAAATAAAGGTACGAAATGAAGATGACAAGTTTTGGTAAGAGACAAAGTTAGAGAGCGGATGCTGGGTACAAGATCTGACCCCTTTACGTTGTGCAATAGGTAAGTCTATATCATGAACAATAGGAGTTGAGGAGTCTGGGATAGACAAAGAATTACCTGATTCCGGGTTGGATGACTGGCAAGTAGATGAGGTGTCAGTCTTACTATTCTGGCGTCGTGAGTAGACTCTCAGTTCTACACCTGGTGGTTCACCCAGCTTATCAATATGTGGCTCTAGATCTGGATCTTGCTCTTGCTGTTGGTTTTCACAAGGTAAAGGTTGCTGTTGGTTTGTTGGTTCAGCCTGGATAAATGTCACTAACGGATCTACAAATGACTTCTCTTCGTCACTCTCATTCTCCCCCTGAAGAGAAGTCTGAGGGGAAGAAAAATAGGATTGAGTTTCGGAGAAAGTGACATCCATAGTGACAAACCTTTTTCGCGATGGTGGATGATAGCACTTATACCCTTTCTGAGTGGGAGAATATCCTAAGAAGATACATTTGAGAGATCGAGGATCTAATTTACCACGAGCAGACCCATGAACATGAACAAAACAAATACAACCAAACACTTTTGGAGGCACAGTAAACAAGGAAGAAGACAATGAAGGTAATAGAACTTCCGTAGGTGTCTTAGAGTTCAAGACACGAGATGGCATTCGATTTATAAGATAGGCTGCTGTAAGAAGAGCATCACCCCAATAAGATTTTGGAACATGCATGGAAAAAAGTAAGGCACGAGTGACCTCTAAGAGATGCCTATTCTTCCTCTCAGCAACACCATTTTGCTGTGGAGTATTAACACAAGTAGTTTGATGAATGATGCCATGCTCATGGAAGAAACCTTGAAGATTATCAAACATGTATTCGCCTCCGTTGTCAGAACGAACAACTTTAATAGAGGTATCAAATTGGGTTTAAACCATTTTGTAAAAAGTTTGAAAAACGGAAAACACCTCGCTTTTCTCCTTTAATAGGTAGATCCAAGTAGTACGAGAGAAATCATCAATGAAAGTGACAAACCAACGAAAACCAGATAAAGAAACAATACGAGAAGGACCCCAAACATTACTATGAATAATAGCAAAAGGTTCTAAACTTCTATTATTATTAGTAGGAAAGGACACACGATGATGTTTAGAAAGTTCACATGTCCCACATTTAAACTGAGAGACACCAGAAAACAAATCGGAAAAAACATGTTGTAATAAGGAAAAAGAAGGGTGCCCTAATCTTTGATGCCAAAGCCATGCCATAGCCATAGAGTCGTGAATGCGGGTGGTATGATAAGCCTGTTTGAGCTGTCCAGGTGTCTTGATCTGTGAATCCAGATAGTAAAGACCATCCCTCAAGCTACCACTACCAATCATCCTCCCCGTTGTTAGGTCCTGAAAAAAACACTGGTTAGGATAAAAAATCACTCGACAATTTAAGGCTAAAGTAATTCGGGCGATGGAGAGAAGATTATTTGTAAAATTGGGAACATGTAAAACATCTGAAAGAGACAGAGACTCAGTCACTGGAATTGAACCCTTACCAGACACAGAGGATAGGGATCCATCAGCAATTCTAACCTTATCCCTGCCTGAACAAAGATGATATGAAGCAAAAGAAGATGATAAACCAGTCATATGATCGGATGCCCCTGAATCAATTATCCAGGGATCATTATGTTCAATGGATGATGCACTTAGGGATGTGGCTAAATTACCTGAGTGGGCAAAGGAGGAGGATGCAGTGGTGGATGAGTCCAGCTTAGACATAAGCCCACGGAGTATGTCTACTTCTTCCTTGTTAAGCCCTCCAGTGTCTGAAGTAGAAGGACCAGGCATAGACATAGTAGGTGTAGAGTCCACAGTCAAAGTGTGATTAGCACGAGACCTAGTACCACCACCAAAGCGACCTCCTCTACCTCTCGTAGGACGACCATGAAGTCTCCAACAAATCTCTCGAGTGTGTCGTGGCTTATTGCAGTGGTCACAAAACATCTTATCCTTCTCACTTGTAATGTCGACATTTTTTCCCCCATCACGGCCCCTAGTTGGCTTATCAAGACGCTGAGTAACAGTAAGCAGAGCAGATCGATCATGGGGAAGAGAATGAAACATCACACCACGACGACTCTCCTCATTTTGAACATAAGAGAAGACCTCCCGAAGAGGTGGTAGAGGATCCTTTCCGAGAATCTGAATCCGAACTGAATCATACTCTTCATTCAACCCTCCAAGGAAAGCATAAATGCGTTCCTCTTCTAATATCTTCCTGATTTTCACAAAATCAGCAGTGCACTCTGTCTGAAAATTCTGATAGTGATCCACTTCTTGCCACAAAGCTCGTAGTTGATGAAAGTAAGCAGTCACAGATAACTCACCTTGGGTCATCCCGTGAATTTGTCGCTTTAATGCATAGACTTGAGCTGCATTCCCTTTCTTTGCAAAGGTTTGGGCAGCTGCATCCCACACCTCTTTTGCAGTGCGAAAAAGTAGAAAACCATTACCAATATCAGATTGCATAGAATGTAGTAACCAAGACATGATTGTAGAATTTTCAGCTTCCCATCTATCATAAGCTGGATCATCCAGCCCTGGTTCGGGAATCTTGCCATTCAGATATCCTATCTTCCCTCTACTCTTAATATACAAGAGTGCAGATTGAGACCAAGGCAAATAGTTGAGCCCGTCTAATTTCACAATTGATATTTGGAGGGTTGGATTTTCATTCGAGTAGACCACTTGGGTTTCTACTTTACTGGTTTGTGCTTCACTCTTTGGATCAGCCATAGAAACCAACCAAATAGCTCCACCTTTTTATTCTTTTTTTTCTTTTCTTTTTTTCTTTTTTTTTTTTTTTTTTTTCAGAAAACCTAAACTGCAGGTTGTTTAGCCCCCTCATAAACTGCAGGTCGTTTAGCCCCTATTCTGCTTCACGGTAAACGACATGTCGTGTAGCTCAATAAAGAAGAATGGAAAAACGACAGGTCGTTTTTACCTCGTTTGAGTCTTCTTCTCCGAGCCTTCTGTGTCGAGTTTCCTGTTCATCCAACCCGAAAAACATCACAGCGAGCTCCTCTGAGCTTCTCGAATCTTCGACTCCAGATCGTGCCAGGCTTCTTGAGATCGCGCCGAGCTTCTCGAGGCTTCGATGTTGTGGGTTGCCGACGTGCCGTGACCCTCTGTTAGACCCCCACGAAAAGTCGCCTCCAAAGTTGCCGCACATGTCCTAGCCATGTCGGGGACATGCCCCTTGATCATACCACGAGCATGCCTTGGCCCGTGTCTTGTCACACACGGGGCGCCCAGCATGCCCATGGTCCGGCCACATGCATGCCTTGGCTCGTGCCTTGACACGCACGGGGCGCCCAGCATGCAGGCCATGCTGATTAGATCCCACATAAAATCACACACAGATCGCTCGAGCGGGGTGTCGAGCGAGTGTCGAGCGGAGCTCTCGGGTTGAATTCGCTCGAGCGGGGTGTCGAGCGAGTGTCGAGCGGAGCTCTCGGGTTGAATTCGCTCGAGTGGAGTCGAGCGGAAGGTCGAGCGAACAATGGCTCGAGCGGACTGTCGAGCGAAGTTCGAGCGGATCTCTCTGTATGTTTTCGCTCGAGCGAAGTCGAGCGGAGGGTCGAGCGAACCTTGGCTCGAGCCAAGGTCGAGCCACAGTCAAGCCAACCCTCAAAAAGGGTATTTTCAGCATGAGAACAAGCCCAAATTCGACCCCATGCACCACCTTAGCCATGTGGTCCATACCACTATCCTTATTTATGTTATTTTAATTATTTATTCCTTTTATTTCTTTTATTGCAAAGGGACCTTTTGGGGGTTTCCAAGTTGTAACCTTATAAATAGGACCTTAGTCATTGCTTTGACATCTTTTGACAATAGCCTTTGTGGACTAAGTTGTTCTTGAGATCACCTTCGGTGCATAGCACTTGGGCTCTTTGGGGTGCAATTCGTGAATCCCTAAGGAAAGGATCACACTTTGCAATTCGTGAATAAGTGTGATCCATTCTATCTATCTTATGAGTATTTTTCCTTTCACTCTCTTGTTCTCCATTTAATTCTTATTGATCTTGTTAGTTTATGTTCTTGTTCATACATTGTTCATCCATGTTCTTGTGAGTTTCGGCCCACAAGTATTTCCCAACATCCATTTGATCCTTCTACCCTAGCATAATTTGACCACCACTTGTTTGCCCTACCTTCCATAAATAAACCAAATCCCAAAATACCCTTCTTACCATCCATTCCCTCCATAACCGAAATCCCTACTTTCCATACTAGTCCAAATTCAAATTTTGGCTATCCAAGCCTTATTTGAATTAGTCTAGCTGCCCACTCCCCTTTCCATATTAGAGTTTCCATATTGGAAACCCTAGTTGACTCACTCAAACCCCCTTGGCCAGCCAACAACCTAATCCTAGTCAAATCCCAAGTTTTTAGGAAACTTTCCTAAAACTCTCACTTGCCCATTTGACCAAGCTTTGGCCGCCCATCACCCTTGCCTATCTCCAAACCCTAATTCATCTTACCACACAAACCCTAGCCGCCCATCATCACTCATCCAAACCCTAAACCCTAATGCAAGTGGCGCCAACCCTAGCTCACCCTAGTGCCGTGCACCACTCCCCATTGTGATCTCACACTTAGCCACTTTTCACACTTCCCATACACTTCCCATTAGCCTAAACACTAACCTCACCGTACCCAAAGTGCCACCATAGCCAACCTTGAGCGTGAACCAAGCAAGTGAAGGACTTGGAGTCGGTCAACCAAAGGAGCCTATTGCCGAAGAGGACTTAGTGTTTAGGGACTTGACCGGGGTCCCTAACACCCTCTCTCGACGCGACAATCAGACAGGGGAAAAGAAAGCTTCGAACTCTAGATACGATGATCAGAGAGGAAACAGATAACTTCGCATCTTTAATTCCACTCCAGTAACACCACTACTAGACCGATCTCATCATCCCAACTCCAGATCTCATCATCTTCGCACCTTCGTTTTTTTTTTTTTCTTTTCTTTCAGAAATCACTACCACACTACCAAGTATCCTCTATTCAAAAAACTTGGTCAGTGGGGTTCCCAGACGATTTCAATTAGACCCATGACACTGTTTGATGCTAACCTAACCTTAACAGTCCAAGATCGCTCTGATACCAAGTTGAAAATAAAATAGAAAGAAAAAGAATAGAGAAGCACAGAAGAGAGTTTCCTTCTCTTCTGGTTTTCTTATTTATACTAAGGAGGGGCAAATGAGTACATTCAATAAATTGTACAGTAAATGGTACAGTACAAGTAAGGAAATAGACAACTCTCAACAATAGTCCCATATTGTTTCTCCATTTCAAATAGTCAAATATCTTATTCATCACACTACCCAGAAGTGCCACCTTCACTATTTTAGGAATATCTCTAATTCCACAACTTTGAATAAATGATCTTCAAAATATTTTCTTTGAAGAGGAAAATCTCTATCAGAAGGGGGCTTTTTTCCTTTGTGTCCTGATTAAGTGTAGAAGATGGATCTAACCCTACCTAGGTGTTTCTCTTGTATACGACCATGGACTTTGCTATGCCCAAAAAAGTGTAAAAGATGGAGGGAGCATAAAATATTACAGGATCCAATTACCACATAAAAATTCATCTTTAGATAGGAAATGAGACATAACAGGAACAAAATATCTCTAACATTACCTTAATAAATCCAAGCAATGCTTGTCAGTACTTGGATGTTGCTTTCCCATATTGTGCCCCTCTGGTATGGGAAGCTTCAAGTGCCCATACAGCACATTTGCAATATCTGCTGCTGTATATAATGAAAATGTCATGCCAGCAAGCTTATAAGCTTCCTTCTCAAGATGCCTCAGCTTTTTCGCCAACACATTACGTGCCTGGAGGCATCCGTCCATGTCAACACCTATTCCCCAAAGCTCCATGTCTGCAAGAACATTAACCTAACACACACACAAGCATATAAACATGAATACTTTAAGCATCTAGTCAATGGAAGACTGCATCTTTTCCACAAATTGGTTAGATGGTTCCAAGGACGATGACTTTCTATTACATTCCTGGCCCGAAGTGGCTAAAGCAGATTTTCATACATAGCTTTGCATGTTTGAAAAAAAAAGGATGAAGAGATTTTTTTTTTTTGATAAGTAAAATATATAAATATAAACAAAAAGGATGAAGAGATTTATAAAGGTAAAAAAATCATTGAAAAAAGGATGAAGAAGAATGGTGCGATTTACATGCTCCAAAACTATCTCATCATGTAGGTACCTAAGACAAGACACATCAGAAAGTCTGAATGCCTCAGATAACAGATCTCCTCTAGTTTGTAGCAGAGAGAAAAAGATAACTTTTTGCTAAGTAGAGAAAAAGATAACTTACCAATGGGGTTTCTATATTCATGAGGGCTTCAATAAGCTCTTCGGAAAGAAGCAACTTCCAGAGTACAGAACATAAAGCTCGTGTTTGTGCAACCCGACGGCAGCAACCATTATGTGCAGCCCTTCGCATCTGATTCTTCCACCTCCCACTCTGATTAGCAGTTGCTGCAGCCTCGCTGGATAACCGTTTCTTAACTTCCTATTTGTATCATGATCACAGCTTTGTAAGGCAGTTCAAGAAATGATGAACACCATAGTACTATTAGTTAAATAACAAGACTCAAAATTTTCGAACTCATTTGGCCCTAAGAAATTAAAAAGTAAAAAGTTCTCGGCATTGTGAAAACTAAAAACCTCATCTGTTCCAAAACTAATCAAAATATGATTCCTCTAATTACCTTCTCCAGGTTTGGGTTGGAGCTTCTCTCCTCATCAGGCCAAAGGATCCATGTGACAATGGACATGTCAATTCCATCATTAATATTAACTGGAGACAACAATAAGTATGAGTTGTCTATTAGTTCAAGGCCCATGTTTTTCCCAGCAAGATCTGAACCAAATTTCTGAACTAATACTGCAGGAATTTTAAGAACCTGAATTTGAACTTTTAGATTCCAAGTAAATTTTCTAACACTTCTTTTTCCCAATATTGCACGAATCCTATTCCATCTTCGTTCAACTATCTCCGTCCAATTCTCAGGAAGTGAAACACTACTCTTATCACCAGATATACACATGGATGAGTAATCCTCTCTTCTTTTGTCAGACCACATTAGATCCTTAGGCAAATTGACATAGTATACAGGAGAATTTTCCCAACAAGTGGCTATGCCGTGTATTTCAAATGGGGCAACAGAGTTCACATCCAATCTTTTGTTATAATGGACATCAAAATAGAATTCCTGTGCAGTCTCCCAGAGGTCTAAGAAGGAATCAAATCCACCAGGAGTATTAATTGCATTGATAGGGCCTTTCCCACAAACGCTATTCTTAATGCCAAGAGACAAAATGTTGTGTGGTTCTGGTACTCCACAATGAAGATACCCATCACCTATCCTGGAAATGGCACTAGGTTTTTTTAAATGAATAGAGGCTGTAACGTCTGCACTTTTGGTATTACCAACAGTAGCATTCAGTTCAGCACCACTGGTTACAGAACCTTCAACTGGTACCGCAGAAGTTTCTGTACCAAAGTTACAGTGTACTGCAGCTGTTGAGTTTACTTCTTCTGAAGCCAACAAATCGATATCTGATCTTCTTATTAACTTCTCTCCTTCACTTTCCGAAGCGACTTTATCAGAATTGTCATTTTCTTCCATGGAAGGCTTGGAGGAAATATGATTCATGTGCTCCACCACATCAAAATTACTGCTAGTGTCAATTCCAAAAGATGTGGTTGCAGCTCCTTGCCTCACTTGATCGCCAACGGTAGTTGATATTAAGGGTCGAGAAAAGTGTGGAACGTTAAATCCCAGTGATTTAAAAGCCGAGAAAGCAACCGCCCTTGCTTCTTCAGCCTTATCCAGGACAATTTTGCGTGCACCATTTTTAATCTTCTTGGCTACTCCCAGTTGTACACGTCTTTGTGCTGAACCTTCTAACATTCATATCGCTTACTTGTCAGTATTAAATATATACATAAAAAATAAACCAGTTTTTATAGGTGATAAAAAAAAATACATGTATGGATTTGATATTTTGATAAGAGATTAATTGTAGGAGAACAACTTAATCTGGAAGCAGGATATGAACGATAAGAGCATTCAGGGGTATAAAGCATAAACTATACCACCACTAATAAAGAGGCACAAAAAGAATCTATTTTGAAAATTTTTAACCATATTGGAAACAGAAACAACAGTACAAACAGCTGTAAAGCCAGGGATTAAATAGAACAGTATTTTGTTATTCTTATCCTCTCTCTCGATTTTCCTTTTTTTATTTAGTAGCAGATTAGTTATATAATCGTATCCTCACTTTTATAGAAAGTGTGATTAGTGGGGCAATAGAGCTCCAACCATCATGAATAAGGTACAATCAGGACACCTCCTGCACAACAATCAACGCATCATGCAACCTAATAAACAAAGTCAACCACATAGTACTCAATGGGAAAGATTATCTGCAAACGAAGAAAGACTACGAGAGTGTAAAACCTCAGATTAAAGAATCTTGTTGTGATGGGCACAACAAGATTACAACTGCTTCCAACATATAAAAAAAAGGCTGATGATAATCATGAAAAATAACGATATTGAGAGTCCAAAAGAAAGCAGTTCATCTAACATATGAGACTCCACACACAAATTTTCCAATAACCAACTCTGCATCAGTTATGTCAAGCAATCTCATTAATAAACATCAAATCAAATACTGCTTAAGTTCTAGAAGATCCTGTGGTTTAAAAATTCAGTACAGAACATAGATGTTTTCATGCATCACATGTAAATTATAACTATTAACTAAAGAAATCGTATGCCGAAAATGTCTGGTATCACCTTGTGCAGCCCATGAAGAAGATTCAAAAAGAGCTTTGACAATTTCAGGAATGGAGGCTTCTGCAATTGCTAGAGGTGTACGCAAGCCAGCTTTGTAAAGTGATCTTGCTCGAGAACCCTAAAGTCAAATGTAGAATAGTCAATCCCTGACCATTTAAAGAATGCTCCTATTAAAAATCAAACATAAAAAAACCAATCCCAGATTACTACAAAAGCCACTGGCGAGGTTCTCCTCAATGCATAAACAAAAAGAAATTTGACAAAAGGGGGTACCTTAACATATGGAATTGAAGTAAGCTCTACAATTTCTGCTCTTACTCCAAATGAAACGCGATTTTGGAACTTGGCAACCAAGCCTTCCAGATCGTGCCATCCAAGTCTCTCACAAAACATGGTAACCATAGATGCAAACCTTCCTGCATTCTCTTGTAAGGCTTGCACCATTCCTCTAGCCACTTTAAAAGCTTCACAAACCTCCGCCACAGGAACTTCCTTCACCCCAGATTTTTTTTTTAAAAAAAAAAAATTGTATTTAGCAAGGTGGGGAAAACCAAAAATAAATAATGAATTAGAATATCCCTCCCAGATAAAGAGGAATTAGAATCATATCTAGGTGACCAAACAAATAGATATGCAATCCATACAAAAATCATGGAAGATAGACTACAAGATAGAATTGCACATTATCCAAAGTCATAGTCAAATAAAAAATTCACAATCCTCATAAAAAAATGCAATACAAAATATTGGGGTTGCTTACATTCACAGATTGGGGAAAAGTAAGAAATAGAATAGACACCTGCACTAGTCTTGATAGGATCAGTGCAACATAGAAACGTTTACACACTCGTCGCATTTGATCATCTGAAAGGATTGAACTGTTTGTGACCGCAAATTTTTTTCCATGTTTGCCTTGCAACCTTTTCAAATCTCTTGGCTGATTTGAAGAACGCATAGGTGCACCATGCGCCATGCGCATTAAAAATGGTTCCACTACTCCAACTCTATTGCCAACTGACTGCATTTTATGCAATTAAGAAAAGAAATTAAGAGATTCAAAATTCTATTAGATTCACAAAAAAATAAACAACGAACTCCATATGCTTGTATTTTCAATTGTACAGGTAAATGCAAAGCTAAAAGCTGTAGTCGGGGGACATAAGTCAAGTCAAAGTTTCACATACAATATTAGTGTGATTATGAAGATTGATTTGGAAAAAGGACATACACATGTAATCATGAAGAAAGAAACCACGCTATGTATTGATTTCAAGAAATTGGAAAATCTAGAGTTGCTCTTAAAAAAACCCACAATTTGCCAGTGTCCCCAGAGACACCCAATTAAAGAGGTCAATCTTTTCAAACTCCTCATGGTATTCACAGCACCAAACAGCCCATGCGGTCACCTTTCAATAATGCTAGGGAAAAAAGCAACAACAAAAAAATCATAATATACATTCAGACTTGCCTATAGTGATGCCAGAAAGCATCCCATATCTAACAAAGCAGTTACTCAACTCCAACCAGTCTCTAATAACATTCCAAAATATGAACCACAAAAGAGTTGTTCATAGTGAAGTTCTAATTCAAAGTCACAGAGGCACAGTGTTTGATGAGAAGCAGAACATCCAAATATAAACAAGAGTCACTGATTTTTTTCATGTGGGTCCCAAATTTAACCATTGTTTCAAATGGAGTGCGCGAGGCTTGCACATTCTAGGACTATATCGAGCATTACTCAAAAAGAATTACCTGGTCAAGAGCAGATAATTCCATGAACCGCTCATAGTATAGTTCCCAATCTGGCTCAACGTCAACATTAATTGGTGTTACTAAGTAAACTAAATGCAAGTCAGATGCAAGCACAAATCCTTCTCTTGCCCTCGAAAGATCATCCAGCACAATCTAGGAGACCAAACAAAAGTTTATAGTAAATCTCAACTACAATTTTCTGTTCCAACAATTACTTAAACCAACATTACTTTTGCACAGACAGTGAAAGAATAGTTTGGAAATCAAAAGGGAAATAAAGGTGCAATTTTTACAAGAGATTCTTCTGGGCAGAGAGAACTGCCAAAAGCTGCACGCCCAAGGGGTGTGGTGCTATATAACTTGGTATCTTCATTCCATTCAAGAAATTTACTGTGGCATAACCACCGAAGAGATTCCTGGGCTGATTTCACTACATCTTGAAATGGCTTGGTGGAATTGAGAAGAGTACACCTAACATATCGATGAATATCGTTAGCAGTTTGAACAATTCCGCCGGCCACAACTTCTAAAATAGCATGAGTCATTCCATTCACATCTTCAGACAGACAAGAATGCAATGGTGGACAGGTTTCATTAAGAAGTCCCATAATTCTTTTGATCTCTTCCGGTTTGCAAATTAGTACCTGAATGGGTAAATTATCAGGAAAAAGATCAACAAGTTAAGATAAAAGCAGTGATTTGACTTCACCAAAATATGCCCAAAAAATAATGAAAATAGAGGAATTAAAATATAACAAAAAAATGGTAACAAACAAGCATTAGTGAAATTAACAACAAACAAACTAAAACATTAAAAAAAGAACAGTAATCACCACAGGAAAACAATACAAAAAACAGGAACTACATAATAAAACTTACACTTTCCCCCTGTGTATCTATTCCAGTCCGACCAGCCCTGCCAGCCATCTGTTTGTACCTTGTCCCATCGATAAAATCACGACCGATCCTGGGTTGTCGGAAAATGACCCTCCTAGCTGGCAGGTTAACCCCAGCAGCTAAGGTAGATGTAGCAGTTAAGACGCGTAAAAGTCCCCGGCGGTAACAGGTTTCAACAATCTCTCTTTCCTCAACCTATAGAATGAGCCCAACCTTTAGAAATATGGAAATCTCACAAGGATCAACAGTCAATAAGTCATCAATCGTAGAAACTACTCTTGTCATTCAAATGACAAAGAAAGTAAGCAAGAATATACCATGAGAAAATAATGATACACGGAACCCCAACAAAATATAAATATAAAAAAAAAAACCCTATATACCGTGAGGCCAGCATGGTGATAGGCAACGCCAGAAGGGAAAGTTTCTTCTAATATAGGATCCAATCCAACAGGACACCTTCGTAAGGCATCAATAGCTGAAGTAATATCAACAAACTCGCTTTCATTGTTACGAACATTAACAGAAAATCTTTGCAGGAATTTTGCAACATGCCTTGCAGTTGATTCACATCCTTTTCGACTAGAGCAAAATATCAACACTGAATGACCCTCTTGAACAACCTGAAATATTTTTGGTTGATACATATTGTTCTTCTATAATAATATAAAAACAGTTGTGCGCCATAAGAAACCCCTACCTCATTGCACAGTTCAACAATATGATCTGGATCTTTGCCTCCAAGATCAGCTGCTTTTGAAATTGTTCTAACAATGTCCATTTTTTTGCTATAAACTGTGTTGCCAACCTTAATATATTCTTCTAATGGAACTGGTCGAAAATCTGTCTGGTATAATGCTGCCTGCATCAGATTTAAGAAAAATAAATCTTAAGTTTATTGACCACAAAAGAACACTACAGTCTACAGCAATCACGTGACAACACTCCGTATCCTCCCCATGGCAAGATGAAAACAATAATGTGATCACCTTACCAAGCGATAGTATTGATATGAATAAAATTCCTAAAAACATGTTCAACAATAGTAATGTTTTTTTTCTTATAAGCAATAAAAGCATGAGAACTATAGATACATAGGATAAACTTGAAAAAAAAATATGTGATGATTAAAGCTTCCTGACATACGTGTATCTCTCAGCAATTATTTACTAACCTGAAGGTGACATCTAATAACTGAAACCCCAAAAATAAAATATTTCAAGTGCAGTCTTTCCATCAGATTGAAAAGCCTAAGATGTAATGATGATAGTGTGTATCATTTAAACATCTATGAACCAATTTGTGCCCCTATTGTTAAATCATTGCCCTTCTTAACCACAGATAGGTGCATTAGAAGCTTTTTAAGTCATTAATGCCCTTCTTATGTTAAAAAGTGTGATCACTTGCAGATCTTTACATTTATCCTCCTGTGTTTGGCAAGTTAAACACATCCAATAGATCTTGATCCCATGACTTCACCCACCACACCACATTATTATGGAGAATATATGCCATTTGGGTTAGAACAGATCAGCCACTAGCAGATCTTTCATCAAATTGAAACACTAGAACTTCACTAATGATCTACAGTTCCACTCACTTAAAGCCAATCTGTACCCTCCATACCATTCTTAAGGAGAAGATCTGCCAGTTGGATCAGAACAGATTGGCCACTAGTAGATCTTTACATCAAAATAAAACACTAGAACTTCACTAATGATCTACAGTTCCACTCACTTGGAGCCAGTCAGCAACTGCCGCCACATTTGGCATGGTCGCACTCATTCCAACTATTTGCAGACCATTAGCAGGGTCAGCTTTACCACTGCTCCTACCTGAACTTTCTCCACTACTTGATTCTGAATTGCCTTCACCAGCTGCATAACGAAGCTTTGTCAACATAAGTTCCAAAAGATAGCCCCTACTTGGATCACCAACCTGTTGAAATATAAGCGCGAGAACTTACTATGTAGCATAATCAGAAAGCACAAGCCTAAAGAAGCTAAATGGAAAAGGCCTTTGGAAGAGAAAATAAAGTGAATTGAGCAACATATCTGCACGATAATACATCAATTGAAAAATATCCCACAAGCTTCAAGTAAAATACCATGTGTAGCTCATCAATCACAATAATTCCAATTTCAGATAGGCGACCCTCTTCAAGCAATCTGTTTATTAAAGAGTTTGCCTTCTCTATTGTGCAGACAGCAACAGAAGTATCTTTAGGAAGTGTTCCACCACCTTGATTTCCATAATAACTACGAACATGCTTCCCAAGTGGTTCAAGAAGAACCTCCAGATGTTCTGCCTACACCAATCAGGACGAACATGCGTGCGAGTGCTTAGTAAGTCAACCATAACTAACTTATGCTTTCTTCAAGTTCAATAGAAAAACAGTAAAGCACCTTTTCTGTACAAATTGATACGTAAGGAAGGACAAGTAGTGCCATTTTTCCAGTTGATATGACCCGCCGCAACATTAGAATTTCAGCAACAAAACTTTTACCAGCACTGTGGCAGATGTGGATTTGAAATAACAAATAACACGTTAAAGTGTGTAATAAGAGCATAAATTTATGGCATATGTGGATTAGAAACTGCCAATGGTTTTTTTTTCTCTTGAATGGCACCGGATGCCCGGAACAAAGTCAATCTCGGTGCCACAACCATTCAAAAACAATAGTTGGTATTTGAAAAACTAGAAGAATCAGAAAAAAAAAAAAAAAAAAAAGATTAAGCAACAATAGCATGACAAAAATTTATGATGAATTCCAAATACATGGGAAAATACCTTGTAGATGCACAATATACTAGATTTCTTCTCTGTAAAACACCATCCACCTGAAGGCACTCAACCTGAAATTTGGTAAAAGTGTGTGCATTATGCTTTAAAGCCTAGGGAGTAAGGATACAGGCAGCTGAATCGTTATAAATATGATAGGAATATGATATGGATACACCAAAGATACTGCAAATATACACACACACACACACACTTTGTCCCAATTTATATGTATTGGTTTGAATTCTAAAATGTCCTTTATACTGTACTAGAGGTGACATGGGTTAATGAGAGTCTTGTACGCATCTTTTCAAAATGTAAGGGCAATGATGAAGAGTTTTAACTTTTCAAAAGTAGATATCTCCTGGGGCATTCCAAAACAAGAAAAGAAAACACTTAAAACAGATAGGAGTAGTTCATTGCAATCCATTGGTAAATGACCTATAGGTGTAACTTGAGTAGTTTAAACACAACTATGTTGCAAATCCTTCCTATGTTTGCACATGCAATTACAGACCCTATTTACTCTTTTTTATATAAGTTAAAAAACTTAATTAAAATTCCCAAATAAGTACATAGAAGTGGCCCCTATTTACTATAAGAATGATAAGCTTAAAAAAGCGAAGTATGAGATAAGAATCCAATTTTCGATTTTAATTTTGAATTCATAAACAAATTAAGGAATATCCAAGAAGCTTATGCGCCTACGCTTCTCATATAAAGGTATCCATGCTAAATATCTTTAACTTACAATATCTGATACTAAAGCACATAAATAGTAAGACCATTGAAAAACACAGAAAGAGGTGCAACAATAAGCAACATATTATCTGCTCAAGGCAGAAGAAAAAGCGACTTATATATCATGCCCCACTTGCCACTGCAGTAACCATTTAAAGCCACGTAATAATATGATAACAATTGCAAAAATCATCTTACTCCATAATCCATTCATATGAGCAAATAGATCACTTAGTTCATTGAAAGTTAAAAGCTACCTGCCAAGTATACAGTTTTGAGATTCCTCTCTTTCTATATGTACTGCATATTTCAGATGGAAGCCAACAGTGTAGATCTGACCGATCTTCAAGACGCACAAAACTTGAAGGAGTACTTGCTTCATCAGATTCATGGTTAAGAACCAAATTCTTGATTTCGTTTACCGGTGAATTGGATATCATACAACCATTATCAGGACATGACATACCCCCTGCCTCTTTGTTAGTCATCTCCTGTACCTCATGCAACTTTTTGCCTGAATGGGCTTTGCCACATCGAATCAAGATATTACTAGTTTCTAGCCCTTTGACATTTACAGAACCACATTCGGATTGCTCACTGCCTTTATGAGTAGCACATTTTGAACCATCTACACCATGATGGCATGAGGTACTCTCATTCAGGTTTTTTCCCTCGCATGAGAAGTCAAAATGCTTAACAGGAAGTGGGGATACTTCTTTATGCAGATCTTTTGTATGCTTTCCCAGGGACCCCAAAGAAGCACTTAACTCCATGTTCCAGGCTCTCTTCTCACCCTCATTCAATGTTTTCATTGAGTTGTCATGACAGACACCATTTCTCAAATTGCACGAGTTCAAGACATGACATCGGGTTGTACTATGAGTTTCTTCAGCGGCCTGAGGAGCACACAAACCATCAGCAACTTGAATTGCTTCATTCCAAAAAGCTTCTCCTGGTGAAAATATGGAGCTTCCACGGATTGACTTGGGGGTCTCATTACTGCATGCTTTAACAGTCAAAGAACCCGGTGTACGTAATTCTGTCGTATTGACAGATGATTTAGGAGTATTGCTGCATTTTTTCAAGCATGGTTGAAGATCAACCGGACTATCACCATCAATAACCTAACCAGGAAAAATAATAACGATAGTAAATCATATTTAAATCGAATAATCAAAATCTGGTTATAAGATTTATAACTGAGTTGTTTAAAATTGACCTTACCTCTCTACAAGAACTAAAAACCGATAATACAGTTTTATCAACATCACCAGGCTGCATGTCCTCATGATTTTTCTTTTTAGTGCAAGTGAATTCACCTTCTAAATGTGAATCATTGGTATTGCACTTCTTCTTGGATGTCTTATCCATCCTGTCGAGGCACAGTGGGCTGTAATGTCTCTTATGTTCATTCACTTCTGGCTCTGACTGTGAATTTACACTTGGTTTAAGCTCGCTGCAAATAATAGAGGTTCAGAAATCTAAATAACATAAAACAAAAATTAACTGCAGTGCAACCGCTGAATCATCCTCAATGGCAATGCTACTAGCGGAAAGAACAATCCAAAAGAAAGTGCCAATGAGAAATGCTAATCCAATCATCCGTAAAGGATGTAGATATAAATGGTTCCTGATATTTAGAGTACAATACCTACAATACAAAGACAGGAAATCAGCAGCGAACATTTTTAGGTCTGAATTATCCGCTCTGTGGGGAAATTTTGAGGAACCTTTTGCCAAATCTCCAACTGCAGCATCACCCATTACAGATAATCCATGAGAAGCTTCGTTCTGAGCCACTTCAACTGCTTCAGATGTTGCAGGGTGCAATTCTTCTGAAAATAAGGGCTGCTTAAATTCATCCTTGGAAGAGTTATTAATCTCCAGTACCAAATTTCTTCTGACTGCATCTTGCCCAGCCAAGGAATCATGAACTGTATATGAAGACCTAGGACTGTTATCGTCTTTTGAAGTCACCAAACAATTTTCCAGAGTACCTTTGGCACTTGGAGAGCCTTCAGCTTTCACATTTTTTTTGGTTCTCCCAGACTTGAAACCAGGTGATGTTTGTTTCCTTTTCTTCGAAACAAAAAACTGTATAACATAACACCCAGCACAAAATTGGGCAGAACCCCACCAAGTTGCGTTAAAGCGGGCATTACCTTTATAAAGCAAGTTATAGTTAGGCTACTAATTTTAGAGAAGACCCAATTTAAAAGCCGTAAATCTTGTCTGAAATTTATTTTTCTCACGGAGTACTGAGGCCGGGTTTGGTTATCCTGGTTGTGGAAGATGAAAAGGAAAAGCAGTCTATAGCACATTATGCCATATCTTCTTTCTCACCCAATTTTCTCGACAAACAGACAGTGGGTCGGGGACTTTCCATTTTACCAAAGTTCTTTATGCAAGATTTTTATTAAAAAACGAACATAATACCCGTTCTTGTTGTCTTCATCTACTAATTAAACCAAAAAGTAACAAAAAATGCACAAAATACCAAAGAAAAAAAAAAGTATGTGCATCAAGACGACCGTTGGGACTCAGGTTTTGAAAAAAGTGACGTTGGATTCGAAACGGACCTTATCGATGCGCCCCCGAGGCGATCCAGACGCCATGATCAAAGAAGTAAGTTTCTGATCGGTCCGCGAAACCCTGGCTGTTTCGCCGCCGCGTGCTCTCGGAGCCTAGTTGCGACGTCGCGGAGGCGGAGCCAATTTGAATTCTCATTCGCCAAGTCGGTGTGGATGCATAAAAGCGCTTTTCTTGATCGGTCTCACCTGGCCAATCTTAAAAATTTTGCAACGGCACCCTCTTTCTTTTATGTATTTCCATGACGAGGTTTTTAAAGAAGAATTCTTTCCTCTTGGCTAATTTTTTGATACAGTTATAATTAAATCCTACTTTTCTGATATGAGACTGATGGGAAATTAGGGATTTTTATTCAGTTCTATTCTTTTATACTGTCAAAATTCTTAATAGTGTAATTGTGTTGTTTTATTTTAAAATTTTAAAAAATACATATAAAAATTCATTAATAATCACTTTTCTAACTATTAAAAAAATATAAAATAAATAAACAGTCAAAACGAGAAACAATGGCCCGAACATCCCTGCTAGCTACACTCCCTTTTTTTTAGAGCATTGCTATCCAGCAACCCTAGACCATATTTCATATTTGTTATGGATAAAAAATAAAAATTAAAAACATGCGTGTGATATGGAAATAATTAGTATAATTTTTTTTTATTTGTTTTATAAAATAAAAACGTAAACATGTTTTATTTTCACTTCAAAATATAAACTTTTTTTAATAATCTTGCCCCTCTCTCTCTCTACAATTTTCTCTTTTTATTGTTTTTTTTTTATCTTTCTGATATTTGAAATATTTTGACTTTTTAAAACTATTTTTAAAACAAGAGTTTTGCTACACAACTTCCTCACACTCCACACTCCACACTTTTTAATATTTTTTAATATTTTTTTTAATTTTTTTTTGAATTTATTTTTTTAAAATTATTTATAATTTTTTATTCACTATTCATATAAAAATATATTTGATAAAAAAATTAAAAAAAAAATGGAGTGTGGAGTGTGGTGTAAATAGTAGGAGGTTGAGTAGATTTTTTCTTAAAACAATCCCCCATGGGGATTGTTGGGGATTTTCTTTCCTACATTGGACTGTACAAGTTAAATGAGTTATTTTGAATGTTTTGTACGCAAGTTTTCAGATTTCTATATTTGGACTATAATTTCTGTTTTTTTTTAAGGAAAATGTTAGTCCTCCCAGCTCCTGTTGGAATATTTAAAAAAAAAATCATCTAATGATTATGAAAATGTTTTTTAATGATATTGTAAATTTTTTTTAATATTTGAAAATGTTAAAAAAAATATAGGTAAAAATAAGTAAATAAATAATATAGATAAAATGTACTCGTGGCTGCCTTTTTTTAATTCAATGTGGATGAAACAATACAAAGTTACAAACTAAAATTAAAATAATCGAGGGATTTAAATGATTGAAATTCCATTCTAACCCGAATATCCAACTCAATTATGACCGGGTTGTCCTCGCCTCCCCTGCATCCCATCGGTCGGATGAGGTCGGGTTGCTCTCGCAGATGGTGATTTCAGTTTTGGGTTGGGCTAGGTTTGATTCTTACAGCTAATGCACAAATATATTTAGGGTGCGTTTGGAGGTTGAGTTGAGATGATAAAATATTGTTATAATATTATTTTTAAATATTAAAGTTGTTTTGAGATTTAAAAAAGTTGAATTATTTATTATATTTTGTATTGTAATTTGAAAAAGTTGTAATGATGAGTTGAGATGAGTTTTGATGAGTTTGGCATCCAAACGAAGTCTTAGAACTCATTGAACAGTAGAATAAGATGGTTTTAAATAAATTGAATAAAATATTATTTTTTTATATTATTATTATATTGATATTTTTAATTTTTAATTATTTATTATATTTATTTGTGAATTTGTAAAAATTATAATGGTAAGATAAAATAAGATCATTTCTCTATCCAAACAAATCCTTAGAAGAAACTATATATTTTCAGGGTAATAGTACACGACACTTGATTACTACTTTACTTGTTTCAATAAAATCTCAACTCCTAAAACTGTTGAGGATTCGTTTTATGTCAAACAATTATATTTTTTGAAAATATATTTACTTAATGAATATTATTACTTGTTAACAATTTAAAAGGAAATGTATAATTTTAGATGCAGTTTGAATAGTGAGACGAGATTATGGTTTTAAATAAAAGTTGAAAGTATAATAAAATATCGTTAGAATATTATTTTTAATATTATTATTGTTTTGAGATTTGAAAAAATTGAATTGTTTATTATATTTTGTGTGAAAGTTTGAGAAAGTTGTAATGATGATCTTAACGTCTTGTTTCGTACGCCTTTGGGTTGAGTTCTAGCAACTTGAGTCTTGAGTCTTTCATCTATACAATTGAGATAACACGGAGAGTGGGCGCCTTGGTGGTGGTCGGGAGTCTCTAATACTAAAATCAATGCATTTTCTTAGTAGTTCGTGCGTAAACTTAAATGAATTAAATAGAGTTATTCATACATGTGGATTGACTTTTATACTAAGTTTCTGACGGGGATAACTATACCTGGTTTTGAGTAGCCTATGTCATTTACATTGTTCGTTCTATCAGAATCATTTAATACGATGAAGTTTATGGGGCAGCGTCATTAGTGTGGTGTAGAGTCCTGGGAGTAGTGTCATTAATGTAGCGTGGCTCCCTAATTCACTTTTTCCTGCAAACGCTCCCTATTAAGCCCACTCATGCCTGTTGTTAGGAGATAAAAAGCCTCCCATAATTTTCGCCCACATGTCTACGTGGGTTTCCAAGGGTAGGGTGTCATCAGGGTGTGTCAGGGCGGCGAGTCTCATATGCTCCTATCATCTGCTTTCTCTACGTGTAAGTTGCTTCGTATGTAGGTTTTGCTCAAGGGCTGAGTACTCTGCAGAGGCTCATTGACTCTTTTTATTAGAGGGTCGTTGGGTTTGGGCGGGATCTCTGACTTATTCTCCCTATGGTCCTTTGTAAGCTTGCTATACGAGCCGATAGGGAGGAAAAACTCATTTACAAACGAGAGAAAATAAAACATTTTCACTATCCAAACGGAGCCTTAGTCTTTGTTACCTCTTTTGAAAATTTTACCCTTCCTAGCTTAAACATAAACCCAAAAGGCTAAAACATTGTAAGTTAGATCTATTAAAAATTAACAAATCAATTTTAAAAACTTAGAAGTCAATTATTATCTCAAATAAACCATTATTCCATTGAGAAATAGATACATTTTATGTTATTTTAGTTTATTCAAGTTTTAAAATTACACGTGACATGATTTTTAAATTATTAGAAAATAACCTATAACAGTAATCTAATTTTAGTTCTTAAAATACATCGTAATTTCTCTTAAAAATTATAGTATACATGATTCCTTCGTCTTTAAAAGTTAAACTAAAAACAATATATTCATTTGATCATTACGGTGAAACTGATATTAAATTATGAAAATGAAACTTATTTGTATACATCTAAGATGTACAAACTCATGTAGGTGATCTTTTGAACAAAATTAGATGATCTATTAGCAGAAAGTTTACTTCTTCGTAATACTTAAATTTTTCAAAAACTATAAACAGAATTTGTACTTCTTAAATTTGTATTTAGCACTACTCTTTATCCTTATAATTCGTAGCTATAATCTGTTTTAAACACGAAAAATTTCTATTAATAGATTCCGAATGTATAAAGCCGGGATACACCATCCGGAAAAATTCTATTTATAAATATCGAACATGTAAAGCCGAGTTATGTTACCCTAACAATAACGTATTAATAATAAGAAAAAGAATTATTCTATTTAAAAGTCAGTATGAAAATGCAGTATGATTTAGTTTAAATTTATAAGTTTTTTAATAAATCAAAGTCTATATTACTAATATAAAATGTGTATCCGACACACCGATTTTTGAAGGGAAAAAAAGAATTATTTGTAATACATTGCGTTACAAGTAAAAGTGCTCGAAAATAGAATCTCAGTCCTTTTGACTCCTTTCATCCTATACCTAACCTAGGAGACACGATTGAAAGGTCTGGGCACGGGAGAGCATCGGACTGTTGTACGGAAAATTCAGTACGTGCGCCTGCCGCCGATAGGGCTTGGGGTTCAGTGGAAGAACAGATATAAAATTATCTTATCACACTTTTTCGCTCTCCGAAACAGTAAGTTGCCTTTGCGTTCATCTATTCTTAATACTGATCTTCGTCCCGCTATTCTAGGGTTCGCTGAAGCTGTTTGTTTTGACGGATTTTTTTACCCGTGAAGATCTTCCGCGTTGTTCCGTTTATTGGGATTTATGATTCGTTTCAGGGGACGTTTATTTATTGTTTGGAAGATTTTTTGCCTGGATTTTGTGGATATTTATATCGTATTTCCATTAGTTTTTTTGGAACCATCATCCATTTAAGGATACACCGCTTAATACTTCTTACAGAAAAACATTAATTTCCATCCCATAAATTATATCGCAGAGCCCGAGCATTTATAGTGCAAACCATTCATACTGAAGCACCATTCAGAACTATATGCATCTTGCATTCCATTTAGAGTATGTTTAATTAATATTTCAGGCTAATAATTGCAGTTGCTTCTCCAGATGGATTTTCATATTGAAATGTATTAAAAAAAAATTAGAGTTTCTTGCTTTTTCTCAGGTTTTTATTTTTCATCTGCTTGGAAAGAGACGTGATATGAAAACATGGTGGAAGTAGACACAAAGGACCTTGGATTTAAGTGGGGTAAACAGAGAGGAGTTGGAGGGAAAGATAAAAAGGTCCGGTTTTTTCAGTCTTTTTCCTATGGCAGCGTAGAGTATGCTCTTTATGATTGCGTTTATCTGTATGGAGAAGGAGAAACTGAACCTTATATTGGTAAGCTTATAAAAATATGGGAGAATCCTGACAAGACAAAGAAAGTAAAGGTTTTGTGGTTTTTCCGCCCATGCGAAATTCAATATTATGTTGGGGTTGAAGACACAGCCAAAGATGAGTTGTTTTTGGCTTCAGGAGAAGGTGCAGGCCTTGCAAATGTTAATCCTTTGGTAATGTTTTATCATTTATTACTTTTCAAAAGGAAGTATATAGCAATTTTATCACTCTTCCGGCCTGTATATCCACTTGCTATTGTCTCGGTGCTTCTTTAACGTAGCTGGCTTTTTGTATATTTGTTTTAGGTACTGTTGACATTTTACTGTAGATCAATGAAAATCTTTTTTTTTTTTGAATTCGTATTTCTCTGAAAAAATTGAATTTGTGGATTTTCCCTTCTGTCGTGTTGTCACATCTGAACTACTAATTATTTCAAGGACTTCAGCATCTTCATTATTGTAAACTAAGTGAATTTTGAACATGTATTTAGATTGGTTGGGTATTTGATATGATAATTTATAGAAGCTACTGACAGGAGATCATATTTGGTGCCTTTGGAAGTGAATCAGCCATTACTAATTTCTTATGCAATAATCAGGAAGCAATTGTTGGAAAATGCAATGTTGTTTGCACCTCAAAGGACAGTAGAAATCCGCAACCTTCAGAAGAACAACTTCGAACAGCTGACTTTATATTTTACCGTGCCTTTGATGTTGGGCACTGCAGAATCCTGGATAAGATAGAGGATAAAGTTGCTGGGATTGAAGGTACTAATATTACCTTTTATTTGTTTCTTTGCTTGCTCGCTCGCTCTTTTTTGTTTTTGTTTTAGTTCGTTGGGAATCAATCCTAAGGTTTCAAAATAGATGGGACGTTTTTTTTATCCAAATGGATGATGGTCTTCATATATGTTCTTTGGTTTATAAATGTTGCAGTGAAATGTATATTTAATAGAGCGGATGTTTAGAGCCCCATGCTGCTCTGAAGCCTGATCCAGACAAGAAAGGTATAAGTGGTAATGCTGTGTAGCGAGGAATGATGAAACGAAGCTGTGAATTTAAATTGGATCAGTACTACTGCATCTAAAAGCACTTATGCAGAATTAAAGCTCTGATGGCAAACACAATATATAATGTTGAAAAAATAAGTTTTAGCAGGCATTCTGAAACTGCGTCCTTTTAATTTAGTGGGTATTGTCATGATAATACTGCTGCTTGATATCGTACTGCCTTGATAATATTGGTGTGCCTTAGATAAATATATTTAAGCGTGTGCCTTAATAATCATTGAAACAAGCACACATCACATATATTTGGAAACAGAAAAATAGAAAGGATCTGACGATATTATCTGACAATCACCATTAATTCAGTAAAAATTAATTTTGCACGCAAAAAGCGGGCATGCCCTGATCAGTGTAATATTATTCAGGTGAAAAGAACCTCGTCCACATATGTAATGCATAGCAAACCTGCACAAAAGGTATATTTCTTTATTGGTAAGAAGGCTTACCTTTTTTTTCATATATATAATGAAAACTTATCATTTTAATTCTAATCGAATCAAACTCGTGAATGTTAATATTATTATGTGTATTTTTTTTAAAATGGTGATCAATATGGTAGTTTAAGTTTATGAAAATGTGAGATTTCTAACTTGTAAAGCATACAAGTTTTATTGGAAAAACTTCAGATTACTCGATTATTATTTTTCACCATTATTCATAAATCATCTAAAATCACGTTACTACTCAAACGTAGCTTTATTAAACTATTAAACACTAAGGTATCATTTGGATAGTGAGTTGAGATTGAGTTGAGATGAGATAAATTTATAAGATGAAAATTAAATAAAATATTATAAAAATATTATATTTTAATATTAATATTGCTTTGAGATTTGAAAGGTACTTAAACCAATAGGTACATATATTGTACACATATGTACGTCAATTCATAATTTAACGGTAGCAATATATATGTGTATTACAATAATAAATTATATGTTATGATTACGAGGGTTGAAGGACATTTAATCAAATTAATATCCACTAGTTCTACAAATTTTAGATCAATTATTGAATTTTTAACAATTGTTATTAGAGTAAAGACCACGTCACTAGTTCAAGTTGCGAATAAGTGATCTATAAGCTAAATTAAAATTTTTTGGTTACTATATATGTATAGGTATGGTGTTAAGTTATTCATGAATACTGATAGATGAGTGAAACCGTCAAAATGAAAAAACTACCATCAGATCAGTATCAATAGAGTAGGCTGCCGTAGGCATCAAATTCGTAAGTGTGATGGGATGTTATAATTGAACTTAAGGATTAAAGGTTTGAATAAATTAATATCTAACAATCTTAAAGATTTTAGATCAATGATTGAGTTTTTAATAAAATATCACAATCAATATATTTTTATTAAAAATTGAACATTAAAAAATACATTTTGTACGTTAAGAAATTATTATTATTTCTATAATTCCTCACTAGAAGTATCTCGTCTTAACACCCCTCAAGTCGCCCCAACAAGTATTTAGAAAAGTTGTTTGTACTCGCGGCACGATTGGCATTTGATCTAACGGAGAAACGGCGTCGTTAGTTCTCTAAAGCCATGAAGGAGCAGTTGGGGTGGCCAATATTTAAGACACTTGTTAAGCAGTTAGGACTTGGTGTCTAGGAGATCGAACTTGAATTCAGAGACGCGGTATTGAGACAGAGGCCCTGGTAAAATACTCTCCCTGTTGTACAGAGCAAAAGAAACCCCGGAACTCGCGCTTGCTGTCGCTAGGGTTTTCTTCAGGTTCAATGGAAGTTGAAGAAGAAATATAGACAGCACAACTTTACTAGCACTCCTGTTCACTCTCCGAAACTGTAAGTTTTCCCGCCTATTTCTCTCCCCAATGCCTCCTCGTGTTTATGTTTTCATTGGTGTTCTTCCGCTATTCTAGGGCTCTCAAACCGCTTTTGTTTGACGGAATTTTTTTCCAGTGAAAATCTTCCGGATTGTTCCTTTTATCAGTGCTTTACGGTTTGTTTTAATTTCTTTAAATAATTATCGTACTATTTTTTATTTTATTTTATTTTCTATTTTGAATTAGTTTTGCGGGAAAAATGTCTTCGTTTTCATCTGGAATTCCAAATAATTTTTTATAGGAAAATATGTTCCCTGCAAGTATCATTTATTTATTGTTAAAGATCAACATCGATTCAAAAGTCATAGGACTGTGGATACTATTTTGGTTAAATTTTTAACCCTCATGATTATATTATTCCACAATGATTATAATATTCCACAATGCTTTTGAATCCGACGTCCACTGCAGCCACTCTATTGACATTGACCTGGTGATGACCTTTTGGCGACTTCCCTCATTTATTAATATTCAATGAGTTAACACTATGCCTATTCATAGTACTAAGGCATTTATATCTACCCTATAGGTCGCCCCTTCCGTGACTTGAACTTGCGATGTGGTTCCTGCTTTGATACCAATTGTTAAAGATCCAACCAATGATTCAAAAGTTTTAGAACCGTTGGATGCTAATTTGGTTAAATCTTTAACCCTTACGATCATAACATTTTAGTATACCAAACTATAGTTTTCACTATACATCTTCTAGGTCTTCATTTTGATCCACCAGAATTTACTGCATGGCCGTTTAAGGTCATGGTGAAATATTTTCATCAATTTAAATAAGGGGAGGGAGTTGCTTGTTTTACTTTTGGTGTCATAGTTATCATGTCTCCATAGTTTTTCCCACAACATATAAGTAATAGTGTACAATATAGACCAATAAAGAAGCAATGTATTTTCAGATGTACTCCTTTGCAAGAGCCCTATTTGTTTTGTTGGAATCCAGTTCATTGCAAACTCTTTGATGGGAAAGAAAGAAAACTAATTTTTTTGTAAAGTGAGTACATTAAACTTGCCTTGGGGAAAATTTGGCATCTTTGCGGGAGTTTAGATATATTAAAAACCATTGGTGTTTCTATCCAGATGATTTGTAACGAGTTAAGCTCACAAAATTTGGACCTAATGCACTTACAAAAAAAATGGACTAAACACATCTGTCTTGGCATTTGGAGTTGGTTTTAATGTTTTTGGTTTAATAATTTCGGTTGTTGCTACATTTGGATTTTTATATTGGATTAGAAGTTATTTTTATTACAATTATGTATTCTTGTTTCTCAGGTGTTTTTATTACTCTGCTTGGAAGGAGGCCTGATATGAGAGTATGGTGGAAATAGATGGAATCGAGGACCTTGAATTCAAGTGGGGTAAAAAGAAAGGAGTTGGAAAGAAAGGAGAAGGTGAAAAACAGAAAGAAGTCCAGCTTTATCAATGTTTTACTTATGACGGCATGGAGTATGATCTGTATGATACAGTTTATCTGCACAATGATGATGGACCTGGACCTTATATTGGTAAGCTTATAGAAATATGGGAGAATCCTGACAAGACAAAGGAAGTGGTGGTTTTATGGTTTTTCCGCCCTTACGAAATTGATCTTGAGGTTGAAGGCACAGCAAAAAATGAGTTGTTTTTGGCTTCTGGAGAAGGTGTAGGCCTTGCAAATGTTAATCCTTTGGTAATTGAATTCTGGATATAATATTTCCGCACTTATGATTCTTTTTCCTGTTTGTCCAGTTAATCGTCTTGGTGCTTCAATGATGTAGTTGGTTTTTCTACTTGTAATGTTAGATGGAGAATAAAATTCCAGGCAGTATAGAATGTAATGCACATTTATTTTAGAAACTTTTGTTTTTTACTTGAAATTCATCTTTATTTGGGGTAGTATTGCGGGAAAGGCTAATTTAAAGACCAATTTAATTTCTGGGGAGATTGTTTGTTTAACAAGAAATTAGTCAATTTTTTTTTTTTTTGTTTCAAGTATGCATGGATTTTTGAATTGTAGGTTAACATAATGTTACTTTTTATTAGGATAACTTCTTAATAGCTTTAGATTTTGTATGCCTATGCAAAAGTTAATTTATGTTCCAACTTCTTGTCACTTATGAACTACCAACTACCCTAAAAGAACTTCAATATTTTCATCATTAGAAACTATTGAGTTATGAACATGTTGTTATTATTTTTTTCTTTTTACATTTAGTACGATAATTTATAGAAGCTACTCATGTGAAATAGTATATTTAGTGCCTTTGGAGGTGACTAGTAAGTTTCATTTAAACTGAATCAGCAATTGCTAATATCTTATACAATAAATCAGGAAGCAATTGCTGGAAAATGCAATATTATTTGTACTTCAAAAGACAGTAGAAATCCACAACCTTCAGATGAAGAACTTAAAACTGCTGACTTTATATTTTACCGTGCCTTTGACGTTAAGCATGGTAGAGTTCTGGATAAGATAGAGGAAGAAGTTGCTGGGATTGAAGGTATTACTTTTTCTTTGCTTGTTGTTTATTAAAAGGAAAGAAAGCTTAGTATTTGTTTCTTTGTTTGCTTGCTTTTTTCCTACATTGGGAGTCCCCAAGGTTACAAATTAGTGTTTTTTTTTCATGCTAATGGTTGATTGCTTCTTATTTGTTCATGGATTTAAAAATATTGCAGTGAAATTTATATTTAACAGAGTGGATGCCCAGGAGCCCAATGTTGTGCTGGAACTTGATTCAGACAAGAAAGAAGTTTGCAGAAATGCAGTAGCAAGTAATAAAACAGAGGTTCCTTTGAAGAAAAACCCATCTAAAGAGCACACAACTCTAAAAAGTAATGTAATTTCTAATAATAGTCTACGGAAAGAAAGTGCTGATATAAAAACTTCATTGGTTAAACAGAAATCTTCACTTAGAGAGCAGCCTGCTTACAGGATAGGTGTGGAGTCAGAAATTTCTAAAACTAATGATAGACAGGAGAATATTTCCTTAGACAAGTCTGCATTAAGGTCTGTAGATTTTCCTATCAGGGGTGAAGGTCGAGTTGTTAAGAATCTTGTTAGAAATGAGAAGAAATTAAGATCTTCTCATGATTGTAATGAATTGGAGAATAGGCCATCCAAAAATGTAATTTGTGTCAGAATTGAGGAGAAAGTAAGATCTGTTCATGACTGTGGTGAATTGGATGATCAACCGTCTAAGAAGGCAAAGTTGGATTGTTCTGTTAAAGTATTTGGTGATAAGAAAGAGAAGAGTGTGCAGAAGTTACCTGTTGATTTGAATCGTCATGATGCAAGGAGTGTAGGAATTGTAATTGATTTTGAGGATAAATCTAGGCTTAAACTTGCCAAGGATTCTCAACGGGTTGAAAATGGCCCTTTGAAGAAGTTGAAGCTTGATGAGAAGATAGAGCTTTTTGATGGTAAGAATTTTGTCAAAAGTGAGAAAGTAAAATCTTCTTGGGATTGTAGTGAGCTGGAGGATAGGCCATCTAAGAAGGCAAAGTTTGATGGTCCTGTTAAAGTATCGGGGAATCAGAACGAGAAGAGAGTGCAAAAGTTAGCTGTTGACTCCGATCCGACAGATGCAAAGGTGTTGCCAGTTGTAACTGCTTATGAAGATAAATATAGACTTAAACTTGCTAAGGATTCTCAAGTGGGTGAAAAAGGCTCTTCCAAGAAGTTGAAGCCTGATAAGAACACAAAATTTTCTAATGGGAAGTTGCCTCGAGCATCTCCCAGACAGTTTGCAGACGAGGACAAAAATATTGATCACCAGATAATGGAAATTACTCGAAGACCAGATGCCGTAAGTTGTATACCTTTCTAAAGTATATTATTTTTGTTTCATATGATCCTAGGTTAAATGGATTCTAATTTTTTACTAAATATCTAACCCCTAGGGGTTGGCTCAAGTGGTAAAGGCCTTGGGCTTGGGGGTATGCTCTCCTAAGTCTAAAGTTCAAATCCCTATGGGTGCAAACAATCTCTAGGGGCCATCGAACTTAGGGGATTTTTCCCTTGAATTACCTGAGGTGCACTTGTGGGAAACTCCTTACTGAGGGCCTGTGCACCCCTGTGATTAGCCAAGACGCTGTTCCTGGACACCCGGTGCCAATCAAATTTTTTTTACTAAATATCTCAATTGATGGTTTTTTTTAATAAGGTGATTGATGGGGAATTTAGGAATAAGATTATTCTAATTTGGATCCAACGATATTTTGTTTGCCATTTTAACTTGTCAAAGGATATAATAACCCAAATTGCACTTAGGTGGGAGAATTTCGTTTCTGTATAATGTTTCCATGGTGCCCTAATTGTAATGTTGATTAATCCTTTTGGAGTATAGGCCCAAATGTGACTTGGGCTTTCTTTAGTTTGTTGCAAATCATATTACAGCCAAGTCTAACTAGAAGCGGTAATTCTATATACAGTCTTGTAGTGTGCAGTCCCTGCATACTCTATTTGAAAACAAGTGAGGGCCACCATTAAAAAAAATAATTTTTCCATATGGGTCCCAGATTTACCCATTTTTTTCAACGAGAGTATGCAGAGATTTCACACTCCAAGATTGCAAATATTATTTCTCGATTTTAATACCCTGAATTGAGTATAAGAAGGTGGTAGATGGGATTCCTTATTGCTTGGGAAGGGGAAGTACTTGTCTTTATCATGATTTCAAGGGACTTTAATTGTAACATTGAATGGTCCTTTCAGAGTATAAGTTCAGAGTGGCTTGGATTTTCTTTGGGTTGTTGCGAAGGATGTATTTTATTGCATGCAGTATTTTTTTTTTGTGTGTGAAAGTTCTATTCTGGATGAGATTTGGTTCTTACAATTTCCTATGTTTCACATGTTGACAGGATAAAAGCAAATGGTTCAGGGCAATTGTAAGTTCTTTATCTCCACATTTTTCTATTTAAAATGTTATCTGCATTTTCCAAAGTTTGGCGTGGACAAGAATGGCTAGTCCATGCAAATTATTTTCAGGGTTCATGGAAAAAACACCCCTTTGAGCATAAAATATCACACTATTTAAATCCACAAACCATTTCTGGATATCATCTATTCACACTCCCTCAGGTGAACTCCTACACCATAGAGACCACAACCACCTCCCCTTCCCTTGTCAGTTCACCCCCAATCGACGCCAACCCCAACCAGGCCAGCTCCAGCACAACCCCTATCCCACACAACCCAGCACAAATGCATGCACCCCCCGTACCTGCAACCTAGAGAAATCCCCTCCCTTCCTCCGTCCCACTCCCGATGCAATTTGAAGAACCCTTCTTTGACTAGCACACCCACACATTCTCTCCAATTATTTCTGGTGTTCCAGTTGTCTCCTTGCCTCCAGAAGCGACAATGAAAAAGAAATTGATACTTTGACTCTTGTGGTTTTGCTAACTATTTTCCAGAATTTTATAACACACCTTAGCCTTTTTTGCAATTTTTTTTAGTTCTTGCTTACGTTTGTGGTGGTTTTTACTTTTTTGGTTTCTGGTTACAATTGATAAATTTTTTGGTACCATAAAAATGTCCAGGCCAAACACAGGAAACTCAGTAGTTTTCCTAGAAAATTTTTTTCAGCATCAGAAACTATTTTATGTCAAAGAAAACAGGGCAGCCTTAGTTTTGCTTGTGAATCTCAGTAAAATTCATATGGTTTATTGGCATCTCAGTTTAGTTATAAGTCTGTATATCTCCCTTGGTCGAGGAGCATGGAACGGTATTTAGTATCATTAGAATCTGAAGTAGGGCATGCTGACATTGAAAGTGAGACAGTTCAGACTAATCTATGAATTGTATATTATATCACCAGCCTTGGGAAGACAGAATGAAAAGTGCTAATGAGTTAGGAACACTGGTTCTCCTTCAAAATTTGGATCCAGCTTATACATCAGCAGAAGTGGAGGTACTCTTCATTCTGGAGCTTTGATTTTTTAATATGTTATTGCTGGTTGTAATTATGATCTCCATGTATGGTATTGTAGTCCTGCAGAAGATTTCACCTAACCTTGCAAGGAATACTTTTTCTTGGGGGTCATATTTTCTTGGCAAAACAAATTATAGTGGTTTTCTTCAAAATTTTCCATCTCAATGAATGAGTAAACCTTTACCAGGATATTGTTTGGCACGGTTTCAAGGAAAATTGCAGAGCAAAGATGATTCAGCAGACTTCAATTTCAAGTCCTCATTGTGGTATGAAATTAGCACCTATTACTTCAATAATATTGTCAATATCAAGCCCATGTCCTCAATTTCAAGCCCTCACTGGCTTTTTTTTTCCTCTTTCTTTCTCCTCCTCCTGCTTGCTTTTGCTTCTTCTCCTCCTCCGCCTCCTCGTCCACTCTGGAACAATGACAGGATGATGATCTGAAAAGTTATCAGTAATTTTTTTTTATAAGTAGGAATAAATTTTATTTGAATCGAATGTATAGGTAAAGCCCATGCATGCAGGAAGTATCCAAAAGAAAACACCTAAAATACATTCTAGGAAACAGAAAGCAACATCAGTAAATCATGAACGGAAGTTCCGTTAGTCACTAAAGCAGAAAACCAAAACAGCAAAGAGTGTACAAAGAAATTCCAGAATTGCTCCAAAGTATGCTCCTTGTCATTAAAATACCGCGCATTCCTTTCCATCCAAATGCACCACATAAGACACAAAGGAACCATCTTCCAAACCGCATCCACTTGAGAGCAACCATGAAGCCGGTTCCAACACGGAAGAAGATCAACCACTCTCAAAGGCATCACCTAAGCCAAGCCGATTCTAGAAAAAATGCCATCCCACAAAGCCCTTGCCACCTCACAATGCAAGAGTGATCCACGGTTTCCCCATTCTTTTTACACATAAAACACCAATCCATAAATATAATACCCTTGCTTCCTTAAGTTATCCGATGTCAATTTTTCCAAGAGAGCCAGTCCAAATGAAAAAAGCTTTTTTGGAAGGCACGTGAAATCTCCAAATACACTTCCAAGGAAAATGATGACTATTCTGAAAAGTCAACAGCTTATACTATGAATGAACAATGAACTTTTTACACCCCTTAACGCCCGGTTTAGATACAGAATTCCCCTCAACTCATTTCATCTAATCATTATAATTTTTTTAAATTTTCACATAAAATATAATAAACAATTCAACTTTTTGAAATTCCAAAACAATAATATTATTAACAAATAATATTCTAACAATATTTTGTTTAGCTTTCAACTTTCATTTCAACTCATCTCATCTTATCTCAACTCACTATCCAAACCTCCCCTAAGACTTCCACAACATCCTATCCTCGTCATACCACCAAGCCTCAGAGAGTATAAAAAGCTGAAGTAAGCTAAAACTTCGCCAATCTCCCAATCATGTACAGCTCTAGTTAAACAAATATCCCACTGAATCGAGCCATTAGAACGACAAAGCAAATAAGAATCTGCATCAATTTGATCTGAAGCCAATTGAAAGATAGCCAGAAACACACTATTGAGGGCCCGATGACCACACCAAATGTCAAACCAGAATCGGATCCTAGATCTCTCTCCAACAGCATAACTATCATGACTGGCAAAACTCTCCCAGCCCTTTCTATTGAACTTCCAAAGTCCCACACCATAAACCCGTTGAATTTCATTGGAACACCAACCCCCCAAACACTTCCATATGGGAATCAATGACCTCCCTCCAAAGCGACTCTCCTTCCGATCGATATCTCCAAAGCCACTTCCCCCATAAAGCCTTATTAAAGATCCTCAAGTTATGACCCCCCCAACCCTTTGGCCGAAATAGTAGAAAGTCATCAATAAATGATATACTTTGTTTGTAAACATGAAGCACAAAGGAAATGATATTGTAATTACTGTGCATGACTCGATCACGATGGTTTAGGTTGTTGGTGTTGTAGGTCAAGCTTTTGTTATATTCAAGACAAGGGAGGCAGCAGAGATGGTTGTTAAAAAGTTGGACGAGGGCTGCCTTTGGATATCAAATGGGAGGTATGTGTGCAACTCCTATGAACCATTAGTGCATGATATCAACTAAGTGGTGTCAACAGCAGGAATCCTACTTCACCATTTTCCTTTTTCAAATGATGTGTCAAGATGATGTACAAAATCCCTTATGCTACTAATATCACTTTTTGTTTTTTAATTCTTCCTTAATGAGAACCTAATGAATAAATCCAAGGCCCCAGGACTAGCTTTTCCTGCCAATACTTGGGAAAACTTACTATCTCCTCTACGACTGTCATTCATGGTGCCAACTTCCTTTTGTTGGTTACTCTAGTCTTGTTCTCGGTAACCTCTCATCATGTTGTTATGAATGCACTTCTTGACCAGCTAGCATTTTTTTGTGGTGTGGCTGCTTATTGTGTCGCCCTCGTTTGTAGGCTGCTTTGCTACCTGTGTGTGTCAGTTTGGATATGATATTAGCTAAGCCATTTTTTTTTATAAGTAAAAATATTTTATATATCAATAGGAGTAACCAAGTACACTGGATGTATACAAGAAAACATCTAGCCTATACTAGGGAGCCCCTAATGACCCAAAAAGCCCATAAAACCTACCCAAAATACACCAAGCCCGAATTGGAATGTAACACACCTCCCCATCCCCAGCCCCAGCCCATTGTTTCCTATAAAACTAATCCTTTACCCGAAAATCCCACAACGAGATCGTCTTCACAATGCCCTCCCTTTAGTCTTCCTTTAACTTGAGCTATCTCCCTTAGTATCGTAGTTGATTGCCCATGAAAGACACTTTAACTCCATGTTTTTCTTAAAATTTGATTTGGTTTCAACTTCAAGCATGTGGCTCGCCTCAATCGCAGTGAGTAGTGCTTTAAATTGGTCTTCATATTCTCCATGTGAAAGCTGCAAGATTTGTTGAAACTTGGTAACTTTATTCAGAACCCAATTTAATGGTGAACCCGTTATATCGTTTATTGGAGGAAGAGAAACCAGAGGAACGACATTATCCCTAGCCACAGTACCCAACTGCACTCCCAACTTTAAACATTCCCCCACACGAGGCACCAACGAAAAACCGATAATTTCCTTCCCGCCATATGGTTGCTCGACAGCTATATGGTTGTTGTCCATTGTTTCTGTCACCATTTCAGGTTTCTCACCCCCTACGATCCTTGTCGTGCCACTTTGTCAGACCCTACTGTTCCCTCAGGAGACATAGAACAGGTAGGGGAAGCACTATCTTCTGTTACCCCGTTTGCATCTTCTAAAAGAGGCTCGACTGTTTCTTCCAAAGTACTCAAGACCTTGGAGGGACCCCATCTTCAACTAAAAATGAACCCTAGACAGAAGTACTAACCCCATTTGCAACTGGTGGTTGAGGCCTTACTGCTCTCTCAGGAGGCATAGTGACACTGGTATGGACAAAGATGCCAGCGTCCAATGACCCTATTTGTGACGGCGTTGAAACGCCCTTTGCCGGCACACTTGTGGCCTTCAAACCTGAAGGATCTACCCCCCTCCCTCCCTCCCTCATCCATTTTCGACCCACCACCAAAACCCACGACTTGGTCCAACCCCTTATCCACTTTAATCATCAGATCTCTCACATACTCCATAACTCCCCTCAATTGAGCTTTGACATCCCACAAGACCTCCTTCACTTCTCCCAATGTCACCTAACGGCCTTTGTCTCCTACAAGTGCCTTACCATTTCCTTCTGCCACTGAGTTGATCTTGGTCGGATTACTTGCCAGTGACCTCAACACCGCAGTGTACGAAGCACCTTTGACTGAGGAAGGCTTCCCACTGTTTTTTCATCAACAAACTCCCCACTGTTTACATGCTTCAGAATAGTGGCTTTGGACCCAGTAACACTTTGAATGGACTGCAGAAAGCCTTTTAATCCAATGCCATTTGCGCCTCCAGAATCACGAACAAACCTTTCGTCTTTCCGTTCCGGAATTCTGAGAGTTGTAGAAAGCTGCCCTTTTCGTTAACATGATGTTGAATGATAAAAACTCCATTACCCATCCTTAGCTCTCTGAAGAAACCTTCATGACATTTAAGTTCTAAACAATCCTTAATTCTCTACGAAGCTGCCATCCCACCTCGACACATGAGCTTAGCTATCTTTTTCCTACGTTCAGAAATACGAAAACTATTTCCTCCCTCTTTGTAAAAACGAAAGTTTTTTATTCCACTTTTAGCTACCTCTCGCCTTCCAACTGATACGAATCCACATCGCACATTGTCATCGTGAGATCCCAAATCCCAGATTAGAGATACCCTATTGCACCTGCTTCATCCTCTTAAGGAAAAAAGCATATATGTGCCCACTGAAAATCAAAGGCATAGACACAGAATGGACTCTTGTTCGTCGGAGGAAAACCAACAATGGAGTTGCCGGAGTCTGTCGATCAAGTCTGTGGAGGTGGCAGAGGCAAAGGCTCAGGTCGCAGTGCCCCTTAACTGTGTTAATGGAAAAAGTAGAAGAAAACTCCCAGTCGCCGTAGGAGGACCGACGTTGGAGGCCCCACAATGGAGTCACCGGAGTCCCTCGATCAAGTCTATGGCGGTGGTAGAGGTGAAGGCAAAGGCTCAGGTCACAGGTCGCCGGAGGAGGATCGATGTCGGTGGCCCCTAAATGGAGTTGCCAGAGTCCGTCGGTCAAGTTTGTGGGGGTGGCGAAGGCAGATGCACGGCTATAGTCATTGACATCTCCGACAAAGAGAAATAGCGAAAGAACCAATTTGCCAGAGAGGATCGGCGCCGAACGTCCCTCAGCAAGGATGCCAGGGCCTGTTGGCCTTGTCTGTGACGGAGGTGAGGTGTCACTCTCCGATCAATGGTGGGTGAGGGGTGGCGGGATGGATGTGTTTGGGTTTTCTCTCGCTAAGCCATCTTGTATATGGTACCGGTGTGAGACGTTGAAAATCCGAGTCAAGGGATAGGCCATTTAAAACATGTTGCACAATTTGTACCTTTTCTTCCTTGAGGGGTATGTGCTTGTACTGAATCAGATCATATAGCTTACAGCGATTTTCTTCTTCAGCTAATTTAAGGCATAAAAAGAAAAGTAAAAGATAATAAAGTTTTTCACTTTTAATGTGGAATCCATCTTAGTTAGGTCATCCTTTAAAGTTCAGGTTTTCTAGAATCTTTATTGATCATTCCTTCCCGTGGTGCCCATATATCCAGCTATTTTTTTTTTAAATAAATCTCGGTAGCCTGGTTTCCATCAACTTTATTTCTCGGATTCACCATACACTACAACTGTTGTTGTTGGTGGTGCTAATGAAATTTTTAGTTTGTTTGGAATTTGAAGATCACTTTTCCATTATTGAAAGACATTTGAGCTCCTAGCCTGCTGTACTATTTGCAAAATAGATTAATCTTTCCTTGTTTAATAGAATGCTTGGCCTGTATGCTCTCTCACTTCACGTGTGCCCAATAATCTTAAAGTGGTTCAAGTTTAGATGACATGAAAACTGATGTGGAAGTGCTGTATCAGTTTCTTTTTTATGAGTTTGCTGGGAGTCCCCATTCACCCTTGGGTGGCCAATTACCCCCTCAACCCCCCCTTTTTCACCCCCACCTTTTGGGCTGAGGTCTGGCCACCCACTAGGGTGGATTGCTGACCACTGTGGAGATCCACAGCCATGGGTCTCTTTTCACCGAGTAATGGCTGCTCTGGTGTCCCTGGCTGGAGGTCTCCTACCACAGCTACCATGGGTCTCTTTTCACCAAGTCTTCTTCCAGGGAGACCCAATGCTTCAATGAGCTGGGGCACCCAGTCATCCATTCCAAGGGATGATCGACTGCTCAACCCGAAATAAATAAAAAATTGAATTGTGCGTGCCAGTTTGTATGCCATTGTGGTGTAATGTTTTGTAGCCCAAGCATTTTCCATTTTATATATTAATCAAATGTCTTGTATTTGTTAGTTAATATTGGGCAAATAATCCTTGAATCTTGCCCTAGCAAGTGTTGTTACTGTCACCATCTACTCTGGATCACATTTTGTTGTATCTGAACCTAGCTTGTTATGCATAGAGACTGCTTACTCATTAAATTCTGCCCCGGCCCCTCTAAATAATTTGCAGGCCTCTTGTTGGAAGTATCGGAACTCCTTGCTTCCCTGAGAAGAAACGAACTTTTTTTGGCCATTTTGCTATCGATAAACTTAGATATCAGATGCCAAGGGAAATGGTACAAGTTTTTACTCTGTATCTTTCTACCCCCCCCCCCCCCCCCTGGCTCTCTCTGTCTCTGTCTCTGTCTCCCTCTCTCCCTGGCACTCACAAACACACATTCACAGACATACAAAACTTTGACTCAGCGGTTATATTTAGTTTTGATCCCCCTAATTTATTTGTTTGGGTGTGGTTTTATTTCTCAGAGAGAAGCTGTATCTACTTCACATTGTTCTCAGCCTAACACAATTGAATATGATATGGCCATGGAATGGTGCTTACTTCAAGAACGATCAGACTTCTGTTGGAAACAGTTGTATAAGGTTTCAAGCTGATTGAATATTCTCCTTTTAAGTAATGCATGGGAATTTTGCTTTTTAATAGGATTTACGTATTTTTACTGATTTTGTTGAACTGGGAATGATGCCTTTAGCAACAAGGGGAGGAGTTGAAAATGCTCAAGTCCAGCCTCAAGTCCAATTGAGAAACAGTGGCTTTGGGCTCTTCCTTTTCTTGGTAAGTACTTTCAACAAAAAAAAAAAAAAATGTATTTCTTCAAAGCATCCCATAATTGTTCCATCTTGAATTTGTTGGGTCTTGTTTTGTACAGTACCTTTGTTTCTGTTCATGCGTTCTGAATCTCTCATCAGGAGGCACCCTGAAACAATGGAATTTACTTTCGAGGATTCATGTATACCAGAAGCTATCAAATTGATCCCCACTTGTCTACTTTGTGTCTATTGGTAATTTTATCCATTCTGTTTACTTTCCAATTATGATCTGTTTTAAGTTTCTCATTCGTTATTAGTTAGTTATCTTCTTGGATAAGCTGGGGGCATGCATGCCATTGGTATCTAGTCTTTTAATATTGGCAAGTGCATGCTTTTTTGCCTAGCCCAGAAAATTTTAGGGGCAATTGCATGTAGGGTTCGTCTGCTTATAGGAGAAACACATCCGTTTCTAGGTTCTTTTGCTTATTGTTGCAAAGCTATGTAACTATGTTCATTATCAGCTTCTGGGAGATATGGTTTTCAGTTTCATAAAACTGGCAAAAGAACAGAGACCATATTTTAGCTTTTTTGTGTCTTAACACGGTAGTATCTCATAAAATCTCAAATGCCTTTTATTTTTAATTATTTGACAGGAAGAAGACGGAGTATGTTAGCAGAGGTCTTGTTTGTGAGTAGTCACGCAAGTTTTGAGAATAGGTAAATATATTTTGAGGATGGTTCTGGCATTTGGAGATCAATTGTCTGTCTCGAGGGCAACTTAGTGGTCAAGTTGGTTCCCCCACATTCTATACCATGTACATCGTTGATGTATGTTGTAAAACTATCGTGTCTTGTCAATCCTATAAATATGTTCAGCTACCCCTATCCCTGGTCGATTGGTTTACCGCATTATTTCTAGTTGCATTTTAATATGCTGCACGCATCCTTCCCGCCACCAGTTGCCTAGTTACATTTTCCTTTCCAGATCAGAAACTATAGGTAGGTTGATTTTTGTTGCCCAAGTTCAGATCTGTGAATTTCTATTTTTACGCTGAAACTTGGAATTGGTTTTCATCCTTAATTCTTGGACCTGCCTGTTCTTTTTAGTTCCCAAAAACGAGAAGGACCCCACGACTCCCTTTCCCTTTTTTCATCCCAGGCTGTGAGACACATTAAATTTAAATTTTACTTAACAAAACGCAAATAAAGGAAGAAAATTGTGTTTTGGGGGTGGGGATGGTTGAAACAAACTTCTTATTTAAAACTTACAAATTAATATTTATATATATAGAATGAAATATTAATTAAATAGATATATTTATTTTATATCTTATAAATAAACAATACCAGTCTTTATATTTATTGTATGATATATTGTTTACATCGAATTTTATACGAGATGCCATATTTTCTCGCTTTCATCATTTGATTATTTCATTCCCCTTTCATGGATTGCATTTGTTATTTGGATTTTATGTCGGAGGCATATACGGGGACACGGTTTTTTGTCTTTTGTTTCTCAAAACATAAGATCAGTACTTGCCATTTCATTGTGGTCAGCCTGCAGAAGGAAGATAAAATGCAGTATTCTCGATAAAGTTGTTTAGCGTTAACTACCGTGTTCCAAATTCAAATGGTTGATAATGGCTTTTTAAACATGCACAATCATTGAGTTTTCCTGCCCTTTTTTACCTACCCGAGTAACATGCTTACTAGTACTATGCATCATTGAAATTTTGTCAGAAAGTTGAATCTGAACTTCTGTTAATTGGCTTACTTAAACAGTCACTGTTAGTTTACCTTGGTACGATAAAATAATTGAACAAGTAATGCAAAATCAACTTACAACAGAAGATTGTCTTTCCTACCATTGTATTCGAGTGGGAAATAAAACTTGAATTATTTATAGTATATTTTAGCATTTGCTTTAATTTTATCACAGAATGTCACCAATCAAATGTGATGGATGATGTTCGATATAATGCGTAATGCTCGTAGATTATATGTTGTGCGCACCAACTTTATTAAAAAAAAAAGGTCATGTAGCAAGACAATGGTAGGAATTTGTGATTAATTTTGGTTCACCTAGGCCTCTCTAGTGATATATTATTTTTTTGTTGAAAAATTCTTCTTATTAATTACTGTTTACCACTCTACACTTTATAAAAAATACAGCTAAACTTTATTAAAAAATTATAGGTATGGAATGTGTAAGTGAATAGTAGTTGATTTATAATATTCTTCTTTTTTATTTAATTTCTTTTAGGTTATAATATAGTAGTGTATGTCCGAAGAATATGGTCCACATCCTACCCCTTCCCCTACTGTTACCCGTGGGGGACATTGCAATTTTTATGCATGAGCCCCACATGTTTGGATCCGATCAGAAAAATCATTGAGCTTGTAAGGGGATAAAAACTTTCATGATGTCATTCTTTACTCACTTTATTATGGGGGTAACTGGTTTGGATTTAAAGATGAAATGCGATAAAATAATTTTAGATAAAAGATGAAAGTTAAAAAAAATATTATTAGAATATTATTATTATTTTAAAAATTAAAAAAATTAAATTATTTATTATATTTTTAATAAAAATTTAAAAAAATTATAATGATAAAATAAGGTAAAAAACTTTTCGAATCCAAACTGTGGTAAAAAGGACACAACATATAAATCTTCACTCGTTTATTTTCATACTTCTGTTTAAAATATTTTTATAAATTATGATAATTTTATATTATGTCTGTTTCTTTAAAATATAACAAAATTTGGAATAAAAAGTTACGGGGAGCCGCCTCCGAAAAACATTGCACTCGGTGATGATCGGCAATTCCTTGGCTTCTTGTAAAATTTACACCGTCATTTCTTGTTTTTTTTGTTGGGTTTAGGTAGACAGTTTAGATGAGATAAGGTAATATATTTTGAATAGTAATTAAATAAGATATTATTAGAATATATTTTTTAATATTATTTTTATTTTAAAATATTAAAATATTTATTATATAAAAATTTAAAAAAATTATAGTAATAAGATGAAATGAAATGATATAAAAAAATTTTGAATCCAATCTGAACTTAAACTTTAAATAATGATACAGTAGTTATCTCAAAACGACAGAGAAGGACGACATCGTTTACTCACCTCAAAAGATGTGACCGTTGCTAATTTTAAAATGATGATCAGACACCTCCTAATCAAAAGTAGCGAGTACATGCGAAAGCAATACTCTCAGCGACTGTACATTTCTGTCCTCTGTGCGCTCTTCAACCTGCTGTGCAAATTGGAAGTATGCTTTCTATTTTCATGCTTTTCTAATTGCAATGTTGTTGCGCTCTCTCTCTCTTCTCTGCTTAACATTCGCGTCATTTTCTCGAAATCACTTGTGTGCATGAAAATCTCACTACTCAAGCTATTACCCAAGAGTTCTAGAACGCCAGAAACCCCAAGTTTCCACATCTCTCTCTCTCTAAACAGCAGTATACCTTCCCTACCAAACCCAAGAAATCTCACGGGAAATGGGTTGCGCACAGTCCAGAATAGACAATGAAGAGTCGGTGTTGCGCTGCAAGGACCGCAAGAACCTCATCAAGGACGCTGTAATAGCCCGTAACGCCTTCGCGGCAGGCCATTCCGGCTACGCCATGGCCTTAAAAAACACAGGGGCCGCGCTCAGCGACTACGGTCACGGGGAAGCCGAAGATCCCCACCCGCAGCCGGTGGACCCCACTCCCTCACAACCGCCGCCACCGCCTCCGCCGCCCATGGACAGTCTTCCTCCTCCGCCGCCCCCAAACTTCTCGCCGAGCCCCAGCCCGGTTAAGCGCGCCACGAGCTTGCCCGCAATGCCGACAAAGCCACGAAAAACCAGGGCCATTGCCATTGCTGAAGAAGAAGAAGAAGAAGAAGAAGAAGAAGATGACGAAATAGAAGATGAAGAAGAGGAAGATGATGAGGGTAATTTGGGAATGAACAAGGATGGAGTTATTGCAAAGGACTCACGAAATAAGGGGGGAGAAGTGGGCCCACCACTGACCCCGGAAATGAAGGCGGTCCCTCCGATGCCGGAATCGAAGGGCATGGCCTGGGACTACTTTTTTATGGTGGAGGAAAATATGCCCCCGCCGGACCCAACCTTAAACGAAAACGTTGACAATGAGAATATTAATCAAGGTGTGGCATTTGGTGAAGAAACGCAAAATGTCGGCCTCCGTAGCGATGATTTGGTGGAGCCGAAGACGCCAGAGACAGGGGAGGAGAGGGAGGAGAAGGAGAAGGAGAAGCAAATAGAGCGCGCAAAGACCGCACCGGAGGAGTTTAAGAGAATGGGGAAGGCGGCGCCCGGTGTTAGTTTGATGAAGATATTGACTGACCTTGATGAGCATTTCTTGAAGGCCTCCCAGAGTGCTCAAGAGGTCTCCAACATGCTTGAGGCCACACGCTTGCATTACCACTCTAATTTCGCTGATAATCGAGGTAATTTCTTATTTGCTTCTGTTCTTTCTTCTATACAACATGCTTTTGGGGGCAATGTTTTAATTTCGAAATGATTCAGTTGTTTTGGATGGTTTCAAATATTATGTTATATGTCGCATGGCATTTCTCTTCCAATCATTATGTCTCATGTCGTGATTAGATTATTCTGCGCTCTAATTATTGTTGAAGTTTCATATAAAGCGTATAAGTATGTATATGCCCGATATATGAAAAAACTGAAGCTCAAACAAAGCATATATCTGGCCAGTCGTATAATTCTATAAATTTAGAGCTCATCTCATGTTTACCGATCTGGGCTTTACTATTGATCTTAGTTCCTTGTTAAAATTTTTAGAGGATCCCACGTTAATCTCGGACCTTTCATTCCTTTTTCCTTTATGAAAGAAAGAAAGTTTCCCAAATGGTTCCTAGTGAATTCAAAGTTTACTAGTCTTGAGTTGCAGACGATCACAAAATCCCATGCAATTGAAAGAATGGTTGAACTAATGTGCTCTAAGAAGTACAGGACATATTGATCATTCTGCAAGGGTCATGCGTGTTATTACATGGAATAAATCATTCAGAGGTATATCCAATGGTGAGGGTGGGAAGGATGACTTTGATTCAGAAGAATATGAAACCCATGCCACTGTTTTGGATAAGTTGTTAGCGTGGGAAAAGAAACTTTATGAAGAAGTCAAGGTATGTTGATTATTTCCTTTCAGATCTTCTGTATTTTCATCTCTATTGAATGCATTCTTTGTGCAATTGTGGTCAGCTAGTAGTCCTGGATGGTCTAGTTCAGATTTGAACTGTTTTTATTATCAAATAAATAAAGAAATTAAATCTGTTTAAATATAGCAATTCTGTTTGTTGGAATCACGAGCATGAAACTTTTCAGCTCCTCTATAGGATCAATTGTGAAGCTTCTTGTTCATATACTCAAAAACTGAACTTGTACTTTTCTGAAACATAATTTTGGCAGACCTAGTAATTACAGTTTTATAGTTAGGTTTTGTTGGGCTTCTTTGTGTGGAGCCTGGTTCTGTTTGTGGCAACCTGGTTGATAACTCGACCCAACAAGGATCTGTTGCGGTTTTTTTGGTGATTTTTAACAAGAAAATTTTTTGACTCGTTGTGGCTCTTGATCCGATCCGTACCAATGATTAAGGTTTACTATATATTGTACTAAACCCTTATACGACCACCACATTGTATCTTTGATTATCAACTGAAATAAAATCCTCTGTAGCTCCATGGACGTAGGCGCCATGTAAACCTTGTGTTTTGTGTGATTGATTCCACTTTTGCTGAAGTTTTTTTTTTCTCTTGTTGTTCATCACAGGTTTATGTTGCAAAGTTATCATTTATTTTAAATCTTATCGATCTTTGCATCATGTCAACAGCAAGGTGAGCTCATGAAGCTTGAGTACCAGAGGAAGGTTTCTCTGCTGAACAAGCAGAAGAAACGCAATGCGAGCACTGAATCCTTGGAAAAAACAAAAGCAGCTGTAAGTCATTTGCATACAAGATATATAGTCGACATGCAGTCAATGGATTCGACAGTTTTGGAAGTAAATCAATTGCGTGATGAGCAATTGTACCCGAAACTTGTTGACCTTGTTGCTGGGTAAGTTTTAACTTAACGAAAAAGTTTGTAGGAAATCTTAATATCTACCTAATTCAATTTCTTCCACAAAATATTCCTTGCTTGACGGCCTCTTGTATTTTATGATCTTTTTGGTTGTGCATGAGGGGCTTGTATCCAACTACAGTTTGACTCTTTAGCTTTGTATTGCCCCTGTCCTAAACATTATGTAGTTGTTGCTTTTTAAATGAGAACCCTCCTAAAACGTCTCCTTGGTTGCCTATTTGGCTTTCTTCTTAGTTGAGCTTGCGAAAATGTGAAGCCAAAACCAATTTCTTTTCTTTTTGTCTTCGGTGTGAAGACCATCTGACACAAAGCAGGCCTTCTCTCTTTGGCTATCAATAGATTGTATGCTGTTTCTGCGCATGGTATCTAGTATAAAATATATGCTCTTTTTGCTCTGACAGTCAGCTCTAGATTAATATAAATATATTGCAATGCTTTGTTTGACATGCCTTTCTTTATGGATTTCTGAAATTACATTTAGAGGGACCATTCCTCGACCTTCCCCTTTTCTTGTTTATTCCATGCCACACCAAACTGCCCTTGTCTTTCAACCTTTCAGATAAGTTAAAGGCTTGCATGGTCTGATTGGACTTACCTTCACAAGTCCACTTCACATTTTGGCTCTGTGTCTGTTTGGAATGGCTTAAGAAAACGTAGCTGGATTTATTGATGTTCAAGTGGGAAGGGTGTGTTCAATTCTTTTCCATCGACAAGATTTGAACTTTTTTTATGGTTAAATGGCTGGGAATTAGTTACTTAGGGTGGGCTGTTTTCAACTCAGCTAAAGTTCCCATTGCGGTCTAATTTTTGGATTTACTTTCTTTTATATGTCCACTTGAGGTTGTAGCCATTTAATGATAATTAACATTAATTCACAATGGCAAAACTATCATGAGAAAACCTATGATCTTTACATCTACTAATCATGAGAAGTGTTTTGGGCTGCAGTATTTTCTAAGATCTTCTGTTAAGTCATATGTTGCTAAACTTTAAACGGTCATTTTGATCATGCATGTTGCAGCACCGTATATTGCCATCCTCTTCAATCACACTTGATATATTATGTATAAAATTGGTGCTTCTCTGTTAGTATTTGTTTAATCCATTAATATCATAATCCAAGGGGTTACTTTACTAGGATTCCTTCCTTTTTGTGTGTAATATTTCCATTTTTACTGTCACAAATTGTGGCAATATGCTTATTGTGTTCTTCTGAAGGCAGCTTTTTATCATGATCACAAGTGTGATATCTTCTCCACAGGATGGCCAAAATGTGGGGAAATATGTGTGCACATCATGACAGCCAGCTGAGACTTGTTACAGACCTCAGATCCCTTGACATTGCACATGCTCCCAGGGAAACAACAAAGCACCACTATGATCGTACCGTGCAACTTTTGAATGTCGTTCAAAAATGGCAAGCTCGATTTGAAGAGCTCGTGACTCATCAAAAAGAATACATCCGAGCGCTTAACAGTTGGTTAAAATTAAATCTCATCCCAATTGAAAGCAGCTTAAAGGAGAAAATCTCATCACCACCACGAGTCCAGCATCCTCCAATAAAAGCCCTCCTCCATTCATGGCATGACCATCTTGAAAAGCTTCCAGATGAGCTTGTGAAATCTGCAATTGCCTCCTTTGCTGCTGTGATAAAAACCATTATAAATAGTCAGGAGGAAGAGATGAAGCTAAAAGAGAAGTGTGAGGAGATCAGCAAAGAGTTAATGCGTAAAAACGAGGCTTTTCAGGAATGGTACCAGAAGTATATGCAGCGGAGGGGGTCAGATCAAATGGACCATGAAAGAGGTGAAGATGCAAATCCCAAGGATCCCATCTCAGAGAAGGAGTTTGCCGTTGAGAGCTTGAAGAAGAGATTGGAAGATGAAGTTGAATCTCACCAAAGACAATGTATTCAGGTGAGAGAGAAGTCACTAGGTAGTCTCAAAACTCGTTTACCAGAGCTCTTCCGTGCCATGTCAGTTTATACGCATGCTTGTTCTGATGCTTATGAGAGAGTAAAGTCCATCACGCAGTCACAGAAATTTAACGGCGGCCCTTCGTGAGTTTGTGTAAAATCTGTTTTGTATTGAAGTTTGATCTAAAGCTTAAACGCTACTAATCTGTCGTTTCCTGAACAAACTGTTTATTTGGCAAGGTAAGTTTATGATCTTTGTTCCTGTGTGGAATATATTGCTGTTATATTTGTCCGAAGCCCTCTACGTAAGCATTTGCAACGGATACACACGTTTTGATTCTGGGTTTACTTACAAGCATTTTTGCGTTTCACTTGGTCACGAGGGCTGAAATGATATGCTTTATTTATGGAAAACCTCATGAGCAGGTTGGTTCTTTTCCTTCTCTGCTTTGGTGCATTTTTTTACCATTAGTTTTGGTGTCGTTTTTGTTCTTTTTTCTTCCCGTCCTTGGTATGAACTATGAACACTAGTGTATTGAAATCAAGTTAGTGGACAACTGCGTTGTTAGCCAATATATTAATTACTAGTTACAGATGGAGAAGGGGGGTGCAAGCAAATACGCCCAAAAGCCTAATAGCTGCCCCCAAGCACCCTTGTGCTAGCTCGTGTGGTTTTATAATCTCTCTCAATATATATATATATATATATATATATATATATATATGAGTTATTCCATTCTGCAGGTATGTAAATCATATCATTAACATCATTTAAATTATAAAATTTGACTTGTGAGCACTTAAGTATATGTGATATTTACAGCGGTTTATAAATAAAATTTTTCAATATATATATATATAATATTCTTGTTAAGATAGTAAAAAGTAAAAATCGAACTAACAAAAACCAAATTGTTTGAACATAGTACCAAGACTTCCTTACTTGTGTTCAGAAAATTTCAACACTATAAAATCACTATCCAAGATGACTCTTTCGGCGGTCTTGAATTTGAAGTGTACATTACAACATTGTTTTTCGTTTTATATATACTATCATATGGCACGGGCCTCTTTCATTAACTGTGATGTCTCTCATGGCTAATTATTATCTCCGTATTATTATTATTATTATATTTCACGAAGAAATCTCAGAAAATATGATATCAAGCAAATGAGGGAAAGAGAGAGGTAAAGAGTCTTTGCCAAAGACCCGCGCGGTGGATGGATTGGAGAAGGAACGAAATTACGTATAAGCGATGTCCGTCTCATGTATATAAATAAGCCTCGCCTTGCCTCGCCTCGCTTGTCTCTAGAGCAAATTAAAACCTTACTCTCTCTTTTGTTTTTTTTTTTGGCATAATGGGTGTGAACAAGTGGTGGAACCTGGATTCTAGCAATGAATACATCCAGTTAGGCCGGAGCTATGTGCAAAACAACTACGACAACAGCACTCAAACCACACAGCCGAGGTGGCAATTGATAATGTTTTGGAGGAAAATCGAAAGACAAGAAGTTTACCAATTCTCAATTTACGTTAATGTTGGCTACCTATGATCCTGAGACGTACTCGAAAAACTTCGATCATGGAACTGGGTGGATGGAGCCAGATAATCTTTCTCGGCTCGGTATGCCGATCCTTCATCAAAAGTTTTACAAATGGACAAATATTTACAGAAAAGAAGTGTTTGTGAGATTTCATAAAAATAATCTTATAAATTGTGTGGCTTGATGAGGTATATTAGATCTATTTTATAATAAAAGTAATTTTATAATCTAATATATTATATCAAGTCACATCAAGTAATTTAGGGGTTTCAATATTTGAAACTCCTAAATTAATTTAGGGTTTCGGATTGGAGCCCTAAATTAATTTAGGGGTTTAGATTGAAACCCCTAAATTAATTTAGGGGTTTCAATCTAAACCCCTAAATTGTTTTAAGGGTTTCAATGTATTTGGAATATGACAAATGAGCTTTATAAAAACACAAGTTAGGCAATTAATATAAAATTTCAACTATAATTAAAGCCATAATACAAGTCAAGCAACCACCGATACAATAAAATTGTTTTGACTAGGTCTATATGTTTTCATTTTATTATTATTATTTTATTTTATTTTATTTTGGTGACTTTTCTCTAGGCTGGCCAAATTAGTTTATTGATGTGAATGTTGTAAGAAGAAAATCTTGTACATTCATAGACAAGTCACCAAAAATGGCTCACATTTTTTTTCATTAAAAAAACACATGTATCTTTTTAAAGCATCTTCAAAAAAGCTTGTTAGTCTATTGGTTACTTGAAAGAAATTAAACATATTTTTAATAAAAGAAATTGATTAGGTTTAATTGGTATTCATTAGTTTGATTTCAAATTTAATTGTTATAGTGATACATGAGACGTCTACAGCTACCTCTGATGCAGTATGACTTTGTATTAGACCTACCATTGCCATGGTTTGCACAATTTCTCCATTAATTATTTTTTACATTTAAAATTTTGTTTCATCTTTATAACTTTATAATTCTCATTTGTTTTATTTTTAACTTATTAATATTTCAAGTTTTAGAATTTATTTACTTTTATGATCTTCATTTGCAGTCTCATAGCAGTCGACACAACTCACCATTCAGTGAACTCACCGTCACGACTCCACCCCAAAATCGAATTGAGAAGTTATTATTTTGTCAATTATTGTAAATGTTGCTACAATAGTTAATTGTACAATTTGTAATATTTATTTTTTTTAGAGGAGTTTGTAATAGTGTAATAGTTTATTAGTTCTCTTAATTTGTATTTTGTATAATTGTAAACTACTTATTTTAGCTTAGTACCTTAGTAATGATTAGTGATGATTATTACTTAATTAGTTAATAGTTGAAACTTAGTATAATCTATATATATTATATATTTTTAATTTTAATTTTTAAATATATAAATTAAATTCTAGGCTCAAAATGGCCCAAAAACATATTCTGGGCCCAAAGTGGCCCAAAAACAAAGTGGCCCGCATGGGCCACCGGACGGGGTACCCCGCCCCCGCCCATGCGGGGGCGGAGTACGGGAAAAATTCCAAACCCCCCACATGTGCGGGGGCGGGGGGCGGGAGAGGGGTGGCCCTGCCCCGTAGGGGGCAGGTATCACCCCTAATTAATTTCCATGTATTATGGCTCACTTTTATCCTGTTTTTCTCTTCTTTCTCCCCCCAATGAAGTTTAGCATTCTGACTTGATTATTAAGAACGGATGCAAAAGTGGGCAACATATTATATGTGAATCCTGAAATTAAACATAATAAGCACAAAGTATGTTAAGGTTTCTTTTGGGAATGATCCATGCGGCATGCAGAATGGGCCATCCTTTGTTAATTATTCAAGTGGGAGACATCTAAAACGGTTGTAAGTCACGGCTTCCTTAGATTTTGAGCTTTGTTTCTCTTTTTTCTTTGTTTTTGCTATTCGGTTACTTTTATTTGTGTGAATGGTTTTTGTCTTTAATTTGAGTTTTGACCTTCGTTACTGATCTCAATGCAAGGAAACAGCACAAGAGCCAAAAGGAAAAGCTTGTGTACATCTCCAACTTTTCTTCCCTACTCTGTTCGTTCACAAGCAAATAAAGATGCTTTAAGAGGCTCACGGCCGCTCCGCTGTCATTTATGCCTTATTTTATTCGCAAAGTGGGAGACATCGTGATAAAAGCAAGGAGAATCTAGCACATGGATTGATGTTTTCTGTCTTTCATGTTTGTACCTTGAAACTAAGGCCGTTTAGTTAGTAAAATATTTCATCTTATTTTATCATTATAAATTTTTTAAATTTTTATATAAAATATAATAAACAATTCAATATTTTCAAATTACAAAACAAAATTAATATTAAAAAAATATTTTATTTAATTTTCATATTTCATCTCAACTTAATATCTAAACCGCAACTAAAACACTCGGCTCTGTTTACTAAGCAGCAAACAAAACCATACTCCAAGCATCACCCCCGCCCATGCTACGTGGCCCTCATTTTTGCTCATTTTTCGACTTGTTCAGGCCATCCGATTATTATTTACAATACAGGAAAATGCTTAGCCATTAAGAACAGATAAAACTACCAATTTGATTTTTTTTTTTTTTACTTCATAGTTAAGGAATTATTTTTTAATAATTTTTAAATATTTAAAAAAATTAAAAAAATATTTGAAAAAAAAAATACACATTATAGGTGGCGACCCTTGGTGGCTGTAGCAAGATCCTTGACTACAACCATGACTAAATAAAAAAGGCATCAACATGATTGGGTCATTCCACAAAATTTTCATCTAATTTAATTTAATTTCACCTCATCTTATTATCAAACATAATTTAGATACAAAATTTTCAAACTAATCATTACAACTTTTTCCAACTTTCAAATAAAAAATAAAAAATAATTCCAAAATTTTCAAATATCCAAATAAAAATAATATTATAAAACTATATTATTACAATATTTTAACTTTATAATATTTTTTATTCAACATTTTTTTTCTCTTTTCCCAAAACCTAAAAAATACTCCATTCAAACTATCTCACTATTATTCACAAACTATCTTATTACTATTCACAAAATTCTCATCTCATTTCACTCCTCAAACAAACTCTAGTAACTGGGGATGAGTATGGAAAATATATCTTATCCAAAATCTGAATCCCTTTAGGATAGGAAGCTAGATTTCGAATTTCTAATCCATGTAATCTATTTTTTGCTATTTAATGAATGAGAATGAACAATAGGAGGTATTTAGCCAAAGAAAATTGTTATAATATCAAAGAAAGGTCAAGAATTCTAGGTTTTTCTGATTCTAAGATTTCGGCTAGGGTTTTTTTTGGTTTCCAGATTTTTGGCTAGGGTTTTTCTTGGTTTCTAGATTCTCGGCTAGGGTTTTTATGTTTTTAGAGTTGCGGCTAGGGTTTCTTGTCTATCCTGTCTTCTGAAATTAGAGATTTTCTTCTGGTTTGATTCAATGGAAAGAATTATGCTGCGTGGTCTTTTCAGTTTCAACTATTGGTAAAAGGAAAGGAACTTTGGGGTCATATTTATGGGATTAGTGTGGCACCGGAGGATAAAGATCAGCAGACTTCTTGGGAAATCAAGGATGCTCGAGTCATGCCTTGGATTCTTGGATCTGTTGATCCCCATATTATCTTGAATTTACGCTCGTTCAAGAATGGTCATGATATGTGAAATCATCTCAAGCGGCCGTATACTCAGAATAATGCAACTAGGAGATTTCAACTCGAACTAGAGATGTCGAATTTCTCTCAATGAGCTTTCTCTATGGATAAGTTTTATTCTAGTTGTTGTAACTTGTGGGCTGAGAATACAGATATTGTATACACTTCAATTCCAGCAACAAGTTTGGTCGATATTCAAGCTGTTCATGAAGCAAGTATGCGGGCATAGTTTCTTATGAAACTAAGGCCTGCATTTGAATTTATTTATGCTAATCTGGTGAACCAAGATCTTGTGCCTCCACTTGATATGTGTTTGGGAGAGATATTTTAAGAGGAGCAAAGATTGATGACCCAAGCAACCATGGAATAGCTAATCCAGCTCCTGTGGCATATGCAGCTCAAGGAAAAACCAAAGGGAGGGATTTGAGCACTACTCAATGCTATAGTTACAAAGGTTATGGGAATCTCGTTGCAAATTGCTTTAAGAAAACTTGCAATTATTGGAAGAAGTAAGGACATATCATCAAGGATTGCCCGATACATCCTCCACGTCGCCAAGAAATTGTATATTCAGCTACTGCCGAGGCTACTAGTGCTACTAGCTCTACCTTGGCCATTTCTTCTCATGTTTCAGCTTCCACTTCTCAAAATCGCACCTCTATTACACCAGAATTTCTAGTCTAACAAATGATCATCTCAGCTCTTTTAGCTTTTGGTGTTTCAGGTAAAACCAAATCTGCCTATAAACCTTGGTATTTTGATTCCGGTGCCACCAACCATATGACAAGTGCCTCTCACTCTCTTGTTAATGTCTCACAGTATGTTGGTCCACTTAAAATTCACACGGCAGATGGTAGTTCCCTACCTATCACTGCCATAGGTGACATTTTTCCTTCCTTAAATAATGATTTGGTGTCTCCTTCATTAAATACCAATCTGATTCTATTGGACAATTAGTTGACAACAATTGTAGAGTGTCAGAGAAGATGATCGCGAGGGATCCTAAAGAGGGTCAGCTGTTTCCTTTATGTTTAGATTCAAAATCTGTCGAGTCAAAGTCTTTATCTTTGTTTTCTTGTAATGTTGATGCTTTGCGTGTGAAGGATTGGCATAGGCAATTGGGCCATCCCAATTCTCACATACTTCATAAGTTGTTATCTTCCGGTTTAATTGGCAATAAAGATTTATATTCTCTTGATCAATTAAATTTTAATTGTGATACATGCAAGTTAGCTAAAAGTAAAGTTTCAAAAGGATCACATGCCACTCGTACCTTTGATGTTATTCATAGTGATGTGTGGGGTATTGCCCCGATAGAATCTCATAATCGTTATAATATTTTGTGACGTTTATTGATGATTATACTCGTTTTACGTGGATTTACTTTCTTCGCACTAAGAATGAAGTATTTCCAGTATTCAAGCATTTCTTGGCTTATCTCACTGATCAATTATCTGCCTCTCTTAAGGTTCTTCACTTCAATTCAGGAGGAGAATATATATATTTATATATATATACTGAATTTCAAATATTCATTCAAGATCAAGGAATTATTTCTCAACATTTTTGTCCATATACTCCACAACAAAATAGAGTAGCTGAAAGAAATACTCGTCATCTTCTTGATATCGTTAGGGCTCTCCTAATTGATTCGGGTGTGCCCTCTCGTTTTTAGTGTGAAACTTTGTCTACTGTTGTGTATTTAATTAATAGATTACTTACTCCAGTATTAGACAATATTTCTCCTTATTCTTTGCTATTTGGGCACTCCCCAGACTATTCTCAATTGCACTCAATTGGTTGTGTTTGTTTTGTGCATCTTCCATCTCACAAAAGATGCAAACTTTCTATTCAATTAGTCAAATGTGCCTTTTCAGGGTATAATTCTTTTCAGAAGGTTTTGTTTGTTATGATCCTCAGGCTAAACGCATTCAAGTTTCTCGCAATGTGGTGTTCTTTGACAAACAACAATTTTTTTGTACTTATCTAGACTCTATTCCTCCTAGTTTCTATGTTTTGCCAAAATTTTCAGATGAGGATACAACTTCTAAACCATCTTCCACTCTATTTAAACCTACTTGTGTTTACACCAAGCGTAAACCATCTCATCTAGCAGATCTGACTGCTCTTTCTGCCCCTCCTGAGCATCCATCCGTGGCTCCTGATCAATCCATTGACACATATTATGATCCACCATCTCGTCAGCATACTTCTAGAGTCTCCAAATCCCCAGTCGGTATGGTTTTTCATCTCATTCTTTTATGTCCACTACACTTTCTTCTATTGCTATTCCCTCCTCTTATAAGCAGGTTATGGAACATGAGTGTTGGAGGAATGCCATGCAAGTAGAAATGGATGCACTAACGACCAATGACACTTGGGATATTGTGTCTTGTCCTTCTTCTATGACACCTATTGGTAGTAAGTGGGTGTATTCTGTAAAGCTTAGATAAGATGGGTCCCTTGAGAGATATAAAGCTCGTTTGGTACTTTTGGGAAATAGACAAGAATATGGGATTGATTATGACATGACGTTTGCTCCTGTTGCTAAGATGACGACTGTTCGTCTCTTTCTTGGCCGCTTCTCAGTCTTGGTGATTGCATCAGATGGATGTGAATAATGCTTTCTTTCATGGTGATTTGAAGGAGGACATTTACATGAAACTTCCTTTTGGCATGCCCCTTTCCTCAGCTAATGATGTGTGTAAGCTGAAAAAGTTATTGTATGGTCTAAAGCTTGGTTTGAGAAGTTCCGCAATACCTTACTTGAGTTTCAATTCACTCAGAGTGAGTATGATGCTTCTTTGTTCCTTCATAAGAGTGATTCTGGTTTTGTTTTTCTGTTAGTCTATGTGGATGATATCATTATTACTGGATCCGATATTAAATTTATTTAGAGGGTTCAGATGCATCTTAATAAAGTTTTTCATATGAAAGATTTGGGACTGTTGACTTATTTCTTGGGGCTGGAAGTTCATAATCAGCCACATGGGTTATTTATTAATCAATATAAATACACCCATGACCTTGTTCAATTGGCTGGGTTGGGGGAAGCTATTTCAATTGATACTCCTATGGAAGTCAACATGAAGTATCAGAAGGATGGGGTGATTTAATTTCTGATCCTACATTATATAGGAAGCTTGTTGGGAGTCTAATTTACCTCACTATCACATGCCTGGATATTTCATATGTTGTCCATATTGTCAGTAAATTTATGGACACTCCTTGGCACTTGCATTTAGTGGTTGTTCGTCGTATTAAAAGATATTTGATTGGGACTCCTAATCGTGGGTTATTTTTTCTTGCTAGCACTTCTCTACAACTTATGGCTTATAATGATGTCGATTGGGCTGTTGACCAGATTCTAGGCGTTCTGCAACTGGTTGGTGCATTTTTTTTTTTGAGATGCACTCATCTCCTAGAAATGCAAGAAGCAAGAGTGTGTTTCTAAATCCTCTAATGAAGCTGAATATAGGGCTATGTCAGCAGCTTGCTCTGAGGTGATGTGGTTGCGGGGCATTCTTCAAGAGATTGGTTTTTTGCAAGACAAGCCAACTCCTCCTCATGGTGACAACACTAGTGCCATTCAAATTGCTGCCAATCTAGTATTTCATGAGCATACCAAATATATTGAAGTGGATTGTCACTATATTCATCAAGCCTATGAGGCTATGTCTATTATTCTTCCTCATATCTCTACAGATCTTCAAGTTGCTGATATATTCACAAAAGCGATGACTAGACAATGACATCAATTCCTAGGTAGCAAATTGATGCTAGTAGATACACCAGCATCAATTTGAAAAGGGGGGGGGGGTAATTAGTGGATTATATTTATTTGATTTAATTCCTATGTTTTATCTATGTATTTTGAGTATAGACAGATTTGCACAGTTGTATATGATTTATAGGATTTGTAATTTGAATATTTAGATTGGGTAGATGAGTATGAGAAACATATCTTATCCAAGATTTGAATCCCTTTAGGATAGGAAGTCAGATTTCGAATTTCTGATCTGTGTAATCTATTTTTTGCTATTTAATGAATGAGAAGAAACAAGAGGAGGTATTCAACTAAAGAAAATTGTTATTAGCATCATCATATAATCCACATGTTAGGAATTTAGGACCTGAAGAGTCAAAATCTTGCGATGATTGCTTCAATTTGACATATCTTCCAGCCTATCTCCAAAGATTTATGATTCACCATATGCTTATTCATGGCGAATCATAAATCATTGAGCAAGGGATTAGAGTAGTTTAACTTAGTCACTAGACAAGAAGTATGACTTCGGATTTTTTCAAAGGTTAATAACCCTACAGCCAATGTATGATCATAGCAGGGTAAGCAAGTACTGCGTAGTCATTTTGAAAAAAAGTTAGGTACACTTTGAAAAAGTAAGATTTTTCATGTGGATTTCATGTCTCATTTTTTTTTTTCAAAATGACTGCTTGAGACTTGCATATCTTAGGATTATGGAAATCATTTTCTTTAAGAGAGAAAGGAAAATGATTGACTACCCCATGAAATCAAATCTTTAACTAGAAGCTGTGATTTGTGAATAATGCAACTGCAAGTAATTGTGGAAAATTTTGCTTACGGCCTTGACAACTTCAACCCTTGCAACAACTGTGTAGCAATTTCAAGGATTCACTAACCAACTTAATGAGCTCACCACTTGATGCAAGTATACTCACACTTGAGTTTTCCATCATAATATAAAAGATGCAAGAATCTTCTCACCTAAAGATTAATTGAGATAAAGGCTGTAAGGAACTATTCCTTCCACAACAACAGGTTTGATGATTCTAGTATATTGCTTTTCACACCTGAATAAGCAAGGTCTGTTAAGAAGTTTTAGATGGCAGCTGGTTACTGCTCCCATGCTTACACGACGGTGGTTGGTTTTGACACTTCAACTCATCTCCAGCTACAAGAAAGAATGCTGTGTGCCTGAAAAACACAAGGGACAGGCATAAAATTTAAATGAAATCTGAACAAAGAGAGGAAAAAAAAAGTGAATTCTATAAGATGCGAATACACATGGGAAAATAGGTCACTTGAAAAATCTGTACCTGAAGAAGTTCAGCATTCTAAGTTTTGAGTCTGCATCAATATCTGGGGTGCTTTCCAATGCTTGTTGCATGTGATGTAACCACCTCTCCGCAGCTCGATGTGTGACAGGAAATGGTCGGTGACGTGCAATCAGAGCAGGATGGCCTGCCAAATATTGAAGTCAAAAGGGAACAAAAGATCGTGCTAAATCCCAATAGTGACCAATTTTTGGCATATAGAGACCAGCTTCACAAAGTAGTTGCCTTGACATACATAGACATGTCAAGTGTATGCAAGAAGAGGAAATGGAGACATCATGAGATTAGAAAACTAGGAGAATTTAGGGTGCTTTTTAACCAAAGAATAGAAGAATAAGTGCTGATGGCCAATAGAGCTCAAGAACACCTCCTATTTTTTTCCCCTTTGGAGATTGTAATTTCAGTATGCTTGAGAGTTCTTCTGATACTCATTCTAATTTCATCGTTTTGCCTGATTTTCTTTCACCCTTTCCTAGCTCCTAGTCCCTAGCTTGTATTTAGGTGTTTCCGTTTGTATACTTTCTATGTACTTGGGCCATACCTATTTACTTGCCTTAATAAAATCTCTTATTACTTATCAAAAAAAAAAAAAAAATCATCGTTTTGCCATGAGCAAATATGTAATCAGCTTGAAACTAAGGCAAAATAATTTCTCAGATGCCTTTTAGAAAACAAAATGAAAGGTATGGTTCATCTTCAAGTATTGGCAAGTGCTATCCACATGTTCTCAAACCGTTCGACAAAATTCAAGGTTGTTTTGGTCGGTAACCACAAATCAAATGACAAAGCATAGATGGGAAATCAGAGCTTACATGTCCCAGAGCTACAGAGCCCACAATAGACAGCGAAAAAAGGATATCCACAAAGCCAACAACACCATACATGTAGAACAAAGGATTATAGGAATGAATGAATCATCGTTCTTAAAAATGTCTTGGTTCTTATTTGAGAAGGACGAGGAGTATGCCATTCTGTATATGGAGTAGGTTATGGATTATAAAAGAAACCAAAGAAATTCACAATCCAATAAACCAGCATATGAAGGATAAGCATAAATTATATAAGGCAAAGACTGCAGACCTTTTCGCTGAGAGTAGAGAGGAGGCCCTCCCATTCTCTGCACGAAAAATTCGTATTGGTTTTGAATAGCGTCCTCTTTCTTTGAACTCGCAAAGATTGACCGGAACCATTCCCCTTCATCATCATATACCCTGGTTTTTTCCCATGCCAAAAACCTTAAATGCCATTCATTATTTCAAAGTAATATCATTACAAATTAAATTTAAGGCTTCGTTTGGTAGCAGAGAAATCTTTTAGTTTGGAAGCTGAGAAATCAAAAGATTAAAAACTAAACATCCTAGAAAATTTCTACAGTTTGCTCCATTGTAAAGCTCGTAAAGTAAAAGACGGTATCCTCTACCAATAAATAAATAAACAACCTGGTGTAGAAATTGGTGGAGAGGTTAATGAAGGTCCGGAGGCCTAGTTTCTGGAACAGATTGGCGTCATCAATGGCAAAGGCATCGTCTTGGTTGACTCCACTCCACTCGGAGGCCTTGGCTTGCAGCGACTGCATTTTTATTCGCTCGATCGCTTCCTTCCTTTCTCCGACCACAGTCTACGTATCCAGTTACGAACACGAGAGAGGCCGCTGTTTTCGAGTGTTTTCTATGTACGAGTTTTGTGGCGAGTCGCGTGGACTGCACGCCTGTACGCGTGTGGGGGATTCTTTATTTTTATATTAACGTTAGCAACTCTATCTACCGCTTGGTTGAAACTTGAAACCGTGGGCTGTTTTCTATGCCGTGCTACAGTTACTGTATACTCTAGTTTGTGGAGAGTAATTATATAAAATTAAAAATCTAAATTAAAAGGTTTTAATATCTTTTAAGAGAAATGATTTAATATCATTGCTCTATTTTTAATATTATCAATTAATTTCAAGATTATAAAATATTATTATTCTTTCAACAAGCAACCTACTTTACAAAAACTATCATAAAACTTTCAAAACGAATTGCATTCTTGCATTTTTGTAAGGTAATGATACTTACAACACATTTCATAATATATTTCTTAATATATGTTTATAAAATAAGGATATGTATGTAAAATGATGTTAGTTTTATAAAATATCTTACAAAAATATGATATATCCATCATTTTAAAATATTGTTGTGAAAAGTGATGTCTTTATCATTTTTTGTTGTAAACACGTACATTAAATTAATAAAAGCAAAACCCTTGAAGATTTTTTTAATTTTTAAAAACCATAAAATCCAATAGGCTAATTTGTCTTTTTAAAAAAAACAAAAATTTGGACAGTGGGTGTGGTGAGGTCGAAACACTGGTGTGTTTAAAATTCTGAGTTTCTGAATATTTTCATTGTTATCATTTTAAAAGAAAATTTCTCATTTCATTTTTATTATTTTTAGTTGCTTGTTCCTGAAGGTCCCATACACTGATTGAGCAATACTTTTGTAGAGAAGCATTAAGGGATATAATTTATGTTTCACCGTATCATATATTTATAAGTTTGCTTGCCTTAGTTGTCATATGCAGTAAAGGTGCTGAAAAATATTTTTGGCGAGATTTGCGATTGAATTGGCCGGGAGGAGCAGTTTCAGGGGAGAGAACAAGGCGGCCAATAAGCTTGACCGCCTAAAGGTTAGTTTCTCCCTTAGTAGCTTTGGTAGCAAATTTTTATGTTACGATGACTAATGCTGTTTTATGCAGGATCTGGGCATCTCAGCATCTTGAGTCCTCGACATCTTCTCTTCCTGATTTGTTGCAAGGTTTGTTGAGGTATGATCCCTCTGAACGTCTAACCGCCCGACAAGCTCCCAATCACTCCTTTAACATGAGAAAGTATCATCGTGGAACCCATTTTGTGGTTTACGATGCTGGTCTTGGGTGGCCCGCCGGGGGGGGGGGGGTGGTGTGGTTTGATGATCAACTTCGGTTATGCTGCATGGATTCGGATTCTTTGCTACTTTTCGTACAAATGGTGTTTAATGAAAAACTAATTTGAGAAAGGTCGGGGTTGTTGTGTACTTGGGCTACGCTTACTTTTTCATCAATAAAGTCTTACCTATAAATAAAGTGTATCTACATTATGCCTATGCTCTCTGCCTCTCACTCTCCTTAAATTGAAAGAACAAGAACTTGGAAGGGTTTCTGGCCGGCCAATGGCTACGAAACAACTTGGCGATTATAAACAGAAGAACAATACTACTGGTTTTGCCTTCCTCTGTCGAGTCATGTGTGATGCAAATATATCTTCGATGTGCCTTCACCAATCTCTCTCTCTCTCTCTCTCTCTCTTAAAAAAGCAAATGTGCCAGCCAATATCTCTTGACATGTATTTATAGTCGCAAAGGCAAGTCCATAAAATGAAACTTAAGCACGGAAGAGAATTAGTTCTGGGAAAGATTGGCCGATGTCACCAAGGACCCATTGGGCCATTCGGACAATGATAGAAACCAAAATAGACGAAGATGAACAAACGTACCAGCTGATTAGTTGAATAGTTGTGCAAGGGAGAGGCCGCATATGACAACAATTGCATAGACACTGCAATCCATGAACACGGCGTTAAGAGCCTTCTGCACCACCAAACCTGTCTCCAAACTCCTACTCAATTGTTCAGCCCAACCGAATCCATTGAGTGAAGAAGTTTCATTTTCATCTTGGGCAGCCCTTTCAAAACCTCTTTGTTTATCAAAAATAAGTCGTGCGAGCACAACCGTCACATTGGTCAGCAAAAGTAGATAGAGAGGCCTAAAGCTTATTATGGTCTTTATGATGTAGCTGCCTAGTAAAGGAAATCCTTGATACGATAACACAACTAAAAGGGCTATTGTTACAGAACACAGAAGGCGGGTATTCTCTGATGATGTAATTGCAGAACTTATCTGATTTGGAGTGAAAAATCTTTGTCGCTGTGTTTGATGCTCTAAACGTTGTTCTAAGCTCAAAGTAGAAGCAGAAGAATTTTGATCTATGGGCGAGACCATAGGTGAATGTACTTCTTTGCCACTGACTTCTGAGCTAGGGGCTCTTACGGCTTTGATGCTTGTCTCGCATTGACGTATGGAAGGTGTTATGTTGCTTCCGCCATCATAAGCATTAGTCTCACTCACATTAGTGATGGAATCACGTTTTAGCAACAAAGAACCCGATGCTTCATCATCTCCATGAAGTGGAACTGCAGACAATTGGGACCCAAGAGCAAGAAGTGATAATATGAATTTTCAAATTCCATTTACAAAGAATAGAAGAACATAACAATACAAACAAGTTGTAGCACGGAGTTCATTGCCACCTTCACCTATAGCCCCAAATGAGGCGTTTGGATCTTTAACAGTTCTACCCAAAAAGGTGAAACTGAAACCTAGTGCTTACCCTTCAGGTTCCAAAAGGAAACTTTGAGATGAGAAAACTACAAATGTCAAAGAGAAGTAAAACTGTGGCATTTAAATTTGTTTTATAGTGGGCCAGATTTCGGATGGATAAAACTCGCATACTAACCTTGTTTCCAGCAACTCACTCATTCATATCACCTGTCAAAAAGACTGTATATTACCACACCTAACCACTACAAGTTTAGGGCTACTCCCCTTGGATATAGAATCAAGGCACTGAATTTGTGGACTTTGATCCTTGTTTTTAAGGGCTACTCCCCTTGGATATAGATTCGTAACCTAAGTAGAAACCTTTCCAAAATAGTATTGGCAAATAACCATCCTTAACAGCCAGACTGGACTCCAAAGAACCTAAAGAGTCCTTTTATAAGTAGAAAGAAATTTTATTAAACCAACTAAACAGGCAAAGCCCAAGTACACAGGGAGTATAAAAGAGAGAACCTAAGGAAACCTTCAGATGCAGCCCACAAAAACATTACACATGTTTCATGTGCATCTTGTCAGATTTCCAATAGACACACCAACATGAAAGAAAACCCAAATTCCACCATATCAAACTCCCATGCAGAAAAAACAGACCATGTAGACTGAGTTCTTCAAAAGAAAAAAAAAATGGTCAGCAGCAAAAGTGAACTTGATGAGATGTATGAAGAGAATTTTTGGTATCTTTATCTAAAACTTATCATATTAAGGTATGATTGGTGAGATCAACTTAACCTTGCTTGAGGACAGCAAGCAAACTCAATTAAAATTCAATCGCACTTGCATACAAGAAATGATATTCCACAAAATAGGATCAACTAATGTTTTTTTATCAGTAAAATCAACAATTTTAAAAAGGATAAAATATCCCAAAAAAGATCAAAGAAATCTTTACAGGTGACATCTGATTGTGGAAGGAAATTCCTAAAAGAATGTTTTCCACTGACAATAATATCCTATCTTGCTGAATTTTAGTAAAAGTGAAACATTCTGTCATCTAAAACCTCGGCAATCAAAACTCCAAACCGCTATTTGCTAAACTTACTGAATACATTTAATCTGCTATCTCGAGAAAATATTTTTCCGAGAACATTTTTCGGAAATTCAACCAAGCATAGAGAGAAAGATTGAGGGGTACCAGTTGTTTGATTGGAGACATGGGGTTGGAGATCTGGATCACTGGGAATCACCACTTGGGGCGGCGGGTCTGAGCCCAAGCTGGTTGCATTTTCGTCCTGAGAGGAAGAAGGAAGGGTTTGGAGCCGACCCGCTATGAGGGCTAAACGGTCGGAACCACGCTCCAAGATCTTCCTTCTCCGGGCTTCTCTAACGTCGGTAGCCATATCCTTTACTCCCTGTTCCGAGCTCAGGTAGATCGCGAATAATTTATCCCCCTCTGTTTGATTCAAGTCGGATACTTGATCCCCCCCAACTGTTACTCCGCACCATTCACATACGTCACGTTTTCTACGCTATCCGACGGCGCCGAAGGATACCGGGCTAATAATAATAAAAAAATTATTAAAAATAATGTTAAATATAATTTTAAATCGTACAAATATAAATTTGTACATTCTTTTTTAAAACAGAAGCCAACCATAAAAAGTTTGATTTTTACAAGTGAATTTCAGATCTTTTTTTTGTTAGCTTTTTCAAGTATTAAAGTAAATAAGGCTTGTGTATTCCTTTAAAAAAAATAAGAAGAATCTAAAATTTAAGTAAAAAAATTAATTTTTTTAATAATAAATTTCACTTTTTACAAAAAAAAAATAATGTGCAGACTTTTTCAAAATCTTAAAATAAGCAAATTTTACGTGCTCTGTTTCAAAAAAGAAAGAGAAATCTAAAACCTAAATGAAAAGACTATTTTTTTTTACACGAGCATTACTCTATTAAAATAGACAAATTCAATTCCTTAATGAACAGATTCCTCTCCACTCTCAATATTTAGAAATGAATTTTTTAGCTAATAGATTTTCACAGTTGATCCACTACAACAAATAACAAAAACCAGTTTTTTTAAATAACAAAAAAAAAAATCTTAAAACAATTCAGATTTTTTTTTATAAAAATTTTCAGATACATTAATTAAAAGAAAAGGCCAAGAGGGATAGGCTGCCCCTCTGCCGAGGGTGGTCCCCTCCTTTACGGCTGTCCCCCAGCATTGGGAAGGACTTCCGATGAAACCTCATTACGCGGCAGCATCACTGGTTTCCACCGGTCAAACAAGTATGACTAGCAAGAGAAGTGCTACGCATCAGCCACTGTTCACGGTTGATGCGGAGCACACTTTACATGTCACCGTCTCTCTTATCTATTTTTTTTTTCTCCTCCTTCCTGTGTCTCCGTCGCAGCCCAGATCCGGCATCGCCGCCGCCGGTTCGGCCTACCACCGCAACTACCGACCACCACCACCGAACCCGTCCTCCTCCCCCAGCCCGAGGCCCTCCTGCACGCACGCATGCTCGCACGCCACGCACCCACGTCGCGGCTCACATCCGCCGCCGATTCGGCCTCCCACCGCAGCCACCGACCACCACCACCACCGAGCTCGTCTTCCACCCCCAGCCCCCTAGGTCAGTAGCTCCTCCGTACGCAGCCCGTTTCTCTCTCCCGCACATGCCCTCTCCGTCACGGGTCCTTTCTCCCTCACGGCCAAATCTGTGTCACCGAACAACCGGTGCTACCGTCATCTCGCGACAGTCGACGGCACCTCGACAGTCGCCGCACTCCGACAGTCAATGCGCGAGGATGGGCAACGGGCAGAGGCCTTGGGCGCGGGGGGAGTCCGTGGTCGACGCAAAATTGAAATGTGAAATGTGAAATGAGAGAGAAGTGAGTTTTATTAGAGGGTGTTTTTGGTCATTTTACATCGGTGTGTGTTGGCTGATATCAAATAGTGGCTGATGCAAATATTTTTTCATTGGAAAAGAGAAACTATCAACTTCCCAAAAATGTTTGTGTTAGTCTGAGAGTCTCGATATCACAAGAAAAGAGCAAAATACAATTTTCAAAAACCAGACGATCCGCCTGAAGACTTGCTGAACAACAATACATGCTACCGAGCCAAGTTAATGAGCCGATTAATCAACTGCATTTGAGCAACCTTAAAAGTTTTTCTATGTATTATAATGGTGGCATAATGCGTCTGAAAACTGCTTGGAAAGTCTGTCCGCCATTCCTAGCAACCTTCTGTCCTTCCTCGGTGGCAGAACTCAAGAGCTCTACAACTGGATCTGCTTCAAGCTCTTTCTCTGAGAGGGCTTCAAACATGGGATGACTTTCTAAACAAGCCTTCATCCACTCTCCCAGTTCTTCTACATCTGTAATTGTGTAAATGATCCCACCAACCCCAAGAGCATAAGCATACTCGTCTAGCAAATGTGTACTGATCACCCGACGTCGATGATTCTTCTCTTTGAAGTGAGGATCCGGAAACAAGAAGAACATCTTTGAAAGCTGACCTTTCTCAAAGTAATTCGGAATGTATTTCATGGAATTTGTCCGTGTCACTGAGATATTTTGGTATTGGCCTGGATTTGCCACCCTCAGTGCTAAAATCCGCTCCTTGACATACTCAGTAACCTTATCCCTAAGTTCCATGCCAATCATTAGGGCCTCAGGGAAAAGGGTTGAAAGACTGATTAGCAGTCCTCCAAAACCACAACCAATATCTGCAAACTGGATCTTTTTGGAGCTACCATTCTGATCAGAAGAGTCCCACACATGAGGGTAATGAAGGGAGTAGTCAACATGACTAGGGGAGATAGGCACCGGGAAGTGAGAATCACTTAATGGGTTGCTGTGTGCTCGTGCTCTGTAGAAACGCTTCCGAGGCAGGCCCGTTGACTTGCAGATATTTGGATTTGCCTTGGTTTCCAACATGGCTTTCTTCTACAAAGCTGTACAATAGTAGCAAGTAAGATCCCATGCCCATAAAACGAGAGGCTAAAATGCAATATCAAATAATGTTCTTTTCCTAATTCTCATGTTAAGTCTTATTCAGAGGCCATATGTTGAGCATAAAGGTACCCTTTTCGACAAGTATGTGCATAAAGGTACTCACCATCATACAACTTCTAAGTAAAAAAGAAGCAAGAAATTGTAAGAAAAACACAGGGTGCATCAGATTTAACTGTAATAATTTCAATCAGGTTGTCCCTGCTGGCAATTAGGGACCAAATGAGTAACAGCTGGAGAGTGGAAAATCGGTTACAAATGCATAAAGAAAGAATAAAATAGGAAGTTTAACATCACCCAAGCTTTTCACATAAACCTTCAAATGGTTGGTGTAGTGGGATTCAGATCTGCTGGAATTCAGGGCTACTTATATATTGTGGATTTAGCCAAATCTCGATCATCCATTTCAAATAGAGGGCTGAAAATGTGACAAATTAGACAATCACGTATTTGGCCATATAATCATTTTGTCTGTCAAGCTAATGGGTTTGCAGGGCAGCAGAGCCTCTTCCAATACCAACACTAGTAGGGATCACCATTTCCTACCCTCAGAAGTCCATGAAACATTGACAGCCTCCCCTACACAACCTTCCCCTCATATGTAAAAGATAAAACCTCTTGCCTTTAAAAGTAGCCACCACATTCCACATGGTGATCTAATTACCATACTGACATAGTAGGGACAATATTCACTTTTCATGTTTACAAAAAATGCAAGTTATTTCTCTTGAAATTATCTTCTAAGATTGTTCACTTTTATTGACCTAGCGACTGCTGCTTAAATTGAGGATGTACTAAATAAAGCAATCTAAAAACACAATTCAAAGATCAACATTTGGATTGACGACCACCACCCTATGAAAAACGAGCTTTATGGACTCCGCTTAACCAAATATATGAATTGGGAACAAGTACCCAACAGAAACAAAGACATGCTAATTCCAAAATTTCTTGGGTCAAGTAGGCCAGGTTAATGTAACGGACATTCTGGATAGAACCTAAGATTCTTTCAATGGAGGTGACCCAACCAATTTGGGCGGAGGTTCAGATACCTCAGGACTAGAACGTTGATATACAGAGCATGGATAAATAAATCAATGTGTTGCAGTATTTGGAAAGATTGTGGGGGATAAGGCTACTCGAAGTAAACAAGCTCTAGAGGCCATTAGAGTGGAGGATTTTTTCCTCGAATTACCCGAGGTGCACTTGCGGAAAACTCTTTGCCGAGGGCCTGTTCACCCCCGGGATTAGTAGGGATGCTGTTCTGGATACCCAGTGCCAATAAAAAAAAACATCGTTGCAAAGCTAAAAATCCCCTATAAGGTACGAAAGCCTTCAAACAAAAACACAGAATGATATGACAGCAACTGTAAGAAGAACAAGAACACGGCCAACTAATTTGAACTTCAACGTTGTACAACAAGAAACCCAAACAGTATATATCCTAGCAAGAATGGAGAAGTAAAGGAAATACACTAGGTTCCAATTCAACAAAATAATGAAGTCCATTCTAACATCCCTTTAACATGAGTATGTACATAACGTAAAGTCGGTTGATGGGAGTTACGCCGAACACTAGGTGAGCATTTTAATTTGCATGAATCTAACCGAAGCAAAACGACTAGCGGAGAATATATTGTGAATTCATGCAGATATAACACTAGTATTTCTCATACTAAAAACAAAAACTAGGGAAGTAGAACGGAAATATACACAAACGCACAGACCTAACCTATTACAAATCAGTGAGCGTAGCCCACAATGGCCGTGAATTTCTCAGGTAAGGCAGGATTTGAATTACAATCACCAAGAAAGAGTTGCAAAAATATGAAGGCCTAGAGGTAAAAGAAAGAGATGGGAAGGCACTCAATACCCGATAGAGCGGGACGGATAAAGACTCGAGCCCTTCAATGGAGTCGGAATTTGCCCCGAGACTAGGAGATACAAATTTTGGGATGGAAATGACTAGAAGTCTAAAAGTACTGCTACATACAGGCACAAGTTGTGCCTGTATGTGCACGCCGTCAGCACTTATATAATTAAAAAAAAAAAACACCCGAGGCTTGTGAGGTTGAACTGAATAAACTTCCAAGTACTTTGCAGTTATATCATACTAAAAAGAAATATTGTGAAGGATCCAGAGGGAAGGGATGGCAGAACAAGAAGGAAACAACCAGCAACATTGACACAAAATAATTCATTCTTCATTCGAAAATAAGCATTTTGGACGGGGGATTGCTTAACAACACCCTCAAATGTCTAATACAGAGCAATAAGAATGAGAAAAAAAAAAAAACAAAGAGGTGGGGTTTGGGAAGAAGCGTGAGAACTAGAACTGCCAAAGAACCTGTATAGCGAAAACTACCAATAATAACAATTTCTGTGATTTAAAATTCAAAACTGAACCCAACTGGTAAGTTCAGAAGGATTCCCCACGATTTTCCATCCCAAGTGAAACTGTGTGCTTCATTAGCCAGTACCAAACGATCACTCCATCGTCACTTTGAAAACAACTAATCAATCTTCACTGATGAGCTTGTGAACCAGAAGCAAGCATAGAAACCAATTGTACCAGTCAGCACGAATCCGTCCCTAACATTTGCTCCTGTTACCTTGGATTCGTTTGGCACAACAAATACATCCCCCATTTTGCCAACAAACGAACGAAAATGAAAATGAATCCATGAGGAAGAAGGAGGAAGGACTCACTGTCTGCTAGTAGAAGCCACGACCAAGAAGAACTGTTGCGACTGTAGTGGGTGAGGGTTAGGGTTCGGCGTCGAAGAAGGAGGGGGCTTACGGTTCGTGCGTGAAGCAGGAGATGGAGAGTTCTCTTTCAATGGGTTTTTTCCTTTCCATAACACGCACCGTTTCAACATCAGTTACTAAACGCATCGTTTTATCAAATGCAGTAGAAGTCGTGCGCGAGGCCTAGGCGGTTGTGCCTGTGTTTAGAGTTTTTCGAAGTCTAATAGGGCGAGAGAAAGAGATTTAGCATGGGCCTGTTTCATACTTGAGCCCAGGAAACTGATGGGCTTTTTGTATACCACTATCTGCTAGTTTCTATTGGGCTTTAAACTCTTGTATTATAGTGGATGGAAAATCTTATTGACAAATACCTACAAATTTCTAGGGCCAAGGATAAATTCAACGTAAAATAGCCGAATGGAGCAAATTTTCTAATATTTAAATTCAGTTTCTCGTGCATATCATATTAATATCTTAATTTCTTCAATTCAGACTATTATTATTATGATTATTGAAAGAAATATGTTAGGTTGTATATATATCCTATTCTAATGATATCCCCCGTACTCACAAATTATACTCTGGAGCAACATATTAAACCATCATTGAAAGGTATGAAAAACAAAACTAAGCTATGCCAAGAGATTGTGATATAAAAGAGGCCCATAATTGTATTGCTAGGGAGTGGAGTAAAATTAGATCGATCTCCTAAATGCTAGAGGAGAAATATATAATTTTATAACATTTATTATTGCCGCCAACATATATCAGCTTTTCAAACAACATCATATGATTAATAAATATTCATGTATCACTCAATTTATATGTTTATTTCTCTTCCATTTTAGGCTGGCATGCATCCTAGATTTTACGAAGATTTCGATCATACAGATAGGACTACTCGTTTTGATACTAAAAATATCTCAGAATTACTGTGAATAGTAGTGAAATATTTTGAGTGAATATGTTTTATTGAGTTTTGAGAAATAAGATAGAAAAAGTTTAATAAAAATATTAAAAAATTATTGTTTAAATATAATTTTTTATATAATCCGACACCCTTTATGTACATGAGTTAGATCATCATGTTTCGTTGAATGGTTCCCTAGTTTATGAATCGAGTAACATATGTACCCTAGCTAATATTAGACGTTGATTCTCTAGATCTAGTCGTGCGCGCGGTAATAATAGTCGGTTGAAACTTGGAAGACTCGAAATGAGCTGTGAAAGTACATAGTCCATATAAATATGGTACTTCCAACCTAACATATCTGAGTAAATCTAAACACGAAATGCAGAGAGACGTACAATCATATAATATGGACCAATTAGACACCAACTTACTTGCTTAATCAGACTCATGAATTAAGTCGTTGCAGTCCTCTGCATGCAAGCTAACCATGATCTATCTATGATCTCTATTTATCCCCAATACACCCAAAAAATAAAAAAATGCTGGCTATCTGTTATTACAAAGACTAGATCGAATTATTAGAACAACTGCAAAGACTAGATCGAAGAACAACGCTGTTATTACAAAGAGTACTAGAAGAACAACACGTAAATCTTTTTCTGTTTTCTTTTGTTTTTTGAATAGAACACGTAATCTCAAGCTTATAATTACTTAATCAGTCTTTCCTTTTCATGTACAACTACTCTTTTGATTTTTGTGTGTGATCCTTTTAGAACAAAATTTTATCTCTCCATGCACTCGTGATCCTTCTCTCTCAATATAGCTTTCTTGCATCATTGCTACTCCAACAAGTTAAATATTTAACTCTACAAATAAAATTAGTTGCTTAATTAATTATTGCATTATGGTAAAAGCATGCACATCGGCCGGGAAATACGTAACAATACCGGATAAAATAGGAGTCCACCATTCATTTTGAAGTGCTTGACAAGTAGCATGCCAATCATGAATGTATATTGGTTTAGGGTTCCTCATTGCTTCTAGAGAGTCTTCTTGACAAATACATATCAACTACTTCACCGCGAGAGTTTGAAAAACTTGTTGAGAAAATAATTTTCATTTCAAAACTTAATCGCCCACCAGAGAAGATCAAACGCATATCCTACGACCGTGTCTATATGACGTAATTCGATCATAGTAAAATTTCGCCATGTTTGGATAAACGAATACGCAAGCTTAGTTTTTTGTTTTGGTTATATAACAAGATCATGATTCCTACCATGATACATTGAGGTCTTCATGTTCAAGGACAAATTCTATGTCAACAACATTTAAAAACCCCATATAACAAGAAAAAAATATATTTCGTTTTGTCGCAACCGACGACTATAAGGAAACAACGAACGATATAAGTTTCATGGCACTTTCCAATGTAGATCATGTATGGATCCATGACTCTATGTGGTATATGGATTTTCTTCATAGATTAAGTGAAAAACTTCTATTTGCCCTTTCCATTTTATATATGAGTCTTCATGCTTACAGATTATTTTCAAAAGCGAATTAATTAGAGATAATTAAACATGTATCCTACGACCGTGTCCATGAAACTATTTGATCACAATAAAACATTTCTTCCGTGTTTAGAAAAATTAAAGAGCACTTAATTAAGTTTATTAGTTTCTTATATTTTTTGTTATATAACAAAATGATCAATATCGCTACCATGGTATCATGTTATGTTCAAGAAAAATACTCTATGTCACCAACATTTTTCATTTTAGAAACAAAAAATTATTTCCCCTTTCACGGCCTGTATATAATAAGAGCTCGTTTTGATAGTAAGATAAGATGAGATGGTTTTAAATGAGTTGAATAAAATATTATTATGGTTTTGTGATTTAAAAAAGTTGAATTGTTTACTATATTTTGTGTGAGAATTTGAAAAAATTATAATAATAAGATAAGATGAAATGAAATGAGATAATATTAGTTGAAATTGTTTTTGTATCAAACAAGCCCTGCAATATATATAAGTACTAGGCATGAAGTACTACATGTTGAATGGTAGCAGCATGTAGCTAGTTTTAAACACGTAGTGCTGATCGATCAGTAGAGATTTCGATCTTTACAAGCTTGAACATGTTTGATCTATCAGTGCCTAGTAATTCTTTAGTTTTAAATTACGTGTTTATATATATATATATATCATCATCATGATAATATGATTTCCTCGAGATTGAAGACAAACTTAGCATTCATGTTTTCAGACATGCATGCATATAACATACCACTTTTGATGGTATATATATATGTACAGTACTTTGAGTTATAATATTTAGTCCTATGAATCCTAATTATTGGGAACCGAGATGAGGTTCTATATATATATATATATATATATATATATATATATATATATATATATATATATATTATAGATGCGTCTTACCCACATAAATCCTTTAAGTAAATATTAAGGGGATGATAATGATCAATAATGGGATATATAGATGCAAGACTCCACTTTAATTCCGTACGTGATTGAGACTTGTATTTATTTCCTAATTAATGATAATATTAATTAATATTGGTAGTTTTTCATGCATATAGACTATAATTAGCTGCAAGGGTTGATCAGTACTCTGAATCGAGAAAGTACAGCAAATCTCACTCCCCATAATTAATGTATAGTTGCGTACAGTTTTTTCATTATATAGATTGGGTTATTAATTCTCCTCATATGCTGGTTGATAATAAGTAATTAACATAAAATTAGCTGTATGCTGGTCACTAAATATATATCATCTAATTAATATTTGATATTCTGAATCAAGTTGCATGCAATATTACTGCATGCGCAGCTTGCCTATAAAGACTTTGGGGGCCGCCGGGGGGCGGGGAAGGTTCCTGTGAGCACCAGTAAGTGTGATACTGACCCTTTCGAACTATGATATTTGAAGTGTTCAATAAGTAAACGAAAGATTAATGTGGCCGATGGCTACTACTGCATTTGTTTATAAATTTGAGACACCTAGGGTTCAATAATTCGTTTCTAAACCTCTCAATCTTTCCATAATCATAACTAACCTACTTCCAGGAAAATCAACAATATCCAAAAGACTACAATAATAATGGTGTGATTTTCCGACAAATTATTTACTTAAAGAATACGTAAAGTGACCCATATGCACCTGAAGACAAGATTAGTTATTTAGCATATAGACTATGTTACTCCAAGAAAATAAGAACGCTTTTTTAATTTGTTTTCCTACCGATCGATAAAAATGAAAATATATTAATTGCTTAATTTTACCTGATCATGACGACCCAGTATGAGTGCTGATCATATGATCATGACTAGTTTAATTATTAAAACATTAACACACGTACGTGTATATGCATGCGTATTCACACTTTCCTTGATTAATTCTAGCTAGCTGCAGGTGCTGATCAAATTCAAAAATACGTACATGCTTACGAAGAAAACACTGAATCCCGGCCCAATTAGCTAGCGGGAGAAAATTAACAGGAGAATGTGGTGGTTTATACGTATTGCACGCTCTCTGCATGGATGCGTTATCGAGAAGTACTGATGAGTGATTAATTTATGTAATGAAGTCGTTTACGAAAGTTCATTACTTATTCGGGGAGATCCGGCGGGTTGTTCTAGCTAGCTAGCTCCAGTCCCCATGCAATCATTGAATCTGTGTCTCACAAGTTTTTTCATAGAACACCTAACTTATATAAAAGCAATATATATGTACCAGAAGTTACAGTTTTGAACAGTTAGCTTAAAGATTCATGATCAATGCTAGCAGCTGGCCGGTTAATTATTTCCAGGTTTCTCAATGCTCAAAGAAAGCTAATTTGTTTGGTTATTCGTGTAGTACAAATTGATCGATCAGGCATATATGTGCATTTATTATGTTCGCTTGTCTTGTTTCTAATGTACATCGTATCGATCACAATTAACACAGGGATTGTTTAGGGTTTGGAGCTACACACCGTCAGAAAGTTTTAACGACTTTTTAGAGCATGATCATTGAGTGTTTTATATATATATATATATATACACACACACCTTTAGCTAGAGACCAGCATGCATGGTGTGTAAAGTATAAAAAGGTGTCCTGACTCCTAACCTTTCCATGCAGCATCAATATTCGTACCTCTGCAAAATTGGGCCATCAAGAATCAGAAGGACGCCATGCATCAACAGGACGACGTTCTATATACATGATTACATGATAATTGATATTGTTACCAACTCTTTCTATGCCCATGAGAGTGGACGGGCCGTCTTGAGATTGGGTTGATCAACTTCCTATTGGTGGCAATTAAGCACCTTGATTACGGTCAAAAAAGATATATAAGATTAAAAATTAAAAAACTGTCAAACAAGAAACCTTTGCCTGAAAGACGAAGGAAAAGAAGAAGAGAGGTGAAGGGAATAGGAGGGAAGAATTAACAATAAAAGAAAGGTCAAGCAGACACAACCACCCGGGCGGCTCATCGATCGGTTCAACTTTATGATCAGTTGTAAGGAATCGATATAGAACTTGACACCCAACGTATCTTGATCATACTCATCATGATTCACCTCTATCATAAACTATATCTATACCCAATATGAGACTTAGCGGGAGGTTACAATTGCAAATGTCATGGCCCATGTGGCATTGAGTGTCCTAAGTACATCACATGGGAGAAATTACATATATGGGTTTTATACTCCAAAAAAATATAATTGAGGTCGCAATTGGAGATATTTGAAATCATTATAAACCTACTCATGAATGCATGCATTTTGTCATATTCATTCACATTTTTTATAGAATTAATCTCCCACGTATATACCCAATTTTATGATCAGGCTTAGTAATGGCCGAGCTTTAAGATATTTCTAGGCATTGTACGTATCACAATATATACTTAGTTGAGAAATACGTACGAATGATAATATAGCACGCACGCAGTCAAATTAGTTTTTCCTTTTTTTAAGGTTAATTATTGCGTTTTGATTTCCAAAAGAAAAGGTCAAAAACTAGAGCAACCTCACACGACAAATTTACATTGGAGAAAAGATATAACAACGTAAATGATAACAACGACGTAAATGAGTATTTGTTTATTTTTGTCTCGCGCCGATAATATTGTTTAACTACTTTATAGCGTTCTCCATTGTTTCCTAAACTTCTGTTAATTTCTTCGTTCGTTTCTGAAGGGTTTGAACCCAGACAGTTCGAGAACGTGTATAAAAGGTTATTCAAAAAGTGATAAGATTCACATGATTGACGAAAACAATAAAAGCCGTCACTACAGTGGGTCAAGATATGAGAAAATAGATGAATTTTATCTGGGTATATATATATATATATATAATATATATATATATATATATATATATATATATAAATAATTAATTGGAGATGATCACCACGGTCGGTCCACATAGCTAGGATACAAAGTGCCAGATTAATATTGCTTAATTAATTCTTAAGTAGATAGCGGCCAGTACTGTCAGAAAAACATGTGGTCACTGGTCAAACCTTTGCATGCACAACATCATCATCCTGATCTGCTTAATTCTAGTACTGTGGGTGGGTGTGCTTGTAAATTTGTAAGAAGCGGCTTGATTTTCCCTTGCGAATTTGGTCTCTACATTACTTTCAAGTTTGTATATGCATGCATGTCAACAAGTGGAGGATACATGTACCTACGCTATTCATGTACAGTCATCAAGCATGGGTAAAAGAAGATCAAGAACATTACAACGTCAATTAAAAAAATATTTGTGAGATCAAAACAACTTGATCATTTTTTTACACAATCCAAAATATGGCTGCTAGTAGCAAGCTATTTGATTTAAAACAGTCATGAAAATTAACATGCATATACAGTACGATCGAGTTAAATTAAGGAGCCAAAACATGAGAACATAGGGGAAGGGAATCCAGGAGACTGGTCAGGGGAAGATGAAGCCGCATCCCATTAAATAAACAGTACGTATAATATTTCCCAGTGGTTTTCCTGTCCAGGGAACCCATACCCTGCATCCCTCTCCTATATGTATTTTCCATTCTTGTCTGTGCATGATCCCCAAATATTCTCGCCATTTCAATGCTACAGGCTCCGCAATTAGCACTGTCTGTGGGACTTGATGATGTGGCGTGCATCCATTGGTAAGAAGGATATTCGTGATATTCAGAAGTTGAAGAGGCCAAGCCAGTACTATCACGTGGCGTGGTCACCCTAATTAATTTGGGTGATCTGAATGTGAACGGGCGGGCTTTGGGCGCATGCAGCTATATAGCTGACTGCAGGCAGGCGTTGGTGTACGGGACTTTGTCTCAATTTGCAAGTCCAATTGTTCCAAATTAATTCTTATTAATTTTATATTACAGACATATAATATCTTAACCTAATTAATAAGATCATGACGGGGCCAATACCTTGTGAGAAGACCCATAGTAGGTGAAAGTTTGACAAGCACAGCCTCCCCGCCCATTGTTTAATTATCACATCCCTTTTAGCTTAAATTCCCAATTTCTTGTGCATGGTGATCATGAGTACTTAGCAGCTCCCAAGACTCTAGCACCAGATTTCATTATCTAGCTAGTATCCCTCAAGCTACCGATATAGAATACCTTTTTTGCTCGATAAATGATATGACAGACATCAAAACCTAACTGAAGAATTCGTCACAATTCTCTCCATGCAAGTAAGTTATAACCTTTTAGCTCCTATATATAAGTTTTAATTCCTATGTCACCGAGGAAGAAATTTCGTGCTCCTCTAGGGTTTTCTGTTAAGTAGGGTATTAAGAAAAGTAGAAGAGAGCCTTCTTATTCACCTTCATATGGTTCTTTGAGCTGGCTGCATGCCCTAGAGACGTATAATTCAAGCACTTCTTTTCATGTCACTCTTTCTTTGCTGCAGAAACAAAGCACTAGTAATCAGAAGGGGAAGGAACAAGGCAAGAAGGAGATCATCAAAGACAATATGGCAGGATCAGATCATGCAAAGGATGAAAAGCTGCCACCAGGGTTCCGATTTCATCCCTCAGATGAAGAGCTAATAACTTATTATCTTATAAACAAGATATCGGATGCTAATTTTACAGGAAGGGCAATCGGAGATGTTGATCTCAACAAATGCGAACCATGGGAACTTCCAGGTAGTAGTAAAGCTGAAACCTTGCTGTCTAATGTTAGTAGTACTTATCATGATCATCATGATCATGTAGTTATCCAGTTTTACACATGCGCAGAAAAAAAAATTATTTGCTTTATAATTAACCATGCAATTGTGATTTTGATTCTAGGTTTTTGACCAATACTTCTTCCCGGCCAGAAAATATGCGGACTTAATTCGCGATTAGTGGGATTCTTATTAAAATTTGTTCGTCAATATAATTTAGGGTTCCCCACGTGCTCCCTTGGAAGAGAACAAATGACGAAACATTGTTCATGATTCGATTAATATATTAGATAGAATAATAGTAAATCTCCTAATATTAGGAAAACGTTGTCTTCGTTTCTTGTGATACGGATAACATGCAGAGTTTTGTTTAATTGATCTGAACAAACAGCTGAAAAAGATTCTTGTCTAATTTGACGGAATTCCTTTAATTTCTTATTTCTGATCTCAACTTCTTCTGCATGTCGGTCTACTAGGGAAGGCTAAAATGGGAGAAAAAGAATGGTATTTCTTCAGCCTGCGGGATCGGAAATACCCAACTGGTGTGAGAACAAATCGAGCAACAAATACAGGTTACTGGAAGACCACGGGAAAGACAAGGAGATCTTCAACGGCGAAACGTCAGAGCTGGTTGGGATGAAGAAGACATTGGTTTTCTATAGGGGGAGAGCTCCCAGAGGAGAGAAAACCAACTGGGTCATGCATGAATATCGCATCCACTCAAAATCTGCCTTTAGAAATACCAAGGTACGTATAACGCAATCAATATATATATCACTCAAAAAACAACGTAGAATGTTATAATTCTTGATGATCATGATCTTATAAATCCCCCGCTACTAGCTTTACGAGTGCACAAAAATTAGGTGAATAAATGCAAGTGATATGTTCAAGGACGTGATATATATATATATATATATACATATATGTATATATGAATTCACAGGACGTACTTGGAAGAGGCTATTAAAAAACAATAGCAAAAACCACAATAACATGAAATATATAAGAGTTCTATGACATACACTACTAGTTATTTTTGTATATTCTTTGTGCACTCTATTAATATAATATTTTTTATTAAAAAAAATGACACAGTCAATCACATTAGTATAGTACACAAAGAATATGCAAAAGTGATTACACATAAAATTTTTGAATATATAATATGATGCCAGCCCCTTAATTTTGTTGCTGAAGCTGCAGGAACTACTAAAATTGATTTCTTAAGAATGTTTTTGCAGCAGAGTTACAAAACTAATTGTATTATCAACAGCTCTCTCTCTCTCTCTCACACACACACACAAAGTTTTTGGTCATATATATCTATAGATCTTTACGTACTTCTATGGAGGAAAATAATATTACTCTCCAGCACATTTATTTCTGGGACACGAGACAATAAATTAAAGCTCTAGCTTCTAAAATTAAGCGTAACATTTTAATTATTAGCTCTTAATGCAAAGTTTGGCATATATATATAGTCATATATACACACACATGACGTAGAACGCACATTTGTTCTTCGATCAACAGAGCATGCATCATGTGTATATATATATATATATATATAATATATAGTTTGGCATAGATATATAGTCATATATACACACACACACATTTAGAACGCACATTTGTTCTTCGATCAATAGATCAGCATGCATGCATCATGTGTATATATATATATATATATATAGATAGATAGATAGATCATACGTACAAGCGATATATATTGGCCATGGCAGTTATACTAACTTTTAGATTTAAAAAAAAAAAAAAAAAAAACAAGACTATCGAGCTAGTGTACTCAATTTATAAAATTTTTGTCAGAAAACTTGTAGCATCTTAAATATTTAGAAATATTTTTCATACTTCAAGTTCAAACGACATGATTAAACTGTTTTGTCCCATGAGCACGTAATAGGAGTTGCATGCAAAGACATATACTCCGAGCATGAAATGTCAAAGCTAAACAGTGCATGCAATTTATAAGTCTACAAAGTAGGTAGTGTGTATATATATATAGGCGTCGCATAAATACACGCATATAGTACTGGTGAACCTGAAAAGTCAAGATTTAGGCCCGAAAATTAAAGCAAGTAAAGGAAATGATTATTGTATGAATTTTTTTGGTAATTAAGTTACAAACGTACGTCATCAAGTTAGAACTTGCATGGTGTCCTCTCCTTTATTGATCTTGTAAAGAACAAGATCAGCCTATTGACAGAAAAAAAAAAAAAAACTTCGTCTTAGGAAAATTCTAGATATATAAATGAACGTGCAAGTATAGAAAAAATGCATACTTGTCTCCAAATAATATAGCTTATTGCATGTGGAAGTACTAGGCCTGAAACTTTGTTGCATACGTACAGCAGGATGAATGGGTGGTTTGCCGAGTCTTCCAGAAGAGCGCAGGCACAAAAAAATTCCCTTCGAACCAGTCAAGAGCTGTGCTAAATCCCTACAACCTCGAAATAGGTCCGAGTGCCGTGCCAGTACAGCAAATGATGCAGCTGGGAGATCCTGTGGGACAGTTCCACTATGGAAGGAATTACGTGAGCAGTGCAGAACTAGCGGAGCTCACGCGGGTTTTCAGAGGCGGCGGATCAACTAGTCATGTCAACCAGCTGCCAATGCAACCCCAGTTAAACTATCCGCCGCTTGGTCCTGGAGGATGCTTCACAATATCAGGTTTAAATTTGAATCTTGGAGGTGGAGCAGGAACGTCTCAACCAGTTTTCCGGTCCATGCCCCCAGCACCAGCACCACCATCTCTTGCAATGAATCATCATCATCAACATGATGTGTCTTCCTCCATGATGACTAGTAATCCTCTTGCTGCTGATCAGACTTCAGGCTATGGTACGGAAATGAATCATGGAAACCCGCCCAGCAACAGATATATGGGCATGGATCATTGCCTGGATCTAGACAACTACTGGCCTCCCTATTAATGGGGGGGGAGGAACAAGGAACAAAATGCGGGATCAGCTAGCAATTTAGTCTAGTTTTATTATTATCAATTTAGAAAGAAAAGACAAGGTGCGGCAATAGTACGTAGTACTCTTACGATCTGTTTCTGCTTGTTTAAGTACTTGCTTTCGAAAGAAATTAAATTGTGGATCTGAAAGAGGAATTAAGATCGTGGTTTCATATAATTATGTGTGAGGGAACAAACAGTACCTTCAAGATCGTGGTTTCGTAGTTAAACCTATAAAGTCCCAAGAATTGGGTCGTGCCGGCCACTGCGCAGAATAAAAATAAAAAATTAGCCATATTCATTTCTCCCAGAGTGTTTGGGCAGGCTATTCGGCCGTTAACATGCATGCATGATCTTTGAAACTTATCAAACTGCCTGGACAAAATGCATTTCCTTGCTCTCTTTTGGTCTTAATTTTGATAAATCAATATCATTTTATTTGTAATTCTAAAAGGTGTGATCATCAAACGGTATACCTTTTGAAATGACACACTCTCCATGATAATGGTTTTCATGAGGAGTGATGGTTAAGAAAATGACAAGAGACACAACCTTTTGATTTAGTCAAAAGGTTGTGTATGACTTATGAAGTGTTAAAAGATACAAGTTTTTGATTTAGTCAAAAAGTTGTGTCACTTCTTAAGGTTGTGTCATTCGCCAACCATTGAGTAACCAATGGTTGTGCCCCTTGCCCGGCCAACCAGTGCATGATGGCCTATAAATAAGGGTCATTAGTGCAAAAATTGATTCACTTAATTTCCTTTATCCATCACCAACTTGTGGGACAAATATCCTCACAGGAGTGTCACCATATTATCAATTTCGTTTCTATTTGTTCTTCATAATTATATAGTTGTATCAAGAGCCTGGTCACGTCAAAAGAAATTTTTTGGGCATTGTGAAGACGATAAATAGGCAAGTACTTGGTTTGGCAACCACACTTGCATATTATAATAATTTTCGAATGTTTGAAAATTCAAGAGAGAAACTTTTTCAAATCATGATGGGAGGATTAGAGTACACTAAAAATATTCAAAATTTTGTAAGTTGTTATTATTTTGAAGAAAATTATTGGAATATTTTTACACAAAGAAATAGTTCATTTTTCAATTTTTCATCACCCACTATTACTGTTTTGGGGGGTCGCCGAAGTTCATCATCATTGTTGGACTTCGTGGACCTTGGGAGCACGTTGGAATCTTCAATGCCGATGACTATTTTGTCAGACGGAAGTGAAGATCCAAGTTTCTCTGTTTCGGAAGAAGCCAAAGAAGGGTGGACGAAACGTTTCGTCCAACAATAAAAAAAATTTCAAACTCATCTTGGCTAAACGACATTCTCATTCAACCAAGGGAGGATCAAAACGGAAAAAACGACATTGTCATTTTGCCCATGCCTGAAGCAAAAAATTTAAGTTGAGTCGAGCCATCAAACCGATCCCCAAGCCGAGCTTCAAGCCGTTCTCTGAGCCGAGCCACGAAAAGAGTCGTTGACCGAGCCGCTGATCAAGCCACTGACAACGATTTCTCCTAAACCCGGTTTGAACTGGCTGAACCGGTCTACTCGATTTTTTGAACTGGATTGTGACAGATTTGCTTTTTTGGGCCGTTTGAGATCATTTCAAGCTCGATTTGGTCCGTTCAAAAGCCGTTGTGCTCCAAATTTTGTGCCAAAACATTACAAAGCACCTTTTGGTAGAAATTATCGCCAAATTGTGAAAGATCAAGGAAAGGTCATGGATATTCTCGATCGAGGCATCATTTTCATTATTCTCCTTATTTAAAATATAATAAGAGGATTTCGAGGCTGTCACCTTGGATTAAATCTAATGGTTATTATTACTATTAAGTTTGTAATAGTTTTAATTTTTTACAGTTGAACTATTATATTTAAATAGTACCCATTTATTATTTGATCTACATTCTTCTTGTTGATTAATTTTTAAGATTTATTATTTATGGCACCGAAAAAAAGTATTGATCCTTCGGATATAGAAAACTAAATGGAAGAAATTTTCAGGCCTGAAAAAGGCATATAAATTTTCTTCTAACACATGAAAAGACCTTATATACATTAATAACACCAAAATCATGGAAAAAAATTGTAGAAAATGGCCCAAATGAAAGTGGGAGCAGCATTTTAAATAAAGATAAATGAGAAAAACACAATGCATAGGCAAAAAGTTTAATTTTGCATTATATGAATGATCACATTATTTCTCTATTTGAAGACTATGAAACTACTAAAGATATTATAGATGCTGTTGAAGCAAAGTATGGTTTAAAGTTGGATACTTATATGCAGTTATTATTGGATAAGTATAATCAGACTTGTATAAAAGAGAATGATGATATTGGAGATCATGTACTTCAAATGGAGTTAATTGCAAAAGAATTACATGATACTGGTTATCCTCTCACTGATAAAATGCAAGTTACAACCATACTAAATAGTTTTCTTTCATCTTGGAATCTCATTCTTACTTATTTGACATATAGTGGAAATGAAATAACAATGATATCGTTTTTAGTACTTTTAGTACTTGAAAGAGAAAGGATGAAGAGAAGGAATAAAAATAGTGAGTCATCCAATTTATTGATGGCCCAAGACAAGCGTTCTACATGGAATAAAATGAAGTCAAAACAGTTTAAAAAAATAGTTGAAAAAGAAATAAAGTAAACTATTTACTGGAAACTGTTTTAAGTGTGGAAAGAATGGGCATTACAAATCACAATGTCCTAATAAGGGAAAAACACAAGAAAGTAAGGAAATCGTAATGATGGTCTTAGAAGTAATGCTAGTGGAACCAGTGTCAAATTCATGGTGGGTTAACTCTGTAGCAACAAGACATATATGCAAGAATAAAAATACGTTTGTCAAACTTGAAGATAAACAAATAGGAGAGCACAAAAAGTATATGGGCAACAATATATATTGCGATGTCTCGGGGCAAGGTACATGTAAATTTAAAGTGAATAGTTACTTTATTTTACTTAGTGATGTATTATATGTACCTAGTATTTGTAGAAATTTAGTATCAATGCTTGTACTAGGTCAAAAAGGCTACACAGTTGAGTTTAAGTCCAGAACCGTTGTAATAAGTAAGGGTAATGTGTCAGTGAAAGGCGTGAAAGATCACGACATGTATGTACTGAATGTTGATATCAATAAAGTACATATTTCTGATTATTTGAATGTGTCTACAGATTGTGCATATTTATGATATATAAGATTAGGCCATATAAATCAAAATAAAATGATCAGAATGTGTAAAAGTGAATTAATACTACAAATACACTCAGATAATTTTGATATGTGTGAACCATGTATCAAAGGAAAAATGAGTAGTAAATCTTTTTCAAAAAGTTGAAAATCCACAAATTTACTAAAAATTATACATTTTGATGTTTGTGGACCTTTTAAACTAAAACTCATAAAGGAATAGAGTACTTTATTACTTTCACTGATAACTATTTAAGATATGAGCATATCTACTTACTCAAGCATAAATCTTAGGCAATTGAGAAATTTAAAGAATTTAAATTAGAAGTAGAAATCAAGTTGGATAGACCCATTAAAAGTTTGAATAGTGATAAAGGAGAAGAATTTGAAACTTTAGATAATTTTTACAAATTGAATGGTATAAGAAACATTTATACTATGTTATATAAACCTCAATAGAATGGCATTGCATAAAAGAGAAATAGAATTCTATTAGATATGGTGCAATCGATAATATTGATCTACTAACACATTTTTGGGATGAAGCATTATCGACTGTTATATATATACATATTAAATAGAGTTGAAACCAAAACAAAATCTCTTACACCTTACGAGTTATGGACGAGACACAAACCATATTTAAGAAAGCTCAAAGTGTGGGGTTGTAAGGCACAAGTGCTTATCCCAATGCTTTTAAGGGATAAATTAAAAAGAAAGACTTTAGAACGCAGGTTTATTGGGTATGTAGAAAATGGAAGTGGTTACAGATTTTATCATTCTGAAAGATGATTGATAGAAAGTAGGGATATCGTTTTCTTGAAAAATACATACCTTATTACTCATGTTGATCAGATAGATTTATTAAATGATTTAGATAATCAAGAGATCTCCACAGAGTCTAACAATGAAAATTCTGATATTTCACAGAATAATAAAAATAAAATAAATTCAGATGAAAATCGATCTTTAGGTATTGATGTTGGAGACAATGGGAGTAAAAGAACCAGAAGACTATCAATATTATTCCAAAATCATTATGCACTAAATACCAGTTTGAAAAATTTAGAAAATAATCTTGAAATTTTTTTCTGAGACAAACAATAGTATTGATTAAGATAAATAGCTCGAGACCATGAAAGATGAAATAAAATCAATAAACAAAAATAATATTTTGGAGTTAATAGATCTTCTAAAAGATAGAAAAGTTATTGGTTGTAAATGGGTTCTCAGAAGAAAATTTAAATTTGATAGTAGTTTGGAAAGGTACAAAGTAAGGTTAGTGGCCAGGGGATATATTCAACAACCAAGTATAGATTTTGTGGATACGTATTCGCCTTGGGCGAAATTCACGTCCGTAAGGATCATTATGTCTATTATTGCCAGGATGAATTTGAAATTACATCAGTTAGATGTAAAAATAGTTTTTCTCAATGGTGAATTAAAAGAGGATATTTTTCTGATTTAACCAGAATGATTCTAAATTAAAGAACACGAAGAGAAAGTCTATAAGTTAAGGAAGTCACTGTATGGACTTAAACAATTTTCAAGACAATAGTACTTGAAATTTCACCAAGCTATTTTGGAAATGGGATATGAAATGAGTCCACTAGATTATTATGTATACATCTGAAAAAATGATAATAAATTAACATTATTATCATTGTATGTTGATGATATATTACTGACAGGTAATTATCTAGATATGCAAAAAAATTCTTGAAATCTAAATTTGAAATGAAAGACATGGGTGAAGTCACCTATGTTCTTGGTATAAGAATTTCTAGAGATAGAAATTCAAATCTATTGTATTTAGATCAAGAAAAATATCTAGAAAAAGTGTTTAAAAGATTTGGTATGAAAAATTCTAAATCTTTAAGTACACCTGTTTGCAAAGGTCATACTTTAAATAAGAGCATGTGCCCAAAAGATGGGGAGGAAATAAGCGAAATATTTAAGTTCCATGTGCTCAAGCTGTGGAAAGCCTCATGTATGCAATGACAAGTACCAGACCAGATATTTATCATGCAGTAGGATTGGTAAGCATATATCAATCCAATCCAGGTAAAGAACATTGGCAAGCAGTGAAGCATATATTAAAATGTTTACAAGGTGACAAAAATTTGAAATTGTGCTTTGGGAACAATGATCTATAATTAATCGGCTATAGTGATACTGATTTTGGAAGTGATGTAGATGATAGAAAATCTACAACTAGATATATATATTTCTATTTGGTATAACAGCATTTTCTTAGTTAAGTAAGAAATAAGACTATGTTGCTAAGTAAAGTAGAGTATATTGCTTGCAGTACTATAGTGAGTAGTGCGGTGTGAATAAAAAGCTTTGTTGAAAGCTTGAATTTGGGTATATCCACATAACCAATCAATGTGTTTTGTGATAATCAGTCTGTCATCTCATTGATAAAAAGTAGAATACAGAATTTCAATGGAAAACGCATTGATGTGCATTATCACTATATTTTAGATATAGTGGAAAGATGTGAGGTCAATGTTAATTTTATTTCTTCGACCAAGATGGTAGCAGATCCGATGACCAAATGTTTATCTCTGGAGAAATTCAGAGAATACGTGACTAGAATGGGATTGAGAGAAACCTATGTGAAGCAATCTCATGGTCGAGATGCATAACTCAGGAAATTCTGGGATCGCCTAGAAAATTAGAATTATGGTGATACTCAAATGAAAATTTTAGTCATTTGTAAAGTTACTGATAAGGTAATCAAGAAAAACCTCAGTAATGGACTTAGGGTGAGTACTTAATAAAATTTTAGTGCGGGTTGGTTAACCAAATAAAATGTTAATCATGGTAAAGTCGCTGATAAGGTGATTAAGGAATGACTTAGGAGATGAAGTACCTAAAGAAAATTCAGTGCCATTCACTAAAGTTTAGTAAAATGTGATCTGATTATCCAAGTAAACGGTTAATCATTTGCAAAGTCGTTGATAAGGTAATTAGGGAAAACTTCAGGAATAGCCTCTAGAGGAAGTACTGAATGAAAATTCAGTGCAAGTCGATACATGTGTTGTATATTCGGCTGAAGTCGTCAATTGTGACAGGGATATGGATTATTGATCCAATCATAGAGAATTGATGTTATTCACTACATTTTTAGTGAAATGAAATTACCCCTAATATATAATTAATGAGAGCATATATGGTAAAGGGTACAGTCAGATAAGATAATAACAAAAATGTGTGCAAGTAAAGACTTATCATGCCCTAATGCCGATCTGCAAAAGTATGCAGATGAGAGTTAAGTAATGGAAAGCTCATATTGGTATCAAGGTAAAATACTCAACTGGATCATCATTGTTTTGTGTGATCAAGTGAAATATGTAATTCTAAGTGTGATCACCAAACGGTATGCCTCTTGGAATGACACCCTCTCCATGGTGATGGTATCCATGAAGGGTGATAGTTAAGGAAGTGTCAAGAGACACAACCTTTTGATTTAGTCAAAATGTTATGTGTGACTTGTGAAGTGTTAAAAGACACAACCTTTTGACTAAATTAAAAGGTTGTGTCATTTCCTAAGGTTGTGTAATTTGCCAACCATTGAGTTACTAATGGTTGTGCCATTTGCCAACCGGTGCATAATGGCCTATAAATAAGGGTCATTGGTGCACAAATTCATTCACTCAATTCCCTTTATCCATCACCAATTAGTGGGATAAATGCCCTCATGGGAGTGTCACTATATTGTCAATTTCATTTCTATTTATTCTTTATAATTCTACATTATTGTTGGGTCAAGCTTTTGGATAAAGATGTACGTACATACGTATAATAAGATTATTTGGATGTTTGATTGTTATCGAAAATCTTTGCCCACAAAATAATCCAAAACCACAAACTGACCATGAATCACCAAATGCCACCCCATGCATCCGCATCCCTAACCTACCAAAAAACCTATGTACTTTCACTCACCACCAAATCCCAAACAACCCGCAGCCTCCAAAAATTCTCACAAAGCCTAAATTCACCACAAAATGGGAAGGCTCACGGCCACCACAAAACCAACCTTTAATTCGATGGTCAATCCGCAAACTGCACTGAATACCCTCTACAGTGCTCTAAGTGCTCCCGCGTGATTACACTTGGCAGGACCCAATTCGTCGATGTGTGAGCGATGGGATCATGGGGATGGCCGGTGCAAAAGGTGCAGCTCAAGAAGTTAGGACCAGTGTTGTGAATTTCGTACCGTACCGGCCGGTACGGTCGGTATTTTCCGTACTGGCCACCGGACCGGTACAGAAATACTTATGTTCCGTACCGGCCGAAATACCGGCCGAAATACCGGCCGATATTTCAGCATGTACCGGTCTGTGTACCGGCCGATATTTCGGCTTTATTTTTTTATTTTTTATTTTCATATTTTCAATCTACAAATTCATTTTTTAACTCTAATTCAGACTAGACTATTTATAATTTATATATCTATGTATTTATATATACTTTATTTATATATAAACTATTATTTTAAAATATAATTTATATATATAATTTATTCATATACCGAAATGTTATCCCGAAACGGTACACGAAATGGTACCGGTACCGAAATATTTCGTTTCAATAGTTCGACCGGTACGACATCCCGTACAATATTCAAAACATTGGTTAGGACAACAAAGAAAGTCTTTCTATTTAAATCGTTTTACTACGATTCCTTGTTATTTCTACGTGAACATAGTTACGCAAATTAAGATCATTTTGAGTTGAACATGTTTTTATTTTTCAAAAATCTCACTTTAAATTCTTGCCGGGTGATTTGGATTCAGAGATGAGTTAATATAATTTATAAATAATAGAATAAAATATTATTATAATATTATTTTTTAATATTATTATTTTTTTAAAATTTAAAAAAGTTGAATTATTTATTATATTTTACGTGAAAATTTAGAAAATATGTAATGATGAGATGAGATAAGTTGAAGTGAGTTTTGAATCCAAACCACCATATTAGTCTCAAATAAAATAAAATAAAAACACATAAAATACACCTTATACGATGACCATTTCAGATACTCGATCTCTTCGAGTTCGTGTTCGGACAAGAACTTCAACGTGTGAACTCGAAGGGACAGTTTGTTTAATTTCTATCTAAACTCGAAGGGACATTAATCCATTTTCCAACCTATAACCTACATAATCCGGAGCTGCATAATTTGATGCGACAGCGTATGTGTCTCAAGCACCGCATCTCCCAAGCGTCAATACTTCATTCCCCGTACAAGAAAAACGCGGGGGTAGAATAAAAACCGGAAACGAATATATATATGGAGTACTTATTAAATTCATATTGGGCCCTTTTGGCCGTCCAATCCAATAATAAGAGTACACAAATAAGTATATTAAGATGGAGAATTGTCGTCGTTAATCAGGCACAGAAAATATAATTCTGCGGACAATTATATATTTAAGAGGAAGACATGGATATATCCCGTGAACCCAAAAAAAAAAAAAAAGACTACCCCTCTATAACCATCAACAACACTGCCCATGATACCTGAACTACCTGTCAAACTATCGTGTGATGAAGTTTCTAAAACTTTTCTTCACAAGAACGAGCAAACCAAGTACGAACAAATGGAGAGATCTTCAAAAACATCAGAGGTCACTGACAAGGGCAGGATCTTCAAAACAAAACAAAGTACACTGACAAGTAGATAGCTAGAAAGCCCATGCCAAGAGTGCACCTCCATCTGCAGTAAAAGGAAATTCGGTATTCAGTCGCATCAATGAACAAACCAACAAATCGTACAAAAGCAAATCCATATAACACTACTATTAAAATAGCTAAACAAGTGTATGCCATGCAGAGGTGATCACTCTATGCGTTATATCTCCACTTTAGAGTAAGCTCTTTGGACAGCATTTGATCCACTGGCTCTTGATTGAAAAAGCCGTGGGTTCTCATTTTCAAACTGCTTTCTACATAAATATTGTCCGTCATTTCTAATAAAGATTATTATGGTAGCCAATCGTCTTTCCTGTTGTACTTGACATAACCCCCCTCATGGAGAGAAACTAGAATTAGGGATTCACGCAGAGAAATGATAGAAGGTATGGATGTAACCAGATGAGTAACTGTGCATTTAGAGGGGGAGAGAAATGATAGGAGCTTCAAAGATTACAAGAGGACAATGAATGAGCTTAAAGTTTTCTATCTTAGAATCTTGTTCTTATGGGCGGGGGTCATTGATTTTAATGGCCTAAATGTCCATGATTTTCTATTTTCGATTAATGTAAACACTAGTTAGGTACTTCTCATGTATACATCCTGAGACTATGCCTTCTTTTCTTATTATTTTTTTTTTATCAGTAAAAGATAGATATTATATATATGAATGAAATAGGCATAGCCCTTGCATACAGAAAGTATACATAAGAACTCCTAATTACATTCTAAAAATGGCTTCTTTTCTTACGAATAAAACTTCTTGATTACCTAAAAAAAACAAGGGGTAACAATTGAGAATGGAAGCATTAAAAGTCACGAAACAATAAAGCAAGGGAAGGGATATGACATCAATGAAGCAGCTCAAGCAGATCAACGGTAAGATATACAAATCAGGTTTTTGAATCTTGGTTCGGGAGTGTATTAAGTAAATCCTCATCTGAAGTGGTAAACAACATGAAGGTGATGATAATTAAAACAGTGTGCGAGATATTATGCTACTTAAACATCAATCATAAAAACATATGGCTAATAACAGGGAAGGTGAAACCGTTTTTGGATGTATTATCCATACATCAATGTATTACAATTCCAGGCATATGAAATCCAGGGAACACAAATATATAGAATACTCTTCAAAACAATTAGTATGAAGCATACCTTAAATAGTCCCCTGCCCTGAATATAAAAGCCAGTGGATGAACATGTCGTACTCTACTTGTCTGGATGGACTCGTTTAGCCTTACGACGTGCATGGTTGGTGTGAGCATTTCGAGTAGGTTTCTTCACCTTCTTGCTGCAGAGATCAGGCATATAAAACCGTGTTACAAAAGTTTTAGAATTTCAAGAACAAACAAGTGAAAATATGGTTGTCAATCCTATGACAAAGAGACAGGCAGAATAAAAAGGGAGCTAATTGAGAAACTGACTAGAAAATGGTGGAACCAATTCTGAAGAGTATGATGATGGGTAGAGCCAACAAAGCAGAAGCCTGCACCATTTAGCTCACTAGTACGTCACATGGTCCATGTCAAGTAATGTGCAGCTAAATAACTAGATTTGACAAAGCAAATAAGAGAAGAAAGTACACAACCATCACATACCGCAAACCACTCCAACTCTTTAGTAGCAAGAGGTCTTGTCAGTTCATGCCTTTTCAGCATCTCTTGCACAGTCGCTTGCATCTTAACAAAGCATAAGAAAATAGAAAAACACAATATTACTGAAAACACTATGATATTCCTTTACCACATATTTGAGCACAGGTACCTTACAAGTAAAAACACTAAAATTGGGGTAAAGAAACAACAGTAACTGATATTCAAACCTGATGGTGGTAGGTAGTTGCGGATTTCAGGAACTTCCCATAGGCATAAACTACTTCCTTTGTATAGGGCTTTATCGCCACTCGTACTTTTTCAACATGAGGTTTTGCCACATCTGCAATTTGATCAATATAAGGTTTGCTGAACTTCTTCGCATCCTGTCACCCATAAAGAATTCTTTTCAGATTCATGTTACTAGAACAGATAACCAAGGACGCTGAAATATTAAATTTACCTGAAAGTAAGGATCAATAAATTTTTGCACTTGGACAAGATGTGGAGTTACTTTGGTCTTTGATGCCTCATAAACTTCAATGGTTTTTTTCCTGAGTGTCTGGACATGTGGTTCAGTGTTCCTTTTTAGTACTACCCACTGTTCCTTTATAGTTGGGATCCATTTCTTCAAGCGACAGAACAAAGAATGAGAAGATTACACACCCAGGTTAGTCATTTCTAACAAGCAAAGCAACTTTAAGCAAGGGAGAAAAGTAGAGAGAGAGAGAGGGGGGGGATCATGTAACAAACAGTAACCACCGAACACCATTATTCACTTCATTCTCTTGTAAGAAACAAATAACAAAAAGTTGACATAGAAATATTGGAAGTCCTAAAACACAGCGCACAAAAGCAGGTTAATGAAAAGATAGCTTACAGTTTTAATTGTTTCCATCTGAGGTGCAGCCCACTTTTCGGCTTGTGCTTTTTTCTCTAGGGCCTGGAGCAAATTCGAAACATAAGGGTTGTGGATAATTTTTTTTGTTATCAGTGGTTGTGGATAATGAACTATGCGATATATATCATTCAAAACAAGATTAAAACTAGTCACGCCAACTCCCAAACAAACTAGTGGAAACATTAGTCAAATACAGTCTGCCACTGGGTAAATAACCACATAGCATCAAGGAGGAAAATATACCTTCTCAATTACCATATCCATAACTGGTTTGCCACGCTCATTCCAATGTGTCTCCATGAAGGACTACAAGAAGATACGTTTTCAGCTCTCATGTGAAGTATCCCACTTGTGCAAAACACAATTGCACTAAATTTACCTGACAATGGATTAAATGCACAGCAAGCCAAGGTGGAAACCACGCACCATGAACCTGCCACATTTTTGTCAGTTTTTCCATTGAATTCCATTTTTAACTCCTTTTCTCGTCATGGGTATACAAGATATCAGAGAAACAATAAATATAACCATGCAACATCTTATATACATTAATGAGCTGCTTGTGGTCAACTAGAGTTGCATAATGTCACTCATGGTGCCTGGATGCATAAAGCACGTACACAGACAGACCATATATTCATAACAACAATGGCAACATTCAGAAGCTTTGAACCCTCATTCGTAAGTGCAAACAGTAACTTCTGGGTAATGAAGTCCACAATTAGTTCCAGCAGTGCCATCGTGGGGGGTATTCAGATTTTCACATCTAATAAGATGTGTGTGACGCACATGCAATCCTTGTTTAAATACATTTTAAGTTCCATTAAGAAATACAGGCAGCTAACCACTTATGTATCATCTAGCCTTCTTCAAACTCTGGATCAAATCAGAAAAAGTGATTCGAAGTCATTTATAGGCTTCCCACCTAGAAAGCCTTGCTAAATAAAGGTAATTCTGCCATAATTTCTCCATATCTATTCATCCCATAGCCATTAGACTACCACTGTAATTTCAGCTGCCTATGAAATCTCAGTTCAGTGCAGAAATGCTTAATGGACAAGCGAAGGAGAGTAATCATTCATTCTCATCCTTTTTCTGTTATTTTTCCGATCTGTGTGAACTCAGAACTTCAGTATGTATACGTATTTCAGTTGTGCCCTTTCATCAATTTTCTAATAAATTACAAAAAAAATTAAATACAATAAAGCAAAATTACATCTATTTTTGAACTATAAAATATATGATAACTTAATGGACTTTCAAAAATTATATCAGGAGTGTACATGGCAGAATAGTTCCTTGTGAGCAAGCAACCAATAGTCTTTTAGCGCACTGATACTCCCATTTCTTTATCTCTGCGGTTTGACCGACAGTATTGCTGACTTTTTAAAGCAAGGGTTCCTCAGTCATTCGTTAAAATAAATACAAAATTATACAACTATGAGCTAGTACTAGTATGTAAAAATTTGGCATTTCCCAAAATTTCTGGCTCAGATATATTTTAACCAGATTCAGTCCAAACCATAGAGGGTAGAGTATATAGAGAAAATTAATACTTGGAGCAACGTAACCTACGGAGAGATACAGAGCATGAAAAACTAAGTCAATTTTACCTCCTTTAACTTTTTAGTTTTTGAAGTGGCCTCAGACTTTGCCTTGATCATTTCTTCCTAAAAAAATTCCAAAAAGAAAACCAGCACATTAGATCCATCATGTAGAATCTGACATAGTATGAGCTCTATCAGCACCAGGTTAGGTACCTCAGCAACTTTAAGCGCCCGTTCAATTTTACGAATTCTGGTCTTCTGTTCATCATTAATCTTTTGGAGCTGTGCAGAGAAGACAGGCTTATTAAAAAAAATTAAAAATAAGATAATGCCTGTCATCACTATACCATTCTCATATCACAATATCAGAGAAAATTTCAAATTGAATGATTATAAGAAAAACTGGAATAAAAAAAGGCGACATGATACATAGTCAATAAAAAGATTGTAACTAAAAATTACAATCAAACAAAAATCCAAGTTCAAGCAGGAACCTTTCAAGGTTGGTTAACTTAAAGTCCGTCCAAGAAGAGACTTACCCCTACCCATGATAAAATTTTAACTTGCTGTTCTTGTGTTGTGTTAGGAATCAAGGCAAATGGTATACTTAGGCTATGCTTGTTGTAACTTCTACCTAAAATAAATCCCTCCCTAAAGAGGGCATCACAGGAAGTAGTATCCATGGAAGCATTGTAGAGCATGATAGATGTTTAATGTACGCTTATCCCAAAAAATAGATACGTGAAAACACTGGGTCTTAATTTTCTAATATGGTTAATCATTTCTGTTCTTGGAGGGTTTAACAAACTATGTCCAACTCCCTAAATGGAAAATTTTGTTGTTATGTTGATATTCATTTCATGCAACAAAAATGAAATCATCTCAAATTGAGCCAGAGAAATAAAGTGTTAAAACAGAATAGATAAGTAACTCACAGTCTCTAGTTCCAAACTCAAACCATGTACTTTCCTTTCGGCTTCATCTACCCGGGCTTCCAAAGCCTTCTTCTCCTTGTTTTGAGTTTCTAGTTCACTTATACGTTTGTCAGCCTGTGCAGATAACGACAGAGTATAAAGAATCAATTTTTACGAGAGAGAAAATTGTTTGTTTGCCGATATCTAACCTGCTTCTCTAATTCATCAATGCGCGCATGAGCCTTACGAACCAACTCCGCAGCATCTAAAGTCCCTTTTTTCTGAAATTAATAAGAAAAAAAAAATGTATATTCAACTCTTGTCAACACAGACCTCATAAAAGTAGGTATTAATGTTTCTTTTCTTTTTTCTTTTTTTGCACTTGGAAAAAATAGGCTAGATGTAATTCCAAGGAAGGGTACCCTGTGAATGTGCCCTTTATTTTTGGGGTAAATTCATTGTGTGAGAATGATGATACCCAAAAATGTAGTCGACAGTGAGTGCCTTTGTAGTAACTTCTATTTTCATACGAATTACAAGAATTAAAATATAAAAATATCTTATATAGTTCAATTCTTGCAAAATGAGATTAGTGATTGTTTTCAGGCAGTGGTTTTGCAGGGTCCAATGCCAATCCTCACCTGGAGGGATGCGATCTCACTCTGCAAGGAAGCAATGCTATCTGACTTCTCTTGAATGACCTTTTCCTTCTCCCCTATGCTATCTTCCCTTGCTTTCAGTTCTTTGGATTTCTTATCAACGTGTGACTCTTCAATGACAAAAAGTGAAAAAAACATCAGGCAACACAAAATCCAGTTCAATTTGTCAAAATTTCCTCTCGAGAAAGATGGTGATACTCCTTTTTAGGATTTTTTTTTATGATACTAAACGCGACCCAATTAAGCCTTAATCCCAATAAGCGAGATTCACAACATGGATCCTTCCATGCCACTCGTCCACATCTTGACATCAACAAAAACTTTCAGTGGAGAGAACACCGAATTTTGATATCATCGAGTGACTCTCTCTCATATTAATAAACCAAACGAAGCAAGACGCTCTAACGTGTGACGTGGGTTACTGTTCCTTTCACCATTGTTTCTTTCCTTTCAGTTGACTACGATCTTAGTCACTCTCTAAGTGGTTGTATTACTGTTCCATTATGCTCTATTTCGATGCAGAGAAAAAAGGTAAAGAAAAAAAACCAAAAACAAAATATGAACGAGCATAGAATTTTGAGAACCAACAAAGAAAAATATGCGACAACCCATAAAGCCAAATATTACCAGAGCTTCGAGATTAGATTCTCAAGAAACAAACACAGCATTGGGAATTTATCTCCGTCAAAGCTATAGACTACAGTGCCGCATAAATCAAACGGACCAATCTTTATGGAAGTAATCCCAGACTCTTCGTCAAACTAAGCCATTTCCCCTCAAATTTCGCGTTAAAAAATGATCGAGATAATTTTCACTGAAATTAATGGGGCATACAGAATAAAAACCAACATTCAAATAAGATTTGAATTGTAGAAGGGCCTATTGAGTGACACCATCTACTTTTTTCTTCTTCTCTGCCTCAGTTATCTCCGCATCCAAACAGAAGCAAAGGAACTATAAAGGAAAACTGAAAACGAGAACGTGCCAAAGTCGGACAATAACAAGCAAATAAACTAACTGACCAAGTTCTTGGATCTTGAACTTAAGTTGTTCCAGTTCGATCTTCAGAGCGGACGAATAATCAGAACCGTCAGATCCGGCGACTTTAACTGCCTCATCTTCATCGACCGGAACACTTGCCCTAACATGCGCAAGAACTAGAGATAGGAAGATTGACAAAAGCAAGAGCTTCGAAGTCGTCATGGCAATGGCACGCAATCACGGCCAACAAAACTCAGTCGAGAGAGAGAGAGAGGGGGAGAAAGGGAGTTGTTGGGAGTTCTTTGAGATTTGCTGTTCGATTCTCGCAACCATAGTGATATCGTCGCCAGCAGCATAGTCCAGTTATTATTTCGAAAAATTAAAATAAAATGTCAGGGGGTTCGGGCGGTCGATGCTGCGGTGTGCAGAGCACGTGTCGTTTTGGACGGTTTCTAATTGTGTGAATTTCTGGTTACGTGGAAGCCTGCTGAGAACGACGGATATTAAATCGAGGTAGGTACTTTGGACTTGAAAATTTGAAATCGTAAATAAAACTGGGTTGTTGGGCAATGGGTGGTTGGCGACAGTAGCTAGGCAGGCTTGGAAATAAAGAGCGATCCAAGCTCAATTTAATTCATCTTTATTCACATAAAATATCATTTTAAAACATCAGTTGATTCTTACTCTCTGTGATGAGCAGTAGTATTCCAAGCTTTTTTTCATTTACTATCTAAATATTTTTTTTCCTAGTAATTCAGAATTGATGAGACCAAACTTAAAATCTCGTACAGAGCAGAAAAAAGCTGTTAAGATATAGAAATGACTTCATCACATTTTATTATTATAATTTTTTTAAAATTTTTTTACATAAAATATAATAAATAATTTATTTTTTAAAATTTTAAATAATAATATTAAAAAATAATATTTTATTTAATTTTTAACTTTTATCATCTAAAATTATTTTATTTCATCTTATTATCAAAACGGATCTTGAGAGATGGTACAGTACTTTAAAATTTTATCATGTATGGACTTAAGAAAGAACACTAAAATTTAGTTAATATTATAATTAATAGAGTTTCTTTAAATTATTATATACGTTTATTATTCTCTTCCAAACAGTACGAGGGTTTATCAATTTCAATGATGCCGTTATTCTCAATTCTATTTGAAATTATTGACGGAGAAAACCACAACTCCTATAATAAAAAAAGATGACTATCGACAGAAAAAATAAAATAAAATCGTATAGCATTTCTTTCTTTTTCTTTTTTATTTTTTGTTTTAAGCAATTTTGCCTCATTTCAGTCCGGTTAAGTTGGCTAGCTTTTATCAACTATAAAGTAAAATCCGTGTTAGGAATGGAGTTGAACAAACATGGCCGAAATTAACGTGATAAGTGAAATTTAGGTAGGGGTACGTGTATGTCTAACCAAAATCATCAAAATTATTAAGGATAATTTATAATAGAAAAGTATTATAACTATAAATATATTTTACAAATTAATATGATTTCATATGATACGTCGTATTTATTTAATAATAAAAATAATTTTACTATCTACCGCAACATATCAAATCCTATCAATTTATAGATTTATTTTTATAATATTTCTTTGTGATTAAAATATTTTTCTTTATAATATATGAAACACTTCCCTAATTTGGAATGCAAATTGAAAAAATAATAATAATTTTGAAGTTCAAAATGGATTGTCCTGATCTGATGATTCTATTAAAACTCAAACTCAATGGAACGCATATTTTATTGGATCTAATTTAAAATGTCGTGCTTATTATAATGCTTTGACTTAAAAACTTTTCTTTTTATTGGATCTGATGCTAAAGACTTTGCTTTTTTATTTAATTCTTTGATAATGATCACACGTGATATGTGTTCCTCCTATCGTGTTCGTTCCGACATTTTAAAGGGAGGAAGCAGCTTCACTAATCTTATGGGTAGGCATATTTTCTTCCATCAACGACAGCACGCCCGTGGGGTGTCATTCTGACCAATTATATGCTACTTTCCAACATTAGATTCGAGATATTAGTGGCATGCACTTCATAAGATGTGACACTGACCAATAAAAACTTGCTCCTTCATAAGATTCGATTCTTAATTCAAATTGAAGAACACGTGGTCCAAAATGGATGCCTTTTTACTCCCTATAGGTGTATGATCTCATTCTCCCAAACTTAAGATAATTGTGATAGTTCGATGGAAGTATCAAACTTTTAAAGAAAATTATTAAATAATCTCAATGTACGAATAATATCATATTGTCAATTAATTATAACATGTAAAATTGATGATGTAAGTATTCATTTTCAATGGCATGACATCTTAAGATAGGTTAGAAATACTGCCAGTTTTACTTCAAAATTACCTAATAATTACTCAACTTGCATGAAATATATACTTTCTTTTTGATCAATTAAAAGGCATGGAAGAGACACTGACATAATAACCATAATATTGTTCCTATTACAATAAATCTAAATGAGTTAGTGTACAAATAAGACATACATGATCAGAGAGAATCGATTGGAAACAGAAGACTTGTGTTTAGCGAAAATTTTGGGTTCAGATTTGAATGAGCTTTGGGACCCAAATTCGAGCTAGAATTCATGACGTGCAGTTGAAATAATTATGGTTGATAAGTCCAATAATTAATTCAGTGCATGCATTCGTTGCTCTAGCCTGGTCTTTTATTGCTCTTAGTCGTAAGAGAGGATTTGGTCAAGTTTGATGTACTACATAGTTTGAATTTGAGAGGCCCCAATTACCTTGAAGAAAAATTTTATTTATTATCTTCACACAACATATATTATACTTATTTTTTTATTTTTTCCTCTTATTAAATGTGTGATATATAGATAATGAGTAGAAAATTCTAATTAATTTAAGAAGAATAAAAAAAATATGATGCGTGAAAATAATGAGTAGCAAATCTCTATTTTAAGTTTAGATTATCTTTTTTTTCTAACTACAAAAAAAGACTGATTTGCATAGAAACATTTCGAAAGGTCTACTTTTCACCTTTTTTATTTTTTTGTTTTTTTCCTTACAAAAGCTATGCCATGTCCGCCGATTATATGCCGCTTGTACATTGGCACTTATATGTAGCGGAATTGTTTCTGAAAATCAATTCAGACTAAATTATTTATAATTATATTTTTTTTAATATTCTTTTATAATTAGCAGAAATATAGAGTTGAATATCATAATATTTAATATCGTTTATTCCTATATAATATCAACCTTAATATCATCAAGTAATTGGTAAAATAAATAATTTTTCACTCTATCATATATATTATGTAATTAGAAATTAATATATCATGCAGGCTTAAATAAGAACCCTTCGTTCCTAATTTAAAGATATTTAATAATTTTTCATTACCGATAAGAGTTGAAATATAAATTAATCTCTCCCTTAATCACAATATATATTTGAGGAAAATTTAGGACTAATTTTAATTTCAGTTTCTAGATTTTTTATGTTTTTATAATTTGAGATATTAATTTTTAGATTTTTTTAAAAATTTATGTATCAATTTTAAAAAATTAACGTCACTGTCAATTTCTTGTTAGAAATTAACGGAACATCAAGTATTAATTTTTATAAATTGATACGTAATATTTTATTCTAATTAATTTCTTAACTTAAAGATTGATAGAGATATCACTCTTGGTTCAGAATCTCATATATTATTAATTTTGTAAAAATTAAAAACCAAAATCTTTAAGTTATAGGAAAATCCCGAACGCCAACTGACCCATTCCACTGGCTAGGTGTGCGCCACGCGATTCATTCAAGGATTTAGCGGCCACAATTCAATCGATCCAACGGCTAGAATCGTCCCCGTGATTTCACGCGACTACTGCTTTCTCAACTTGTCCGTTATTTTCGCTTACTTTTTTCGCTCTTTACGTACATGGGAAAGGGCGATACCAACAAACCAATAGGGAAAGAGAAAGCTTACGTGTCGGTGGACGACGGGGTTAACCATATCATGACACGTAGAAACTTCTACCATCGTGATTTCACTGAATTCACGATTAAACTTAACGGTAATATAAATTATCTCATTTTTCTAAATTTTTATAAAAAAACAATAAATATTTTATATTTTAAAAATTTTAAAATAAAAATAATATTTTAATAATATTTTATCCCTACCTTACCTATCCTACGTAACAATTTTAGCAGGTGATCAAACTCCTAGTCGGAGGAAAAAAGAAAAGCAAATTCCATTCGTTTCGAGGAAGCTTCAATATCCTTCCTTTCCGTATTACTGCCCACCCTCTCCCTCTTTCTCTCGTTCGAAACCAGCCTCTTTGAGAACTCAGGTAAAGACTTTTCTTCGATTTGCACGAATTATTAGTATTGACTTTGTAATTGTTCGGAGTTTCAGAATAATTTTTTTTAATATTAAAGGTTTATTCTTTTTTTTGGGGGGGGTGGGGGGGTTGGTTTCATCCATGTTTCTTGGATTAATGGGGACTATCAATTTCTTTTCATTATTAGTTCATAAATACATTGATTATGGATTAGCTTCTTCGTCGGTGTTGCATCTTTCTATTAAATTCCCAATGGTTCATGAGCTGCTGGATTTTGAGAAAATGAATTTGGTGTTAATTTGTTAAGAGTTTAATTACGTATGGATGATAAGTCGTAGTTATCAACACGATAGAAATGATATAAGAAAGGCATCACCTGCGTGCATTCTACAACATTAATTTCCAGGATACAGGAACACCATTTATATCATATTATTAGAATAATGATATAATTGCAATGAAGAAATCTCAGGTTTACAGAGGTACATAAAGATTTTTTAAACGTGTCCACGATCGTCTTGGAGGAAAACTTTTTGTTTGTTTATGTTTTTGTTTGTTTTAATTTGAAAGGAACTAAGAGAGAGAGAGAGAGAGAGAGAGAAGTGACCTTTGAAGCGGCTGACATCAACCAGTTATTAACGTTGATATTCTTAGTATATATGATCTCAACCTCACTAGTACGCTTTTAGAGCTTCTATCTGCCGGTTTTCTAGTCTAGCACATTAAATAATGGTGGAAAAATCTCTTCTTGCTGGAAGGTCTCTGATCGTTTACCTTAGCATACAAAGAAGCGCCTCAAGTGTTTAGTTATCTGTGGCAGTTAAATGTTAACTGCTACCCTTATGATCTACTATAACAGCTGTGCATAAAAAGGTATTTATATATAATTCAAGAAACAGTATTTCACATACTATAAAATGGGGGATGTTTGCTGCTTGCATCACAGCTGTTTGTGTTTCTGGACTATTTTTCCTATAATGAATTCCCCATTTAGCTAATTTTTATGAGACTTGAGCTCCTTGATTGTTTTCAATCTACTTTTATTTTCAGCATATTTTCTGATTTATTTATTTATGTTTTTTTATAATGCACTGATTGCTCATGTTGACGCTAGGTTGCTTGGGTCCATCTTATTTAGAGTCTGACATATTTTTTTCTTCTTTAGCAAAGATCTGCAGACTTAAACTCCCATTGAGCCCATTTTGTGCATAGCTTTTACCAATGGGATGGGGAAACATCTGCAGGAGACGCATGAGAGTATTCACTGTGACTTTACTAATATACCTAGATTATAAGGTAAAAAGCTTCTCAATTGCAGTTGTTGCTTTAAATAAATGGAACACCACATTACCTTGTTTTTATTTTTATTTTTTATATATATCTATGAAGGCCTTACAGCAAAGAGAGAAATGGACTAGTAGACCTAAAAGATCTATCATATGGGAAAGAGCCCACGAGCGCAATGCCAAGCGTGTGCTTAGTTTGATAATGGAGTTGGAAGGTTTGTGGGTGAAACTTGGACAGTATCTATCCACACGTGCAGATGTGCTTCCTGAGGCATATATATGCGTTCTCAAGCAGTTACAAGACTCTCTTCCTCCTCGTCCCCTGCAGGAGGTATTGTGCATACCAAATGATTGTATTTATTTTTGTTCAATGTTTATATATGTCATTGATAGTATAAAAAACCATTGAAGTGATATTGTCAATGTATTGCATAATGTGATATTGTCAATGTATTGCATAATGTTATTGGACCTACAAATGTCATGCAACTTTGGTAGGTCCAAACAAGAATGCCAAGGTGAAAACATTTTGGAAAATTTCATTTGAAAGACAATTTTTTGGTGATGCTAATATGCTATATTTCAAACAGTTATTCTTAGATTCCGATTGTAAAAATGGTTTCAAATCATCATATGTATTCTTTAATTGAAAATGCTTGGCTTTTTTTTTTCTTTATTCCAAAACTGACATGTCACATGAACAGTAGTTCATGAATGTTTTTGCTTAGCCAGATATTTTACAGGAGTCTTCCTATATCAAGATGGCCCCCAGGTACATCATTTTCTGAGTGTTCAATTTTGTTTGTGCAGATTTGTCATACCATAGAGACAGAGTTGGGGAAATCAATGGATGAACTGTTCTCAGATTTTGTCAAAACTCCTCTGGCAACGGCATCTGTAAGATCCTCAAACTATTGATGTTAGCCGGAAATATATATATGTATATATATATATAAGCTGTTAGATTAGGACTATGAATGATTGATTTCTTATTTTTTCATTTTTGTTGGCTCAATATTATTATTTACTCATTCTGTTCTAAGCAGATAGCACAAGTCCATCGTGCAACTCTGCTCAATGGGCAGGAGGTGGTTGTTAAAGTTCAACATGAGGGCATCAAGACAATCATATTGGAGGTTTTGCATGCTTTGGCTTTTGAGATATTGGGATGAAAAGTAAGTCGAAGTTGCTTCTCATAGTTTTTTGCATACTATTGTTTGACAGGACTTGAAGAATGCGAAGGCAATTGTTGACTGGATAGCCTGGGCAGAACCACAGTATGACTTTAACCCTATGATAGATGAATGGTGCAAAGAAGCTCCCAAGGAACTTGACTTCAATTGCGAAGCTGGTATGCCCGGCTCTTGCCTGGATTGGTCATTTTGAACTGATTTTAGCATTTTTTTTGTGACTTAAAGGAAAATGATTGTGCTTTCTTGATCCACTTGTGGCATTAAGGTGTGTGTGTGGAGAGAATTATGGATTTACCTGAGGTTATTGGAACAAAGGGAATGAAAATTCCATCAAACCAAAATGGTGTCGTAGGGATGGGTATCATATGAAAATGTGTATTTACTTATATAAAAAAAAGATTTGTCTGATAAAATACTAGCAGGACGTTCTTTCCTGGGTTGGTTGAATAGCTGGGTGGTGGTATTTTGGCTATGCTTGATCTCTATTGTCTAACCCAGTTGTATTTTCCTGTTATAGCCCTCTTATTTTCAATTTGGTTAAATCCAAGTTTAGTCTTATGTGCTGTATTCTTAACTGGTTTTGACTTTTTGAACTCGTCATCTTGACATTTGGCATTAATTATGCTTAATTTGGGAAATTTCCCCTTCCTGTTTGTTTTTCATATTGGTTACTATTGACATTTTCTTGTGTCCATAGAGAATACTCGATCAGTATCCAGAAATCTTGGATGCAAAATTGGTAGACATGAGAATAACAAGAATGCCAATCAAGTGGATGTATTAATTCCAGATGTTATTCAGGTATACTGTCTCCCAAGTTGTTAACACCACATCTGTAAACTGGAGTCGTGGGACTTAGTTTGCCTCATGCTTTATATTGAGAAAAAATACCTTATATCGAATCTTTGAAAGATCTTAAGAAGTTAGAAGTCATGTACCAGTTTTTGTTTTTTTGATAGGTAATCATAGAAATTTTATTAATAGAAATAGGCAAAGCCCAGGTACATAGGTAGTATACATGAGAAACACCTAGTTAGGGAAGTCATGTACCAGTTTTTAAAAATTAGATTCTGTTGTAATGTAAATTTGTCTTCAGTTCTGGTAAAGGAAAATAATACAATTATTCTAAATAGAAGAAATTACAAGGTAAATATGAAAGGTTCTTTACTACTCTCAATACATTTGACCTAAGATTGAAGTTGCACAATCGTGAAGACATCTGCCCAAAAGATCCTCTGTGATGAAGCCCTTGTTAACCAACAAACCCCTGCCCTTCTGCGCAGATTTTTAGGTCTCTCTAAAATTAACTTTAAACATATTGTCTCCATAATGTAAATTTTCAACGTTCAGGATAATAGGTCTTGGAGTAGGCTTAGAGAAGTGCTTCCTTATTTCAGCTGAGTTGTATGAATGATTGAAATTAATATGCTTCCGTTATATTGCATATGTATATTTTTTCCTGTTACAGTGTAAAATATGTTTTCACCTATCTTACTCTTCACCGTCTTTAAATGATAGTCAACAGAGAAAGTCCTTATTTTGGAGTACATGGATGGGATCCGTTTAAATGACTTGGAATCATTGGAGGCTTTTGGTGTTGACAAGCAAAACCTTGTCAAAGAAATTACACGTGCATATGCCCACCAAATTTATGTTGATGGATTTTTCAATGGTGACCCTCATCCTGGTAATCTCTCTCTCTCTCTCTCTCTCTCACACACACACGCACACAGACCCCCCCCCCCCCCACACACACACACACGCGCATCTTTTCCCCTCTTTTCAATGGGAGTTTAGTATGGTATTGTATCGAGCTATTCTCTCTGTGTAAATATTTTTAAGGAACAAATGGTAATTTGAATTTTCATGAGCTATTATTAGCTCACCTTAAAAGGTATACTTTTTTAAAGATACATCCAACTTAAGAGATAAACAAAAATTATGGAAGGAAAATACTGCAGCTCATGTGATCACACAGCTTATGCAAGCATGGCAAAAAATGAGAATCCATGTCAATGTAAATGAGATCACTCCCATAGTAGCTGGAATCTACATTTGATTGTCTTCATGCTCATGAAGCAATGCATTCTGCTTTATAAACAGCTTTATACGGATCTTCACTGCAGGGAATTTTCTTGTGAGCAAGGAACCTCCTCATCGTCCAATTTTGCTGGACTTTGGGCTTACTAAAAAACTGTCAAGCTCTATGAAGCAAGCACTGGCAAAGATGTTTCTGGCATCTGCTGAGGTTTGTACAAGCTTTTTGTAAATTCTTTATCTATCATACTGACCTTGATTTTGCAAGCTTTTATGCGTTCATGCTCTCTGAGATGAAAAAGTAGCAGTTTTTTCTCCTTGCCTTAACCTGACTGGGAAACATATTACTATTTTCCTTTCTTTCTCTTTACATATTATTTTAACTTTGTGTCGCACTAGGTTGTCATGATGAGTGTTGAAAATTAAGTCAAACAATCCTTAAGGATCTGTGTAAGAGTAATTGGTCTGTTTTCACTTGGGTGACTTAAGGCAGTGCTGTGATGTGCAATTTTTCATGCACAATACGTGTGAGGAAATTGATTATCAAATGGTATTGATTGAGTTGTTTTACCAATCTAAATTATAGTTGTTACAATACAACTACAAGTGGTTCGTTACTGTAATCCATTACTTTTAAGGTTGCTTCAAACTACACTCTTTGAATGATGGTATTTTGTGATGCTGTTTGCCACAGGGGGACCACGTGGCTCTTTTGTCTGCTTTTGCAGAAATGGGACTTAAGTTGCGGCTGGACATGCCAGAGCAAGCAATGGAGGTGACAACTGTATTCTTTCGGAATGCAACACCTGCCAAAGAATCCCTTGTAAATATGCACTAAGCTCTTTTGATTTTTCAGTTACTTGCTTCTTACATTGCTTTTGTAAACTTAGTAAGTCCCATTTGCTTATTTATTTGCTGGATTTTTAAGGAAACTGTGAAATCTTTGTCGGAGCAAAGAACAAAAAACATGAAGCTTGTGCAAGAAAAGATGAAACTCAACCAAAAAGAGGTTAAACGATTTAATCCTGTAAGTTCATTTATTTGTCTCCTAGCCATGTTTCTCTGATATGTTAGATTGGCCATTTTCATCCCCTTTCAATTTGCTAATGATCTTTCTTTCTAGGTTGATGCATTTCCTGGAGATATTGTAATTTTTTCCCGGGTCCTTAATCTTCTACGAGGTCTGCAATTGAGATACCTCTTGTTAAATTGTATGGTCAAATGATGAAGCCTTTTAATTTTTACGTGTTACATGGATTTAGGGCTTTCTTCTCTGATGAATGCTCGGATAGTATATCTGGATATCATGAGACCATTTGCGGAATCCGTTTTGCAAGGGTGAGTGTATCCTGAACCTTGGTGTGTCAGGCTTTATTTTTGTTTCTGTTTAATTTCTGATGGAATTCTGGATGCATTCTCAGAAATATTTATAGGGGACCAGCAGTTAATGATCAGTGGGTCTATGACACACCCGTGCATTCTGATGTGGAGGCAAAGTTAAGGAAGCTCCTAGTTGAGCTGGGGAATAATGAGAAAATACTTGGAATACAGGTGTGCAGCTTGTTTAGATATTAATATGATAGGATGAAAAACTGAACAGTCCCTGTGTTTATGTAGCATTATTGAAGCTTAATCTATTCTTCGTCATCCTGCTCTTTACATTGTAGTTTTGCAGCTTTTAGTGGTGGTGTATTTACCTCGGGTGTTGGTTTTTTTCCTTTCAAAGGATAAATTAACTGGTGTTTATTACTAGCTTTTCTTGTCGGTCATGCTTTCTTTATTGCTAAGGTCATTTTTCCTTCCTCTATTTTGTTATTAACCAAAGTTCCGCCATCACATCTCTTTGTATGTCATTTTTTTGTCTCCCATTATGGCATGCAGAAGGGCTTAGTATAACTCTTATCTGTTATTTAATTGTTTTCATCATTCTATGGGAACTGTTATTACTGAAAGAAGTTGCTATAAATGTCAACTTATATCATGAGACCTTTTCCCTCCAACCTTTGACCCCCTTTATTCATGTGAGTGCACTCAACAATAAAAGCTGTTTATAATAGGATCATGTAGGGAGTTATCATGAATAGTTCTTGAAACGCTAGTGTATATTGCCTGATACCACTATTTGGCATATACTACGTTCTGTATCTAGGTCTCTTTTAAACTTTGCCTGGAAGTACAGGTAATCAAGGATAAATGAAGATTTATTAACCTGATAGAAATTATTGAGTGTGGAAGTTTTGTAGCAAATGCAACTAGTGATTCTGTTTCTCTGAACGAGCGAGAAGTGAGGAAAACCTACAAAAGCATATGGGTGATTAGATGCTAAGGACAAATTTAGGTTTAGTTATTCTGTGTTGTTGTGAACTACTAAGGTCTGAACAGAAGTATAGATTTAGGTGAGTTAAATTCACTAGAAGCCCTAAGGTTTTTTGTTTGTTGTATTATTGAGAATGAGAATTCTATTTTGTGTTCCCTGTAGGAAGCTTAGCTGCGTTTGTTTTCACAACTCCTCTTAACTCATCTCATCTCATCTCATCTAATCATTACAACTTTCACAAATTCCCACATAAAATAAAAATAAACAATTCAAGTTTTTTAAATTCCAAAACAAAAATAATATTAAAAAAATATATTCTAACAATATTTTATTCAACTTTTAACTTTAATCTCATCTCATCTGCGAAAACAAACAAGGCTCATATAACTACATGAAAAAAGAAGTCTCTTCATTGGTTCCTTTTTCTTGGAAAGTTTATGTGGTAAGGTTAAAATCAGAAGAGCTCTGTGTATAAGATGTAATGTATGTGATAACAAACAAGTCGACCAAGTTATATGTTTCCATTTGATGAATGGAACAGAAGATTTACCACGGGTAAGAAATGAACTTGGGTGACATAAAACAACACATCTTAAATGTTCTTATAATATTTACATTTTCGTAAATTTTATGGAGTTTAACTATGTTTTTTTTTTTTTAAAGAGAGAGCGATCACATGTCCAGTAGTGATCCTCGCCCAACTTTTATTCATAACTCCTTACTTATGGCTAAGGAAACCATATACAACTCATTAGCGCTAGGAACTTACAAATAAAACCAAAAGCTCCTCCTAGCAGTGCACTTATTTCCCCAAACAGAAGCAAAATTAATCAATGAAAAAACTGCAAGAATCATTATGAACAACAACGAATATAAGGAACACTTCCTATGTCAAGTCTAATTAAACCTCTGATTGAAGCCGGAATTCCATCATTACCAACCCAAAACTTGTTCAAACCTTTAGCACCCATTTTTGCTAAATCATCTGCAACAGCATTAGCTTCTCTAAAAATATGATTAATGGAAAACTGAATCCCCTCTAGTCTCTGCATAATCTCTTCCCAAAAATCCTCCAAATACCATAAACCACAACGTTTCTTTTTCAGCCAATCCACTACCAGTTTTGAATCCATATCAATCTCCACCTGTCTAAACCCCAATCAGATCCACCATACGAAGACCGTGCAAAACACAAAGCACTTCTGCAGCATTATTTGTTTTATCACCCAGAAAATTTGCAAAACCACATATTTGTTTTAACTATGTTATTGAGATTGGTAATGTGGAATTTCAATGCCTATGGCATTCTGGGATTTTTTTTTTTTTTTTGTGATTTTATTTCAATCTTTTTGTAAAGGTATGCGCATACAAAGATGGAGAGGTTATCATTGACACTGCTGCTGGAGTTCTTGGTCGATATGATCCTCGTCCAGTCCAGCCTGATAGCCTTTTTCCGGTTTTTTCTGTGACAAAGGGTATCACAGCTGGAATGTTACATTGGCTGGTCGAAAATGGGTGCGTTGTAGAATCTTATGAACTTCAAAATTTCATTTGCTGAATCAGAGACCAATTGATCATTTTATATTTTCACGCAGTGATGTACAAGCAATTAATCTTTCATCCCAAAAGTGGTTTGATGGTCCTTGGTGCTGTACAAATAGTGGGCATGGCATGGGAATTAGCATTTCTGTACACACACACACAAACACACAGACACCAATATAGGCAGCACTATAGCAGATGTAGGGTTTTCAATGTGGCCCAATTTCTCAAAGTTAGAAATTTTTTCGGGAGCATATTCTGCGATTCCCGGATTCCCCCCCCCCCCCCCCCCCAACAATGCCTGATTTAATATTTATAAGCGTTGACATATGTTGTGAAATTTGACAATGAAGGAAAGGCAATACTGAAATCTTAATTATTTCATGTACTCTTATTTTCCATGTCTCTGACCATTTTATTGTGCAGGAAGCTGAATCTCAAGGAAAATGTAGCAAATGTTTGGCCGGAATTTGGATCAAATAGAAAAGATCTCATTAAGGTTTCAATTCTGTCTCAACTCATGATAACTTCTCCCGTTATCAACTGAAATTCTTATTTTTCCTTTATTTCTGTGTAGGTCCATCATGTGCTTAACCATACATCTGGTCTTCACAATGCTTTGGCAGACATTATCAGAGAAAATCCTCTACTATGGTCTGACTGGGATGAATGTTTGAAGCAAATTGCTTTGTCTGTGCCTGAGACTGAACCTGGCCAGGTGCAATTGTATCACTATCTGTCATTTGGCTGGTTATGTGGTGGCATTATTGAGGTATTATTTATTGTCTACATGTCAGAATGATTTAATGATCTGTCAATTTATCTAAAATTCTTCCCAAACTTTTTTACGCCCTGTATGGATCTGAGAATGATCTTATGAAAAGGTTTTGTGGTAGTTTGATTATCTACTATTTCCTATAGGTATTAAGTTGATACGATAGCTTAGATTGACCTGGGTCTATAGTCCTTAGTCCTTACAAATTATTGTAGTTATGTATCAATGTGGGGATTTCTTCCCATGAAGTGATGCTTAAAGAAGTTCATTCCTTCCTGCTGACTTTTAACCTGGCCCAACAATGATAAAGCTCCCGACATGTCGAGATTTAAGGGACTTCTGTTTGGGCAGAGTGGCCTCTACCTCTGAATTAATTATCTTGGTCTAACAGCACTGAACATGGTTAAACTTGAGTATTTAGTCTGGCTTCCTTGATAATAAAGAAGAGGCTTGATGCTCGATGCTTGATATAGTTTTCATTTTGCCTTGTATATGACGATGTGGTGTTCATTTCATTCATTCTGATAGATTTTAGCTCCACAACAGACACAATCCCCCCCCCCCCCCCCCCCAAAAAAAAAGCAGCAAAAATAGGCAGTTTTGATCCATATTATGTTTTGATTGTCAATTTCATATGAATTGACAGGACTATTGGGAGGCCAAAGATCTTTATTATACTTTGACTTTATGATTAATCTACACTGACCTGTTTTCCCGGTTTAATATTCCGTTTTGATCACAGCATGCATCCGGGAAAAAGTTTCAGGAAATTCTTGAAGAAGCATTAATTCATCCCCTGCAAATTGAAGGCGAGCTATACATTGGAATCCCTCCAGGCGAGTGTTGAATCATGTTATCCTGACCAACGTGCTTTATTTTGCATCAAGTAAAACACGATTGTGTTACATTCTTCCCTCATTCATGCTGAACTAAAAATTAAAATCAAGTTTATAATTTTTCATGAGTTTATGTTTTGTTGTTGGTGGGGTTTATAACAGTTGGGGAAAAGGGAAAATAAGGTCAGCGGTAAACTGATTATCATTACCCTTATCATTATTTACTGTTGATCCTATTCAGGTGTTGAATCGCGACTTGCAACGATCACGCTAGATACAGATGATCTGCGCAAGCTCCCAGGGATCAGCATTCGTCCTGACATGCCCTCCACGTTCCAGCCAAGCGATCTTGCCCAATCCATGACCACCCTTCCAGCTCTCTTTAACATGCTCAACACTCGCCGTGCCATTATACCTGCTGCTAATGGACATTGCTCCGCGCGTGCACTTGCGCGTTACTATGCAGCCCTAGCTGATGGTGGTGTAGTACCTCAACCTCATTCCTCATCTTCCAAGCCGCCCCTTGGCAGCCACCCCCACATCCCCAAATTTCCTTCCCAGAAGCCCTTAAAAAGGCGGAGAGGTAGTAGAACTAAGGAGGCAGTTACCGATTCAACGAACAGCGCTAATGACCATGAACAGAAACCGAATCATGATGACGTTAGCCTTAGTAGAGATACCAGCCGTGGTGCTTCTACTACGAGGCTTGCCAATGATGGTAGCACTAGCAATGACAGTGGCAACAGCACCAGTATGACTGACAACCCTGAAAATCCCAATCCTCGAAACAGCTCTATTGGTAGGATTTTTAACAATCCCAGAATTCACGATGCATTCTTGGGTGTTGGCGAATATGGGAATTTGGTTTTGCCAAATGGGGATTTTGGCCTAGGATTTAAGAGGTTCAATTCGAAAGAGGGGCCCCTTGTAGCCTTTGGGCACTCGGGAATGGGCGGATCAACAGGCTTTGTCGACTTGAATAACAGGTTTGCTATTGCTGTGACCCTGAATAAAATGTCTTTTGGCGCTGTAACTGCAAACATCGTACAGCTTGTTTGTTCAGAGTTGAATATCCCGGTGCCGGAGGACTTCTTGAGATTTGGTGCGATGGGACCTGATGCCCAGTTAAATCCTGCGAGACCTTTGATTAATTGAGGATGGGAAGAAAAAAAATTCCCGTTTACATATTACAGTGTTTTTACCTGTACTACCAATACTATATATATCTTGACATTCAAACTCTACAGAAGCTTTTTAACCCATTGTTATACCTTTACCGAAGGCAAATGTAGATGTCATTGTTCTTAAATTGTACCGTATATGCTTCCACTTTATCACAAAAAGTAACGAAAGGTGCAAAGCATAATTATTTTTTCATGGTCTTTCTTTTAGACTAATTCCCTTATTCTGAATAACGACGTGCCAACGGTATAAGTTTAGAGCATACAAATTTGAAATTCTGTGTTTAATTTTTTGAAACAAGTAGAACTTACTCAAAAAAATTCATTATTTATGGTTGCATTTATTTATTTTTTTAAAAATGATTCAAAATTGGATTTAGTAAAATGATGTTCGAACTTTCCTTCTAAATTTTCCTAATGGATTAGCACTACGTATCTCACATGCAAAAGTTGTATCCAAGATGCATATCATGATTTCCTTTTTTTCAAGAGGCATTGATTAACAAGTAGCAAGGCTTTAAAATTAAAGACCTGTGGGGGGAACCTGGGGATTTTTCATGCTATACCAAATCCGCGGAAGGAAATGATGAAAATACGAGTATAAGAAGCCATTTAAAGTCGATCCACGTGACAAAAAAATTGTCTAATTTTTTTTCTTCTCTTTCTAGACTATATATCTTCCCACTACCGTTTTCGATATAACCACATTTTCTCCCGCCAGAGGGGGTGGAGACCCCCTCCCTCCCCTGTATATAACCTGTTAGTTTTTCTATGATATGATTACTTGCTTAAAAAAAAAATGGATCCACGTGATGAGAGCAGGCAGTACATGCAGAAAAGTACAATAATAATTAACCTGTAAATAAGTGAGTATAGCTAATAAAATTATGACGGGTACAACTACAAAACGCGGTTTCTGCCCTTTCTCAGTGCTTAATAATATTAATACAAGAAGCTGATCAGCTGGAGATTTGAATAATTATATTATAATTGATCGATTTATTTATTTTTTAATAAAAAAATAATTCAAATCAGTGTAATTGGGTGAAAGTGGTGCCCCCATTCTTCCAGGAAGCTGCCGTATCAAGTAGTACCCCAGCTTGGCAGGACTATTTAGGTAGATACAGAAATATCTTATCATTATATATTTTTTAAATTTTTGTATAAAATATAATAAATAATTTATTTTTTTTAATTTTAAAATAATAATAATATTAAAAAATAATATTTTAATAATATTTTATTTAACTTTTATTTTAAATTATAGATTATCTTACATTCGTTTGTTTTCGGAAATGAGATGAGATGAGATGAAAACTTTTGTGATGAAATGAATTGTTTATTTTATTTTGTATTGGAATTTGAAAAAGTTGTAATGATTAGGTGAGAGAAGATGAGATGAATTTGAAAAAGTTGAATTGTTTATTTTATTTTGTATTGGAATTAAGAAAAGTGTAATGATGAAATTGAGATAAGATGAGATGAGATGAGAGTTTTCTGAAAACAAACCAGGCCCAAACGGTACTTGGGATTTTCAATTTCCTTACTTTATTGATTCGGTTGTAGACCCAATAAATAGAAAGTCTTTTTTTTTTTCTTTTTTTTTTACTGAAATTAAAATTTACTAGACTTTTTAGAATATCCCATTATTTAGAGAATTTTGTGCAGTTATTTTTATGTATTTTTTATACATTCTATTAATGTGATTGATTGCATTAATTAATTAATATAAAATAATTATTTTAACTAATTACATTAATAAAATGCATAAAAAATACACAAAAATAATGCTACGTAGCAAAACTCTTATCCCACTTAGATATTCAATTCCATCTGCCATGAGCCAGCTGTGGAATCCAAGAGGTCAATTATCAGCTTCATTTAAAAATTAGTCATCATCCACCATGACCATTGGAATGGCATTCGCGTGATTTACAAAGAAAACGAGGGTATAATGGCATTGTTCCAACTATAAAACTGTTGAACACGAGAGGAGACGGAAAGCAATCTTGCTCTTATTTGCTCGACTCCACTCGTTCAGAGTGCTTTCTTCTAAAGCTAGCAATTCTTTTGAAAGGTGAAAAGCTTTTATTCTAACATAATGGGCATAACCGAGGCATGCTCAAGATTGATTGGAGACGTGTTGCATGCATTTGGAAGCTCAAGAGCTAGCTCAGCGGCAGCTCACCTTGATGAGGACGATCATGGTTGCAAGTCACAGAATGCGCGCAAGGTTGATGACACAATGGTCCGAGCTCTAATCACCGTGTTCGGAATGCAAAACAATGGAAGAATCAAGAAGGAGAACGCGCGGCGAGTGGTGGAGAAGCTTGGCTTGATATATAGTACTCTTCCTTCCGAGGAAGACAAATCTGGCTTTGAGCTACCTGGCGAAGGTGTTCTAGACGACGACGATGAAGTACCCATAGAGGAGGTGCTTGGCGGCTTCGAGGATGAGTCGAAGCACAACGAGTTACTGCGTGAAGCCTTCAAGATTTTCGACGAGGATGGTGATGGATATATAGAGGCAGTGGAGTTGAAGAGGGTGCTGGAGTGCTTGGGATTGGACGAGGGGTTGGATATGGATCAGATCGAGAAGATGGTGAGAATTGTGGATTTGAACTTGGACGGGAAAGTTGATTTCAGTGAGTTCGAATTAATGATGAAGTGAAAATTAACGTCACTGATTATTTATCAAAGAATATTATTATTTATTGAGTTTGTTATGCTAATTGTAAATCCTTCTCTTCTTAAAGGAAAATGCATCGTCTTGAAAATTCAAGGGAAGAAACTTGAAAATCTGGGATTTTTTTTTACCCGAGCCTGAACAATAAATTGGCAACATTTGAAGTCCAAATTATAGCCATCAACCTTCAACATAAATATACATTGAACTCTGTCTTGTTATGCACTCGGATACGGATGCAAACCCCAATCATGAAGACTGGCCATCTTTTACCAAAATCAATCATGCTATCATGGCCAGGATCTTTACCATTTTATGCATTGTCAGAGTGGAAGAGAAATCTAAAACAGTACGTTTGCATCTTCAGTGATTACAGCATTACTACTCAACATTCCAGTTTTAATGTTGTTACTATTATTAGCATTGGTGTCTCCATGGACAATGGCAGAATTCTGCACAGAAATTGTCATTCCAGCAAACGAGGCATCATTTCCATGGACAGTGATGGTTGGTGACACATTTGGAACCCGGCGCAGATTATAGGTATTAAGTGGTTGTGGTGTACCTAAATGACTTTGAAGAAGCTGATACAAACTGCAGTTTAAGGAGCCTCGAGCAACCATATCTTCAGCTAATTTTACCTAAAATCCACATGAAAGGTCATTTACCTTCGTTATTTGTATTGCTCTGTATGCAAACAAACTCTCCGAGTTTTACATTAGAATCTGCTACAATACCTTGGCTCTCAAAGCTTCCACATCTGATTTCAGGACTCGATTATTTGTATCCGCAACATTATACTGTTGATTTGCATCTGTGAGCTGCTTGCATAAAGACACATTTTCTCCTCTCAGTTGCTCAACCTGATACAGAACAGTGAGTTGAACCAAACATAGTTTTAAACTGCTAAAGGAGCATTCAACTACTCCCAGGCTTAAGATGAGTAAGAAACATGAGCTAAACCAAACTCACTGTGAATTTCAGTTCCTCAGTAGCCAATTTGGGGCATCAAGATTTGACCTTTTTTTTAACCCTTTCAAAATTGACTAATCACATAACGCAAACACCTCAAAACATAAGATACCTGCAACTCAAGATCTTGCAGCTGTTCTTGTTTTCTTCTTCTTGATCGCCTAGCAGACTCCCGATTGGAAACCATCCTGTCCACAATAACAATTCAATGTAGTTAGGGTCATAAATTACAACCTGGTATATATGTTACAATGTAGTTGATATACATGAACATACCTTCTTACACGTTTTAAATCGGTGGGGTCCGTGCTCTGCTCACATGGACCAGCTTCTAACTCAACATCTTCATCGTCAGATTGCTCATGCGAGGAACCACTGGTAGCTCTCCTTTCTTGAGTATCCCTACCTTCTGGTTTGTTGGCTGACATTGGACTGCTAACTGACAGATTTCCAATTCGTTCGAGTATTAGAAAGAAGAACAAACAGAAAGGAGATTCATTAAACTCTAGGATATCTTGAAGTATGCTTATGTATATGCACGTCTCCTCGATCATACCACATATTGATGATTGGGAATCCATGGTTGCTGAAATGCTGGATTTCTTGGAAGTGAGGAGGGGAGAACTGAGGAGGGTTTCTGTCAATCCACCGCAACCTGAAAATAAACTTATTATATCCTGTATTTACCAACAGGAACATGAGTTAGATCCTTCTACACTAGTAGTAGATGGTGAATATGTGTACTTGTCAATGCCCCGATATGGTCAGAATAATGTCCATGAGATATATACATCAATGAGCACTTGGACACCCCAGTTTATTTTCTATATACGTTCACACATATTGGCCATCAATTTCACTTTGGTATGAGGCATATAAATAAAATTACTACTCGTCTCAAAAGTTTAAGCCGGTAGGATGCGGTAAATTTTCTCCGCCCAATGAAAGTTGATAGGAGATCTACTTAAGAAATTCTAATCAATTTGAGAATCCTAACTACGGCATAATGGGATTGGGAGCTATCCCCTGTCGATCTGTTGACATGTCCCTTTGTCTAACTTCCTCTGTTCACTTTTGCAAGCACAAAGGAGTAAGGATATTGGTCGTGCGAGGTTGACTGTATCAGCATCATATAACATGGAGAATTAAACGACCATAACCTAAAAATTACAAAGGGAAAAAAATGCATATAGAGAGAGAAAGTGACGACTGACCCGGCTTTTGAGAGCGAAGTTGGCAAGATCACCGGAGAGCACATCGGTGAGATAGCCATCGACTTCATCGGCGAAACCAGCTCTGTCTCGCTCATGACTCTGAATCTCTCCGTTTATCTGATAGTTGTCATCGTTATCACGGGTTCCGGCATCGATCAACTCGGGACCGTTTATCGTCCTCCTTATGAACTCCTCGAGAGCCAACTCCGATGCGCTGCGCTTCATGTCGCCGCTATTGAAAATCGACGCGATTTGAGACGGAGTCCCAGAGCACAACGATAACCACTGTTCTACAAGTTGAACCAGTTCCACTACCGGGGACTTGGGGGGGAGCGAATTATGGCATGGGTGCAGAAATAAATAGAAGCGGACATGAAGAAGCGCGAGAGAGAGAAAAGTATACTAGGTAGGACCGCACATGAAGTTTAAGATGTGACGTTTTACGAAAAGAGATGATATACATCGTTTATCTTCGCATTTCACACTTTTAACAATTTTTTTTTACTGACTGTGAAGTGTTTTTTTCATATGATATAGAGTATGAGACAGTAAATAACGATCGACTGGAAGAATTTTTTTTTATGAAATTTTATTGCCGTGTGATGTTAATAAAGAAAATCTTCGATCCAGTCATGCTGGTTTCTCCAAAAAAAGCCTACCAATCGGAGGATGCCATGTAAGCATTCCATTTAGCTAATTATAAGATCGCGTCGGACAGGAACGGGACCTTGGTGTAAAACTCGTGAGCATCAGGTTTGCTATACAATCTTTACCATACTTTACATTTCAGATTTTCTATACAACCTCTACCACACTCTACATTTCATATTTTTTAAATTTTTTAATATTTTAAAAAAAAAATTAAATTTATTCTTTTTAAACTACTTCAAATTTTCTATTCATTATTCATATAATAAATATTTGATAAAAAAAAAGGTGTAAAGTATGATATGAATAGTAAGTGATTATGAAAATTTTTGAAAAAAAAAAAAAAAGCAATAGTACTGTATCTGGAAGCTGGGGCATCTTTGATCTTCCTATCTAACGGGAGACAATGAAAGGTTTCAGTGGAGTATCAAAGTTAGGGAATTATCATGTATATATATGGACCCAGATTTCAGATCTGATGCATGCAACATTCGAAAGTCTCTCTTTAAAAAAAAAAAAAAAAAAAAAAAGGAAGAAGAAGCAGCTCGGTTTCCTAAAAAGTTAAAGCTCTCCTGTCCTCTAAAAGAAGCAAGGCAACGCCAATTAATAGTATTAATCTATTTGAAATAGATTTGAAAAGTATTTTATTTTATTTATTTTATTATTATAATTTTTTTATATTTTTATATAAAATATAATAAATAATTTAATTTTAAAATAATAATAATATTAAAAAATTAATATTTTAATAATATTTTTTTTAATTTTTAATTTTTTATCTAAAATTATTTTATCTCATTTCTAAATCCAAACCAACCTAAAACTCCTAAAAGCAAAAGCATTAAAGTCGCCCGTATGGCTTGGCCTGTATATGATGCAAAATAGTGCATGCAATGGTGGTGGTATAGACAAACAGGACAAATTAAGCAATGAAAGTTGATTCGGACAGGCACCGACCTCTGACTAAAGTCGGTGAGGTGCTTTGCACAAAAGAGGTGAACTCCTACTTTCTTTTGAGTTTTATTTTGCTTTTTTTCTTTTTGCCCTCCAGCTCGATCCCCGGCCCCTTTAGAACAAAAGGCTGAGTAATACCTAACTTACTTTGTAAGGTGAATTACGTAGCCCCACGATACACCCACCATCAACAAGAAAGTTTATGAATGATTTTATTAATGATAAAACGTTGATAATGTGGGGGAAGGAATTACCTAATTCGATAGTTACGTACGCACGTTAGCTAGCTAGGGCCTGATGGCATTTTGTGTATAAACATACATATATATATATACCACAAAGCTTTGTGGGTCAGCAAAGCATTTTCTAATATATTATGCTACAGATCGACTTCGAGACAGCAGGCCGCGACGGCTGATTATTGGTTCTGCAGAATAGATATACTGTCATGATCTTCTCCCCGCATGTCACTGGAAATTGTTTCCACAGAGTAGAGTCGCTGGCCGCAAAATGGCATCTGGCTTGGGATCAACAAAAAACGATGCATGAGATCACACCCAAAGCCCTTATCCTGTGTCCCAGGAAGCTTGCTAGCTTGTCCAGAACCATTTGAGACGACCTATATTATATATAAATACATATATTGGGAAAAATTACATGCGAAATTAGTAATTGAAATTAATTAGTACCACTACACTCAGATCGATTATTATGGCCTATACTATATAGAAACCGGCCTAGCTAGTTGTTTGCCTAAGAAATGACATAGAAATAACTCGTCTACGTCTAGAAGCTGAGATCATTCGTGAAAGGAAGGAATGTCACTAGTCACATACCTCGAAGAAGAATAAGACGAAAAGCACATATGATCGATTGTACCGTCTGGAACTCAAAAAGAGATGGAGTCGAAGACAAAAATTAATGACTCCAGAGTCACGAGCTGCCCAAAACATTTTATTTAATAAAGTTTTTTTTAACGTCTATACAAGTACTTAATTAAAAGGTCATGAAATCTTTTAGAACTAGGTGTACATTAAGAACTGATCAGTTGCATGTGTTTTTAATTCTTGAAGAGCATTATATTAAGGCCTCGTTTGTTTTCAGAGATGAAATGAGATGAGTCGAATTATTTATTTTATTTTGTATTGAAATTTAAAAAAATTATAATGATTAGGTGAATGAAGATGAGATGAATTTAAAAAAGTTTAATTATTTATTTTATTTCAGTTCTTCTATATGTAACTGCCAATGCGAAACCAGCGGAGAATCAGCTGACGTCAGCTGATATTTTATTAAAAAAAAAAAGACGGAAAATGAATGAAATAGAAAAGAAGGGAGGGAAAGTGAAACTGAAATGAAACAAAAAGAAAAGAAGCCGAAACCTTGCTGAAGCTAAACCCATCCTCGGAATGATTCCGTCTGTGGTCGCCGTCGTGGACTGAAGAACCGATTGTTGCGGTCGCCGTTCGTCACACATTCCGGATCTGAGCTGCCGTCGAAGTGGGTCTACTTCATTGATTTCCAGATCCGCTTCTTCCAGTTGGCCGTTGAGTAGTTCTTTCTTTTCTTTTAGATTTGATTGTCTATTGTTCTTTCTTTTCCAGATCTACTTCTTTTACTGGTGAGTATGTTCCTTTTGGATTCATGTACCTGCTCTTTTGTTTGAGTTTCTCCTGACAAATAAAACACATCTTCGGTTGTTGCACTTTTGGTTTGCTAAAATGCTTTTGCTTATAAAAAGTAAAACCATTTTAGACCTTGAATGGTTCTTCAGAATACAAGTCACAAGAATTACTTTAGAATAAACGTTTTGTTGTTTATTGAGAGGACACGTGAGGAGTTGGTCTTGGTTCCTCCTCTGGGATCAGGATCGAACACTAGAAGCTGCCTATTCAGAGTTTAATCGATCATGTAAGAAACTGGAGCTAAATTAATTTGATACTGTGAACAATAAATAAACAAAACCTATATTCCATACCAACTTTTTATTGTACCCGATCAATTGTGAAGAGCTTTGGCTAGTCCTATTTACCTGTAGAAGGCAGTGGTTAGTGGATATTGATGTAGGGTAGGCAAGATTGCATTGTTAGCTGCGATTAGTTGTCAAGATGGAAAGGTTTCATGAGGATTCTTAAATGGGGAGATCCAAGATCTGGAGTAGTTATAGTGGTATTTAATCAAGTATTTGTTGCTCATCTTAAATTTCTGGGGTGCATGCCATCTAAGATTGGTTTCATTTTTAATTTTGACATTGAGGGTGATATTGATATCAACTTTGTATCAATCGATAATGCATGGTTCATGATATTCAGGATATATATATATATATAAGATTACAATTTATAGCAATTTTGGCATTAATCCATGACTTATTTTGCACGACAACGTCTGTGGAGATTAATTTTCCAATATCATCGTTGATACTTCACATAAACCCTTTGATCCTCATTAATTAGTAGGTTTGGCTCTTCTGTTAACAGAAGAGATTGAACTGATAAATAATATTATGAATAATTGGCTCAAGAACAAGAAGGCCCTGCATGCACCTTTATGAATAATTGGCTCAAGAACAATAATATTATGAATTAGTAGTCAGGAAGTGCCCACTCTACGACCAATCATTGGAGTTTGGGGGGATAATTTATTTTTGTTTCAGGGCACCAAACCAATGATGGATTGAATCTAGTGGAACCTTTCTTTACACGTCTAAAGGAGGCAGGAATTTTCCAAGGATTTGAAACATGCATGTTCGATGTTCCAATTAAAAAAACCCTTGCTACTTTTATATGCTTTTTTTTTTTTAAGGAAAATCATCTTGCTGAATAACATGCAACACAACCAATATCACTTCAGAAGATGTTTTTTGGTTTGGGGACTTCGCCCCATGCGACTTGCTTTGGTAACCGCTGCTTTTTTGGGTAGATTTTACTGGATGAGATTGTAGTGGTAGGTGTGGATTTACAAGAGAGAAATAGGTTGGTAGGGTCCAATTGTCTGAGTAGATGATCCAGGGCAGACTGGTTCGAATCCACCAAATTATGAAAATTTTCAAAGGGTTAAATGAGACCTCATTGTATAAGTGCTTTCTGTGCTCGTATGTCCTATTTTATCCTCTATCTTGTAAGAAACAAAAGAGTAAATCTAAGATCTATGTGTTCCAAGAAGTTCTCAAGTGCTTGGTTTCCTAAAGCTTTCTCAATTTTTGCATTGATAGTTTCTCCTTTAAGATTTTTGTTATTCTTTATAGTATATTGAGACCTACTTGAACATGTCAGCTATTGATATCAAACTTTCTGTTTCATTTCCTTTTAATTGTGGTGCTGCAGGTTTCGGTTGCTGCTTCGCTTCAGCTATGGACTGCTACTTTTCTTCATAATGTTGGCTGGCTGAAAATCCTGGCAATTGCCTACTTCTAGACTTGATGAGGAGGATAAAGAGGATATAATAGTTTCACGGGAAATCGAGGATGTCAGTGCCGGAGCACCTGAGTGTGTCCAAATGGATGGTGGTGATGAAATTGAGGAGCCAAAGTCAGGGATGAAATTAATGATATGATTAAGGGGACTTTTTGTGTATTGAATGTTCTTGGAAGCATTGAATGTATTTTAGGGATTTTGGGAAATATTGAGGAAATATTGAATTTTTTTTAGGGACTTTTTGTCTTTTGGAAAATATTGAGAATGTATTTTAGGGACTTTTGGCCTTATTGAATATTTTTTGAAGTATTTAATGTATTCCAGGGACTTTCTTGGAAGTATTGAATGTATTTTAGGGACTTTTGGAAATATTGAATGGTTTTTTAGGGACTTTTGGAAAATATTGAGAATGTATTTTAGGGACTTTTGGCCTTATTGAATATTTTTTGAAGTATTTAATGTATTCCAGAGACTTTCTTGGAAGTATTGAATGTATTTTAGGGACTTTTGAAAATATTGACCAAATTCACCAACCATAAGGTTCTTATATCTCAAAGAACTTAGCCTAACTGTATTAAATTGGGACCTTGTCATAATCATATATGAATCAGAATTAGAATCACAACTCATATGAATCAGAATCACAAAATTTAATCCAAGGCCATACAAACATTGTCAGTTTAATAATAATGGTTTTTAATTACAAACAGTTACAATATGGTAATTACCTAATTATCACAGCATGTCTGAAATCACCTAGATAATACCAAGTAACACGAAACAATAACTACAAAAGCCTAATACACCCGGAGCAGTGTTAAAGAATGTCTTATTTCAACTTGTTGCTCAAGAAGCTCTTTCTCCTTCTTCAAAACCTCCTCAAGCATCATCTCTCTATTCTCAATCTCATCCGCTCTCATTTGGAGCTCAATCTCCCACTTTTCGATTTTGTCGAGTATCTTCTCCAGCTCTAAGTTTAGAAATTAGTTGTGACAAAACTCAAGTTAAGAGTTAAAAGCTTTGAAACAGGTAAACCTGCAATTGTGACAAAACTCAAGTTAAGAGTTGAGAAATTAGTTCAACCACTGTGAGGAAACCTGAACTAATAAGTAACAAATAAATATCTAGCTAATTTCTGCAACAAGTATCTTAACCAGTTTTATCTTATACATATATAAAGGTTTAGGCAAATGGGATATACCATACAAACAAGCACCAACGCAGTGGAGAATGTCATTTATTAATAATAAGCTAGCAAAAGTAACCAAAAAACTACTTTACAAACAGCAAATGCTCCCAATAATAATAAGTGTACAATCAAACATCAAATGCAATTGCAGATTACTTGACTTAGTTGTTGGACAGGTAATAATGCAACTCAAAACTGTTTGCAGCTGTACAACCTATGTTCAAGTTCCATCATGCTAAACACCAAAGTACTAGATTACCCACTACTAGATTGATAACTAACAAAGTTAACAATTTAACAAACAAAGTTCATAGACAGGACATGTAATTTGCAGCCAACACCATGTAGTTTTCAGGGTTGACTGATCAGAAAGACTATGCCTGTAATGGCCGCCCAAAGCAAATGATTTTCTGTTTGTAGAAGAATGATGAAATCAAATGATGTAAGTTTAAAGTTGTATCAGTTTCCAAAATGGTAACATCTACCTAGTACAAATCCGAAAATAAACAAAAATAAAAAAAATTATACAACTTTTACTATCCTTTATCATGCCACTTTTTTCTTTCTTAAAAACCAAACAAAGCTCAGAGATTGGGAAGAAACAGGTATAAACAGATATTATTGAAAAATATAGTTGTAAGATTAAATCACACCAAGCAAATGCTTCCAGTTTTTTTAACTTAAAAGAAAATAAAACAAATTCCATTCCTTTTCCATAAAAAACTCAACAACTCAAGAAGAGAACTTGCAATTACTATTTCGGTCTTTCTAGCTCCATCAACGAATCAAACAGACCCAATATCACTACATAGGAAACCAAACAAAAACAAGGAAGCATACAGTTACTAACTGTGAAACAGTTTGTTGGTGAAATTCACAATAATATAATAAGAATTACAATGAAATTAAAATTAAAACGAAGCCAGTTTGGACTGAGGCACGGAAATGTCGCTCTCTTTAAGGAGATTCAAGCCCTCTGCGGTGTACAACGTTTCAAATTAACCGGTGCAGCAGAAATCCTCTTGACCTGACTCCTCCAGGATACAACAGCCCAACTGATCGTCGTATAGCCCGAACCAACTCTGCACAAGTGGTTGAGCCCAAAGCTCCACTCAAAGAGCACATTTCTTTTATCTGGAAATACTCTAAAAAATATATATGTACACTTCTACTAATTTTTTCTATAATATTGTACGGAGAAAAATAACACCACACTAGAATAAAAGATAGACTCCTCTCGGACACCAATCTCCATCTATATTTAAACAAATCAAAAAACATCCGGTAACAATTGTGAAATGAATAAAAGAACTCATTAATGAAAGTTGACGTTTTTCTTTGCAGCAAACGGTACAAACAATTATCTCCCAATATTAAAAGAAAAATTGATTACGGCAAGAGCAATCAAAGAGCAACCGAAATGTTAAGCAATTAATGGATTCAAAATTTATAGGAGCCAACGTTAACAAACTTTAAAAAGTCCTCAAGTCAAGTTAATACCCAATTAGTAACGGCAAATTCATTATATTCCCGTTAAAGACAAAGTGGAAGACAAATAAGCAACGGTAATAAATAAATATTATTAAAAAATACTAACATTCCCCCACTATTTTTTAATAATAAAAAATAATAATATAAGAGAGATATTTCAAGACAAAGAAGAATTATTATGCATTATGAAGGTGTGCTCTGCATTGAACCCTCACTTAGTAAAATAACAACCTTTACTCCAGAGTCAGTAGTGGTCTCAGACTTGAACTATGACTGCTTAAGGGAAATAAAGAATTATTACTCACACATAGTAACCCAGGTGTTAACATAAGCTTTATTAGCCAGCACATTACGGCCTTGTACTCATCCCGGTTTCATGAGTGTATTTGAGAATAAACCCGAATCTCATAGAGAGCGGCCCCTCTCTCACACTCACATAGGTGAAATCTGTCAAGGGTGTTCCTGTAATTCTTACACCCCACTCATAAGAGCTACATAATTTCATTAAGAGTTTCTCCATAAACTCATCCTCCACAACATTACAGGATAAATGCACTCACATCATAGGAATGAGAAATAAAATAAATAGTGCATTTCTTATGACCATCATATGATTCGTTTTTCCCATTGAACCCAGTTCTCAGGATCTCTGGTCCCCAGGTTAGGTATCCTCATACATGGCTCATGAATTTATGGGTTTTAATCTCATTCCCCTCGATGTATTCCAGATCATTTATTTTGTCAAAGCTTTGTTTAGTATCTCAAAGTTTTGTTTAGTGGATCCACATTAATAACACCATCAGTAAAAAAAATCTCACAGTACTGTATTTTTCTTCTAAAGGATCTGGATTTACCGTTATAATAACGGTTTTGTACTCTACCAACTGTAATAATACTATCACAATGAATTAATTGATTTTTTCCACAAAGGAATAAATCTCTTAACATAATTTGCTTCTTTATTAAAGCCAAAACAGTAAGCTCAACCCCCATAGTTGACTTAACAATAATATATACGGCAGCCAAAAACATGCAATAAAGTACTTAAATTCTAAAACGGCTTGATATTATCATCTAAACGTTTAAAGGCTTTCGGTTATGATACTAACGCCAAAATTAATATCATATACGTTTTAAACAACCAAACAGCAACAAATATAATAGAAGCATCCGATGTAAAGACAAAACCGTTTGAAAAAGTTTTTCCGTAAACGTATAAGTTACCAAGGAGTTAGCCAAGTCTGACTTTACTTCCAAACACTCAAAGAATTGAAAGAAAGAAAAAAACACGTTGGAGCCAAATAGTTTTTAAAAAAATATTATTTTCTAAAAACTTTAACCCCCACTAATTTTGGATTTTCAAAAGAAATTTTCTTTCTCAAAAAAAAAAAAAATACTCCTTACTCAAAAATCACTTTATTCCAATATAAAAAAAAATTAGACTGTAATTTTTTTATTCCATATCAAAGAAAGACATAAGCATGTGTACCAAAACATTCAAACAAAATAATACACATAAAGAGAAACATTCTATGCTTTATTCTCAATATTCAATTTAAACATCCCATCACAAACATAGCCCTTGCCCACAAAAACTCTATTTTTTGTAATCACATATTGATCAGATTCCATAGTTTGTTTGAAGCCCGCTTTGTTGAGTAAAAAACTTGACATCAAATTCTTCCTCATAGACGGTGTATAAAGCACATCTTTAAGCATCAATATACGTCCAGAAGTGAATTTCAGCTCAACCTCACCACTCCCAAGAACCTCGATTTTACTTGAATCACCAAGCATAATGGTTTTTTCTTCTTCAAATGGAGTAAAATTTTTAAACCAATTTTTATCATAGCAGACATGCCTATTGGCACCAGAATCTGCCCACCACCCTTCAACAAATTGAACCAAGTTTATGTCTGTGATCATTGCTACAAACGGCTCCTCAATTACATTAACTTGAAGATTATTTTCTCGCTTCCAGAACTTACAAATTCGAGCAAAGTGCCCAATTTTGCCACAGACAAAACAAGCTTGATTTTGTGAAGGGGGTCCTTGGTTCTTATCATTTTGGCTTTGAAAATCCTTTTTGTGAGGTTTACTAAATTTTTTGAAATCTTTTCTTTGCGGCTTCAAAAAACTATTTCTTGTAATTTGACCATTGGGCAAGCTACCATTTTCAGAAATTAAGTTTACCTTTGTCATGGAATCCTCATTGCCATTTTGAAACACCAAATCATCTTGGCTTCTAACTTCCTCCTCTACACGAATACGTGTGATTAAGGTCTCCAATGATGTCTCCTTTTGTTTATGGCGCATCGACTTTTGAAACTCTCTCCACGAAGGTGGTAACTTGTCGATGATGCCACAAACAATTAGATTGTCTCCAATCTTGATGCCTTCGGATCTAACTTCAGCTACAACCATTTGGAAATCTTGCGCTTGCTCAGCGACGAATTTTCCATCTACCATTTGATATCGAAAGAAGCGACTTGCTGCATATTTTTTCGCTCTGGCTTCTTCCGTATCGTATTTACTCTGTAAAGCTTTCCAAATTTTCTTTGCAGAAGTGTAAGTAGTGTTGTAGTAATCATAAAACTGATCAGCAAGACAATTTAAAAGATAACATCGACAGTTATACTCATCTTTAGTATATTTTTCAATCTTTTCTTCGTGAGCTTTCACTTGTGCTTCAGTCATGTTCTCGGTATTGATCTTGCTAGGATTCTTTGCAGTGAGAACATAAGAGACGTTGAGAAGGCTTAGATAGAAGAGCACCTTGCACTTCCATCTCTTGAAATAAGCTCCCTTGAACCGGAAGGGTTTGTTGAGATCTCCAATGCTTTCTGTGGATTTTTCAGTTGTAGGCTCTATGCTGATTCTCCTTAAAATTGTTGGTGAAATTCACAATAATATAATAAGAATTACAATGAAATTAAAATTAAAACGAAGCCAGTTTGGACTGAGGCACGAAAATGTCGCTTTCTTTAAGGAGATTCAAGCCCTCTGCGGTGTACAACGTCTCAAATTAACCGGTGCAGTAGAAATCCTCTTGACCTGACTCCTCCAGGATACAACAGCTCAACTGATCGTCGTATAACCCGAACCAACTCTGCACAAGTGGTTGAGCCCAAAGCTCCACTCAAAGAACACCTTTCTTTTATCTGGAAGTACTCTAAAAAATATATATGTACACTTCTACTAATTTTTTCTATAATATTGTACGGAGAAAAATAACACCACACTAGAATAAAGGATAGACTTCTCTCGGACACCAATCTCCATCTATATTTAAACAAATCAAAAAACATCCGGTAACAATTGTGAAATGAATAAAAGAACTCATTAATGAAAGTTGACGTTTTTCTTTGCAGCAAACGGTACAAACAATTATCTCCCAATATTAAAAGAAAAATTGATTACGGCAAGAGCAATCAAAGAGCAACCGAAATGTTAAGCAATTAATGGATTCAAAATTTAAAGGAGCCAACGTTAACAAACTTTAAAAAGTCCTCAAGCCAAGTTAATACCCAATTAGTAACGGCAAATTCATTATATTCCCGTTAAAGACAAAGTGGAAGACAAATAAGCGACGGTAATAAATAAATATTATTAAAAAATACTAACACAGTTTAAAGCATACAATTATTTACACCCAGAAGAGCTTATTCATATATTGAAAAAAATAAAAAACCGGCTTGGGATTAGTATCACAATTACCAACTCCAAATAGCAAATCAAACAGACCCTCGGCAAGAACAAGAAGGAAAAATATCTGCTAACCTTTAATTTTCAGAGAGAGGTGGCATCAAAGTCTGATACTCTCTGAAATCTGAGAGAGTATTTTAGGAGGATTCTCCAAGTATTTAGGAGATTCTGACAAAAGAGAGAAATACGGTTGCTTGAAAGCTTCAACTTCCTATTAAAGCCATGGGAAAAAAAGTCTGGAATTTCGCAAAAATAAAATTTTGCGTGCACGTCAATCCCCAATTGGGTTTGTGGTTCGGTGATGTGGTACGAGCCACGCGTAGCAGGGTTTGTGGGTCTTGGGTTTGAGGAGAAGAGGATTAGAATAGGAATAGAAGAGGAGAAGAGGGTTTCAGATATGGTGGAGAAGACGAACAGAGCGGGGAGAAGCCATCCTGGGGGAGAAGGGTCTGGATCGCTGGGGGAGAAGGGTGAATCGAGCGGGAGAAAGCGAGGGAGTGGAGACAGATTTTCTGATGAAACGCGTTTTGATTTCAAATTGCCCACGACGCCGTTTTGTGCCACGTCAGAGCCGGTACCACGCCGGTTTCCAAATGCGATTGTAAGTAGAGTTTTTGATTTTATTTATATTAGAATTAAAAAAATATAATGATAAAATTGAGATGAGATGAGATGATTTTTCAAAAACAAACGAGTCCTAAGACGGACTGATTTATTACCAAACTCTGTTGGAGTTAGATTATAAGATGGGCTGATTTATTACCAAGCTCTGCCGGGCTTGTTTAATAGGTTTTAAAAATACGATCCCCAAGCCCAAATTAATGATCTTGACTCAGATCCTAAAGCTATACGCAATCCAATAAAGCATTTCTTTAAAGCTAGGCCTGTGTTGTAGGCCCGTCAAGAACGACTTGTCAACTAATTGAAGGCGAAGTTGACGAATGACGAGGAAGCCGGAAAAACAAAAAAAAAAAAAGAAGTTGTTACACAACCTCCACTACATTCCACACTCCATATTTTTTTAAAATTTTAAATTCTTAAATTTTTTTTAAATTTATTCTTTTTAAACTATTCAAATTTTCTATTCACTATTTATATAATAAATATTTAATAAAAGAAAAAAATTTAAAAAAAATTGTGGTGTGTGTAGTGTGGGTGAATAGTAGAAAGTTGTGAGGATTTTTTGAAAAAAAAAAACAGCTTGGGACTTTGTGATTGGATGTGCACTAATTATAGTAGTTAGGTTATAAATAATATATGTATTTGTTAGGACGCCCCACTGATGATATTATGTAGGACCCAATCCATGATATTAGTTTCGGTTAATGCTAGCTGTTGGACTCAGAACATACAGAAATTTTAAAACAATAACACATGGCCGGATTGAGAGTATGCTAGTGAGTTATACAATTAATTAATAATTTTCCATTTGGTCGTGAAAAGCTCTAAATAATTATTACGCAGCATTTACCTACACGCCGCACATCTGGAAAAGAAGAAAAAACAATTAAAATCTCAGACAAATTAAAGCTGGACATAAGTAGAAGTGATCATAATTAACTGCATTCACATTCTGGGCCGGGTTTCCCTTTTTTTTTTCTTCTTCCCTTCCCTCGCTATGATATTCATACAATACTCCCATCCTCAAATTTCCCCTTTCCGCTCTCAAACACAAAGTCGAGGTTGTAAAGCACAGGCACCATTGTTGCAGAACACAAAAAGACCAATACAGGACCAAAAACCCAAAGCAGAAGAGGAAGTCCGACATGGAAGAGCCTGTTTCCAACAGTGTTGAGGAGAAAGCCCTTCTCTAAGAGCTTGTACACGTACTCGGGGGTGACAATGGACGTGGAGTCCTGTGGAGTGTTGATGAGGATGTTCACTTGGTTTATGAACCTAATGGACAGAGAGTGGCAGAAAAATGAGAAGACGAAAACGGTGAGGAGAGTCACATACTTCAAAGCCAACATGAATTCCCCATGTCCCCCATAAACAGTGTCGTCGAGCGGTTTCTTCACGCTATATGTGCTGCTTATGACTGCAGCCAGACCAGTGCAGAGGAGAATCGATGTAGTGGCCATTAGGGTTGATCCCATGATTGTGTTCCTTAGCGATTGGACCGCTAAGATGTTCTTCTTGTCATTGTCCTGTCAAATTAAATAATTCAACTTCTGATCATTAGAGTTCATGTTATTTTTCTTTTCACTGTCGTTTTATTTGCCAACATGATCATATTGCATCTTCCTCTATGATTACACCACAAATTAACCTACGTGGAAGCCACTTTTTGATCTAATATTGACAGGCCATATTGTTCCACGCGTGCATGCTATTGCTATTTGCTCAATATGATAGCAACTTTTGGGGATGAATCTTGGTAGAGTACTAATTGAAGAGAAAACAGCGATACTGACCAATTTCTGCTTGGATTTCATGTTGCATTGCGTTGTAGCCCAATACACTTAGATATATAGTTATGATCTGTTCTTAATGATCATTATATTAAGATCAGATGACAGGCCAGCTACAGTTGCAACTTTCTTAAGATTATGCTCCTTGGATGGGTATATATGAATACAAACGATATTGGTGTTTAAGCAATCGATTCCCTACTGCTACGAGCAAATTAAGTTCATCATGTCTTTCTCTCACTACTTGCAGCAAGTTAATGACAAATAATTAGATGTTCGTACCTTCATCATGGCCGAGACCCAAAAACGTCGTCCGGCAGCATTTGTTCCGATGATGGTCGTGAGTGGTTGTTTGCGAACCTTATGCCATAACCAGACATGATAACCACTGGTAATCAAAAACCCTAACGGTACCAGAATCACATCCAGATAACATTTTCTCCATTCCATCTCTCTTTGATCTGTATATATAACTTTGGCCTGCAGCTAATATACTACTTTTCTGAGCTCATCTCCTTTGCATCTGATCGGCATCTATATATACGCATATTCAGAAAGAATGTGCGTGGCCTTGTTTTAAATGGGTACGTACGTAATTCAATTGACAAGCAAAGTAAATAAAACTGAACCCCTAATTTATCACAAAATTACGGTCATGACTTAAAATTATGGGGGACTTTGGTCCCCTTTGCCACCTTTTCTGTTCCCCACTTTTTCTTCATTTCCTTTTAAGGGCATTTTGGTGGAGAACCCACTCTTTTATTTTTTATTTTTCCTTTCCAAGTGTCCGGAACTCTTCACCCTAATCATTGGACACATGTAGTCTTCATGTTTCCTAACCATCAGATTTTATACATAATCGAAATTCTTAATGAGTGGGTAACATGATGAACATGTACTATGATATAATTCGTACAAGAAAAACAAAATTTTGATTATCATAAAAGTGAAGTACTAATTATTGAATTAAGCAGTCAATTATAGAGTGAGAGACATTTAAATTTTGTTGTTCTAACTTCTAATCTTAAAATTAGATTGATAATTTTGCTCTTTATAACTGAGACATGATATTAATGAGATAATTTTGCCCCAAGTACCGCAAAAAATTGAGTAAAAAAATAACTCTAGATTGTCTGAAATGAGACATATTGTCTATGATTGTCTGAAATGAATCGACATAGTGTGGAAAAAAGTAATGAGACATATTGTCTATGATTGTCTGAAATGAAATATTGTCATTTTTGTCATTTCATAAAAGCTCGATTGACACTCAATTCCATGAGATCAAAATTACGTTTGGATGCGCATGAGAATATCTCATCTGACTTGTAAATAATAGTGAACAATTTGTAAATAATAGTGAGATTTTAATTTACAAAAAATAGTTAATAATAATAAAGTAGTCTGAGACTATTTTACTTAATTACCAAACACAACCTAAGACAAAACTCTTTTTGTCTTTATATTCTTAGTTTATTTTTCAAATGCTTATGTGTGCGTATGCGTCAAAACTCACACTATAAGGGAAGTGACTTTTCCCAGCGATTATTTTCGTTGGAAAAAGTCCTCTAAATTGCCGTCATAGATTTTTTCTAACGATTTATAAATCGCTGCATGATCGCTCGTATTAAAGTTCCACTTCTGATTCATCCCAACGGAAACCAAAAATCGCTGCTAAAATATTATTTTTTTTACTATTTTTTTCACCGTAAATTCCAAATAAAAGACTGCAAACAAAACAAAAAAATGCAAAGAAAAAGGCCGAAGAGCAATATTGTTGTGATCGAATTATAATAATCTAGGGCTACATATATATTATATGCATGGTGCATGTGGAATTAGGTACTGATATTATACGAGAGTGATAGTCTGACAAGGCGCAGCTAGGAAAAAGAAACTATATATATACATATGAGCAGAATTAATGGAGATAGAGGTGGCCACTGGCCAAATAAGAGCTAGCTAGCACGCCTTCCATATGACTCATGACTTGGATTGCCAATAATATAAGTTTATAACGGTTAAATGGAGCCGTTTCGTTCCCAACTTCGTAACCACCTTCAATGTACTGATCCGCCATTCTTTCCTGGCCCACTGATCTTCTTTTTCTTTTTTCAATGTAACGTATGCATGATTATATATATATAAATATATATATATATATATTATAAATGTGCTACATGCATTTTAATCCCTTTTCAAAAAGACAAACACGGGGAAATTAAAGCAAAATAAAGACAAAGAAAAGAAAAGGCAAACTATAAATTTGTTCAAGTCCACTTTGAGTCTTTGACGAAGCTCGAACTTTCTGAAAATTAGTCTCACTTATTAATAAAGAAAATGCGATTGCATTGTTGTCATTTTCGGTCAAATTGTGAGCATGCAGGGACAAAAATAAAATGGCTGGCTAGTAGTGGGATATGCATGCATAGGCTCTAGCTGCTTGAGATCATATTAACGAAAACAAATTCAAAGGCAAGCTGCAATAAGCCTGAAAGCGTACGTCGACCTAATTGTCTTGTATTTCAATCGCGAAACTTTAAAATTCCTTTTCAGAATTAAAAAAAAAAACAACAGAGTTGTCCAATCAACAGGGTGGTCATGTTTAATGGGGGTGCCTCATGATCAGGAAGTACGTACGTATGGGTGGCCAACAACCTATTAGAATTATTGGTTAAATATGATTTCCACGTGATAAGACCATTTAGTGTATTATGTGCAGCAACCAAAGAACACACTAGACCATTTATTCGTGTCTAGTGCTCGATGGTACAGACCCAACAAGCTTGCTTTGGAAAAAAATATAAAAAGATAAATAATCGGAGTCCCTAGCACAAGCACTGATCATTAATGCATTATATATGGAAGCACGAAATCAGTCACCATTTTCGATAGTACCTTTGCGCGACAAAAGGCCATTATCGATATAATATATGTATATAGAAAATTTAATATACAATACTATCATCTCATTAGATATGATGTGATATATTTATTACAATTAAATAATATAAAAAAATTCTATATAAAATGCATGCCAACGTGACAAACACGAAACATCTTTCAAAACCGGCGATTTTGCTCGATTGGATTGACAACGAGAGAGAAGTTGCCACTTATAAGACATAAGAGCATTGTTAGTGATTTTTTCATCTTCATATGTAAAATTATCTTTTTTGAAAAATGATTTTGTATTTAAAGAATGATTCCTACATTGGTTTATGCATATTTGAACCAAATAATAATAAAATATTATTATTTATTATTTATTATTTGTTTTCTAAAATTATTTTTTATATATATTTTACAATTAGCATCCACTTTGTATTATCAACTTAATAAAAATTTTATGTATCCAAATTATTTTAATATAAAATTTACAAAGTTAATTTTAATGTGTATGAGTGAAAAAAAAAATAGTAAAATAATGTTTGAAAAATGAACAGTGCTTCTTCATATTTGAAGAATAACTGTTTATAGTTATGTAAAAATATAAAGATGAAGAAGCCAATACAGACCTTTTTAAAGATAGATTCTTTAAATTTAAAGATAAAAATAAAAATATAGAAGTCACTGCCAATGCTCTAAGAATATGCTACTTCCAGATTCATTAACATCCACATTATAAATTAGTTCGCACTATACGGCTGATTTTCGTACGTACAGTGTGAATTGAGTACTAGAAACTTGATCTCTTTTTAACATTTTAATGCCATTCATGTCATTATATAACAGATCAAAAATTCTACTCAACCTCCTACTATTCACACCACACTCCACACTCCATCTTTTTTTTAATTTTTTTTTAATTTTTTTTTATCAAATATATTTTTATATGAATAGTGAATAAAAAATTATAAATATTTTAAAAAAAATAAATTCAAAAAAAATTTTAAAAAAATATTAAAAAGTGTAGAGTGTGGAGTGTGGGGTGGATGAATAGCAAAACTCATAACAGATATATGAGAAAGTAATTTCACTACAACAAAAATTCATTTTTGGGACAATTTTTATTTGGGACAAAATGAAAATCGTCCAAAAAAATGAGATGCAGAGACGAAATTCAAATTTCATTTCTAAAAAATTACATAAAGTGTTTACCATTCAAAAGGACGAAAATTTTTGTCTCTAATAAAATAACCTTTCAAACATTGACCAAAAATATTTGAACAAAATAAAATAAATATTTGAAAGAATATTATATATGGTCGAATGAGAATTTTGCGCGTTAAGTGACAAAATTTAGTGGTACATTGACTTAGTACCGTTCGAACAACATACAATAACGTTCGAACGTTAAAGTTAATTAATGTTCGAACAAATATTATGTATGATCAAACTGAAAATTTGGCAGGTTAAGTTAATAAATTTAGCAGGACATTGACTTACCGTTCAAGCAGATTATGATACTATTCAAACGAATATGTTAATTAATGTTCGAATGTAAAATAAAGAGTTCGAACGGAGATTTATTACAGAAATCTCTAAAAGAAATGGAAAAACGTTCGATCGTGATATATTTTGTTTTGGGGGTGACAACGATGTTCAAAAGCCTCCTCCAATACCTTATATGTACAGATCCATTCAAATAGTATGTTATACTTTCGGAAGGTTTTGAGACTATCCTATCGTTGGAATTATAGTATATACCGTACTATGTTTATTTCAAATTTAGTAAATTAATTAATTTTTTATATTTAATATATTATAGACTATATGATATTATATGTACCACATATCATATAATGATTTCATATATAAATATTATAATGTATGGTATTAGTATAGTATTTTATCATATAGTATATACTAATCATATATAATAATATCACATAGTATATTAGTATACTATAGTAATATCATATATTAGTATACTATATGATAATATATCATATATCACTATAATATAATACTATATATAGTATAGTGCTATACAGTACATGTTATATCACTATATCACTATACTATAGTATTATTGATATATATCAACATATATATAGACTATATCTATATAACACTATATGATATATAGTATATGCTTGTATATAATACTATACACTATATAACTTATTAAACACTTGTTAATACTATAACTTATAATACTATAAATTGTTAATATATTATATCTTAATAACTTGCTGAAACATGCACCCAAGTGAATAAATAGCACAATTAATTAGATTTAATAAAATCATATAGCACAAATTGATTATATTTAAGAAAATCATATAACACAATTAATTAGATTAAAGAAAATCATATAGCAAAAAAATAATACCTTAATTATATAATTATCTGTTGTTTGATATATTGTCCTATCCTGAATTGTTGTTGTGTATTGTATGAGAATAATTGTATGTTGCATCAAAATAAATTTTAGACCCATTCGAGAGTTATCAATCAAATTGAATGATTGATTGAAAACTCTTGAATTGTCTATAGTTGACAGTTTGAGATTGTAAAATCATTTTTGCAAACTATCTAACTAATCTGTTCACGTCTGACATTATGATTTTAGTAGAGTCATCCATTGTCGTTCTCCAGATATGCAGTTTTGGTGATGGTGCATCGACGTTTTACTCGTCGGTGCACATAACCAAATGAACATATTTTTAAAACCATGGAGAGATGCTGTCGAAATTTCATTGGACGTAATAGATAATAATTGATAGATTAACAGCTATGATATTACAATCTTGAATGGGATAGGACCAACTATCCTGTAAAAGGAAGAAATTGCACAATATGTTAGATACATGCTTGCTTGTCGATACTCACATGACTTTGTAATAGATTATTAGGCATGGATAAGAGTTGGATGCGAGTTAACAATGATTTGGGTGAGAATTACAATGTATATACTGAAAGCGTTAAGAAATTCTTGAAGTTCGTATTTTGTATAGTTGATAGTGACGGGCGTATTATATGCCCATGCCGACAATGCAATAATTTATGCTCTCATAAGATAGACTTGGTGAGAGAGCACCTGTTTATCAAAAATATTGACCAGGGTTATACTGAATGAGTCTTACACGGCGAATCATATCCAATGTCATTCGAGCCTCCATATGAAGAAGAAGACATCGATAAATATGTACAACCAGAGGTTGTTGGTATGAATATGATGAGGATATGGAGCAAATGTTGGGTGACATTGGTGTGAAAATGTTTATAGATGAAGGTGATACAGACACATCAAATTCAAATGATGTGGGCAATAACACTTTTGCACATTTGTGAAATGATTCATAACGTGAGTTATATCTATGATGCAGAAGGCACAATAAGTTGTCATTTATAGTAAGACTGCTGATTATCTATTAAGGATATTACTCGAGCTGTTTAAAGAGGCACTTGCATCAGACAATATTTTACCTCGCAACTTCTATGAAGCAAAACAGTTGAAATGATGACTCATGTTTGAATATAATATAATATATGCATGTAAGAATGACTGTGTGTTACACGAACTTATGCACCTTTGACGACGAATTTATGGCAGTAGTCTCTCAAGATGTGAAAAATTTTATCAAGAAGTGTTGTTTGTAATGTTTAAATAATTGATTTATATTAATATTATTTAATATGTATGAAAATTTTAGAATATTCTGGATGATAATATCTTTATGTATATATTTTTTTAAGGATGACTTCGAGCTAAATTTTTGTCGAAGAGATGAGCGTAAGACTGTCGATGAGCTTATGTATATTACATTCCGCAAATATAAGGCGATGTGTCATGAGCATTATAATAAGTTTGAGAATAAAGAAGATGCATGCTAACATTCATTTCAGGATGTTCGACCTTCCGATTGGAAAAATTTTTGTGACATGTTTGAGGATCTATCATATAAGGTAAATTAAATGAACTTTTTTATGTGTCCTATTGATAATTTTCGCTTCCAAAATTTACAACTTCTATGCAGGAGCGAACTTGTATAAACAAAACAAATAGATCGAAGTTGAAGATTTATCATCATCCAGGTTCAAGATCTTTCTATCGCCTCTCTAAGAAATTTGTAATGCTATTTTTTTTTTTATTGTATATAGTTTGTTATTTAGAAGTATTCTAATGACTTTATATTTTAACAAATGTTATTTGTAGAAAGAGTTAGATATTAATTATGATCCGACAAAATTATATAATGTACCACATATTAATCGTAATGGAGAGTGAACTCATCTTGATACCAATAAAAATCATGTAAGTATTATAATCTGTTTTAATTAAAAATATTTGAATATTTGTGACTATATTAATTCTGTCTCTTGTGTGTAGGATAAAATGATTGTCCTACGTGCTAAATTTGCGTTAAATCAAAATTTTTTAACAAGTGATGTTGAAATTTTTACATAAGTTCTAAATCAATGTTCAGGATATTTGAGGAGTTTGGGTCGCTTTTTAAAGCCTTCAACCTCTTCCTCATTGTCCAGATTTGCTTCAAACATCTCTATAGCATTAGAGAAAGTGAATTCTAAGATCGAAAAATTGACTACAAGGCAACATGAGTTAGAAAAGTTCAATTGATGAAACAAACAGAGATGGAGATGTATATGAAACAACAAGAAGAGTTTAGGAGAGAGGTGCAACTCCAAATGCAGATGTTTATGTAACAGTCCAGGCTTCCAATCAACTAATTTATATTATACGTACAGATTTTGGGATTTATTTATGTACGAAGGATGTTAGTACTACTGTTTTATTAATTTAGTTCACACTTATTAAACTATTTTTATGTGTATTGAAGAAATTGTAATATATTTTTTAAAAACTCTTATGTATGTTTATTTGATTTTTTATTATTAGGTAAAATAAAATAGTTACCGTTAGAATAACTAAAAATTTTTCAAACATAGATACAGAACATTAAAATGTAATCGGTATTAAACATTCGAACAGTACTTCAAACCATTCTAACGAATCATCGAACGTGAAATAAACATTCGGACATCAACTCATAACAAATCGTTTGATCCTATCATGGTCCGATTGAATGTCTTACTCAATACGTTCAAACATATCTTACTGTTCAACCATCAAATTGTTTGTTCAAACGTTTCCTCATGCCTATTTGGTCGAATATACTGCTATCGATTGACCACTCATGAAGGATACGTTCAAACATATTTGGTGTTCGACATCAAGTTTGTATCTTTCGAACGTTATTCTAAGACGAAATTCAATCATCCAAAAAAAATATTCTGTTAGAACGCGATCAAACAGTTTTGCTCAAATTTGTCCTAAAAGATATTTTTTGGAAAGAAATTGATATTTTCGTCCTAAAATATCTTTTAGGACAATGTTATTGCAACAACCTGGGGACTTTTTTTTTTCATCCCAAGAAATATATTGGGAGGAAATCACAATTTTTTGAAATGGAAATTTTCATCTCAAAAAATCACTTTTATTGTAGTGTTTTTTGTTCGAAGATATTTTAAGACAATATATATTTTCAAAGCCCACCTCAAATTTCCACAGCAAGTGAGATAATGATTGTCTACATATCTTGAGAAGAAGCTGTGCACCTTCATTAGTACTAGATGATCATGACATGATGCATGCGAATGAGGAGCCTTGACAGTAAAAACACAATGAATGAAGGCAATGCACTTAAGAAACTAAGGAATATCAGTACTGGATCGAGTCGGATGTTGTGTGGATCATCCGTATAACTACTAAGAGCTAGGATTGATATTTTCTAATGAACAACGCAAGTAGGCGATAGCCGCGCTAAACTCACGTTCTTTTCTATTCCCTTAATTTCTTTAACTATTCGGTTATCGCTTCACACACACACCATAAATTAGGAATGACACCCATATACAGGGAGATGAACTCTATAAATTAGGAATGACACCCATATATAGTGAGGTGAACTCTATAAATTAGGAATGATAATATGTGACAAGACTCGTGAATCCAATCCGAATACGATACGAAATTAGCATGTTTAAATTTAATGTTATCAGGTTCAGATTAAAAAAAGTTAACCCATTAAGACACGAGTTATAAATAGATCAATAATGGATCAACCTGCTTAACAAAAAATCAACCCGTTTTGATTCGTTTAGGATTTATTTCAAAATCAAAATTTTATTATTGTTAAGTTATAATATTAATATTTCTCGATATGCTTATATTGTTATTATTTTTATTGTTGAGATTGTAATTTTAGACCTATGTTGTTTATATTTGTTTTTGTATGATTTATAATATTGATTTTATTATATGTTAAAATTTGAAAAATATTGTCATATATGTTTTTTAAGATATTGTGGTTATTAATAAATATATATTTTAACTTTTATGTAAAATTATGTTAATTAAGTCAAATAAGTTATACGTTTTAGTTCAATCCATTTACATTAAACAAACGAGTTTAAATGAATCGTATCGTGTTAACATATTTCTAATTAATTATTAAATTGATCAAAATTGGTGACGTTATCTAAATAAGTTAGGTTCGGATTTAAAAATTAGACATATTTAACTTAACGATTTGAGCTAAGATTAACTTATATAATCAAATGTTTATGATTTGACACAATAACAACACGATCTGAAAATCCGAAAACACAACCCGGAAACAGCAAATGTTGTACGTATAATCCTGCTTGTAGCTTCTTGGGTTATGATATATCAAAGAAAAGTAACTTAATTTAGGAGAGAGGTGTTACCTAGGCTGTCGCGCCTAGGATACAGATTCACTGGCGGCATTTCCTGCAGCTTAGGATTCATATATAAATATATATAATATAATATATATATTTATATATATATATATTTATATTCCTTGAAGCTTCTTGTCGTTTAATAATCTCCTATTTATTTTTATGGGGGCCGGAAGTTTGCTAGCTTCAAAAATATATATCAATTTGCATTAAAGCGGATCCCCCGAGTTCGATTGTTCCCTCGTAGTTTTCTAATCTTATAGGGTTTGGCTCACAAACTTGATCAATGGCGATATGTACTATTTTCGATCGGTGACATCTAACTGCTGGATATACTCCGACAAATTAACCAACGAAATTTGAGTGTGATATGTATAGTACTTATGACAACACTCTCTTTACTCGCTCACCAATTGGTCAGCTATATATCAAGAGACATGCTACTCTTCTATATTGGGCCTCTCGATGGGCTCTCCCCAGTTGTTTTTTACTTAATAATTAATGAAATATTTTTTAATAATATTGTGAATTTTTTTCCTTATAAAATATAAAAAAATGTTAAAAAATACATGAAAAAAAAACATTATTGGCAGCCCCCATCGGGAGCCCTCATGTGTGGCTGTAGAGCCACTCATATACTAATCCAGCCGATGATCGTCAGGCGGCCGGGTCTCTTCATTATTTAAGAAGAATTTCCCCATTTTTAATTCCTAGATATGTTAAAGATCTCGAGTTTATAGCTTGATCTGTTTTCCAGAAAGAGTTTATATGCCTCTCATCACCTCTTTTTTATTATTAAGTTGGACTTCTTTGATAAATATGCCATTGCCATTTTCCTATATATATTATATATTAATTTTCTTTTTGTAAATGAAAATATGTGCTTATAACGGTAAATTGCATTTTATGTATTTAACGATATGATTAAAAAAAACAGTAGCTGCTCTATTAAGAACCTTTGTCGGAAAATTAGTTCCTCTTCATGTTTTTTTTTTTTTTTTAACATTTCTAGTTTATGGACATACCTTTATTTGGGCTGGCTCGGCCTAGCCATTGTTGTAGTCGAAACCCAGCTCGGAGTCCATTATGGGCTGAAAGATAAACCCACGGGGCCATGCCTAGTCTTCGGAGCCTGCCTTAATGAAACGTTTGATTCAACAGACTGCTAGATCTCCTGATGGGTGGCCCAACGTAATACTGCCTTTTCCCGATGGCCCAGCCCATTATCGCAGTCATGCATGTTTTTCAAAATTCGTCTGCTTTGCATCGGCTTCCTTCTTGATTTAGTGCTTGGACTATAGCATAGACGAAATAGAAAAGAAAAGTCAAAAAAATAAATATATAATAAATAAGCACACATTACTTTTTATAATACCTTAAGCAGCTATGTTTTAAAATAAAAATATTTTATAAAACTAACATTACTTTAGAAAAATATTCTTATTTTTAAATATAATTATGAAAATATATTATAAAATGTATTGTATAGATATTATTAATCATAAATTGCAAACTAGGGATACTATCGGCCCATGTGAGGGCGAAGTCGAACTTTCCCTGCACCTCGCTCCCGGGTTGCGGCCCGAGGGGGTGGGATCTGCCGCCCGCTCTTATAGTATCCATGGCCCATTGGGCTATTTTTGGGCTCAAAAGTGACTAAAAACACCTTTCGACCCAAATTGTCACATAAATTAAATTTTAGATTTAAATTTTTATATTTGACCATAATTTAAAAACTATTGACATAATTTCTAAATTTGTTAGTGCATATAATATTTAAGTTTAGTCCAATGTGGCCTCAACCTCATTCCTCATCTTCCAAGCCACCACTCGGCAGCCACCCCACATCCCCAAATTTCCTTCCCAGAAGCCCTTAAAAAGGTGGAGAGGTAGTAGAACTAAGGAGGCAGTTATCGATTCAACGAGTAACGCTAATGACTATGAACAGAAACCGAATCGTGATGACGTTAGCCTTAGTAGAGATATCAGCCATGATGCTTATACTACTAGGCTTGTCAATGATGGTAGCACTAGTAATGACAGTGGCAATAGCACCAGCATGACCGACAATCTGAAAATCCCAATCCTCGAAACAGTTCTTTTGGTAGGATTTTTAACAATCCCAGAATTCACGATGCGTTATTGGGTGTTGGCGAATATGGGAATTTGGTTTTGCCAAATTGGAATTTTGGCCTAGGATTTAAGAGGTTCCATTTCAAGGAGCAGCCCCTTGTAGACTTTGGGCACTCGGGAATGCGCGGATCAACAGGCTTTGCCGACTTGAATAACAGGTTTGCTATTGCTGTGACCCTGAATAAAATGTCTTTTGGCACTGTAACTGCAAACATCGTACAACTTGTTTGTTCAGAGTTGAATATCCCGGTGCCGGAGGAATTCTTGAGATTTGGTGGGATGAGACCTGATGTCCAATTAAATCTTGCGAGACCTTTGATTAATTGATGTCGGGAAGAAAAATTTTACGCGTTTACATATTACAGTGTTTTTACCTATATATATATATATATATATATATGTATATATATCTTGACATTCAAACTCTACAGAAGCTTTTCTAGCCCATTGTTATACCTTTACCGAAGGCAAATGTAGATGTCATTGTTCTTAAATTGTACGGAATATGCTTCCACTTGATCACAAAACGTAACGACAGGTGCAAAGCATAATTATTTTTTCTTGGTCTTCTTTTAGACTAATTCCCTTATTCTGTATATACGACGCGCCAACGGTATAAGTTTAGAGCATACAAATTTGAAATTCTGTGTAAATTTTTTGAAACAAGTAGAACTTATTCAAAAAAATTCATTATTTATGGTGGGATTTTTTTTTTTAAGTGATTTAAATGATGTTTGAACTTTCCTTCTAAATTTTCCGAAGGAATTAGCATTACGTATCTCACATGCAAAAGTTGTAGCCAAGATGCGCGGTAATATTATGACTTATTGGCTATCATATTTAGTTTATTGTACAAAATAATAGTGTAGTTGATTTATTGTATTTCCGTTATTTTTCTAACCTTATTCATCTATAAATAGTGCCAGATGTTATATATGTATTTAATAATAATTGATATTAATAAAGATGTAGCTGTCAAAGTCTCATCTGTTCTTTCTTCTCTATCTCATTTTTTATTTTATTATATTTTCTACCATTAAAAAGCAAATAGCGTGGACTCAGAAGACAAGCATTGGGTTTTCCATGGGCCTGTGTGTTACTTATGTTTAATATTTATATTTTATACTTTTATTTAATAGTTATGTTTAAGAAATATCTAGATAGTGAAAGTTAGTAGGAAATATTTTGAAAAAAATAATTATTATTTAAAAAAAAAAAAAGAATTGGAGGCCGCCGTCTAGGCTAGTCATGGGGATGGTAGCCATTCGATTTGGATATCAGGTGGCATGGCCACTCGATCTGGGCTATCCAAAACCGTCCAAGTGGTGGTGATCAGTACTGTTAGGGTTAGTTTGGTTACACAAAATTAAATTATCTCATCTCATTTGATATAATTATTACAACTTTCTCAAACTCCTACATAAAATATAATAAATAATTTAATTTTTTAAAATCTCAAAATAAAAATAATATTATAATAATAATTTATTCAACTTTCAAAAAAATATCTAATCTCATCTCATCTGAACTGCATAACCAAACAAGGCCTTAGTCACCCCACATATCAACTCAACTTTCAATTTTTTTTTATTACGTATTTTTTTTATTTTTAATATTTTAATTGAAGGAGGGAAAATAGCTAGGTTGAGATTAAGAGCAAGAAAAAATACTTTGAGTGACACGTTTTTAGATTTTGTATATTTAAGAATGAAATTAATGAGAATTAATGTTTAGATCACTTGTTGGAAAAACTTTCAAAAAAGTCTTTCATCCATACAAGGCGGACATAGGTGAACCAACTCATGAACTCAGCTAAGAAAAGTTCGGTCTCATTATTTCGTCAAAGAATCCAACATGCATAAAATATAAACTGAGGCATAAAGAAAATCATAAATAGACTCAAATTAATTTATTCAGACTGATGACTCAATACATCGAGATTTTTATATCAATGTTTCTAGCTAGCTAATTAACATTTAAGCAAGCTCAGATATTCGACCATAATAGATCTGGAATATGGTGATCGAGCTCTTTATTGTAATATATATGAATAATGCGCGCAACATTAAATAACTTGGTAAAAACACACCATATATAAATATATAAATATATATATATATTTATATATATCCATGATCTCGTCACGATCTAGCAGTCGGATCTATGGATATGCATTTATTGAATTGATGTCGGGTGATACATTAGATTTGGGATGCAAAGGAGATAATGTCGGGATGATCTTGAAACAGGAGCATGTTTTTTCCATCCAAGTGCATCCATGCCTCCACTCCATTACCATCTTTGGTGTCTACCAGGTAAACAAATTCCACAGGCACACGTGTAGTGCTCACCCAAATAGGTTTTCCCCAACCGAAGTCTGTTTCATAGAAAGGCAACCGGCACCAGCTACTGAACAAATACACATCAGTCTCACCTTTTTCATATTCCTCACAAACCTCTCTCAAGGAATCACTCACCATAGAACATAAATCGTTCCCATTTTTAGGTTTGAGGCAACTGGCCACCGCATCCCTCATTGCATCATTAACCAAACCCACCAATGCATGCAACTCTATCAACTTGTTGTCGTAGCTCTCTCCATCAAATCGAGCAAATGCATTCCTACATAGGTTTCCGCTAGAGTTCTCCGATATTGGCAGAGCTGTCTTTCCACGCATGTTCACTAAATGACTCAGGATAGATGGTCTCGAGCGCCCATGTCTAGCTTGAGACACGCCAATTAGAGCCTTCCATATGAGTGCTGTGACCACCGCTACCTGTGAAGGTTCGCGTTTTGACGTTGTAGAATCACAAGCGTCGACACCTTTGGCAATGGCTTTTAGGCTTGCTACTGCTGCCTTGTTGAACACGAACCTTCTCGTGATGTCAGTTCTATAAGTTTGGTGCAGTGCAGCAGGCACATTTTCTCTTGGTGGGAAGAAAGAAGCCAAGTTAAATTTTGGATGACTAATATCGTTGACCCCACCTACACGAAATGTAGTAGCCCACGAGTTAAAGAATGCAGTGCCTGTGAATCCATCGGTTATCCTGTGTGCACACCGAATCCCAACGGCTAGCCCTCCACAATTGAACATGTTAACCTGAACAATTATCAAAGGAGTAGTCGCCGATTCCAATATTCCATACGGGATAAAATTGTTCAACAGCTCCATGTTGACTTCTCCTATCAAAAGTTGAGCAAGCTTGCCATCTACTTGGGCTTCCAAGTATTCAACCCCTTGATCATTACAGTCAATTAGTTGATTGTCTTTGATGTATCGCCCAGCTAAAGGGTAGTAGACGGTTAAGATTTCTGACAATGATTTCTCCAAAAGGTTCCTCGTTTTATCATTTTCATACCCATTGACTAGGTAATATAGAATAGATGGCACGTGTGTTGGAGGGCTAAGTTGATCTATGGATGATATTTGCAAACTCTGAAGGTGGGGTGGAGTTGGATTTGCCGGTTTGATAAACTTTTTGGATAGGATTTGAACCTTCATATTCATTTTTGACACCTGATCTTACAGTAGATGACTAGCTGGTAGACTTTGTTTTACTTGGGATTGGCTTGAATAAACTCACTTTGAAATGATTGACTATATATAGATGAATCAGCACTTACTTCCTAACTACCATTTATTTGTCTATATATACCTAATCTTCTTCCTTGTTAATTGTTTTTTAAACTCTGGGGCTAGCTTGGCAAATCCAAAGATTACACAAATTAATCACCCTAGAGTTCATGCATGTTACCAAAACTCGACGTCCCTGCGAGTCCTCTCAATTAATGATTAAAAATAAACCTCTCTACGTATCCCAATTGAGATGCACGGTACTTAGAAAATGGTTGTAAGCATCGCGTGCATGGACCAGCATGGCTATGGGCTAGCTAATTAGTTGTCAAAGCTTGAATTTAAAGACCACCAAGGTGGTAACCCAGTTGGTACGGGCTGGTATTCCATAGTCTCGAGGTTAGGAGTTCGAGTCAGACGTAAGTCGAAACCGCTCGTGGTAGTAGTGCCTAACCAAGGGTCTATGGGATGGGTCTTGGACTAGCTGACATCTTAGTGGGGCTGTGGTGACGGGCTCGCCCTTCTGGGCAGTAGCTATGGCTCAAACCAGACATTTCACAACGGGGAGGGGCTCTTATGGTTATGCTCAGGGAGGGTAGCTACGTTAGTCGCCCCCACCTCCCCTTTTGCCAAAAAAAAAAACTTGAATTTAAAGTTTCATGATGTCAATAGCCTGCCCAATAGCTAGCTCAGTTCAATATACTATTTTATACAGCTCAAATGACAATTCTTAAAAGTACTGTTTAGATTTAAGAAGCGTTTCATCTTATCTCATCATTATAATTTTTTTAAATTTTTATATAAAATATAATAAATAATTTAATTTTTTCAAATTTTAAAATAATAATAATATTAAAAAATAATATTATAATAATATTTTATTTAACTTTTAAATTTCATCTCAATTCATCTTATTTTAACTTACCATCCAAACCTCATCTAATAGCTTAGCTCTTACAAGGAAGAAGATAAAATTTTCGCAAGTGGGAAACAAAATGTGATGAATGAAAATAGCATTTATTTGTTCTTTCTAATTGAACTTGATTGCTGCACGGGAAGTCTTACACGGAATGTATTGTACCTAATTATACATTGTTGATAGTCATGTATGAATAGTAAAAAAATTGCACATTGAACAATAATAAAAAAATAATAAGACCAGATATAAGATACAAGTTTCAAGTGCAAAACTCTTGGATAAAACCTTTTTTAGTAAAAAAAATCTGTTCACACATTTACACGATAGTACCAACTTTTTTATAATTAACTTGCGCCGACGCTTATACTTCATGTATATATTATATTATTACTCTAAAAAAAAAATTTGCCACAAATTCATAAAAGCGTTCATTGTTCATGTGACGTGACATTGTCATTATATATAAGGGGCGGCTCATTTAGGTCATTGCCTAAGTCTCATCTTTTTTTTTTTTTTTTTTTGAAAATAGATTTTATTTATTAATGAATCCTAAAATTACAAATGTGACTTATTAATATAGGAAAAAAATCCAGACTACAAGTCAACCTACGCATCTGTTCTGAAGCACCCCATACATAAATTTCTTTATGACGGAGTTTGTCTTAACTTCTAGAAACTCTCTCTGAACAAACTAGGTTTGTCTGAGAGAATTGCACTCTGTAAAAAATAGAACCTAAAACGACTTCTTTCTAAAAGAAGAGAAATGCTATCACCTCCCGTCCTCCCTATGAGGAGGAGTCATATCACACCGTCTCCTCCCAAAGGACGAATGAGACTCAACTGCTATGGACACTAAAATGGTCCAATAGCCTATTTCTATTATTAATGCTGAAAACAAATAAAGACAGAAAAGCAAAAAAACCAACCCAACAAAACAACACTGCTACAATCACTAAACAAAGCTCAGTGGTGGCGCTTGAAAAAAAAACAACCACTAAACAAAAACAAACACTAAACAAAACAGAACCAATAAACAAACAGAACCAAACAGGATCGGTAGTGGCGCGTGGGGGTCATGCGCCACACTGGAGAGAAGCCAAACGACTGGTCGAGGCAGTGCCGGTATACTGGGCCTTGAGCTGCCACACATGGCTCTGACGCTGTGTGATACGCGGTGGCTCGCGTACGCCACGCGTTCTCTGTAATCAGCGCGTGAGGACAACGCGCCGCTCCAAATGGCGCCCAAAGCGGGGGGCTGCAAGATCGGCGGACGAGTGATCTTCTGGTGGTACACGTGAAGGAGAAAATCTCTCGGAGGGGCTCTGATCGACTACCTCCCCATTATTCTGCCGAAACCTGAAAAACAAAAAAAATACCAAAAAAACCGTCGGAGACAATGGTAGAGAGGGAGGAGAGAAGAGGGGATGAGGAAGCCGAAGCTTCCCCTCTCCTCCACTATGAACGGCGGCTAGGGTTTTTTTTTTTAGAGAAGGGTTTCGTGCGAGAGAGAGAGAGAGTTTTTACAGATGGAGGGGAATGTTATAATAAGTCGCCTAAGTCCCATCTTATTATGCAAGTAACGTAACATTGTCATCAGTGACGATTCAATTACAAATAAAGATATATTTATATATTCATTCTAAGAAGTCTGCGAAAAAAAAAATATCTATTCTAAGAAGAGGCTGACAGTTGGACATTGTATGCCATCTTTAGATCCAAACACTGTTTAGTGTTTAGTCATGGGTAGATGAATGTCGCCCACAAACCAAGTCTATCGTATAGAACTCATTTAGATTAGAAAAGTTTTATTCTTCATCCTCATCCTCATACTATATATTATATATATTTTTTTTCTTATCAAAAATGTATTGTATAAAAGATAAATAAAAAAATTCAATTAATTTAGAAAAAATAAAATCAAAAATTTTAAAACTTAAATAAAAATAATTGTGATATATGATCACATGTGACCTGAGATAATGAATAAGAAAACTTGATAGATTAATAAATATGATATCTAGGGACCTTTATCTAGTCTATATAGACTTTCACAGTCAAAATCATTTTTAACTCTTATATTCTGCTAAAAAAATCTAATAAAGTAGAACATCCTTTGAATTTGATCCTCTCTCAAAGTTTTTCCGTCGCCGGCGCCACCACCTGTATCTTTCCATATTTATAGAATAATAATAACCTTACACTTAGTAATCAAAGAAAAAAAAAAAACCTTACACTTCATTGACGATCAGTTTACAACTTAAATAACGAAAAAATAAAATAAAATAAAATATTTGAAAAGCATCTTATTCTTGCAATATGTTTTTTATTGTCTTGATTATAAACTGGCTGCAAACCAGTTGAAAGCCTACCATGGTACATATATTATATGGGAAAAGATAGTCTGCCGCTCCAATTTAACCGTTCTAGTTGACTGTTGGTTTTTTTTTTTTTTGAAGAAAATAATTTTAAATATATTGATGTATTTTTTTTATTTTTTAAAAATATGTAAATATATTAAAAAAAATAAAAAGTTGAAGGACGTCATGTTGAGCGGACTCATTTTATAGACCTTACGTACATAATATTTTATTAATATCTTCTTTCTTATTAGCAATATATCAAAATCCTATGAGATTTTCTCCACACGTTTTGTCCTCCATGATCAACAACTTGACCGATAGCTTTATTAAAACTCTTTTATTATCTTACACGCGGTTTTAGTTCCATTCTTTCACCTAACTCTCATTTTAGTTTCAACCTCCAATAATCCCATTTTTAATTCAAGCTCTTCACCTGCTCTCGGCCAATGAAAGTCCCATTTGAAATCCAGATCAGTTTCCTCCTGCAGTCCATTCCGTTGCCGTCTGTCTGATCCTGATCCTATTCTTGCCAACTACCCTGCACACAATACTCCACTCCCTTCTCCCAATACTGCTGTCTTTGACTTTTCTCTTGCACTCTCCTGATGTGCTGTCCCGTTAAGGTAGATTTGGACAATAAGATAAAATGAGATAATTTAATTAAAAAGATTAAGATAAAGTTTAGATCCATTAAATATTATAATGAAAAAATCTTAGTAGCAGGCACTGTTAGGGAGCATCCATCGCTCACCTTACGTGTCGGCAACACATTTTTTCCCCCTCTCTTAGTTCACAACAACCACTGTTTGGGTCTAGTTCTCTGCCTACACTTTCTCTTTCACTCAATGTATTAGCTTTTTCATTATTTTGGCTTCGGAAGGAAGATGAATTATTGCTCTGATACTTCTGTGTCTCTCTTTGTGGTTTGTGAAGCTCAAGGACATGTGTTTTGTTAAAACAAAAAAACAAAAAAAATGATAGCAACCACGTACACCTTCTTCAACGCCAACATTTTCTGCACTTACAAAAAATCGAAGTTGCAAATAGAGAAAAATACTGTTAGATGCTGGCACGGCACAACTAGCAGTTGTTTGGTGATGGTTGAGGTGTGAGTTTTTGATAGTTAGGTTGTGGTAGTTACCTGAGATTCAACTTCCATGAATTTGAGAACTGAAATGGGTTGTTTTTTTCTTGGAAAAAGCTTCCACATGGATGCGTATCAAACCCATTTTTGCATCAAGCCAATAGATGGATGACACGTTGGCACCCTAGGAAAAACTTTCAAGGACTTGCATGCATGCAGATCAGGCTCTTTTCTTTTAAAATCTCCCTCCTTCTGAATCGTTCTCTCTCCCTCCCCCATCTCTACACTGCATTTGCATAAAAGAAGAAATTTGACCACTGAAATGCATTTTAAAATTATCTTAGTACAGAGAAGTAAGAACATGAGAACCATATTAAAAATATGATTTCAAATCTTCTCATACTAAAATCCATCCATGTTTATTTCAACAATCCATCATTATTCTTTTTCAACTAATTACATTATCCCAAACCACAATATTTGAACACGGTGACTTTATTTCCTCAGCACCCAAATTAAAAATGCAGTAATATAATTGATGAAGATTAAGTAAAAATATGATGTATATACAGGTATATTCAAACAAATTAAAAAAAAAAACCCTATATTTCTAATGCAGAGAAGATGAATTCGAACAAAGAAATGTATTGGGGATGCAAAATTTACCTACTGGGGAAGAATACCAAAAACCCAGTTGAGATTGAAAGTCAACTAACACAGAGGAAAAGGAATAAAGAAGGAGAAATTCAAACAATGCCCCCATTTTCTCAAAGTTTACCTTCCGTCGGCTTTGAAGATGAGTGTAGGTGGTGGGCGTCGCGTCGAGTGGGGCTTCTGTCGTGAGTCGTGGTGACCGTTCTGGAGTGAGTTTGTGAGTCGTTATGCGTCGTGGAGGGAAGTGATTTTTCTGAGAAGCAAAACGATATGCAAAGATGGAGATGGAGGGAGAACGATTCGGAGGGAGGGAGATTTTAGAAGAAAAAAGCCGGTCTTGCATGCATGCGAGTTCATGGAAGTTTTTCCTAGAGTGCCTACATGTCATCCATCCATTGGCTGGTGCAAAAATGGGTTTGATACCCATCTGGCTGAAAGCTTTTCACTTTTTTCTTTTATGTTTATTTGAATTATAAATTTACGAGATTGTCTATTGGTAAACGTAAGGGACAAAGAACAAAGAAATCAAGAAAGAACGCAAAAAAAAGGTAAGTGGGTACCATCTAAAATCAAATCTAACTAAACGTGTAAGGAACACGTAAGGTGTGCTAGCACAGCTTTATTATAATACTAAATTTCTAACAAAAAGTTGCATGGTTAAACTCGAACCTCTAGCCAACATCTTTAAAAAAAGACATACGCAATACAGCAATAGAATAACTATTTGCATGGGAATTGATGAACCTTTTATTTAGGGGTAAATAAATGGAGAATGATAATTGTAGTCGTAAAGTGCGTAAGTATTGCATATTTTTTTATAAAAAAAAATAGGGGATTTATATAAAAATAATAATTTTTTAATAATAAATCTCTCTATTTTTTAAAATAATTGCTTGACAATTACACACTATATAACATTCCTCAAATAAATATATAGTGGTCAACTTTCTCAATCGCAAATCCGACTAATGCATGGAGGGGTGCAAGTGGAATTGTGCAACCCGCAGTTTTACCTTTGCTCACAAACGGAATCTGGGGAAGAGTTTTCGAGACATTAAATAATTAAAGCAGTGGAAAACAAAAAATACAAATACAAATCAATAAATATAATAATAATGCACTAAGAAAAAAAAATTACAGTTACCTTCCCTTCCCTTCCCGAGAGTTATTTTGGAATACGTTTGTCCCTTTTTAACGGCTACTAGCTGAAAGTGGATTCGATGGGTGACATGTGGATGGTGGAGGATTAGCTAAGTGTCAAATTATCTGATGGACGGTAGCGCTAGGACTGATAATAGAGGTTTGTTCCCCTCTAGAATCCTGGATGAGTGATTTATTACAAAAATGTTGCTCACAACCGCCTTGGGGAACCCCCACGGCATTGTGTCCAATGTGGCAAAACAACGACGTCGTTTGCACTCTGTCTTCATTCCCATTTCGCCCCCATCCCCAAGAATGCTACTCTTCACTTTTGTCTTCGTTTCTTCATCTTCTACATCCACACGAAGCCCTATTGTCCTCCATGAAGTTGCCGCACCAAGAAGTTGAAGCCCGCCGCAGCCCAATCTTCGTCTTCTCCACAGTCAGTAGTCATGGTCTCCACAGATCCACACAACCCCCTTTCTTCTCCACATAGATTTGGTCTCCATGAACCCACGAAGCCACCATCGAAGCTCACTTCGTCTTCTCCATAGACCCATGAAGCTAACCCCTTTGTCTTATCCACTCAGAGCTTGTCTGCTCAAACACCCTTCTCTTCTCAGAGCTAGTCTACTCAAACCCACACAACCCCTTCCCTTCTCCACTAACCCTTGATAAAAACCATCAAAGTCCCCCTCGATTAATCCACTCAAAGCTGAAATCCACTAAGGTGAGTCCCAACACCCAAGGAAGCCATAATCACAGACATTAGTGATTTCTCCCTTAAAAAACTAGATAAAAACTCTCCAAAGCAAACCTAACAATGAAGGCAGGAAGGGGCAATAGGGTAGAGGGAAGATAACAAAGAAAAGAACCCAAAAATGAAGAAGGACAAAAATATCAAACAAGAAATCTAATGCAAAGAAGATGAAGATGAGGTAGTTAGGTCAGTGAGATTTTTTTTTTCAAGGCCAAATTTCTGCAGAAAGATTATCTGCAGTTAGCGTCCATTCTTCATCTCATCTCATCTCCAACTTTCTTTTCATTTTATTTAATTTAATAGATTTTTTTTTTTACTCCGCATATCATCTTGCATCCATTGTTTGTAATTTGTTTTCATTTGCATATATCTCATCTTCTACTATAACAGCAATGCGCTCAGACTTTTAACAAAAATAAATCATCATATCTGAGGGGAGAATAGAAGGGATTACTCTGAGTGGAGATGATGAAGTGGTCTTTGATGGTGGCTTCATGAAGACAACCGGGGGTGGAGAAGTCAGTGGAATCTAGAAGAGTCTCCCTAGCTACAATAGCTAAGCAGCATCCACTCCTCTGCCCTTCCCTTTCGAAGGCTCTATGACTCCAAATGTGAAGACTTTTCCTAAGGAAAGACGAAGGGAAGAGGAGGGCCGTTTGAGTCATCAAATGAAACGAGGTGTTTCATCTCCACGTGGGCAACGGTTTCTCAAAGGTTACCCACGGTGATTGTATGTAGCATTTCTGTTTATTAAAGTGGCCTTTGCGTTTCTAAATTCAGCAAATGTGGGTCTGAACTATTAAAAAAAAGGCTTATTAAATGATTGAAATGTTGTCCCATCTTGACCAAGTTTTTGGAGCTACTTTACTGTGCTGAGTGTGGAGCAACTGGTAAATGCAGTGGTCATCATCTTTAACAGCAGTGAGCAGAGCCAGAGGCACCAAAAAGATCACATATCCATGACAATATTCCCTCCCTTTTAAGGCTTAACAGTTAAAGTCTCCCTTAGAGTTGTACCGTATAATAATTTTGACTATTTAAATATAATATTTTATTTTTTAAAACCTAGTTTGATTACATAAAATTAAACCATTTCATCTTATTTCATCTCATTTAATTATTACAATATTTTCAAATTTTCAAACAAAATATAATAAATAATTCAAATTTTCAAATCTCAAAACAAAAATAATATTAAAAAATGGCGCAACCTTTAATTGATAATTAATTTGTTGGAATAAGAAATCTCGCAAATTATTATATGGAATGTTAACGTACGCCCAAAAACAGCGCAACCCAGAAGGAGAGAAAGATCCATTCTCGCGAGGCGCTGAGGTGGGCTGGGCTTCAATCGGTATTGTTTGGAGCCCCAACAGTGGTCCGGTGATATTGTACGGTGTCAGTGCACGTACATCCATGACGATGAACAATATTTAAATGCAAAAAAAATAAGAAGAAATGAACACACAGATTTACATAGTTCGGCACTAGGCCTACGTCCATGAAAATTTGGGAAAGGGGGATTCTACTATAATATGCTTGTTTACAGTCTCTCATAACCTTTTATTTCTCATTGTACATGCAGTGAGAGCTGTAGATCTACTTGCTAGAGATGTTGTTCTCTTTGTCCTGAGGTTGAAGAAGAAGTCGAATCCAACCCAAAAAAGTCCCCAATCGGTAGGCACCCTGTCCCTTTTATCTGACTCTCTACTTGTGTGCACCTCGGTAATATTGAGGAATGTTTGCTTGGCATATCTGACCCTCTCTCCCTTTCCTACTTTCACCTGACACATTCCTTTCTCTTAACACCCTCACTCTTTAGTCCCTTCGTGCACAATTTCCATCTCTCTTCCTTTGTCTTCTAGTTATGGCCCCCTTAATGGGCAAGGCCTTGAGAACCATTTTGAGCCTGGTATATTTTACCCCCTCACATGGAACTTCTTTCTTAAACATCTCTCATTTTCATTTCCTTTCGTTTTATTTTATATTGACTTAACATCGAGAAGTCTATACAAAGTATATAAAAATGTTTTTTATAACTTATAGATTGCTTTCTCCGTGACTCTAACTTGTGACATGTAAAATATTATCAAAAACTATGTATATAGTTTTTGCTTTAGTATCAATTATATATTAAAAGTTTAACCACAGATCCAAAACCTTTGGATTGCTTGATATTAATTATATGGTAAGTTTTTAACTATTAGGATCATAGCAACCTTTAGTCCTTGTGATAACATTTATGGAACTTTTTTTTTGTTGAAAAGTATTATATATGACGTACTTCATCACACAATATCAATTTCTAAACTTTACTTTACTTTACTCAATAATCTTTTAATCATGGATTAATCCTTTCTCATTTATTTCTTTGTTATTAGATTGAAGAGATTATTATCAAAATTGTTAATTACCTAATTAATTAACTGACTTAATTTTATATCTAGTCTATGGTTTTAAACAGTGGTGGAACCAGGAACTTTTATGAGGGGGCTAACTTTTTTATTGTGTGACATGTTATATAAAATAAAAGGAAGCTAGAAAATCATAAAAATATAACTATATATAAAATTAGATCTCAATAATTTGCTACATATATATACAAATAAAATTCTAAAAAACACAACTTAATATATATTTCAAATTCCTGACGATAATATTTCATGGAATAATATTAATCCATTATTATTTTTATAATAAAATATTTAGAATTATTTTCTTCATAGAAATTATCAAGTGATCTTTTAGAATGTCATCTTTCATTCTAATATGTAAGTTAGTTTATCAAGTTTCATGCAAAATCTAGCTATTTTCATGTCACATTAAGCATATAATGCTAGTTATAATTGAGACCTTAAATAATTTTTTTTAATCAATGAATTAAGTCTAGTGGATAAAACCTCTCAACTATTTTTCATGTAAATCATCAACCTTAAATGATTTCTCTTGTATTTTCACTTTAGATTTCATATTAATTAGTCTAATATTGTATAAAAAAAACTTTGAGAACTATATTAATAAGTTTATTATTTTTCCTAAACTTAGTTTTAATTTAATTTTGGTGAGGCCACATCTTTGAAAATAAATAATATATAGAAATTATACAAAATTTTGAGACTATAGGAAAAAAATTAGAGAAAGACATTTTTAAATATATTAAAATTTCAGAAAAATTTTAGAGAATATAGGGACTATAAATATTTTTAGGAGGGTCATTAATTGCTATATTTATAAAATTATAAATAAAATATAAGATATATTTTGAGTGTTTTAAAAATTTTGGGAGGCCATGGTGCCCCTAGTCATAACGTAGGTCTGCCGCTGGTTTTAATGACAATTGACTTTGGTAGGGTACTTCCATCGATTGCAGTACTACTTATCACTTAATTATCACTTGTGCTTTATTAAAGATTAGATTTAATCATTTATATTTATCTTATCAATTTATTATAATAAATGATTTGTTTGTTTGTAATGAAGGTTTTGTGAATTTAAATAATAATTTAGCGAAAATTACATAAATTAAATTGAAGCAGCGAGAAAGCATGATACAAACATAAACTGGTAAAGCTTTGAACAAAATTAATTAACTAGCTAGCATCGATATAATATTGCTTGACGGAAGTACTACACTTAAGGATATGAATGTTCTTTTGATCATGAGGCGACAGTGGTGATGCCCAAAAACATAAACAGACATTGAAATTAATGATTGCTTGAATTCATGTCAATATAATATTGATGAGTACTTTTTTTTTTTTTTTTTTTAAATGGGCTATGCCTAAATTTTATTAAAATACTATGGTTAGAGGTCATTCCAATAACACTTATTACATATGAATTGAATGAAAAAATACCAATTAAAGCCAAACAAAAACCCCGTGTAACATATAACAACTTCAAGAGCAAATACGCAAATTTGGCTGGCCACTTCGATCCAATCTCAATATATTATCATTTGAAAACTCTTCGTTGCATCCGCTACAACCCAAGCGTGCAAGCCAATTTGCTGCAGAATCCCCTTCCCGATATACATGAACACAAATACACATGATATGTTGGAAGGAAGCAACCAAATTTGGGGAAGCAGTTAGATTTGGGAGGCAAAGGCCATGATGTCTGGATGATTTTGAAACAATACCATGTTTTTCTCATCCAAGTTTACCCATGCCTCAATTCCATCACCATCTTTGGTGTCTAACATATGAACTAATTCCACGGGTGAACGTACACTGCTCGCCCAAGCAGGTTTTCCCCAACCAAAATTTACTTCTTACAAAGGGAACCGACACCAACTACCAAATAAATAGACATCGATCTCACCTCTTTCAGCTTCTTCAGAGACCTCTCTCATGGAATTAGTCACTATGGAAAACAACTCCGCTGTCTCCGCCAAATCGAGCAAAGGCATTCATGTAAAGGTTCCCACAAATGTTATCTGGTATTGGCAAAGATGTCTTTCCGCGTAAGTCCACCGAATGATTCAGGATAGAAGTTCTCAAGTGCCCATGTCTAGCTTGAGAGACACCAATTAAAGTCTTCCATAAAAGCGCTGTGACCGCCACTACTCGTGAAGGTTGGCGTTTTGTTGTAGAAGCACAGGCGCCACCTTCTGCATGATGGTTTTTAGAGTTGCTATTGTTTCACCTCTGAACACGAACCTTCTCGTGGTGTTAGCTCTTCTTATGGGACGTCGCAATACTGCATCATGTACATTCTCTCTTGGTGGGAAGAAAGAAGCCAGGTCAAATATTGGAGTACGAATCACATCATTGATCCCTCCTACGCTGCATGTTGTAGCCCAAGCACTTATGAATGCACTGGCCGTGAATCCATCGACTATCTTGTGTAAAGCGCTTAGCCCAATGGCTAGCCCACCACAATCGAACATGTTGACTTGAACAATTAACAAAGGAGTAGTTGGCGAGTCTGATATTCCACAATATTGTACAAGATTATCCAACATCTCGGGTTTGATTTCTCCATCTAGAAGTTGAGCAAGCTGGCCACTTACTTGGGCGTTCAAGTATTCTACCCCCTCATCATTACAGTCAATTCGTTGACTATCTTTGACGTATCTTCCAGCTAGAGGGTAATAGAGGGTTCAGATTTCCGACAGTAATTCTTCCAAAAGCTTCCTCCTATGATCACCATTTTCATGATCTCCACTGGCATGGTAGTACAGTATACGGGTGGTGTATATGGGAGGGTTAATTTGATCAAGGGATGATATTTTCAAACTCCGAATAGCAGGTGGAGTTGGATTTGCTGGTTTGATCAACTTTTTGGATAGGATTTGAACCTTGATATTCAACTTTTGAGACATCTTGTAGCAGATCAATAGGTTTATTAATCGAGATCTATGCTCTCTAGGATTGGCTTGAATAAACCCATTGCATTTTATTGGAACTATATAAACAAATTGCAGCCAATATCGGAATCGCTGCATGGTGCATGTTATTTTATTCCACCTGCAAATTATATAAAACCACCTACCTCATGAACTAACAGCAAAGGGATCGTATCAACTAGTCAATGTCGATCCGCTTTATAATATTGATGCTAACTTCCTGGTTCAACCTCACGTTGATGGTAAGAAGAGGAAAAAAAGAATACAAGTACATAATTCCTCTATATAAAGTTGGAATCTCTCCAACAAAATAAATTAAGTTTCTAGTATCTCACCAGACTAGTCTCATCTCAGGATAAAACATGCAAATTCATTAATTATTCAAAAATGTCTTTAATTGTACATCATTTGATCCTTAAATAGCCAACAAAATAGAATACTACTCTATCTAGGAAAAACTAATCTAGATAGAATAAAACTAGAAAATACTAATCTAGATAGAATAAGACTAGCAAATACTAATCTAATTAGGAAATAACAATTGGAGATAGAATAGGACTAGGAAATACTAATCTAACTAGGAAAACAATAAATCATTATTTGCATCAATTGCCAGCTCCCCTGAAGAACTTGACTCTGGCAAGTTTTGACGAGTTTAAGCAGCAAATAGATGTGGATGTAAACGCTGGACTTCTGATGCTCGCAACCAATCAAAATAATCTTCAATGGCCATTAACCAATCTTCGAATGCATTGGATTCTAACTTCCCAAAAAAAATCTAGCACATCCACCTTCATCCTTTTAGTAAGTTCATCAAGAGGTTGATGGTTAGCATCACGCCATCCACGTCCCCTAGGAAAATATTGTCTGCCACGTCCAAAATGAGCTCCACGATGACCAACTCCTTTGTCTCTTTCTCCAAATTGGTCATCCTCTTCTTCCAACGCGTCCTCCTGAAATTGCCTACGCTCTCTTCTATTGTGAGGACCAACTTCCTCTCAGTCTTGACGTTCCTCTAGCAAATCCAATCTCTGGGTAATTTGCTTTAGAACAGTCGTGAGTTGAGTGATCTGGTCTTGCAATTGGGGTAGGTTGGTGTTTGGGTTTTGGTTGTTCAACATGTCGTAAAAATTTCCACTGCGGGTTACCGGCATGAAAACTAGAATTCCTTAAAGAATGAACCTTGCTCTGATGCCAAAATTGATGCCAACTTCCTGGTTCAACCTCACGTCGATGCTAAGAAGAGGAAAAAAAAGAATACAAGCACAGAATTCCTTTATATAAATTGGAATCTCTTTAAGAAAATAAATTAAGTTTTTTGCGTTTCACCAGATTAATCTCATCTCAGGATAAAACATGCAACTTCATTAATCATTCAAAAGTATCTTTAATTGTACATCTTTTGATCCTTAAATAGCCAACAAAATAGAATACTACTCTAACTAGGAAATACTAATTTAGATAGAATAAAATTAAAAAATATTAATCTAGATAGAATAAAACTAGCAAATACTAATCTAATTAGGAAATAACAATTGTAGATAGAATAGGACTAGGAAATACTAATCTAATTAGGAAAACAATAAATCATTATTTGCATCAATTACCAGCTCCTCTGAAAAACTTGACTCTAGCAAGTTTTGACGAGTGTAAGCGGCAAATGGATATGGATGTAAACGCTGGACTTCTGATGCTCGCAACCAATCAAAATAATCTTCAATGGTCGTTAACCAATCTTCAAATGCATTGGGTTCTAACTTCCCAAAACAATATGGCACATTCACCTTCATCCTTTTAGTAAGTTCATCAAGAGGTTGATGGTTAGCATCACACCGTCTGGAAAAATATTGTCTGCCATGCCCAAAACGAGCTCCACAATGACCAACTCCTCTGTCTCTTTCTCCATATTGGTCATCCTCTTCTTCCCATTCACTGTCTTCTAGCACGTTCTCCTAAAATTGCCTACACTCTCTTCTATTGTGAGGACCAACTTTCTCTCGATCTCGACATTCCTCTAGCAAATTCAATCTCTGGGTAATTTGCTCTAGAACAGTCGTGAGTTGAGTGATCTAGTCTTGCAATTGGGATAAGTTGGTGTTTGGGTTTTGGTTGTTCGACATGTCGTAAAAATTCCCACTGCAAGTTACCTGCATGAAAACTAGAATTCCTTGAGGAATGAACCTTACTCTGATGCCAAAATTGATACCAACTTCCTTATTCAACTTCACGTTGATGCCAAGAAAAGGAAAAAAAAGAATACAAGTACAAAATTCCTCTATATAAATTGAAATCTCTCCAAGAAAATAAATTAAGTTTCTTGCGTCTCACCAAACTAGTCTCATTTCAGGATAAAACATGCAACTTCATTAATTATTCAAAATTGTTTTTAATTGTACATCATTTGATTCTTAAATAGCCAACAAAATAGAATACTACTCTAACTAGAAAATACTAATCAAATTAGGTAATAACAATTGTAGATAGAATAGAACTAGAAAACACTAATTTAACTAGGAAAACAATAAATCTTTATTTGCATCAAATATAGATCAATAAAGGCAATGATACCCCCTGAGAGAGCGAGAGAGCACGGGAATTGGAATTATTTTGCTACACCTGCAAATCAAAACTACTGTTACACCTGCAAATCAAAGCATGCATCCTACCAAACTGCTATATGAGACCTGCTCTTTTTCTTCTTCTTTGCTTTTATTTGGAAAGTTTTTTAAAATACACTGACAGATAATTGAGATCTGGCAGTATATATGTATATATAATGCAACAGTCAAACTTTGTTGGGTATGCCTGGAGCCTTTGAACAGCGAGCTAGCACCTCTTAGTTAGGAAATTAAAGCAAAGAAAGCAGAAATGAGGAGCAATAGTGCATATTTCTTCAAACTTATTAATCACCGTTGATAACCAGGCCAATCACAATCCTACCTTATTCTTACGTACCCAGATCAGCTAAGCCCAAATTTAAATAAAAAAAAAAACTTTAGGGATCAACGAGAAAGGACGACGAAAAGGTCACGTTTCTGAACTTGACTGTAACGATGATGACCCAAATATTCGATCCCAATAGCACCAAATATATGTTATATTTATTATAGATAAATAAGTGAATTTATTGAATGTGGATTATTATTTATTGTTTTGAACCATTATCTTAAAGACTAGATGTATTGGTTCAATGGTAATAATGTGTCATTTCAAATGAAATAGTAGGAGTTTGAAACTCTATAAGTGCACTTTGATTTATTTTGTGAAATAAGTGAAGTGTTGGACTTGGACAAGCACAATGCTTGGGCCTGCCAAACAGTCACAACACTTGGGTGGTTACACATGGCCGAATAGGTACTTTGATAGAGTACTGTAATGCTTCAAAAATCAATTTTCCAAAAAAAGGCACTTCTGGAAACTCGAATCAGTGCCCTTCCTTCCGAGGAAGGGATTCGAGGCATATCTCTTGGTCTTTAAGTAAAACATTATGACCTTTTAACCAGTAACTATCACTTGAAAAGTCACAACTTAAAAGTTATGATTTTTCACACGGTGACACTTCATTTTCTATAAGTAGAGGATGAGACTCACGAATTTTAATATTCTATTCTTCCATATTTTCAGTCACTTATACAATTTTGTAGAGAAATTACTCTAAAGGAAAAACTTCAAAATCACTATCTCCAATTGGTGTTTTTGTTGTATCCTGAAGGTGAATTGCTTGTAACCTGATAGCAAACTCTTTCGAGTGAGGACGATTATTACCTTAAAAATAGTATTCTACACGCCTCAAAGTCGTATTTATTTTTTCAGATTACTATATCCGCACAACTTTCTTCAACAATATATAGACATGAAAGACATGCTTTAAAGCGCACGGAATTAATTGAAGCGTACAAAAATGCAAAATAACATGATTGTAGTCGCTAGAACAGTCCTAAAACAGTCTAAGTGCACCACATTAACGAAGTTATTAACGTTAGAATATATATTTATTATAGAATATATTCGTAATATTCTAATATGTATGATAATATTATGACTTATTGTCTATCATATTTATAAGTTTATTGTATAAAATAATTAGTGTAGTTGATTTATTGTATTTCCCTTTTTTCTCTAATCTCATTCATCCATAAATAATGCCAATGTTATATATGTCTTCCATAACAATTGATATTAATAAAGATATGGCCCAGTCTCTACGGCCCCTTCTCTCTTCTCTATCTCGTTTTCTATTTTATTATATTTTCTACGATTAAAAAGCAAATAGCGTGGACTGAGAAGACAGTTTGAAGACAAGCATTGGGTTTTCCAAGGGCCTGTGTTACTTATGTTTAGTATTTATATTTTATACTTTTTTTTAGTACTTCTGTTTAATAAATATCTAGATAGTGAAAGTTAGTAGGAAATATTTTGAAAAAAAAAAAAAAAATGAATTGGAGGCCTCCATCTGGGCTAGTCATTGGGTGGCCGATGGTGGCCCTTCAATTTGGGTATCGGGTGGCCATTCAATCTGGGCTATCCAGAACCGCCCAAGGGGTGGTGATGATCAGTAATGTTGGTCACCCCATATATAGGTCAAATTCGATTATTTTTATTATGTATTTATTTTCTTTTTAATATTTTAATTGAAGGAGTGAAAATAGGTTGAGATGAAGAGCTAAAAAAAAAAAGAGTGACACGCTTTTAGATTTTATATATTTAAGAATGAAATTAATTAATGAGAATTAATGTTTGGACCTATTGGAAGTGTAAGAAAAAATTTGCAGCGGAAAGTACCTCAAGCTCAGCTTATAAAATTGCTCCACGAGTTTCTCCATATCGACCAAAAACAAGCTTTTCCTCTTAGTGGTAAAGTGTACTACGTAGTTAAAAACTAGAGTAACACTTAACAAATACACAGCCTAAAAACTATTTCAAGAGAGAACAAATGAGAGAGAGATTTTTTTCCTAATCAGAATGGTGCAAAAACCTTCTTGAAAGGGACTATATATAGTCCACCAAAGGCTAGCCATTACACTGCAAATAAATGCAGTGTAACGGCTTGTAACGTATGGCATTAAGCCATGCGTTACAAGACATGTAACGTATGGCTTAATGCCATACGTTCATGTTTTGAAGGGAGGGGGGTCAGCCCACGTGGGCGCCCCTCCTTTCACCTGCTTACATCTCCCACTCGCACACAGTGGGCATGACCCCAGGTCTGCATCTCTCTAATGTTCTCAATCTTGTTCATACAAGTAAATAGGTCGTGCGACCACCAAGCACATCTGTAAAAAGGTGGGAGTACATACACCAAATCTCTCCCAGAGAAGACCAGCATAGTAACATCCCTAAAGTGTCTGGTCGTGTCCTAGACTTATTCAATCGTATCAAGATCAAGCATTTTCGAACCCTCTTGAGTTTAAAAACTCAGAACAATGCTTGACTTCTTTCAAATCATTTTAATGTGTTCACAATCTTAGCCGCTACCAAGATGTAGCGCCATAGTTTGACGTCAGCAAACACTATCGAAGATACGATATCGTAGAATCTTCCCTTTGCACTCATATCACTCAATTTTGGTCGAATCGCTTTCCCAGCGATGCCTCTTTAGACCGTATTAATCATGGTCATAGACAGCATGCCAAAGTAGCAGACATCACAACCTTCATCTCGTGACACAGTCAAAGGTAAAGGACACTTAATAAAATGAGACTCACACAGTGAGAAAGAAGGGAACCTTTTACTCACTTACCCATAAGGTCGTATAAGCACATGTAGTATGAAACACATGTTACGGTGGATTTCTCTTTCTCAAAGAGCATATGTCTAGATCAACACCGTACAGATCTTGGTCTAGTCGCTCCTTAGGCGTCCAACCCGAGTTCCTCAATTTACACGCCTTCGAGGCGTCAAAGAGAATCTCGCATCTGGCTAACTACAGGCTACATGGATGGTGGGGTAACCCATGCATAGTCCATTCAATAGACCTCATCTTAGCTCCCACTAAGGCGACATACTTTGTATCAACCTACTTATCCCTTTGGACAAGTACCTAAGGACACAATGTCTCATCTCAACTCGCTACTCAAGCGCTAGAGGCGATCGCTCGTGTGAGTGAGCCAATCTAAGCCTGTTGACATATCTTGTGTGTGTGTATTAGAAAAAACAATATGATAAAGACAAGAACTGAATCATATTGTATTAATATCCCAAAGGAAATGTTACATCTCAATGTCATTTGTAATACAAATTACATTTCCAATTTACGCAGTCCTAGATTCCTAACATGAGCCTCAAAGACATCTTTTACTATGGGCTTTGTTAAGGGATCAGCTACCATGCGACTTGTAGAGAGGTGTTTCAAAACCACTTCCTTTTGCGCTATCATGTCTCTGATGTAGTGATATCTAATATCTATGTGTTTGGTCCTTCCGTGGTACTTAGAGTCCTTAGCATATGCAAGAGCAGCCGTGCTATCGCAGAATATTGTCACCGGATCTGAAGTATCCGTGCTAATATCTAAATGCTTGAGGAACCTTCGTAACCAAACAGCTTCTTGAACTGCTGCAGAACAAGCTATGTATTCTGCCTCCATGGTGGATAAAGCTATACAGGGTTGTTTCTTGCTGCTCCATGTAATGGCGCCATTGTTGAGCAGAAAGACATACCCAGTGGTTGATTTACGCTCATCTAGGTCACTGCCCCAGTCGGCATCGCTGTAACCTCTTAGCTGCAAATCTGAACCTTGATAGCACAGCACATAGTCTGCAGTTCCCTTTAGATATCGCATAATCCTTTTGACTGTTTTCCAGTGAGCCAGTCCGGGGTTAGATTGGAATCTACTTACTAAGCCAACTGCATAGCATATGTCAGGCCGAGTACACATCATTGCGTACATCAGACTACCCACAGCATTAGCATAAGGGACACGGGCCATCTTTTCCTTTTCTCTTTGAGTCTTAGGATACAACTCTTTAGATAAGTTCTCGCTTTTTGTAACAGGGGTGTCAATGGGTTTACATTCACTCATTAGGAAGCGTTCGAGAACTTTCTTTATGTAAGTCTGTTGGGACAAACACAATATTCTCTTTGAGCGATCTCTGTAGATCTTAACTCCCAGAATGTATTCTGCCTCACCCATATCCTTCATCTCAAAATTGAAGGATAACCACTCTTTTGTGGCGACTATCAACCCTTTATCATTTCCAGCTAGTAGTATGTCGTCAACATATAATGACAACATAATGAAACTCTTCTTGGATCTTTTGACATAGACACAATGGTCCTCTATGATCATCGTAAACCCATTCAAAAGAACGGCTCGATGGAATCTGAGGTACCATTACCTAGATGATTGTTTTAGGCCATATATAGATCGTTTGAGCTTGCACACTTTGCGCTCTTGACCTTTGACCACAAAACCCGTTGGTTGATCCATATAGATCTCCTCATCTAGTTCTCCATTGAGAAATGCTGTCTTAACATCCATTTGGTAGAGTTCCAAATCCATGTTTCCTACTATAGCTAGAATCAGGCGAATTGAAGCAAACCTCACGACTGGTGAAAAAGTTTCTTCATAGTCTATACCCTCCTATTGGGTATATCCTTTCGCTACTAAGCGAGCTTTGTACTTATCTATAGATCCATCCGACTTGCGTTTGACTTTAAGAACCCATTTGTTCCCAATAGTCTTACGTCCTGTCGGTAGATCAACCAGATCCCAGACCTGGTTAGTTTTCATAGACTCAATTTCATCATTAAGAGCTTTCATCCACTCATCTTTAGTAGAAGATGAGAGAGCCTCATGAATTGTCCTAGGCTCATCTTCATCATGCGGAGCTACCATAAAAGCTTCCCCTTCAATCTCAAAACGACGACGGGGAATACTTTCACGTGTGCTTCTACGCGGCTGAGGTTGTTGTGATTGATTGACAAGTGGTGTGCTCCCACTCGGATTTAAGTCCTTATCTGTAGGAGTTTGAAGAATTTCTTCCTCATTCTCAACTAAATTCCTTGGAGCACTTTCCTCTTGTTCCATAATCTCATGAAGTTCTAAACTCCTATCAACCTCACCTCTACTTGGAAATTCATTTTCAATGAAGTCCACATCTCGCGATTCAATTTCAGTCACACTTCCATCAGTTTGTTCACCTATTAACACATACCCTTTAGAGTGTTCTGAGTACCTTATAAAGATACACTTCTTCCCTCTAGGGCCTAACTTCCCATACTTATGAGAAAGATCGTGAACAAAACCCGTTGAACCCCATGGCCGCAAGTTACTCAAATTAGGTTTCTCGCCGGTCCATAGTTCATATGGGGTGGAAGTTACTGATTTGGAGGGCACTCGGTTAAGAATGTAGGCAGCAGTCAAGAGTGCATCCCCCCAAAAATAAATTGGAAGGTTTGCTTGCGCCATCATTGACCTAACCATCTCAAGCAGTGTTCGATTTCTCGTTTCCGCCACACCATTTTGCTGTGGCGTACTTGGCATCGTCAACTGTCTTTTAATTCATTTTTCATCACAGAGCCTTTTAAATTGCTCAGAGAGATATTCTCGTCCTCGGTCAGTTCTTAGAGTTTTTAAACTCTTGTCTAATTGATTCTCAACCATCCTTAGATATCGCCTAAAGCACTCCAATGCTTCAGACTTATGGGAGATTAAATAGACATAACCGTAACGTGAAAAATCATCTATAAATGTGATGAAGTAGACACCTCCGTGTCTTGCCCTCACACTCATTGGACCACAGATGTCTGAGTGGACTAATTGTAGTGGAAAAAATGCCCTAGTGGCTTTTCCAAACGGTTTTCTCTTAGCTTTTCCCATTAGACAATGTTCACATGTGGGCAAGATGACCCTAGCGAGATTGCCTATCAGGCCTTCTCTAGCTAACCGAGTCATTCTATCTTGTCCTATATGGCCAAGCCTAGCATGCCATGTATGTGAATCCAAATTATCAATAGATGAAGAAAGAAAAGCAATAGATTCATTTATATCATAAAACCGTCTTGCAGAAAAGCATTGCCATAAAACACATGGCCCAGATAAAAGGAAACATTATTGTTTTCAAAAACAATTCGAAAACCAAGTTTTAATAGAGTAACAACTGAAAGCAAGTTTCGTCGGATCTCGGGAGCGTATAGCACATTGTGGAGGAAAAGAGTGCGGCCACCCCGCAAGTCCAGCTTGTAGGTACCAAGTCCCAGTACCTCCACGCTAGCTCCATTCCCCACCTTGATATCACGGCTCCCAGTTGGAATCCGGCGATACTCCACAAATCCGACTCTATCTCGCGCTATGTGTTCGGTCGCTCCTGAATCAACAGTCCACAAAGGATAGGAGTGAGCAACCATCACATGGCTAGTTACAAAAACAATGCGAGAAAAGTTAGAGTGTACCTTCTTCGGCTCAGTGCAGTCACGAGCGAAGTGGCCAGTCTTTCCGCAATTGAAGCACTCTAGTTTTGACTTGTTCTTCCCGCGCTTGCCCCTCTTGGTGCGCTGAGAAGTACCTGACACCTTCTTGATTTGTCCAGCAGCTACTCCATTCTTGGACTTCTTGCGCTTAGACCTTGATGCCTTACGCGAACCAGAATTAGCCACATAGGCCGTATGGTTGGGCTTAGCAGCCTCTAGGCGCTCAGCCTCCAATTCTAAATGACGCGAGACATCATCAAAGTTTTTGATATTCTCGTTATGCGTCAGGTTCTGGCTCATATTCTCCCAAGAATTCGGTAGTGATCTTATCACTGCCTACACTTGCTGTTCATCTGTCAGGTTGTTTCCTGCTGACTTAAGTTCGCGGATCATGGTCGACATAGCTCTAAGATGCTGCTTCATCGTGTGGTCAGAGCGCATCTTATAGGAGTCAAACCTCATGGTTAATCCACGCAACCTAGTCGCTGAAATTCCACCAAACTTCAACTTCAAAGCATCCCACATGCTTTGGGCAGTGTCATAGATCTCGAACTCACACATAAGATCATTGTGCATGCTGCTTAACATTATTATGCGCGCGCACCGACTTTTCTTAGCCCATTGAGTATAGGCTTGTTGATCTATATTATGTTGTTCCGAGGTCCCTTCCGCGGGCACAGTAAGGGTGTGAGACAAGACCTCCAAGACCTCTTGCTCATCTAAGACATATTGGATCTTGCGATGCCATATGTCATAGTTTTTCCCATCTAATTTCTCCCCCTTGTTTAAGTCGGCAACTATAGTCTTGGATGCCATATCACTACAATACGCAAAGAAGGGATATTATACACATACCTAAGAAATCTGTCGCGTCCTTTCAAGATAGAAAAAAATAATTTAGACATGTCGCAAGATCGAAAAATCGCTAGGCTTCATAATCATCTCTTGCGCCACAATATCCAATTATTAAATTTCTAACCTAATTCCCGCGCAAATTATTAAAAAAAATATGGGAGAATTTATCATCATAAATCTCAACCATACTCCCACTATCTTAAGTAGTCTCCTAGTCCTAGTCATATGTAAAGACATAACCTACTAAAACAGCAGTAACCTTTTGGGCCAGTCTACAAGGACAGCTACCCAGACCATAGCAACCTGTTGGGCCAGTCTACAAAGACAGCCAGACTACAGTGACCTGTTGGGCCAGTCTACAAAGATGGTTCATACGAGACCATTACAGTCCATTTTTCTTGTTCCATCAGTGCATTTACAGTTCTTACTGGGGCCACTATAATCTTTTTGGCTATACAATGCATTTACAGTTCTTACTGGGGTCACTGCAATTCTTTCAGCCTATCATTCACACTGACAATTCTAACTAAGACTACTTAGTGGGATTTTCTATATTTTTATCACTAAAAGAAATGAAGACTAATATCTAAACATTCAAGTCTAACATTCATCGATGATAAAATAATCACATTTCCACATGTTCAATTCACACATACATGTTATCATATTTAATAAAAATTAAATAAAAGATCACATGTAATATAACATTATGGAAAAAAAAAAAACAATAGCATGAATATAATCATATATACACATGTAATCACATTTAATCTAAAATATAAAAGATCACATGTTATATAACAATATATCTAAGCATATATTAAATCATGCAAAAAAAAAAAAACTTTTTTTTTAAATAAAAAAAAATGTATATTTAACCCCCACCTAAACCAAAGGAAAGTCGCAACCTCGTGGTGCGCGTTGCCCTTATATAATCGGTGATCTTGAGTTCAAATCCTAGATGCCATTTTTATCCTCTTCCTTTTTTTTTTTTTTTTGTGTTTTCTTTTTTTTTTAAAAAAAAAATTGGTTTAAACAAGGCTGGGCCGAAAATGGCCCAAGCCCCTTTTTTTTTTTTTTTTTTTTTTAAAAAAACTGAAGGGCCGAATGGCCCAGCTCAAATATAAAACAATTGGGCCGAAGCCCAGGCCCTTGTAAAACAAAGAGATGACCGAAGGGTCATCTCCTACCTCCAGCTCGGCACTGTTCACGTGAACAGTGCCGTTTCTCCATCAGCAGGTTGCAGCGGTTGAAACTACCGCCCATCGCCGGAGGAATGAAGATCGGAGTCGCCGATTCACCCTCCTGGTGCTCACGGCACCAAGGTGGTGCTCAGTGCACCACCATTGGGTGCTTGCAGCACCTTGCTGTGGTGCTCGCAGCGCCACTGCATTGGTGCGCAGCACCATTGCTTCGGTGCGGGAAGCACCTCGCGATGGTGCTTGCAGCGCCTTGCGGTGCTGCTTGCAGCTCGAGTTGGTGCTCGCAGCACCTCGCTGCGCTACACCAGGTGGTGCGCGCTGCACCTCTGTGGTGCACGCTGCACCCAGGTGGTGCGCGCTGCACCATGCTGGTGCGGCAGCGCCTTGCGGAGGTGCGGGGAGCACCACTGCGTTGGTGCTCCTTCGCAGTGTTTTTTTTTTTTTTTTATAAATTTAAAAAAAATGAAGGCAAAAAAAAATGGCATCCAGATTTCTCACATAAAAAAAATAAATAAATAAACTGGAAACAATTTATAAAAGCTCTGATACCAATGTAAGAAAAAATTTGCAGCGGAAAGTACCTCAAGCTCAGCTTATAAAATTGCTCCACGAGTTTCTCCAGATCGACCAAAAACAAGCTTTTCCTCTTAGTGGTAAAGTGTACTACGTAGTTAAAAACTAGAGTAACACTTAACAAATCCACAGCCTAAAAACTATTTCAAGAGAGAACAAATGAGAGAGAGATTTTTTTCCCAATCAGAATGGTGCAAAAACCTTCTTGAAAGGGATTATATATAGTCCACCAAAGGCTAGCCATTACACTGCAAATAAATGCAGTGTAACGGCTTGTAACGTATGGCATTAAGCCATGCGTTACAAGACATGTAACGTATGGCTTAATGCCATACGTTCATGTTTTGAAGGGAGGGGGTCAGCCCACGTGGGCGCCCCTCCTTTCACCTGCTTACAGGAAGAACTTTCAAAAAAGTCTTGCATGCATATATACAAGGTGAACCAACTCATGAACTCAGCTAAGAAAAGTTCGGTCTCATTATTTCTTTAAAGAATCCAGCGTGCATAATTAAAATGAGGCATAAAGAAAATCATAAATAGACTCAAATTAATTTATTCAGACTAACGACTCAATACATCGAGATTTTTATATCAATGTTTCTAGCTAATTAACATTAAGCAAGCTCAGATCGACCATAATAGATCTGGAATATGGTGATCGAGCTCTTTATTGTAAAATATATGATCTAGCAGTCGGATCTGTGGACATGCATTTATTGAATTGATGTCGGGTGATGCATTAGATTTGGGATGCAAAGGCGATAATGTCGGGATGATCTTGAAACAGGAGCATGTTTTTTTCATCCAAGTGCATCCAAGCCTCCACTCCATTACCATCTTTGGTGTCTAGCAGGTAAACAATTTCCACGGGTACACGTGTAGTGCTCACCCAAATAGGTTTTCCCCAACCGAAATCAGTTTCATAGAAAGGCAACCGGCACCAGCTACAGAACAAATACACATCAATCTCACCTTTTTCATCTTCCTCACAAACCTCTCTCAAGGAATCACTCACCATTGAACATAAATCGCTCCCGTTTTTAGGTTTGAGGCAACTGGCCACCGCATCCCTCATTGCATCATTAACCAAGCCCACCAATGCATGCAACTCTATCAACTTGTTGTCGCAGCTCTCTCCACCAAATCGAGCAAATGCATTCCTACATAGGTTTCCGCTAGAGTTCTCCGATATTGGCAGAGCTGTCTTTCCACGCATGTTCACTAAATGACTCAGGATAGATGGTCTCGAGCGCCCATGTCTAGCTTGAGACACGCCAATCAGAGCTTTCCATATGAGTGCCGTGACCACTGCTACCCGTGAAGGTTCGCGTTTCGACGTTGTAGAATCACAGGTGTCGACACCTTTGGCAATGGCTTTTAGGCTTGCTATTGCTGCCTTGTTGAACACGAACCTTCTCGTGATGTTAGCTCTTCTATAAGTTTGGTGCAGTGCAGCAGACACATTTTCTCTTGGTGGAAAGAAAGAAGCCAGGTCAAATTTTGGATGACTAATGTCGTTGACCCCACCTACACGACATGTAGTAGCCCACGAGTTAAAGAATGCAGTGCCTGTGAATCCATCGGTTATCCTGTGTGCACATCGAATCCCAACGGCTAGCCCTCCACAATTGAACATGTTAACCTGAACAATTATCAAAGGAGTAGTAGCCGATTCCAATATTCCATACGGGATAAAATTGTTCAACAACTCCATGTTGACTTCTCCTGTCAAAAGTTGAGCAAGCTTGCCATCTACTTGGGCTTCCAAGTATTCAACCCCTTGATCATTACAATCAATTAGTTGACTATCTTTGATGTATCGCCCAGCTAGCGGGTAATAGAGGGTTAAGATTTCTGATAGTGATTTCTCCAAAAGCTGCCTCGTTTTATCATTTTCATACCCATTGGCTGGGTAATATAGAACAGAGGGCACATGTGTTGGAGGGCTTAGCTGATCAATGGATGATATTTGCAAACTCCGAAGGTGGGGTGGAGTTGGCTTTGCCGGTTTGATAAACTTTTTGGATAGGATTTGAATCTTCATATTCATCTTTGACACCTGATCTTACAGTAGATGACTAGGAAGACTTTGTTTTACTTGGGATTGGCTTGAATAAACTCACTTTGAAATGATTGACTATATATAGATGAATAAAAGGAACTGTAGCCTGTAGGGGTGGAATTTCAGCCCTCTCTGCAAACTGATTAAATTCCGTTTGGATAGTAAAATGAAATGAGAGAATTTTAGATGAAATTTAAAAATTAAATAAAATATTATTAAAATATTATTTTTAAATATTATTATTATTTTAAATTTTGAAAAATTTAAATTTTTATTATATTTTATATAAAAATTAAAAATTATAATGATAAGATGAAATGAAATAAAATCGTTTATATACCGGAGCCTAAGAAATCCCTTTCCTCGCAGCAAGAACACGTGGATCCTTTGCTCCTTCCAAACGACGTCGGCGGCCATATTAACCAGTCAATTACGACAAAAGACGTCAGCACTTACTTCCTATCTACCATTACCATTTATTTGTCTATATATACCTAATCTTCTTCCTCATTAATTTTTTTAGAACTCTTGGGCTTGCTTGGCAAATCCAAAGATGTAACAAATTAATCACCCTGCCGTCCATGCATGAATGTGACCAAAACTCGACCCTGCGAGTTCTCTCATTAATTAATGTTGGGATTAAAAGTAGTATCCAAATTGAGATGCACGGTACTTAGAAATTGAGCATCGCATGCATGGACCAGCATGGCTGCGGGCTAGCTAATTAGTTGTCAAAGCTTGAATTTGAAGGCTCATGATGTCAATATCTTGACCAACATCGTCGGTGCATGTAACTCAGTTCAATATCCTGTTTTATACAGCTCATTAATTGGCACTTCTTAAAGGCTAATAGCTAGCCTTCACCTCGTACAAGGAAGAAGATAAATTTTCGCAAATGGGAAACAAAATGTGATGAATGAAAATAGCTATGACATTTAATTGTTCTTTTTGTAAATGAAATTGATTGCTGCACGGGAAGTCTTACATCGAATGTATTCTACGGGATGTTAATTTCTTTTAAGTACCACTAGTTATAAAATGTTGACAGGGTATGAATAGTAAAAATAATTGCACATTGAATGAAAAAAAAAAATTGCTACAAATTGAAATTAAGCATTTATTGTTCATATGACGTAACATTGTCATGTGAATATGTGTACAAGGTAACCACCATGTATAATCCCACACGTTGCTCAATTACAAGTAGAATTTTACTATTCATCATCTTTATACACTATACGATATATATTATATTTGTTTTTATTATTTATTTTTTTAGATTTTATTCTTGATAAATTAATTGATTTTTTTTACTCATCATCTATACACTATATATTTAATAAGAGAAAAAAATTATCATTCTAGAAGAGGCTGACAGTTGGATATTGTATGCCATCTTTAGATCCAAAGACTCAGTTAGTCCTGGCCGGTAGATGGATGTCGCCCACGAACCAAGTCTATCGTATAGAAATTCATTTAGATTAATAAATATGATATCTAAGGTCGAACTTTACCTAGTCTATACAGACCTTGACAGTCAAAATCATTTTCAACTCTTATACTCTGTTAAAAAAATCTTATAAAGTAGAACATCCTACGAATTTTGATCCTCTCTCAAAGGTTTTATGTCGCCGGCGCAGGGACGGCTGAATATAAATTAAGGTTTAAGATAAAATTTAAGTGAGTCATTCGTAATTATAAAATAATAAAATATAAATTATTATATGAAATAATTTTCAAAATTTTTAATAAAAATAAGATTTTATTTAAAATCTTTAAATAAAGATTTTTTTAAATTTCTATTTAATACAATAACGCATAATGAGGCCTCAATGTAAATTTTGTATCTCAATTTAGTATATGCAAGATCTTAAACAATTATTTAAAATATAATAATTCATTGTATTAAATATTAGAATTAATATTATGGGACCTTGCACACATTAAACAATATAAAAAAATTTATTTTAAATTTTATTTAATGAAAAAAATATAAAAAAAAATATTTCATTTATATTTTTGGGAGCCTTAGGCAATGACCTAAATGGCCTTACTATTAAGCCGTGCCCGTGCCACCATCTGTTTCTTCCAATATTTATATAAAAAAAAATGATAAATACACATAACTTTTTACAATATTTTACACAATATTATTTTAAAAAGAAAGTTATTTTTATAAACTAACTTGTAAAAGTAATATAATTTTATTAAAATATTCTTATTTTACATCATGTATTATAAAATATATTGTGTGGGTATTATAAAAAATAATAGCATTATACTTCCGGTTTACAACCTAGATAACGAAAAGTAAAAAATAAAAAAGATGATGTGAAGATCATCTTGTAAGATATTTCTTATTACCTTAATTATAAACTGGTTGGAAACTAGTTGGAATAGTGGCGGAATTATGAACTTTTACCCCGCCGGGGGGGGGAATTGTATGACACGGTCATATAAAACAAAAAAAATATAAAATTATAAAAATATAACTATATATAAAATTAGATCTCAATAATTTGCTCTATATATATAGAAATAAAATTCTAAAAAACAAAACTTAATATATGTTTTAAATTTCTAACGATAATGTTTCATAAAATAATATTAATCTATTATTATTTTTGTAGTGAAATATTTAGAATTTATTTTTTTCATAGAAACTATGTTTGTTTTCAGAGATGAGATGAGATAAGATTAAAGTTGAAAAGTTAAATAAAATATTGTTAGAATATATTTTTTAAGATTATATTTGTTTTAGAATTTGAAAAAGTTGAATTATTTATTTTATTTTGTATGGAAATTTGGAAAAGTTGTAATAATGGGATGTGAGGTTTTCAAAATTTTAGATTTTAGTCTTGAAAACAAATAAGGCCAAGTGATCTTTTAGAATGTCATCTTTTATTCTAGTATGTAAGCTAGTTAATCAAGTTTCATGTAAAATCTAGATATTTTTATGTCACATTAAACATATAATGCTATAATTGAGACCTTAAATAAATTTTTTTTTACTCAATGAAGTCTAGATGATAAAACCTCTCAACCATTTTTTATATAAATCATCAAACTTAAATGATTTTTTTTTTTTTGTATTTTTACTTTGGATTCTATATTAAGAAGTCTAATATTGTATAATAAAAAAAATTGAGAGATATATTAATAAGTTTATTATTTTTTCTAAACTTAGTTTTAATTTAATTTTGGTGAGGCCACATCTTTAAAAATAAATAATATATAGAAATTATAGAAAATTTCGAGACTATATGAAAAGAATTATAGAAAGACGTTTCTAGATATATTGAAATTTTAAAAAATTTTAGAGAATATATGAAGATTATAAATTTTTAAGTAGGCCATTTGTTATATTTATAGAATTATAAGTAAAATATAAGATATATTTTAATTTTTTTTAAAATTTTGGAGGGCCATGGCCCACTTTAGGCATAACGTAGGTCCGCCGTTGAGTTGGAAGCCTATCGTCCATATTTATATAACTTGCTAAACCAGTTTCTCATTCCGCCCCTTGCGTACGTAATATTTTATTAATTTGTTCTTTCTTATTAGCAATATATCAAAGGAAAATGATTTACACGTAATATTTTTTACAATATTTTACATAACTATGTTTTAAATGAAGGGTATTTTTATAAAAATAACATCATTTTATAAAAATATTCTCATCTTATAATATTATTGTAAATTATGTTGTAGAAATGTGTTGAATATATATCATTACTTTATATCAGAATCCTTTGAGATTTTCTCCACACGTTTTGTCCTGCATGATCAACACCAGCACCGATGGCTTTATTATAACTCTTTTATTATCTTACACGAGGCTTTAGTTCCATTCTTTCACCTAACTCTCATTTTAGTTTCCAACTCCAGTAATCCCATTTTTAATTCAAGCTCTCCACCTGCTCTCGGCCAATGAAAGTCCCATTTGAAACCCAGATCAGTTTCCTCCTCCGGTCCAATACTGCGGTCCGTCTCCTGATCTATTCTTACCAACTCCCCTGCACACAATACTCCACTCCGGCCTCCTCACAATACTGCTGTCTTTGACTTTTCTCTTGCACTCTCCTGGTGTGCTCTCCCGCTAAATCCCCGCTCTGCTTCCCTTGAAGCCTTCCAACCTCTTCATTTTCCTTCGGTTCCGAGTAATGCTATCAAAACATACCGCTATTTTATTTTCATCTCACTATTATAAATATAAATATAGTATTTTTTATGCTGGTAGATCATTTCTTAATTTTTTTAAAAAAATATTTAAAAGTTGATAAACAATATCACGTCATAATAATATGATAGGAATGGATTAGTAATATAAGTTTTAGTAGGAAGGTTTTCTTGCGGCAGTCAGAACCTTTTCCTCTGACCTAATTTTCTTGCTGTACTTATCAAATGGGTTTAATCAATATCTTCTCACGAGGCATCTGTTTTTAAACAAACGGAACGGAGTGTTGCTTTGCTTACATACCCTTCCTCGGCATGGATAGCCACAAAGAAAACCCAAGAACCGAGTTGCCTCCGCTTTACTTTTTTGAATCAATCATGTTAAGTACGTAAATTGTCCCACAAGTCCGAATAGAAGAAAGAGTTATCTTCGACTTACGGTGGTGGCTTGGGTCCTGATCAATGTCAAGCCCACGAAAGTGGTCCTGAGCGGTAATACGATGTCCAAATGTATATCCATAACAATAAATATAAAATAAATGTAAGAAATATAATAGGAAGCGAGGTATACAGATCTATATAGTTTGGCATAGACCCTGCTTCTACAGGTTGTTTAGGGGCAAATTATTATAATGAAAATATTTTACAATTACTAATGATCTCTCGTATCTCACAATATAAATGAGATTTAAACCCTTTAAATTCAGAGAAATTAAAAATGGAGTTTCTCATTTGGAGATTGAAGAAGTCATCTCTCTCTTCATTTGTCGCCTAGAAATCTCCCTTTCATCCGATCAAATCTCCTTATATTGAGTTGCTGTCAACGGTTGGTCACTTATTGTCCATTTTTTCGTGCTTGACCCCCATTTCTCTCTCTTTTACCATTTTTTTTATCACTTTATTCTGACACATTATTTTCTCCTTTTTCAATCTTTGTCTCCTCGTCTCATTTTTTCCACTTGTTTCATGATGAAAGTCATCCAATAAACTGAACTATAGATGTCATATTGGGTTTGAGCTATTTTTATCCCCTTCAAATCATAAACCTAAGAGTTTACATGGTTTTCATTGAAAGACGGGTGGAGAAAGGAAAAAAAAAGACAAACAAAATGTACTTGAGCTTACTAGACCGACTTCAAAGACATCTCAAGAAGTCTGAAGAGCAAAAGACATTTACGAGCAGTTTAATGCCTTTGCTATTAGATCTCGCAAAGATCAGTAAGCCTGAATTACTTCTCGGAAAAAAGAATCATAGATATAAGAATACTAAAAGACATGGAAAGAATGTTAATAATAAAGACGTTCAAGCCCTATGTTCTGGACAAAGAATTGTTAACTCGAGTCCTATATGTAATTGTGCCACTTCATTAAAAAATATTTTTAGTTTTATATAATTATCCTTTATTTTAAATAGAGTTGAAAATAGTTATAAACTAGTTGCAGGTTTATAATTTTTCAAATATTATATTTTCATGAATTTGATATTCCATCCGTCTGATAAGTCCATGAAAAATTGAAATTTGAAACAGAACACGAACAGCCAGAACCGAATTTATCATAGTTGTGATGACATATTTATGGTGTCTCACATTCTGATAGTGGAAGGATATATGGAGGAATTTGGAAGAATAAAGCTTTGTTTGTTTTCAATACCAAAATTCAAAATTTTGAAAATTTTGAAAATCTTTCATCCTATCATTACAACTTTCTCAAATCTTCATATAAAATAAAATAAACAATTCAACTTTTTAAATCTCAAAATAAATATAATATTAAAAAATATATTTTAATATTATTTTATTTAATTTTTTAATTTTAATTTTATCTTATCCCATCTCACCTCTAAAAATAACCGAAGCCTTAAGGTCGAGAATTCTATTAAACAGATCATGTTATGGCTCTCTAAGGTACGGGGACACGGCGGCCCGTGAAGCTCGAATGCGGATTGGATAATGCCGAGTAAAGTAAGGCCTATGCACTTGTTGGATAAAAGGCTTTGCTCAATTAAATTTGAATATTGACAGCTCGGCTCCTGGTGGGCCGGTGGACAGGATGTGTGTGGGTGTTAGAGCATTCGCAGCCGCTTTCATGTAAATTTCTCTAAAATTTGATTAAAAAAACATATTTCTTAAAATGTTTTGTTAAATTTTATTCATATTTAAAAAATCTCTTATATCTCATTACCTATAATATATTTATTATATTAAAATAATATTTTTATTATAATTTTTTATTATTTTTTTCTCACTTCTATTTATAAATTTAACTACTATTTATACATCTTTAACTATTATTTTTTTGTCTTTCAGGAAAATATTGGAAGAAAATTTTGTAACCTTTTTTTTTACATTTTTTTAATTTTTTAATTATTTGTTGTATCTAGTTTTTCCATTTTTTATCTGTAACAGTTTTTTTAAAACTGCTTATATCTCTAAACGATAATATTTTTAAAATAAGTGTTTTCTTAATAATAATATTTTTTTATTTTAAAAAATGGTCAATCAAATTGGATTATCTCAAGGGTACAATTTTTTTTTTCAAATTTTAACTATAACAGATATAAGCATGAGAGAAAATGCAGATAATTAGAAGAAAAATTTATTTTATTTGTTAGAATAAAATATTTTTAAAAAATAATTTAGAAATAAACAATAACTCATCCTTTCAAAACCTTTTTCTAAAGTAGGGAATCTGATGGAGATTGGTTTTTTTCAAAAAGTTGAATCTTTTTTCCTAATATTTACAGAATTAAAGATTTTAGACATCCCGATGCGGATGCTCTTAAAAAAGTCATATAATTGGATCCTTTTCCCACTCAACCGATAAAAAGTAAAGACAAATATCCTCGTTGATATTCTTTCAAGGGGGGAAATAAATAAGATAATGGCTTTTTCAGTTGTTTGGAAGAAAAGGTTGCGAGAGGAAAAATTGGAGGTATATCATAGGTCAAAAAGATAATGTTTAGAATAATTTAAATTTATTTTAAAATAAAATAAAATAAGATTTCAATTTTAAACATTATTTTTAGAATAATAATATACTTATTACTCTCATATCACTCATTTCAAAATTAATTATTATAAATGTCGTTTTAATTAAAATAAAAATGAAAATTTAATTTTATAAAATCATTCATTCAAGATAGATTTGTAAGAGAGCGGTAAAAAGAGTTCTAAATTAATATTTTTCAACATATTAGATTGTTTATTGTACTAATGCGCGGCCATATTTGGATACTAAATATATTCAAAATGTTTGAGAATTTTGAAAATTTGTTTGAGTATTAGGTTTTGGGAATTAGAATAGAAGAATTAGAATAAAATTATTTTTTAAAATAAGTATTATATTTGAGTTTGTGAAAATTGATAGGTAAAGATGAAAATTTATTTAAATATAATTTATTTAAAAATTTATATTAAATTATATATTTAAATAATGATCCGACTAAAAGTTAAAATTTTAAAATACACAAATTTTTAATAATGTTTAGAAATAAGGTAGGAGAAAAGCGAGAAATGTTTCCAAAATTTCGCCTTCGGTTGTATGGCCTAACAGTCAAGTAATAAAAGCAAGAATCAGTCATGAGTAATGACGTGCGTGACAGACTCCCTCGGATAGGGATAGGCTTACTAAATTCGAATACCGAGCTGAGGTGGCGCTGACACGATTTTACCAATCGAAACCTGAAATGCTCAACTCAGGAATCGGAACCCTCGCTAACGGTGTCTCCGAGTTTCCTGAGAAGGATCCGGCGAGGGTTTATTATTTTTGGGGAGCCTTTTTTTATCCGTTACTCACATCTCTTTGTATCGTTTCTACTTTCTAGGGCTATTTATTTACTTATACATATGTATGTATATATATATATATATATATACACACGAGAATTCTGATCAGAGGCAGAGAGAAAAACAGCAGCAATGAGGATTAAGGAAGAAAGTGATGGAGTCTCGGCGTCCAGAAATCACCTGGTCTTCGCTTATTACGTCACTGGCCATGGTTTCGGCCATGCCACTCGTGTTGTCGAGGTGCCATTCCCAATTTAATTAGCGTCTCCCGATCATTGCTCTCTCTCTCTCTCTCTCTCTGTGTTTTCTTTCTTCTTTGAACTACCAGAGCCATATTTATTGCTTCTAGATCAAAATTTTCCGCTTGGTTTAATTTTGAATTTTCAAGATTATGCAACGCATTAACTCGGAAGTTTTCGGATTTTCTTATTTTTCTTTTCATTTTTGTTGAACAGGAAGATATAATTCTGATATGATAGTGATAAGAAATCGCTTTGGTAGACTTAAAAAAAATCCCGAGGGAGAGTTTGGATTTTTGTTATTTTTGCTTTTGGATATACTTTTGTACAGATTTCTCGTTCTTCGAACTGTTGGAAAGTTTATAATCGGAACAGTGTACGTGAAGATAAAACTATTTCAACGTTTTATTTGAAGAATGATAGTTATTTACTCGATGTGATGTACGTAGGTGGTCCGGCACCTAATACTTGCCGGGCATGATGTACACGTGGTGACCGGTGCTCCGGATTTTGTTTTCACCTCCGAGATACAGTCCCCTCGTCTCTTCATACGAAAGGTAATTTGTAAGCATTAAAAGGAAAAAGAAAATAATATTTTCCTGTTTCTTTCCGTTGAAAGTATTTTCCTAAAAATCTATCCGGGATTGGGAAAGTCATGATTATAATCAATACCTCTGTTCATCTCCGTGTCTGAGTTCCAGTTTGGATACAAAAAATGTTTCATCCCATCTCATTATTACAACTTTTTCAATTTTCTACATAAAATATAATAAATAATTCAACTTTTTCAAAATAATAATAATATTAAAAAATAATATTATAATAATATTTTATTTAACTTTCATCTCAACTCATCTCGTCTCAATTTACTATCCAAACGGCACCTTAATCTATTTATTTTAGTATATACTATAACTAAAGAGTACACTTGACCATTAACTGAAAATATAATCCTTTGCATATCAATATATGTATTCTTAATTTCTACTTATAAAAATATATATATATGTATTCTTAGTTTCTGTTTTGTCCAAACAAGGAGTGGATGCCTTATATTATTCTTTTACTTGAGGGGACAAACTTATAAACTCCACTTTAGAAGTGTTATCTGATGCAACTCTATATTAATTACTTTTTGGCGTGTGGGAATTCAGGTTTTGTTGGACTGTGGAGCAGTTCAGGCAGATGCATTGACAGTGGATCGTCTTGCCTCCTTGGAAAAGGTATACAAATAGCATTCCCTCCCGAGTTAATAATAACTATGTTGTCTGAAGCTTTGGCTTGAGCAGTTGTTGTATCAATGTTACTGAATAAGTTACTTACCAAAAAAAAAAAATGTTACCTAATAGGTTATTGCAACTTTTTGTTTAAAATGATTTTTATTTTTATTGACCTTGTCCATTTGCATGATCCCTTTGTAAAGATAGATACTTGGATTTTTGTATGCCTTCTTTGAAATCTTACAAATTCTTTCCTTTCTTTCTTGGTTTTCCAGTATTCAGTCACAGCTGTTATGCCTCGGGCTTCTATTTTGGAAACGGAAGTAGCATGGCTGAACTCCATCAAAGCTGACTTAGTGGTACTTAGAGTCTTATTTGTTTATTAATTAGTTATCCGTTTTATAGGCATTTTCATCGTGTCAACTTGGCCATTTGGCATGCAATGATCCAATTGCTGGGAATTTGTTTAATTATAGACTTAAATAGAATGTCTTTGACACTTTTTTGTGCTTATACAAAAACAGGTCTCAGATGTTGTTCCAGTTGCTTGTCGTGCGGCAGCTGATGCTGGAATTCGCTCTGTTTGTGTCACGAACTTCAGGTCACTTGATTTGTGGTGCTTTTGCAATTTCTACTTTCAAGGATTTAAAACATTTTTCATACTCTAAGATACTAAATATAGCTTTGAGTAATGTTCATACCTTTTACACTTGCTTGAAGGATAGTGAAGCTATTAATCTAACTAGCAATTATGTTGTTGATCAATGTCTATTGAACCTGGGAAATTAATGATGCTTCATGCTCTCCAACTTCCCGCTTTTCTCTTTTCAGTCCTAATTTTATGCTTAGTGATTCACATCTTTTTTTGATAAGTAAAAGGTATTTTATTGACAAGTAAATAGGCATAGTCCAAGTACACAGGAAGTATATCAAAGAAAACACCTAAATACAAGCTAGGAACTGAAATGGGCTAAAAGCAAATCATGGAAGTGATTCACTATTTGTATTATTTTCTCATCCCCTCTTGGATTCTCTAAAGAACCCATCACCACTTTTACTTCATACATCTGCTACTTGGCATAGTCTCTTCTGCTTTTTACTCAATTTGTTATGTTTGTTTCTGCTCTTCGCAGGATTGACCATAGATATATTCTGTTTTGGTATATTTATATCAAGCTTTGCCCGATATTTAATCTACCGAAATCTGCCTTTGGCTTTCCTCCTAAACCGCTACCTTATGATAGAAAACTATCTGTGGTAACTAAACTAGACAGAGCTATATAGTGGAATATGGTTTATATGTTATAAGTTGTGAGTTGGTGAGTAGTAATCGTTTACCTATAAAAAAAAAAAAGTTTTGACTTGGTGAATAATCATCCCAACCTTCTCTGAGTTATTGTATTGAATAGAGCTCTTCAGTTTTCTGCAAGCTGTTATACCCTCATACTCCCTACTGTTGGCAGTTGGGACTTCATCTATGCAGAGTATGTCATGGCTGCTGGAAATCATCATCGCTCCATTGTGTGGGAGGTGACCGAAATTTTCTTTCCCATCTTTCTATTTATTATTGAAAGAAGTATTGTCAATTCTGATTGCATCTTATTTAGTTTGGTTTTATTTGGCCACATTTGATTTGGTATAATTTCTTATCTCATTGTCAAAACATAAAGAAACTATCTTCAACAAGAACATAGCAAAACTACTCCAACAATGACGTGCTTTAGGTGCATTGAGTGGCAGCTGATGTTGACAAATTTCCATGAAAATCATTTGGAAAATCAGATAAAATACAAGTATGATTGTTTTGGGTCTTGCATACTCAATTCTTTTTCTATGAGCAAGAGAAACATTAAATTAAAGGGTAGTGCAAACGGTGGAGGTGGGGGACCCTAACAAATAACCCAAATAGGTGAATCGAGAATTTAAAAAAAAAAAAAGAAGGGGGAGATGGCTACACAAAGCTGGTCCCATGTTTCTTGGCACAAAGCACTAAAAATGTCACTGCTGAGGTATTTTAGTGCAACCCAGAGTTGGAGTGCCATGAAGTGCGCTTTGTAAGATCCCATATGAGACAAATGTCATCGAACACTAAATCCACATTGCGTTCTCATAATTAAATATTCTTGTGGAGCTTCTTGCATGTTGGCGTGGTTGTGAGGTGAGGAAAGATGTTGCTGCCCGGTGGAGAATGATTCCTTTGTGTTTAATGTGGTGCTAGAAAGAAATGAGAGATGTTTTGAAGACAAGGAGCGCTCTTTTGAAGATCTTCGAAACTTTTTCTTTTCTACTTTGAGTTTGTGGGCTAAGATCTTTGTACGGAATGATGAGAATGTACTGAATCTGTTTCTGTTTTAGTTTTCCTGTTTTCTAGAGTGTAGTAGGTATTTCCTTTGTATACTTCTTGTGTACTTGGGCTATGCCTATTCGTGATAATAAAATTCTTATTAATTATATAAAAAAAAATATTCTTGTTCTTTATCCAAGTCACAAATTAGAATGAAGTGATACCCAAATAAGATCATAAACGTGATGTCTATGTTCAGTAAGTAACACTGCCATACTACCAATTTATTCTGAATTTACTAGAGTTTTTTAGTAACTGGGGAAGGGAGTTTTTGTGTACGTAAACACACTTATTTTTTGTCATTTTGGGAATTTCTTAATGACCTTACCTGGGAAAGATATAAACCAAAATTCTAGACAATTACTACTTTACTAGCCTCTTGGCATCGATTACCTTTTCCATTGTTGAGAAAAATGTTGAACATTCTGTGTGTCGTGCATTATATGCTTTCCTTTTTGGGATGTTCCAATGTAGATGTGACTTTTGAAATATGAAAGCATCTATTAACTTCCCATATTAACCCTAAATTTGAAGCTGCAATTTTCCAAAGGGCATATCATTTGTAAATTTTCATCTATTGTTTATAAGCAAGTATAACATGAGGTAATAATACCAGCCTTTTAGTGCTTTTTGCGTTATTTATGTCATTCTAAACTTTTTCAGTCACTTGAAAATTATTACAGATAGCAGAGGACTATTCCCATTGTGAGTTCCTAATCCGCCTCCCAGGATATTGCCCAAGTATGTTGTTTGATAACCAAAAGGAAAATGGTTTTGATTGTGCTCATTTTATCCTCCTCAACTAGATACACTGATCTGGGACCCTTAATGAATATCTTAAAATATCTTTTACTTTGCAGTGCCTGCTTTCCGAGATGTTATTGATGTGCCTCTGGTTGTTAGGAGGTTACACAGATCCCGCAAGGAGGTTTTCGCTCACAAAACCCTGCTAAATCTCTCGTTGCATCATTTAGTTCATGATGTATTTTTTCTTTTTTAACAAAATCCTTGTTTTAGGTGAGGAAGGTGCTTGGAATTGGGGAGGATGTGAAGCTAGTTATCCTAAACTTTGGTGGACAGGTGAGTAACTGATTGACCAGTTGTAATGGTTAGTTACTTGGACGCTTTCGTTTTTGAGGTTTATCTTCTTTGGAACAAGTCAATGGCTACAAATGATGTATGATGGATGATTATTGTTCTCTCTCCGTCTCTCTCTCTCTCTCTCTCTCTCTCTCTCTCCCTGCCCCTCTTTATTTATTTTCCATTGATAGATAACCGATTGAACTGTGTTTTGGCTGCATAACCTGTCACCACCAAAAACTTTTCTTCTGTTATACATGTTTTTGCTGAACTAATTGTTGTAGCACAATCCCAGGGTCAGGATCTCTAAGCCCGTCACACGTTAGCAGTGAAATCTAGTTGCACGCTCGTCATAAGATTTTGCTTGTGTTTGGCTAAATGTAGTTCTCATTGACCTAAAAAATTGATGACAAAATGCTGGTAGCTTGAATATTTGCTAGTCTGAGTCCATACCCTGGAATATATCTTCTATTCAATAGGTTTGTAGAGATATGCAACAATAATATCAGTTTTTTTCCTCTCTCTATGTGGGTGTGTTTTGGGCATGACAATATTTGCCTCACATATCAGATGTATACTAGCACTTCTTTTTCAGAATTTCAATGATTGTGCTTCCTTCTTGAAATTCTCATTGCACCTGTATATACCGTGTCTCATTTGCAGCCAGCTGGTTGGAAGCTGAAAGAGGAGTACCTACCTTCTGGTTGGTTGTGCCTGGTATTTTTTTTGGCGCATTCTCTACATCCTTCTCCTTTTCTAAATGTCCTTTGTAATTGACATAACTGTACCATTGTGCAAGATTTGGCGATGACACATGCTTTTTTTGTTCTGTATATTCAGGTTTGTGGTGCTGACACCCAGGATCTTCCACCAAATTTTGTGAAGCTTGCAAAAGATGCTTATACACCCGATCTTATGGCAGCATCTGATTGTATGCTTGGTCAGTATGAAGTTTTTTCCGTTAACTGACCTCAAACAAATGGATAAGTATTATATCTAATAGAACGAACCTTCGTTGTGTCAGGAAAAATTGGATATGGAACTGTCAGTGAAGCCCTTGCATACAAGTTACCATTTGTCTTTGTTCGGAGAGATTATTTCAATGAAGAGCCGTTTTTGAGAAATATGCTTGAGGTTTAACTGCTTACTTTATTTCAATATCATCATTACCATCATCATCATCATCTTTTGCCTTCTTTTTTCCTTTACCCTTCCCTTTTGGTCTCCTTATGGTCCTCATCTCTTTCAGGAATGCTTAATGAGAATCTAATACTGGTTGAGATATAATTCTTGTTTTGAACAGTATTATCAAGGTGGTGTTGAGATGATAAGAAGGGATTTACTCACCGGACACTGGAAACCTTACCTTGAACGTGCAATAAGTTTGAAACCCTGCTATGAAGGAGGCATCAATGGTGGTGAGGTAATATTTTCTGTACTCGTGTTCTATGACTCCATTTTAGGGAAGTTGTTTTCTTGTTGTGCACTTAAGTAATCGCTCTTAGTTATGGTTATATTTGACCAAAAGAGTTCACAAGATTAAATTCTGACTGCATTTTAATCACAGGAAGAAAACTTAATCTCACATCTCACATAAATATTGATTTGTGACTTTCTTCATCTCTCTTTGGTTGTCAAGAAAATCCAATTAGAAACAGGAAATTTGAGCCAAACAGATGAACTTTAAATGAGCCAAGCTAGAAGGGTCAGAAAATCGAAAATAGGCTAAACAGGCCCATTGATATGATGGATCCAAACGCATTAAACAAAAACTTGAAACTCATTCCAACCAGCCGGTCAAACTGGATCACATTGGCAGCAATCGATGCAGTTCCGTTTGGTTTCTGACCACCAATCAATGTAGATTTAGGCCTGGTTTTTTTCACAAACTATCTCATCTCAATTTATCTAATCATTACAATTTTCCAAACTCCCAAACAAAATACAAAAAATAATTTAACTTTTTCAAATCTCAAAACAAAAATAAGATTAAAAAATAATATTCTAATAATATTTGATTCAACTTTCATCTCATCTCATCCGTATGACCAAACGAGGCCATATTTAGGGGTGTTCATCCGGGGTCCAACCCGGGTATACCCGGACCGGAACCTGGGTTTCAAACTCGGACCGGGTTCCGGCCCAGGTTGGTCCGGGTCAGACCCCGGGTGGATCTAGGTTTTTGAAACACGGAATTCCAAGTTCCGGGTTGTACCTGGATTTTTTTTTTTTTTTCAAGTAAAAGCCTTTATTTTATTAAATTTTTTTTCTAAGAAGTCAAGTTAATGAAGAGCATAATATTTGAGTTCTAAAAATACTAAATGCACGTAAAACAAAAAAACAAATCCAATATTCATCTACGCATGCATCACAATGCAATCCACTACATATTACACTATTGATATTTATAAATTACATTACCAAACACAAAATTACAAGAAATGAGTTACAAAATCAGCAGCACAATCTTCCCATCAGTGATTTAATCTCACACCAAAGAAGCTCTCCAAAGAAGCCTTCGCTGACATTTCATCAGGAACTTCCAAGCTTGCTAACACATTGCTTCATCCTAGCTGGGTTATCTTCTATCTCTTTCTCTGCAAGATAGATACATGTAAAGACATTCTGTTTGGCTCTCAAGAAAACAACCCATACCAAGACACACACACACACAAAAGAGAGAGAGTTCCATACCCAGACGTGCTAGAATTCACCATGCATGCTAGAATTCCTAAACTATCAATGAGCACATCTGTGGCAGAACTTACCACTTAATCCCATCTATCGAAATTGCAATATCCAGGTTTTGAGCACTAAAAACTGGAACACCATCAACCTTTTTGCTTCCTCCATTATGTGGGATTGTCTTCAGAAGCTTATTAACAGCCTTGACCTGCAGGGATATTTTAAGTATACAAAGAAACGCTAACTTCCACTGTCTAACAGCCATGATTCATATCCACTGTTTCTCATTCAGAACAAACTGGAACAAATGGAGTTTTTCCTGCATAGCACATAGTGACGAATTCAAAAGCTAATAAAGACACCACAAAATGAATTTCAACACAAGGAGATCAATAAAAGGAAATTAAGTAGCTATTGGAGTTGGCAACATAAGTCTTCCAAAATTTTCCACAACCCCACCCTAAAAGACCCCTCCTGAATAAATCAGAGAGCAAATCCTAACCCACTTAACCAGATGATACTTGACTTTATCACCAACTCCATCCCACAAGGCATTAACCACTTATAGTGCATGCCAATATAAAACCGAAAGGCCATGCAAATCTCATCAACATTAATGTACATATAGTTTCTCTAGCAAAGACGATGACTACAATTCATAAACTTAAAAAGCTTAAGATATTTAACAAGAAAAATAAATGCATGAGGTTGAAACTTGTAACAGATATTTACAATTAAATATGAGAAATGTGATTAGAGGACTAGCTGCTTCACCAAAGGCCCCAATTTTTTTTCCAAACTCCACCCAGAAACACAACTAATTTAAAAAAAAAAAATCTAGAAAAATCAACGATACAACATCCTAAAAACCATTTCTTCCAAATAATAACAAGTCTTCATTATATATATATGTGTGTGTGTTTTCGGATATAACAGATCTAAACAAATATAAACAGACCTAAACAAATCTTCCAGATAATAATAACCCACGGCTCTAGCATTTCGCAGCTAAACAGATCTAGACAGATACTCCTCAAACATTCAAACATTCTCATAAAAAAACCTAAAATCAACAAAGAGAGAACAAAGCAAAGGGAAGAAAGAAAACATACCCAAACGGAAATACGTTCTAATATCTTGCATCCCAAGCTCAAGCACTTCCACCGTTCGGTATCGCAGATAGTAGAGAGAGAGATAGAGCAAATGAGAGAGTGATTTCGGGACGGGCTAGGGCATCGCAGTCTTCGCAGAGCACAGAGAGAGAGAGAGAGAGAGAGAGAGAGCAGATGAGACTTGAAAGTGATTCGGAAGGGGCTAGGGCATCAGATGCAGAGCAGAGTTAGAGAGAGAGAGAGTAGATGAGAGAAAGGAATTTTGGGGGGGGGGGGGCTCGGGCTCTTAGGGCTTGAAATCTAACGATGCTTTTATATTAAACCCGGGTACCGGGTTTAAAACTGGTACCCAGGTGTAAAAACCGCATCCGGACCGGATAGGCCCGAGTTTAAAAAAGCGGAAACTAGCCTGGATTTATTCCGGGCCGGAACCCGGATAACCGGATGAACAGTCTTAGCCATAGTGGCTCTTTTTGTTGGCCATAAGAGTTGGATCAGCTGTCAATTCAAAGAATACGGACCAATCAGGACAGCGCACACCTCTATTCACTTGCAATGTAATAGTAATTTCTCTATATATTAGAAAGCCCAAAGATTTTTTTTTTATAAGTAAGAAGAAAAGATTAAAAAAAATTATAAAAGCCAAGACTTATTTGTCTTAGTTGTTGTGGGTGTGGAAGTATAAACTATTCACATGGTAAAATTTCTTGTTACCACCACATGATCTCTTTGTCCGTGAATATTCTTAGGGCAATTATCTTTGCCACATTGCTGGGAGCATTGGGGATGTGCATTTGGATTATCTTAAATTAAAAGAAATATATGTTGACAAAATATGTTCAGCTCAAATAGCATCTCTCATACCCTATAAAAACAGAGTGGAGTGTGCGGCCTGGTGTTCAAACCAACCAAGTGCTTGTGTAGCTTATCAATTAAAAACAAGATATATGATAACTTTGATTTACTAAGTAAATAGCTCAATGGAAAGGTTTATCAATGCAGGGATTGTATCTTTCCCATTGTGACAAACTATACAGGAAATATGTAGAAAAACCTGAGCTTTTTGACAGACGAGCAACTTAGTCTGCAAAAATGGACCAGCAATATGCAAACACTGTTGAATTAAGTTTATACTTTAAGCCAGTTTAACAGGGCTGGAAGTGTTGAATCTTGAAATAATTTGTAAGAACTATTCATATTTGCTTTTCTAGTACATAGTGTTCTAACAAGAAAATACTGATTTGTTTCTAATTCTTACAGGACGTAGATTTACAGTCGTTTCTTTATGTTTTTCACAGTTTCCGGGTTTTTTTATACCTATAAAAAAAAGTTTGCTGTTATTTTAAAGTTGATACAAATTGATTTCACAATTTTTTCATGATGCATTTTATAATTATAGGTAGCAGCTCAAATCCTGCAGGAGACAGCTATTGGTAAAAACTATACATCAGATAAGGTATTTGAATGTTTGATATCATTATCATGTTTTATTTGGGTTCTGGCTTTCATTAAATTTAATGTTTGACTCATGTTTCTAATTCTATTTTTACCTTACCAAATTGCAGCTTAGTGGGGCAAGGAGATTGCGTGATGCTATCATTCTTGGTTATCAACTTCAAAGGGTCCCAGGACGAGATATCTCCATCCCAGAATGGTATGCAAGTGCTGAAAATGAACTTGGTATTTCTAGTGGATCACCAACTTATCAGAAGTCTGAGAATAGCTCCCTAACGAACTCGTGAGTTTCTCTCTTTCAATAGTTTCTAGTTTGTTCATGAAATGAATTTGCTTACTTTGGTTAAATCTTTCTCTTTTTTTCAACCAAGATACACCGAAGACTTTGAGATACTTCATGGAGATCCCCAAGGCTTTCCGGATACAATAATGTTCTTAAAGAGCTTGGCAGAACTAGATGCTGTATCTGAGTCTGAAAGGACTCCTGAGAAACGCCAGATACGAGAGCGTAAGGCTGCTGCTGGACTCTTCAATTGGGAGGTCATGTTTATTTCGACTGAATATTCTTTTTGTTCACTTCTCCCAAAAATGTTTTTTCTTACTAGCATTTGTTGGTAAGGAAAATATGCACTTGATAACTACGGATGTAGTATAGAACTATATGAATTTGATGCAAGATATACATTGTCTGTTGCTGTCATTTATGGTTCTTTCAATTTATCTTGAAGTTAGCACGTGATAATGTTTCTTATCCATGTAGACCCCCGATTTGGTAATTGATATAACTGGTGTTTCTTTGTTTGAAATCATAATGTTACTTCAGGGAACTGAAACCATGAGAGAATTTAAAAAATGTTTGGCCGAGTTGGATAAATCTTTGCCCTTCACATTTTTGTGGGAGTTAAAAATAAATTTGTTATAGCCATCTGCTTCTGTGTTCAAGCTATTTGGCATCTTGATAATTTATTGAATGATTTCATTTTGTTTCCTTTTTCAAAATTTTCACTTCAGGAGGAAATCTTTGTGGCAAGAGCACCTGGAAGGTTGGATGTTATGGGAGGGATTGCGGACTATTCGGGAAGTCTTGTCTTGCAGGTTAGATTTATCAGTTTGTTAATTCTAGTTTTATGTCTTTAATATTATTGCTATCCATTGCCTTCTTTTCCCTCAAATTTAAATCTTTCTTCGAAGTTAGATTCTGGTATGTCTTTCATAACATATTTTGGTGTTGCATATTTAATAACTCCTCTAGCTCAAATTAATTATCCTACACAAAATGATATTTCTATTGACAGATTGACACTATTAGGTTGTTTAAGAAGGAAGGGAAAGAAGTTAGTAGTCACTGTTTTGAGGGCAAAGAGAGTCACCGATAGGGTTGAAAGATTTTCGGTCTAGACCGGACCAAAAATCATGTTGATTGGTCTCGGTCCATAGTGTAATAGCTTTTATTTGGACTGGATCAGACCGAAAATCATGTTGGTTGGTCTCGGTAGAGGATGCTGAATATAATAGCTTTTAATTCTGCCACCATCCTCTCTCTATCTTCAAACGTTTGAGTGATTCACGCTTTCCAAATACATCACATTAAACATATGGGAACCGTCCTCCAAACTTCTAAATTTCTAAACCCCCACAGGGGTTCCACCAAAACATGGTCAATAGCTCCACCACTAGCTGGGATGTCAGCCCTTCTGTGGGGGATACACAAGAGGATGCCTTTTTCTGGTACAGGAGAATGTTGACCATAGACTCACTTGGATGTTGAGAAAATTTGAAATTTACAGTGTTTTTATTGTATATTTTATATTGATCTTGAAGGGAAAGTTCTATTGGATGACTTTAATCACATAGATGTTTCTTTTTTCGTGGGATTAATTATCTTTCAAGAAGTCCACCCATGTCTTATCTTAATAGTTGGTTACGACATTCATTATATGTGTCATTATATTTGGTGTATATCTACACTATCATTGTCGCATAGTGTGGCTTCCCAGTATCACTTGTATCAACATGTTCATTTATATTTTTCTATTTAAAATTGAACATGGTATGAAACTTAAGAGTTTCTCCACAACTATCAGCTTCCTGTCACAACTATGTTGCTAGATAAGCATCTGATATAGATGTAGCAAATTTGATAGAAACACCTTACTTTTGCATCAGAAGTTATTTTGATGTGAGAGAGCTGGTATTATTGTTTTCTTTGTCTCCTTTGAAGTTCATTGATATGATTATGTTCTCCCTTCCTCCTCCCACTTCTCTTCTTATGATTCTTTGTCTGCCCTCTTCTTGCAGCTGCCAATAAGAGAAGCATGCCATGTTGCCGTGCAAAGGAATCATCCAAGTAAACATAGGCTTTGGAACCATGCCTTGGCTCGACAGCAAGCCAAAGGACAAGGATCGACACCCGTCCTGGAAATAGTATGTATAGGGATTTGAATGGAGACAAAGTTTTTTTTTTTTTAAATATTATAATCTAAAATGGTGGTTGATTCTTCTTCTCTGGGATGACAGAAGGATTTTTAACTATTTATTTTCGCAATAAGTAAAGAGAGGTTGTTAGTACTGGAATGCAGATATAATTTGCTTATTAGTGTGGTTGAGATTTAGCTTATTGCATAAAGTGTGTTCTCTGAAAACAAAAATTTTATAGACCTAGATAATTATTCGATTTTATTAATACTTATGCAATGGGAAATCCGTATTGATTTTAGTTAAATCTTATGCGGATTACCCATTGCACTAGGAAAGATCCTTACTGTGGATAAGTCAAGAAAGAAAATTTTAGTAGTGGATTGGTGTGCTCGCGCAAGAAGAATGAGGAAATGACTGATCATTTGTTGATGCGAGTGAAGTTGCGAGAAAAGTATGGGCCTCTGTATTATTCTATTTCTTCAGTGTTTATTGGGCAATGCCCAATAAACACTGAATGTTGGCTATTGTAGTGTGGAAGATCGGCAACTGGTCCCGTTATGCTTCATGTGGTGCGTGTGGGATGAACATAATGCTTAGAATTTTGAAGGTTGCAAGAAGACAGATGATGAACTTAGGTCCATAATGCTGGAAAAACATTTTGTCTGGATGTCAACTTAGAACAGTCTTGGCTGTTCTACTTATCTTGATTTTATGTCTGTTTGTTTTTCCATTACTTCCTAATTGGGTGTTTTCTTTTGTATACACTCTGGTGCACTTGATTGTGTCCTTTTATGCCTCATTATAAATTGTCTAACAAAACTAATATCTCTGTTATCTCAACATTTTGGCCAAATTAGGTATCATATGGTTCTGAATTAAGCAATCGTGGCCCAACGTTTGACATGGACTTATCTGATTTTATGGATGGAGAGCAGCCAATGTCATATGAAAAGGCGAAGAAGTACTTCGCCCGGGATCCATCTCAAAAGTAGGTTAATCTTCTTTTGTTTGATTATCTGTGGTTTTATCATTCTATGCAACTAAAATGGTTCCTGTTTTAGGTGGGCAGCATATGTTGCAGGGACGATTCTGGTTTTAATGACAGAACTTGGTGTACGCTTTGAAAATAGTATCAGTATGCTGGTATAAGATGCTACCTATATGTTTAGTGTATTTTGATTCATTCAAAGACACTGCAAAAACTCCTACTACGGGCTAAATTTCAAGTATGTACAAAGGCCATGTTTAATCTCCCAATATTACAAACTTACAGGTTTCTTCTGCAGTCCCAGAAGGCAAAGGTGTATCTTCTTCTGCTGCTGTGGAGGTTGCTAGCATGTCTGCCCTAGCTGCTGCTCATGGTAATTATGTATTCAAATATTCCATAGTTTTCTTTACTCAGTTTTTTCTCTCTTTCTTGGTGGTGACTTTTGTCTATCAGGAAGGGGGGATTAGAAACTAAGTGATTTTTTTGTAAGTAATAAATCTTTATTGATAGGCATTAAAGGTTCAACTCTAGTACACAGGGAATATACAATAGATACACCTATCTAGAAGGTGAAAAAGAGGATTAGGTGTTACATCCCTATATATAACTTAATAAAGGACAAGTAATTTTTTTTTTTTGATCGGTAAACAAATTTATATTGATCAAAAGAAAGACAAAAAAGCCCAAGTATACGGGACATATACATGAGCAAGTTTATGTCTAGTTCAGAGATACAAGGAAATCATGAAAAGACCTTCCATGAAAATCAATTACAATCGACCAATGGAGTAAAGTATTGAAAAGTATTGACAAGTAATAGATCAAGTATTTAAGAAGGCTCTTTTTCTGGGTTAATCTTTTTGCAAACATGAGCTGCCTCAACAGGTTGGCTTCAACAGACTCTTTTAGCAATAATTATCGTAGAATCACTCTTAATTTTTTTTTTATAAGTAAACGATTTTATTAAATAATGATAGCCCAAGTACACAAGAAGATATACAAAGGTATGCCTTATCTATGCGGATGCAATAGAGACGAAAAAAATTGAGGCCATTAAAGTCTACAGTTATGGCCCAAGTACATAGAGTTCTAATAAAAAAAGCTTTTAGTTCCTCTATTGATCTCTCCTTGTCTTCGAACTTCCAATCATTGCGCTCCTGCCACAAACACCACAGAATGCATATAGGGATCATCTTCCACACAGCTTTAATTTGTTGAATGCCTCTTAGATTTGTCCAGCTTGCCAAAAGTGCAACCACTGTCACAGGCATAACCCAAGCTAATGCTAGTCTGCTGAACACCTCATAGAATCACTCTTAAAATTAGGGAACTCTCATGGTAGTTTGAGGTGCAATGAATGCAAAAATGCCCAACGTTATGACTATACACAAATAACCTCAAGCAGGAACCGGTTTTGATGGGACCAGCACTGGGTAATGACCAATTTTTATTTTCTTATTGTTATTTTTTCTTTAAAGTGTGTGTGTGAGTGTGAGTTAGTGTGTGTGTGTGTGTGCGTGTGTAAGAGAGAGAGAGAGAGGGAGACCATGGTGCATCTTGGCATAGTAATTCACTCTGTGGAATGTGAGGTTGGTTCAAGGCTCAAAGCTATAAGACTTCATATATGACCTATTTAACCCAAGCACTGAAATGAGATGTAGCTGTGGAGAAGTAACCACTAGGGTGTCTGGTAAGTGAAAATTTTTGAAATTATTGAGAATTCCTGAAAAAATTTAGATGCATTTCTTATTGATTTTTGTGAAAGTGGGCAGGTAGATGAGAAGTTTTTTGGATAAACAGTTTTCAAGATGTGTTTTGTATTTTAGAGTTTATGAAAGTGAATACATAGATTTGAAAAATTACTTGGATAAAAAGGTTTTTGGATTTTGTATTTTTTTTGTGTTTTTTTTTCATGGAAACTTAAGGCTAATTAATAGATGAAAATTTATTTTTTGGGAAGTAGAATTGGTGTTTAAAAGATGTTTAGATTGTGAAGTTGAAAAAAATTTCTGAAAATTTTTGGAATCTAAACATGGCCAAGAGTTTCGTATAAGACATAATTTTTCAAAAAAAACCAGGCAGGACTTTTCCGATTATATTGTAGATGGATTAAAAATGAAATTCATTTACTAGTGTGAAGCTTGTCGCATGAAAATTGGACCTAACTGTCAATTTTTAGAATGGCTTGTATACTGGAATTATCCATTGAGAGTTTTGAATGCACAGAGGAAAGTGGCCTGTTTGAGCTTGAAATTGAATTTAATAAAGGACCTCAGCATAAATGATTAATACTGAAGTGTTGCAGTCAATACAGCAGGCAAATATATGACTAGGTTTTCTCTGAATTCTATCCTTGAATTCAGGATTGTAAACATGGCAGTTTAATGAAGTATGCTTATGTAAAATTTAAATACTGAACATACTCTCTTGGTTTCCCCCCAAGCCCCCTTCCATTTTACTGCAAAGTGGATATTCCGTGTGTGATTAATTTAGAAGAAAATGTGCTCCTTATTCCTATTCTTCCTTGGATCAGTTGGAGAAACAATCAACTTAAAATCTTCAACTATACTCTGCAGGGTTAAGCATCAGTGCCAGAGATCTTGCTTTGCTCTGCCAAAAGGTTTGACTCTTTATTATAAACTTCTGGTGAATATTCTTCCCTTCATTTTAGAATGTTTAATTTCTATGTACCTTGTGCGTGAATGTTTTGTTACTTCATTTATCATTTTGTTTTGTTTATTAGGTGGAGAATCACATTGTTGGAGCTCCATGTGGCGTGATGGACCAGATGACTTCGGCTTGTGGTGAAGCCAACAAACTTCTAGCAATGGTTTGCCAGGTAAGCACCACTAGTTCTGTAAAGATAACAGCGATATGGTTGTTTTACAGATAAAAAAATGATGCCTAAATTCATGCAGCCTGCTGAGATTGTTGGGCTTGTAGAAATTCCTAGCCATATCCGATTTTGGGGAATTGACTCAGGAATACGACATAGGTAATGCGTCTATTACTATGTTTTGTAATCTGATGCATTTATGCCTGTTGTCACAATTGAAATTGATTTCTCATGCTATGCTTGCCTGATTTTCATGGATGGGTTAACTGAAATTATGCTGGATCATTCTTCTAAAGCTTCCATTTTGGATCCACATGTTTATTATATGTTGATAATGAAGTGTGCTCTCGTGTAAATGTTATGAAACAGATTTACCCCCTTAAAACTGCCCTTTATTTTGGTGTAATAGTTACATTGTCAGACAGGTCCTACCCAGTCTTTCTTTTTTCAGGTTTCACGCTTCTTTTGAAGCCTTTGAGAGTTGTTACCATCCTGTATCACCATAATTATTCTTATACTTTTCTCTCTTTCATTTGTTTGAAATTTTTTGAATTCCAAGTTCCATGGTACTTCTATGGCAGTGTTGGTGGTGCAGACTATGGATCCGTCAGAATTGGCACGTTTATGGGTCGCAAGATGATAAAGTCTATAGCATCTTCTATGTTGTCTCAGTCATTGCCAAGCTCTAGTGGGGAAAACATAGATGAATTGGAGGATGATGGTGTTGAACTAATTGAAGCTGAAGCGTCATTAGATTATTTGTGTAATCTGTCACCTCACAGGTATGTCCACTTTTATGAGCTTTCCTTCTCAAGATCTTTTAAATAACACTGCTTTCTACTTATTAAAAAAAGAAAAAAAAAATAACACTGCTTTCTGAAGTTTTAGAATGAAGTGAGGAAATAAATTATTGATTTTCTCTAGTTTTGGTTCCGCAGCCGGTCCTTTGCTCTCTCCCCTCCCTTTTCTCTGCACCTTATTGCGCCTTATTCAGATGCAACCTTTTGGACTCAAAATTATGGCTCTAATTACTAGATGCTCCAATTCAAGTGGGATCGTTTTTGGTTCTCCAACTATGAAGTTGATATGTTTTCTTCCTTTTGGAACTTCTATTGCGCAGATATGAGGCTCTTTATGCTAAGATGCTTCCTGAGTCCATGCTTGGCGAGACATTTCTGGAGAAATATGCTGATCACAATGATTCTGTCACAGAAATTGATCCTAAGCGTAATTATGGAGTGACAGCGGCTGCTAAACATCCAATATATGAAAATTTCCGTGTCAAGGTTAGGAATAGTTTATCTGTTTTTTTATAGCTGGATAATTGAATTTGATTCATGGATATAACATGGACTAATTTAGATGGTACAGATCAATTCATAGATATATGGTGTTGTTAATCCAAAAGCAGGGTTTTTATGACTCTGATCCTATTTATGAATTTTTTTTGTTGTCTTCTAATTTAGAGGGTAATTGCTCTGTTTCTTGCATATTTGCAAGATTCAAACCATAAATCCCTGTTATCTCACTCTGCTCCATTGACACAAGTGTCAAGCTCTATGGATGACATAAAATTTAAAGTTCTGCAAATACCTTGTTTTATTTTACTTTGGATTGCTAGTATTGCATACCAGCTGAGTTACTTCCCTCAATTACTTGACTTGCAGGCATTCAAAGCACTTCTAACCTCGGCAACTTCAGATGATCAACTTACAGCTCTTGGAGAACTATTGTATCAGGTATACTGAAATTTCTGGTAGATTAAGCTTGGCTTGAGAAATCCACTTCTGCACATATATAGGCATGCATCTAATAATGTGATGGAAGCCAGTGACATCGAATAAAATTCATCCCCTTCTATTCCTTTCATGAATGAATATTTTATTAAGGTATTTCGGAACCTTTATCTGAGTTTACTAACGTATAAATAAATGGATATCCAATTGAATTTGAATCTTGACATGATTATTTGGTGAGTGCTTTCGGCATGTCAAGAACAATATCCTATTAGTTAAACTTAACCCCTAGGAGTTGGCTCAAGTGGTAAAGGCCTTGGGTTTGAGGGTATGCTCCCCCCAGGTTTAAGGTTCAAATCCCCTTGGGTGCAAACAATCTCTAGGGGCCATCAGACTGAGGAATTTTTCTCTTGAATTACTAGAGGTGCACTTGCGAGAAAGTCCTTGCCGAGGGCTTGTGCACTCCCGGGATTAGTCGGGACGCTATTCTTGGACACCCGGTGCCAATAAAATATATATATATCCTATTAGTTAAACTGTTCTTTCGGAGGTCCAGTGTTTGAAATTGTTAAAAAATTGAACTTCATATAAATGACAGAAGGGTTTTTTCCTACATAATAGGTTGACTAATAGTGATGATGGCAATTAAAATGTTGGAAGTAGATCCAAAGACTAATGGGTTCAAAATTTTACATTACAACAAGAAATGATTTAAGTTGTGACCATCTTTGGCTCCCTTGTGGATGAGTTTTTTCCGGAGAGAACTGTTATATATACAAAAATAAACCTACTAATTGATGTGGTTTCATGGGATCCGTTAGATCTACTTTACAATAAAAGTAACTTTACAATCTGACATACCATATCAAACTACATCAGTTTGTAGATTTATTTTTGTATAATTCCTTTGTGTCTAAAGTATTTCTATTTTCGTAATGCTCGCGAAATTCTTGAGTGGTGAGGCTGAATTTTCTCTGGATTTTCACCGATTTTATGCCCCCTACGAATTTGAAGTTAATGATAGAAGTTGGTGGATGGATTAGCTAATATTGGCTGATGCACCCATTGGGGATCATGAAAGTCGAACTCTATCAAATTGGCTGAGTTGTGGGGTCCATGTTGAAAGGTGCCTTGTCTTCATTCTATCCAAGACTAGATTCATATCGGGTGACAGATTTATCATTATGGTTTCTAAAATCAAGCATGATCTCCTATCATGATTCATATCTCCAGCCCTTTTTCCTACCATGTCTAAAATGGGAATTTTTCTTAGTCTGGTGCAAAAGAAAATGAAGCAAAATTCTGGAGTTATGATTCTCGTTTTGATTTTTTTTTTTTTCCCGCATGTGTGGAAAAAAATTAAAGCAAATGGTTTTTGACATTTAACCAACCATCTTTTGCAGTGTCACTACAGCTATAGTGCTTGCGGACTTGGCTCTGATGGGACCGATAGGCTTGCAAAGTTAGTACAGGCAATGCAGCACAGTAAATCTGATGATGGGGCAATGCAGCACAGTAAATATGATGATGGGACCTTATATGGAGCCAAAATTACAGGTGGAGGTTCTGGTGGAACTGTTTGCGTAGTTGGCAAGAACTGTCTGCGAAGCAGCCAACAGATTATTGAGGTAACTTTTTCATTTTTCCTTATCTTCAAGGAAAGAAAGATATATTTACTTCTACGCATGAAAGCATCAGAAGACCTGTCGTTTTTTCCTCTCCAATTTCACCTTGAATAAGACTAACAGAATTATCCGATGTTAAATTACTCTACAACCTCTTCAGCTCAATCCATTTCCTCACATCAACCAAACCAACCCCCCATCCCGGTTGGGGGCAGAGATCGAATTAATATTCTCTACAATTGTTTTGTCCAAATACTTTGTGAAATCTGGAAAGAGATAGATATAGCCTTTGGATCTCACAACATTAAATATTGTCATGTATAAAAGAGTATAAAATATAAATTTATTGACTATTTTGAATAAAAATATGGTATAGATCTAAATAGTTTCAATAAACATCTAATTGATATATTTAACCTCGACATTTTTTGCCTCATATACGAAGAAGATAAAGACCATTAAGTAATAAGCACATGACAAATATTGTATTTTATGCACAGCCAAAAACTTAATACAAAGCACTACTCATCTCCTAATCTTTTTGTTCACTTAAAAAAAATAAAGAGTTATGTCTTTATCTTTCAAGTTTTCTATGATTCTTATTGAATACAATGATGAAAAAGTTAATATATGTTTAGTTCTATCGTATTTTTGTACAAGAAATTAAAACAAAAACCTAGTTATTAGACAGCTTAAAAATAAATACAATTTTAAATTGGTTGGAATCATTTTAAATCGGTCTAAAACGGGCTAAATCAGTTGATTGAAGCAACTCAATGAACGATGCAAAAAAGTTTACTAAAACCGATTCAATTTTTGGCTGATTCAACTTAAATTGGACTGAATTGAACCATTTTTTTGAGCTTTGATTTGTATGGCTTTTTCAAATGTTGTTCGTAGCTATCTACTATAGTGCTAATTATTTGGTCATTGAGCTGAAATAAAGAAGTTTATACTGTTTGATTTTCCAGATTCAACAGAGATACAAAAATGCAACAGGCTATTTGCCATTTGTCTTCGAAGGCTCATCACCAGGTGCCGGGAGGTTTGGCCATCTGAAAATACGCCGTCACATCTCTAGTAAGCTAACTTAGTGGCAGCTTTGCGGGATAAAATGGTTGCAAGATAAACAATTATGGTATTTAATAGAAACAGATCAAGTCTCCTGGCTACATTAAAGCAAAAGCTTTGACAAGGGCTGACTTTTATTCTGTCTCTCTCCTCATCGGGACATTTTCTGGGTGTATGGCAATTTACATACTCCAGTGATAAAATCAATAAGTTTATCGTTTTCTTCATGGTTTTAGGTTTTGTTCTGGTTCTTATGACAACAAGTCGGCGCTTCCTTCTTCTTTTTTGTGTGGATAACTAGTGTTTGAAAGATGGCAGAGGATGCTGAGAAATGAGAGGCAAATAGGACTAGAAACTTGGCTCAACCAAAAACCCTAGTGGCATGGTTTCATCTGAGGAACAGTCAAAGAAACAACCACAGCAAAGAAAATGAAAGGAAATGATATTTTGTGTACGCACAACCAAGGTCAAGCTCAAATTCTCATCAATATTGATTATAGAAGGCTTAATGACATTTTGAATTTATCTCTCAAAAAAAAAATGAAAGGAAATATATTCTAAAGGGAAGACCAATCTAGCATTTTACCAAAATGTTTTCTTAAAACAAAAGAAATAGGAAAATGCTACAGCTACCGTTGTTAGACACCGTTTTTTAGTCTCGTTTGATGTGTGCACTCCACTTTGGCATTTTTGCCCTTTTTTTTCATTTGCTTCCTGCACCTATGACCATTTCTAATAGAGTCGTTCTACATACAGTCCTCTAAAGAGGACTCCTTTGCAGTCCTAGTGCATGAAGTGACCAAATTATCTCCTTTTTAGACTTAAATTGACTATGTTACCCTTTTCTTCTTATTTTTGCTTGAAGTGACCAAATTACCCTTTTCTTCTCTAGCTTCTCTCACCTGCTATCTCTCTTCTTCAGAGATGGTATGCTTATATTCTCCAGAAAGGGTCAAGTCAAAATCGGATGATCCAGAAGACACGAAATCTGAATCTAAAAGTGCAACATACCTCCACTTTTTTAGACCTGGCTTTTTCTTGTTTTTTTTGTTGCAATCGATCTACTTTTTTTTTTTGGGGCTCTTTTTGTGTTTTTGATTTCTTTGCTGAAACAGATCGATAATAAGATATTTTTGCCACCCCATTTGAATAGTATGCCGTAAGCTAGAAATGGAAAAAAAGTCAAAGAATCTTTATATTGATTTCTATATGCGATTTGATTTGATATCGATTGGTGGAATTAATGAATCTTGATAGTGTTTGTGTGATTGGATTTAAGTAATTGGGGTTTTGCAAATTTAAGTCCTTTTGGCGCAAGAACAGATGGTGAGGGGAGGGAAGGGAAGGTTGGTTGCAAGAGAAATTTTAACAGAAGGATTCGGTCCAAAGATAAGGGTTCAGATGATTCGGATGAGGATTATGTGATTTCAAACAAAGAAAATGAAGTATCAAATGGTTGGGAAGATGAGGATGAGGAATATATACTGGATGGAGAAGATGAATCAGTGGAGAGAAAGAGGAGAGATGAGAAGAAAGTGCGCAGGCGAGGTTCACTGAAAAAGACTTTGGTAACGATTTCATCTTAGGACGTAAGCGATTTCTCTAAGGAAGGAAGAAATTATATCTGCTCGTTTCACTTTAACTAATGAAACGAAGCGTTTCATTTAGGCCTACAATGCAGTCCCTGTTTGGGGACTGCAAATAGAATTTTTCTTTCTAATATTCTATTCCCCATTTTTAATATTTTATTCCCCTCTGCCCATTTCGTCTTTGTCTTCTTGAACTTCATCCACAATGCATCCTGCACGGAGGAGAGACGCAGTTGTCGTGATCTCGGCCCTTGGCAATACGACATTGCAGCGCTCAGTACAAAGCCCAGTGGTTCCCCTGGATCGTCCACGCTCTTCCAAGTCATGACCCTGACGTCTTCATCTCTGTTCTCAGTGTTTAGCTTATTCCATTTGTGCATCGTCGACGCACACTCCGGCGCAGAAGTTGTCGGTCATTCGTTGCACCACTACAACATGCTTCGTCTCCCACCCACAGTTATTGCTGGACCAAAACACGAAAACATGTTGGGTCAGTACTCTGTTCATGTGGAGTTTGGAATGGTGTCTATGCTTATTGTTGCTTATATTTTTACCCGCGTGGTCTCTGGTAGGGACGGCAGAGGACATGAGGATGGCTAGGCATTCGCATTGGCGTTGAAGGTTGGCAATCCAAAAAAGGAACCCAAAAAAGCAGCTTTCGCCTTAAAAGCTGAGTGTTCTATCACTTTAACATCTTACAAGCTGAATTTGCATATTCTAAGTGATAACCGTATATACCGTGCATATGTTAAAACCCAGGTGGGATTGATGGGTTTTGAAATTATTGTATTAATAATCAAAAACCTACTTATGATCATATATTTGACAATTATATCTGTGCATGGCAGTGAATGTATGATGTCAATGAAGGAAAACTTCTGAAATGAAAAATATAAAAGACAGCTCGAAAATGGATCATGAAGAAAGATTTCAAACTCAATGCATGAGAGACAAGATATCACACAGACCTCAAGCTCGTGCATACATAAAATAATAATTTTCATAAAAGCTAAAGGCAAACTCTCGCATGATTTAATCCCCTAGGGTGCGGAAATGGAGAAATCTACTGCGAAGGAGACGAAATGTAGAGGTTTCTTGTGCCGGACGAAGGAGATCTGGACAGGATGCGTTGTGGATGAGGTTCAAGAAGACAAAGACGAAATGGGCAGAGGGGAATAGAATATTAGAAATGGTCACGGGTGCAGGAAGCAAATGAAAAAGGAAAAAATGCCAGACTGGAGTGCACACATCAACCGGGACTCAAAAATGGTGTCTAACAACGGTGGCTGTAGCATTTTCCAAAGAAATATTCCCCTTAGTACAGTGACTCTATTAGTACAACTGATTGGGCACCATATCTCTAGAGAATACATCTAAAGGAATATCACTCCCACGCCACTGTATTAAACTATTTCCAACTCAAAAATGAATAATAAAAATAAAAGTAAATTGAGGGCTTAACTTAGAAAAATGTATGAAAATTTAGTCTAATCATGAAAACATTGACGGTGATAAAATAGCATTGAAGTGTAAACACGGTTCAGAAATTACAAATTACGAATATAATATCAAGAGGCAGATGAATATTTAACCTTCTTGCTTATAGAAGGATTCATATGTGGCAACTCTTGGCTTTGATTCAGGCAGCTCCAACTCTTCCACAAACCCAGATGTCATCTTGATAAAATCATCCATGTGAACTTGTTTCCATTCCTTACGAATAAATAGGACAAGTCAAATAGAGAAAAATAGTTGGAAAGGGGAATGTAGTTATAACAATAACAATTACATAAGAAGAGGAAATTTAAGAACGGCAGCTAGCCACCTTCCTTGGCAATCAAACGTTCTATCAGCACTGTATCCACAATTAGACATTATAACTGTCGTCTCATTACCAATGGTCTTACATATTTTATATTTTCCAGAGGACATCAGGAAAATTATTTTCATCCTAACTATATAAATTACCCACTCTTCCTCCCATTAAACCAGAAGGACAAACACCGTTTCAGGAAAATGAGAAGATGCATCCTTCATTCATGAGCACTCAGAAGTACCATATTGACAACATCTTCAAGAAAAGGCTCAGAACTAATTCCAGAAATATTTGGAAAACAGAAATTTGCAAAGCATTTTTTATTGTAGCTTCCAAAATATCTTTGAAACCACACACAGAGAGAAAGGAGAAAATATGAAAGTGAGGTGAAATAAATTATGCATTGGGAGGTTGCAGAGCAATAAACAATAGTTTATTTTCGACAAGGGTTGATGTATCAAACAATGCATGTGTAAAGCACGGTCCCTACCTATCTGCAAGTATTTTAAGTAATAATATCCCACTTTCAAACTGGAAGTGTGCAGGCTCGTAGTCCATCTTGTAAACACCAAACCCCATCCCAAAACACCAAGCTCACTATGATAAGCAGAAAGTCAATAATAACAGACATCTAAAAGACCAATGATTTGTATCCATAAGTTTACCTCAAAAACCCAATCTCCATACAAGTTTGGATCATTTTTGTCACTCCATACATATGTGTGAGCTTGTAACTTCTCAGAAATATCCTGCAAATATTTGTCACCCTCTTTTTTAGCACTCTCTAGGAAAGCATGAACTTTTCAGCTAATGATAATCATGATTAAATGGAAATATTTTCCTCATATGAGCACTGGCATTGGCATATTACTAAATGCATCTTCAAAATTTGAAGAAATGTAGATGAAAATGACCTACATTGGCTTCTTCAAAAAGTAAAAGTTTGAACTATGAGCTACATTAATTTTAAGTATATCTTCAAATTTGAATATGTAATGTTCATCTTCAAAAATAATATTTTATTGTAAAAATTACCCCAATTGCTTTGCTTTTTAGTTTTCATTTCCCACGGTTTTCACTTCCCTCGAACGCCCTTTCACTTTCATTAATTAAAAATATATTATTAATTAATATATAGTTAGTTTTGAAATATGTGAAGGAAAAAATATTATTATTAATTAATATATAGTTAGTGTAATTGCAAAATATAAAAAAAAATATATATATATATATTATTATTAAAAAAAATTATATTATTATTTTGACTAATCAAATGTGGGGTTATGGCTAGAGAGGTTTTGGATTTATGAAAAACATGTACTTTTCATCAAATTTTGAAGATGGCTTTGATGCCAATGCTAATGCTCCATCTCTTTTTCAAATTCTTTTTGGCAGCCTTGCATGGCTTATACATTTGCCCCCACAAGCATTTAAAGCATTACAAACTAGTACCAAAGTACATCTATCGAAGTTGTTGAAGTAACCCACTCCTTTTTCTTTTCTTTTTTTTCTCCAAGCACCTTGCAGCAATGCACTGCCAACTAGCTATGTGGCGCACTCTGAGCATATTTTAAAATCTAGGGGTATTAGAAGGGATACTTGTAGGTTTTTTACATCAACCTCCCGCTTGAGGTCTTCTGAAATGCATGTCTTTTAACCTGTAATGGTGCATAGAAAGCAATCGAGAGGATTTCAATTATACTCACCATCAAGGAAACCTCAACAGTTCTCCTTTCATACTCAACATCCTCAAAAGCATCTAAAATATCTAATTCAGGATTTGTGATTCCAGACAGGACCTGAAAAAATGCAACAATTTGATCAAATTTATTATTTGACACCTTTATCATAAAAGGCCTGAATTTTTTATAACCATATGTAATCATAAATGTGTTGAATTTGCGAAATTTTTACTATTGTTCACTACAGATGTTGCTTTACATCAAGTTTGGAACAAAGTGGAACTCAGGATTTTGAAACAAAGTGGCAAACAACTAAGTGAAGTAGAGACAAATTATTTGTGTTCAAACATATAGCTTTCAACAGATTCATGTGAATAACCAAGTGGTTCTGGAGTCTAGACCACAACTCATTACTTCACCTGCTTCAAAAGATTATATCATCTCAATAAACAAGTCTCTCTCATCCATAAATCCCTCTCCTCAGGCACGGGTGGGGGGTACAAAAAATATACAGATGGATTAGAAAGATATCTTCAAAGTTAAAAGAGTATAATTTTCCTTTCCAGCTTCAAGAAAGTTTATTCTCCTCTTTTTTTTTTTCAAATGTTAGAAGGCATATTTCTTGTGGTAAATTGTCAAAAATGCTTAGGTTCCATCAAAAGAATACTACTGACACACGAAATGTGTAGCATAATCTAGATTCTGGTACAAAGCTCTTGCTCACATGAAGGAGTTCTACAACTATGATCTAAACATTATACCACAAGCTCTTGAATGGATTTCAATTATGCAGATATAGAAGCAGAAACATTATTCGAAGAAAATTATGTCAGGCAGCCACTAAAGTGAAATAGACGATTATACATACCTTTCCCGTAACTTTCTTATTCTCCACAGGTAAAATAGCCGGATAAACACGTCCTTTGATGCTAAATCTATGACTGCATGTTGAAAATCAATGTCCAAAAGAAATAGCAAAATCAGCGAACAGAGCGAACAAAATGATGTAGACTAAGGACAATCAAATGCCAGAAGAGGATTTTATTGAAAAAACAGGAGAAACAACAGCAACACTAGGATGATGGTCATCAACAGACAATCACTCGAGGTATCGGTAAGCATATACTTCGTTGCCAAGCAGGCCGATCCAGAAACAAAATCAAAGAAAACTAAATTAGAAAGAGGCACGACTAGAAACGTTGCATGGCTAACACATTGTTCTTCGGATTGTAAATTTCCGTGACAAAAAAATTATGACTGCCAATGTAATCAAGAAATTAAAGCATGAATAGAAATAGACCTGACAAACAAAACCAGGTTGGTCCGGTCCGCGATAATTGTTGCATAGTTGCATGAATACTAAAATATGGAAAAAAAAATATACAAAAGACAAATGCGATAATACAAACGTGATAGCATTCACATCGGTCGGGCTTGTGATCCGAAATCATAGGAGAATAGAGATGATTAGGAATTTGATACAGAGCAATAACAAATAATCAAGCGCTTGTGTTTAAGAGGTTAGGCTGCGGGCAATATCAAGCGCACAGAGAGAGACTGACAAGCCGTGGAGGATGGCAGAGGATGATGTAGGTACTCGTTTCAGGAGCATCTTAACAACGTCGTCTGCCAGGAGGCTGCCGTACACGAAGACGTTGTGAAGGACCGGAGACTGAGACTGGGCTCCGACTCCGATTCCGGCCCCGCTCGCAAAGCTCCCACTCATTTTTTTCTTTGAGCGCTCGCTCTCTCTCTCTCTCTCTCTCTATATATAAATATATATATGGCTACTCTTGCCTTTTTGCCCGGTAGGAGGTGCCGAGAGTGATCGCGATGATGGTTTCAGAGCTACTTCTCGCAGATGGTTTAATTTATTAAATACTCATCCTTCTCCATTTCTGAACTGTTTCCAATTTATTAAGTACCTGGGACTCTCTATATACGCTGTACATGATGCAATGAAACGAATCTTACCCAACCATCAAAAAATAAATCTCATCTTCTTAGATGATTCTTCCTCGCGCTTGTCCAATTTCTAATTTCCACCTCACATGTTCAAAGGGGGACTTACGAGATCTTAGGGAGCTGTTTTTACTTTTCCTTATCTCTTTTTCTCATCATCCTCACAGCATTTCATAACTTGACATTACATAATTAGAAAATATTTATTATATTTTATTTATAAACTTATCATTTAATATCACACTATGATGAAAAAATAATAAAAAAATACTGATAAGAAAAAAATTTCATTCGCCACCATCCATAAATCAGCTTTTTGGTCAATTACCATTCTGTGCCTCCCCATAAAACTCCAAATAAAATAAAATAAATAAATAAATAAAAAAGAAGCTTTTTTATTTTTCCTCTTTCTTTTTTTTTATTTAAAAAAAAACTGTAGGATTAATATTTGATGACCCAAAACCAAACAGAAATAAAAGGCCAGAATAATAATTTGACATAAGCAGATTGCCACAATGGCCGAAAACATAAACGGAAGCCCATCAAGATTAAATCCGAAATAAATCCACCACCATATGGGTATGATATATGAATAGTTCTCCAACATAAAGCATTATAAAATCCGTTTTCCCGTTACACAAAACAGATATTTCAGCAAAACGCGAAATGAATTAACGAGTGAAGCCAGAGGCCTATCAACGTTAAGATGCTCCCCTTTATATATTCATTGGCTCGGGGCTAGTAGCGTTCAGTATGTCCAGCAGTGAATTCTGAGGCTCCAATTCCTCGTGCCACAACGGAAGTTTGTCGCCAGAGTAGAAGTTTCTTGTCACACCCTCAGAATTTATCTGCACCCACATCAAACACCAAGGGGTTTTGTGTCAATTTATAAGCATGTGCATCGTGTGAAAACAAATCTACTTGGAGTTGCTACTGTCCCCATATAAAATCTTACAATGACCGTGCGAACAACACCGCCACTGGCACCATCTCGAGCAATGGCAAGGGAAACTGCCTTCACCACTAATTGCTGCAGTAAAAAAAAATGTGTTAGCATTATGGCTACAAAACACCAAAACCTAAAACTTCAAAATAAAAATGGATTAGCAACTAGAGATCAAGAGCTCCCCTCATATTCCTTCCTACAAACACAACTTCCTCTGTAAGTAATGACAGAAATGATAAATGTAATAATGACTCTCCTTATCATAAAACAAATTATAATATTTTGTTCTCATGTTTTCTGCGTAACTTCTCTCTGAATTCAACGCCGAGTTGTTTACTGATGTAACATAGTAATGAAGTCAGCCCTAAGTAGTCTACTAATGAAACACAAAAATGAGGTCACATCTTGCAGAATCATGCGAGGATTTCATCAACATGAATTTATTCCAAGGCAGTGACCAATTTTGCATTTGCAAATTCAAGTTCTACATACCTCAGCTTCATCCTTGGTCATTCCTTCCTTCCATGCTTGATCAAAAAACCCATACAAGTAACTAGAGCCAGATCCTGTGAAACACAGGGCATTTCAAATTGCCAAAATCAAGCAAAGAAATTGCATTGAAGTTGCTCATGAAGATGATGTTAGTGAGAGTTTTCCCTAACACAGAAAAAAAAAAAAAGCAAGTAGCATATACACTAATTGAACATTTTATAAATTAACCGTTATGCAGAGGTAAAAATGACATAACATTACAACTATGTAGTCAATTCCTGTGTACTTACTTATGAAACAATGTTCACGACTTTCTGGTTTTAATTTCTGGATCCTATAATGTATTTAGGTGTTCTCTTGTATACTTCCTGCGTACACGGGCTTTGCCTATTTCATTCATATCAATAAAATTTACCTCTTCCTTATCAAAAAAAAAAAATGAAGTCAATTCCCACAAGCTCATGAATTAGTGAATACACCAAAATCTCAGGTCCAAGGGATATGCTTCCCACCCAGACCACAAGTACCTCATGGTACAAGCTGACCTCTAATTTCATACAACTACTTCAAAAAATCCTCACTACGGCTAATCATCATTGCCTTCTGTATCAGATCACTCAAAACTGAGGTCACTTCAAAATGCTGAAGTTCTCTAACAGATTTACAACACCAATAACTAGCCCCCACCAACCACACTACATGACGTGTTATTGCAGCTTTCCCGTCTATACCAATGATGTATCTCTGGAAACCTTGAGAATTATAAAATTTCCTCTTAAATCATAGCTTACATTACTCCAACATAGTCTGACCAAGTATGAAGTGGAAAAAATAGAGCATTCAGGTTGACTGAATCCTAGGGTGCAAGGGTATATTTATTAATAGTTTAGAATCAAGTAGTTTAGATTAAGTAAAACATACCTCCAATTGCAAATGGCTGCTCTATTATTGTTCCACCAAGAGGAATTCCATAAATTTTACCGCCCTCATACTTGTCCCACCCACCAACAATTAGGCCAGTTTGTAACATGTTCTGCCAGATCCAAATATCAGTAAATACAAGCAACCAGCTATGTTAAATACAGCTTTATAGGAAACTGGCCTAAACAAATACACACAAAAACACGTATCATGTTTTAATCTTTGCCATTAAAGTTTTATTGCTCGTCATAAGCAACATGGAGCAGCCACAAATGACTCATTTTCTTACGAATTTTTTATTTATTTTTAAATTTGATATTCATAAACATGTGGCAGAGCACACGGGAGACAAAAAATCACATGGAAGCTCAAGGGGAAGCAAGGCATTCAAAAAGTTCAACCTGGAGTCTGGAAAAGCTTTTCAACCATTCAGTGCATGCATTTACTTATAAAAAAAAACCATTCAGTGCATGCATGGCCATCCAACATAGGGATAATGATATGCACATTTTTATGTATGTATGTGTAGTAATTTTTTGCAGCAATATCACGGTCCTACCAATCTTTCTATTTGCAAAACAAAACAAAAAAATAGCATGCCCTGATTATGGAAACATTTTTCCATGTAACCATCAACTTTATGTCCTATCCTTCTCCCATGGATTTATCATTTTTTTTATGAGCTGGAGCCCCTCCAAGAAAAGTAAACTCACTGTCAGATCGTTTTATCAAGTCCTAATGAGCCCTAGAATGACCATGTTCCCATGGAATAGTATATGGCAGACGAAAGCTCCTTCAAAAGCAGTTTTTTTTGTATGGACGGTATCTAGATCCTCACTACTAACAATTTAAGGAAGCGCCGGGTAATGGTGTTGGATTGGTGTTGTATGTGTAAGAAGAATGGTGAATCAGTAGATCATTTGTTTTTACACTGCGAGGTGGCTAGGACCATGTGGGATATTTTTTCGCAAGAATTGGATTGTCAAGGGTCATGCCTCATAGACTGGTGGATTTCCTTGCAAGCTAGAGAGGCCTCCAAGGCAACTCACAAGTGGCAACAATCTGGAGAATGGTTCCTATACATATGTGTTGGTGTATTTGGCAGAAGAGAGATGATAGAAGCTTTGAAGACCGCAAGAGAACAATAGATGAGCTTAAAGTTTTCTTCTTTAAAACTTTGTTCTTATGGGCGGAGGCCATTGTTTGTAATGGACTAAATGTCCATGATTTTCTCCTTCAATTGTAAACTCTAATTAGGTTATTCACATGTATAGTCCCTGTGTACTTGGGCTTTGCCTACTTCTATGAATAAAGCTTCTTGATTACGTATAAAAAAAAAAAATTGTCCCATTCTTCTCCCACAGAGCTCTTAAAACAAAAATAAGTGTAAAAATCAACTCTATTTAAATGCTAAGTTCACCATATACATGAAAAAAATTATAAGGCAAACGAGGAGAACCAAAATAGTCAAGTAGGTGCATGCAAAGATTTTTATAGCAGTCTATCCAAAGCAAGAAAGGAATCATATTGAACAATCTGAAGCAGTAACGTCAGACCTTGTTATTATAGGATATCAGCCTGACAAGGTTTGCAGCAACCTTGACAGTTGCAGGTTGCCCTAGCTGTATCCTGTATATAAAGATATATAAAATTGAAGATGTCAATACATGAAAAATGCAACCTTTAATTAGCATAGCAACAAAATCAGAGGAAAAAAACCCGAAGTCGTTTAGTTAAAACTAGATGTGATCAACAAAATTCACTCAACCTTCATAACTTGTAATTTCAATGCAAGCACGTCAGCTTATCAATAAAGGCAATTATGAAAGACTCTTAGTAATAAAATGAGAAATGATTTAGAACAAAAAATACTCAAAGAAAGTATCACCAGATCAGACACTTAACAAGGAGGAGTTACCTAGACTTGCACAAAACTAAAGAAAAGGAAAAAGGAATAAAAAACATAAAAGAAGGAAACAAACTCTGAAAAGTAGTGCGAAGAAAAATCACAACAACTAGTTTGATATATGATGAGCAAAGAGATACACAGTCACAAACTATCTACAATTTAAATGTCTCATTAAATTAATAGGAACAGAACCACTCACGTGTGTTGATGAAGAAAGTAGCGCACATAGTCAGAAACAATCTGTGAATCTGCAGCCTGAAAAAGTCATACATGCAAAACTTACATAGGAGAAGACTCGTAGTAATGCTTTAAAGGCTTTACATTTGTGACCAAAATAGTGTCCACCAAGATATTTTTAGACTATGTCCAGCTGATGGATAGAGCAAACAAAGACGCACATAAATCAGTAGCACTTTCCTCGGCTTTCTCTAGATGCACCACAATCCTTAATCCCCCCCCCCCCCCCCCCCGGGTCCCAAAAAAAAAACAGAAGCCACTAGGAGAAAGAATAATACCGATCCCGAGCGACAAACATAGACATTATCGGTTAGCTGCGTAATCTTGTCCGAGGCGCGGTTAGCAACATATACTCCTACCAAAAGAACAGTGAAATTTAAATAAAAGCGTAAATCGCCAATGTTACCGGAACAGATAACTTCCAAACTTCTATTTGACGGTAAAAAATACCCAAACTGATTCAACAATAACATGTACTAATAATGAATTAATCGACAAACACAAGCAGCAAACCTAGGGTTAGCTTCTCGGAGAAAGACAACAAAAAATTATTTGTGTATCTTAGCAACCAAATAGATAATGAAGAAAACAGAAAATATTAAAAAAAATTAGGCAGATAGAGTAAAAATACCAGTGCTGGTCCGAGAGTCGGCTCCGAGAACAACTCCTCCGTTGTAAGTGACGCCGATGATGGTCGTGCCCATGGAATGAGGGGCATTTAGATCGAGTTTGTTAAGATCCATATCTCGGATATTAGCGAAATCCCTAACGCGATGAAATGATGAGCTCGTAGCGATGAAGAGGAATCAAAGAGCTGAGTGACGGGAGAAGATAGGGGATTTGGCTTCAGTGTTATATAAAACTGACTTCTTCCCCAAGTTAATTTCTTTTCCTTTTCCTATCTCCTTTTCTTTTTCTTTTAAAAAATTAATAATGAAGAGTGTTACGTCTAGTTAATTTCGCTTGAAGGCGAGATAAGTTGAAATATTTGTAAATGTTAATAAGATTTATGAATTAAAATTTATAAATAATAGTCAATAATAGTGAAATATCTCTTAATTCAAACCCACTTTAAAATCTTTTATTGCATTTCTTCACGTCCGGAGTAATATCAAAAGTATAAATTATATTAAAAAATTAATATTTAAGATTTATATAAAAAAATTAATTTTTTAATAATAACTTTTATTTTTTTTAAATTAGTGTACAGTATTTATATAACTTATAATTGTATTTAACATTATTTATCATAAAATAACAATATTTATAACTTTATTCCTTATGTAAAATTGAAAATATATTTTAATGAAATAGATCAATTTCATTAATTAATGTGAAATGAGTAGTAAAATAGCTGTAAACAAAATTATAAGTGTATCATTATCTTCGTAATAAAGTGTTTAGGAAAATGATAAATATACAATTAGTTTACTATTTTAATATATAAATAAAGTGAGTAGTAAAATAATTGTAAGAAAATTGTAGATATAATTACCAAAGTGTTTAAGATAGATACATTGGTGTTTTTGGTGTTAAGAGATCTATATTTGATAAAATCAACGTGCTTAACTGTACAATTACATTAGTTACACACACTAAACATTAAATAAAATAAAAAAATCTCTGTTATAGGATTTCAAGAACAATAAGCTTCGGTTTGAATTGAAAATTCATTTCATTTTATTATTATAATTTTTTAAAATTATCACATAAAATATAATAAATAATTCAACTTTTTCAAATCTCAAAATAATAATAATATTAAAAAATAATATTTTATTCAACTCATCTAAAATCATCTCAACTTATATCTAAATCTAAATGGACCTAAAAGTGTTATAGGGTAAGTTTATATAGTGAGTTGAGATTATATGAGTTGAAATGAAAATTGAAAGTTGAATAAAATATCATTATAATATTATTTTTTAATAATATTATTATTATTTTGAGAGATATTTAAAAAAGTTAAATCGTTTATTATATTTTGTGTGAGAATATAAAAAAATTGTAATGATTATATGAGATGGGGATGAAATGAGATACTATCTCATCTCATCTCATGTCATCATTATAATTTTTCTAAATTTCTTCACAAAATATAATAAATAATTCAACTTTTCTAAATCTCAAAATCAACTTTTATATATCTCATCTCAACTATCTAACCAAACGAAGTGCTAATTTTCATCTCTCTAAAAGACAATCCACATTTTTATTAAAAATAAATTAGGAGTAATATATTCTAAATTCACCGTACCAAAAACTTGAACCGTATAGTTTCTAAAACCCTGATCAAAACGTCACAAAGAAATCGAGCTGAACTCTCCATTACCACTTCGATAGCCCAAATGAAAAACTGCTTAAGCAACTTTCTCAGTAATGGCGCCTATCAGCTCTATTATACAGATAATCAGATAGGGTTTGCTTTGCTCCATGGGAGGGGGTGGGAGAAGGTTTGTTCTGATATCATTCAGCTTGCGAATGGTGCATCCCTGGCAAAAGATCTATCGTTAAAAATGTCTCAGATGTTAAAATTTTAAAAACCCACTCAGTATTATTATCTTTAAAAACTAAGGAGAAAAATTTGTTATTTGCTTAGGAGAAAAACCCATCGTGCTCTTTACGAACTGGCCTCTCATATAAAATGAATTAGATTGCTGATTGCTCACTTAAAATGATCATTTCAGTAATCATATTTACTTAAAAAGCAAATAGAGTCAAATCATGGACCATCTTAGTTCTAGTTTTCATCAATGAAAAAATCTACTCAACCTCCTACTATTCACACCACACTCCACACTCCATCTTTTTTTAATTTTTTTTTTAATTTTTTTATCAAATATATTTTTATATGAATAGTGAATAAAAAAATTATAAATAGTTTTAAAAAAATAAATTCAAAAAAAAAATTTAAAAAATATTAAAAAATATTAAAAAGTGTGGAGTGTGGAGAGGATGAATAGCAAAACCCTTAATATGTAGTGTAGAGACGATGAGTAATATTTCTCGATAAAAAAAATTCTACGTAAGCAACATGGGAACATGCTGTCTTCGAATTTGATCGAATCAAGTTCCAAATTCCAACAAGCATTGAGTGTAACTTATAACTGTAATTAAAATCTCATTCGCAATACATCGAATCAGTTTTTACGAGAAAAACTAAACCATACGAACATGCAAACGGGACTACTGAAATTGGCCATGAAAATAACAATGTATTTCTCTTTGGTTGGAAACTGAAAGGTAACATATCAGCGTTCTACATTCTGTATCTCGTGTGAAAAATTGTTAGCGACTCTTTCGAATTTCACACCCGGTGTTAGCACTTGCAGCACTCGGATGTAACTGAACGAAGGTAAAAAGTGAACCGAAAAAAGAAAACGCAAAATAGACTGCTAAAAGCAACAGAAAATCTTCTCCCTAGTAGAACGAACTTAAACACGGAAGGTGGTGATAAATGGGTTAGCAGGCTCTTCTTGTGTATCCAATTCCTATATTTAGCATCCTCCGGTGACAAGAATCCATGGCAACCTCTTCCCTTGACATCCTCTGTTGTTAGGAGTCCATGGCAATTGCTTCTGGAAGAGGATGCAGTTGAAGGGTGGGAATGTGGGACTTGAGGGATATGTGGGATGGTCCAACCAACTTCCTCTCCTTTAGAACTGCTTTCCCTACAATCCCAAGCACTTTCCGCACCTCATTAGCAAGTTCTATCACCATATCATCCTCATGGCCTGTTCACAAGCATTCGAGAAGATTAGATTATGTTTGGAAGGTGGGATGAGAATTTTGTGTTTTGTTTTAAAGTTTAAAATATTATTTTTTAATTTTAAGATTTGAAAAAGTTGAATTGAAATTTGAAAAAGTTATATTGGGATTTGAAAAAGTTGAATTATTTATTATATTTTGTATGGAGATTTGAAAAAGTGTAGAGATGAGATGAGATGAAGATGAGAATTTTGAATAAAACATGTTTTCCAAACATAATCTAAATAAAACAGTTTTCCCTTTTTACTTTTTTACAAAACGTAAATAAATATCAAGGTGCAAGAAAATAAAACTCACCAATATCAGACATGGCCTTCTCTAACAGGAAAAGGTAGTCTCTATTATTTCCACAAGGCCCAAAAGCAGTTGCAATTTGCCTGAAGTAAATGACAAATCAGGGAAACCAGTTGGAAAATATATCTCATAAAAAATTATGATAAAGGAACAATGTAAAAAAATGCTGACATCTTTACCTGGCCATTTCCTCCAAAGGAGCTGGCCCCAGGTAATACTTGTTTGATTCTTTGTCTGGAGTGGATGTGAACCTGTAAAAAGGATGCGTAGTATTAGTTAGAAAGATACATAAACAAATCATGTCTAACTTCACCATACAAGGAATTGATGCAACGAAAGCTCTGTGTTCGCTAAATGATATGAAATAAATATGAGATTTAGATATGCACAAGAAGATAACTTACACTATAACTCCTGTTAAAGCAGGCTGCAAGGAATCCCCTTCCTGGATTAATGACAAACAGACGAATGAAATAAGAATAAAATAAAAGAAGTATGATCAACAGGAAAGAATGAACCAGACAAATCCAGGACAGAGACAGGAGTACAATCAAAATCAAAATCTCACCCTGTAGAAGTTTACAAGAGTCTTTTCATCATATTCACATTCCCTCCGCTCCAAATACTGCATTGGAAAGATTGTTCAGTTTACTTATACAATAAAAATTAGTCCAAGTAACAGATATAAACAACAACAGTTGCTCAACAACTTGTTCAGATGAAAGATGGCCATCCACCAAAGGCTATAGAACTTCAAATCCCTAATAAGTACAAGATGACGGGTGAAGAGGTTGCCCATTCACTTGTCGTATGCATGATTTAGTTAACAAAAAATGATAGATGCAAAAGGCAATTTGGGAGCTGGGTAAAGAAATTTCCAGTAGAAAATGAGACAAATTTTTTAATTTCTATGAAACAGTTAAAAGGCCTTCCGAGTGCTCAGCTAGTTTTAACAGTCACCACCAATCAAAGATTCGCCTTGTTTTTGTACATACAACCGCAAGTAGATTTACCAAAACCAGAAAAAGAAAACATACCTCCATTGCCATTCTTTCAGTTTCAGGACTTCCCCGAACACAATACGCAGCGCCCCACTGACAGAATAAATTTTAGACGTCAGAAAATCAACAAACAAAACTCCAGTCTCTATTGCAAGGAACGGCAAATATGTCACTCACTCACTATGCCAAAAATGTGTAACATACATCATAACCAATATAAAGTTCCACTTACGCAAATGGCTCCTTCTTTCTGCTCCAATGTGCAAGTTCGTGCAGGGCATTCAGGTGTACCCCTATGATCAATGCATGCTGGCGCAAAGGAAATGGCATAAGTATAGGCAGTTATAATTTGATGTTTGGGCATTAGAAAGACTACTAACTTCTCGTATATATGTCAATGAACACTTGTACTGTTAAGAAGCTTTTTTTAAATCAGTTGTATTAATAAGAAACTTACCAAGATCAAATACACGCCTATAGTCCTTGATGAAGCCTATCACTTTCTCATCGTACTCAAATCCTGGGTTCCACACAAGTGAACCATAGCCAAAAATCCAGAATACCATGGTTGTATGATTCCTGCCAAAACAAATTTCATGACTAACTGCATATCTTCAATAATCGTCACAAAAAATAAGGAGAAACCTCTGTTCACATTTAACCGACTACTATTTCCTCAAGCAAATGATTTTTAATTTAGTTTCTGTAGCTTGAGTAGGTGAATACGGTTTGGTGCAGGTATGGTCCTGCAGTATCGTAAATTCGCCCTGACTGCATCCTAACTGAGCTGTGTTAAACAATTTTTTTCAAGATCGCAGCAGCATTTATTTGGGCTCCATATAAGCAGTCCCTTTTTACATACATAAAACCGCCCAAAAACCGGATCAGACAAATAAATATGTACTAGAAACTTTGACCTGCGATACCTTCTATTCCTGACTTATATTCCCTCGTTTACAAGGCATCATATTGTAAATTTATGAAGATTCTCAAGTTTGAAGCTTGTTTTTGTAAAATCATAACTTCTGTTTCTGTTATCCCCTTAACTTGGAAAGCTCTTCCCCATATCCACTTCTTCTGATGCCATAGTTGTTCCATGACATCATCATCTCTCCCCATTCCAGGAAATTCAAATCTCTTGCACCCTTTCCCTGACAGCTTTAGAGTATCTAGTATATTTATTTTTTATCAGTAAAGAAGAACTTTATTTTTTTGATACGTTAAAGAAGAACTTTATCAATGAGTATCTAGTCTATTTCTACAAATGCCCCAGTTGTTTACATTCCCCCAACAACTTGATCTAGTCCTTGATCAATACCAAATATGCTAAATAAAACTACTTGTGCAAGATACTTTTATTTCTTCATTTATTGAAATACCAATTTTGGAACAATGAGACAATTTGAAGATTGACTTATTCACTAAGGAAACAAATTAGCTCAAACAATGGTGGGAAAAAAAAAATTAAAACCTCTTTCCTTTACATCCATTTCCGCAACAATTGACATTCTCAGAATTTCGTATCACTAAAAAACGCAGGGATGAGAGATTGGAGTTGACTTTTCAATTATCTAAACAATATAATAACGGGAGAGACTTTCATAATATAAAACCAAAGTACCAAACACCAAACAATCGTATGGGTCATAATGCGGTTAACTTTAAAAAATAATGCCAAAACAAAAAAGACACCAGCATTGTTTAATGGATCAAAAGCGACAACTCACGATACACCGATTCAGCCGACAAAAAACAATAAAAGGTGAAAATAAAAGGCAATAGAAACAAGGAACAATTCTTACAAGAATATTGCGGACAACTTTTCCGAGAAAACGAGAGAGAAAGTCCTTAGAAATTCCCTTTAAGATCTGAAGGAGAAAGCGAGATGTGCGAAGATTCTCAAGTGCTGGCAATATTATGGTGGAAAAGGGAGGAACAAAGCCAAACGCGAGAGGGCTTAGCTTCAGCGATTGGGGTTTCCCTTCGTTTCTCTCTCCCTCTCCAACCGTCTATATTCTCTCTCTCTCCTCTCCCTTGTTCCTCCGTCTGCGTCTTCTGGTTCCGAAGGGAGATGCAGAATCGAAGAAAGGAGACTATTTATAGTCGGAATGGGGGTGGAAACTCAGACCCAACCAACCAAGGCTATGAGTGCAGGTCTATTGATGTTATGAATCATGCGCATGTATGTATGTACGCATGTTCTGACCGAATGAATTCCAATTTTTTTCCGCCATTTTATCATCTAATCGCATTTATTTTAAATTATTTTCTACTTAAGAGATAAAAAATGGTAGTGGTATGATGTCGCTAGGTTTGACTTCCTTTTCTTTGTTTTTAATATTTTTTATAAGATTTTTTATATTATATATAATTTTTATATATAACGTATATAATTATATATAAAATAATTTTATAATATATGATAAATTATTAATTAATATAATTTTAAATTTTTATAGAAATAATTATATATTATCACTATAGTCTATAATATAATTATAATATATATTATAATATACTACAATATATCATCACTATTATATTATATACTATATTATATATATTTAACATATCTGAAAAGCTGGAAGTACCAGTTTATAAGTGTAACCAGTGCAATATCGATTTTTCAAATTTCAAAACTGGTATATATCTGTTCGGTTCTAAAATATGTAAAAAACTAGACCGAACCGAACTAATTACACCCATACTAATAGTTACTTACTTAACCATTAAGTAAAAATTAAAATTAAAATACATGAACAATTAAATTAAAAAGACAAACTCAGACGACATAATATCATTTTTTTATAACAAATAATTTAAAATATATAATATAAATAAGTGTGATTAAGAATGATAAAATAAAATATAAAAAATAATGTTATTTTCTTCCTAATTTCTCTTGAACATTGATTATTTTAATTGTGTGTGCGAGAAAATAAAAAATAAAAATGTTATAATTAGATTAAATCTAAAACAATACATTGAAAACTTAATTGATAATTTGGTCAGGGAAGCTTTTGAATATCAAAGATTTCTGGAATTCTTTAGTAATTATAATGTGTTCACGATGATATAAAATTCATATTCACTTCATGTTATATTGTAATTCATCCTAATAAATAGAAGTTTAGTACCCCACCTACTAATTTCATACCTTATAGAAAAGAAAATTTATATTCTCGAACCGGTATGTAGAGCACTTCAAATAAAATACTTACATGTTATTATTTAATTTTAAAAATAAAATTAAAAACTTAAATATTACATATCAAATCTTATCATTTGAGTGATGTGCTATATAAAAATGACAATAGTTTTCTCTCGTAGATACATAAAAAGATATATTATTTATATTTGAAAACCATTTTGATAAATGTATCAATTTCTAATATGAAAAAAATCACATGGTAGAAAAAAAAAATTAAGCTGTTTTCTTGAATTAGCTTGTTTTTCATCTCAAAACAATCGGATATCACCTAGAAAAAAAGAAAAAAAAGTTGCTTAGATTATTATTTCATTGTCTTTTTTATTTATATTTGCATTTTACTGTCTAAAAAATCAAAAAAAAAAATCACCAAATTCAATTTCGAATTGGCGTAACTTACAAAACATCATGCATGCATGCATGGATAATATGAAGTAAAGAGCATTAAATATGAAACTGTAACTCTTGGAAGGTTCGCTGAACCTAGACATTTATATTTTTTAACTAATGTCAGCCTCATTCAAGTCGCGCGCCTTCATTGAATCATTAGAAACTTGGGCTGGTAGAAGTACCACAAAACGTGTGATTCCAGTCAATTGGTTCAATGAACTTAGACGCCTATTCGATACCAAACCTACCTTTGTTGGGTTTACGAACTCCTCGGGCACTCTCCGTAGATCTGGATTTTCCTTATCTAGATGGATAGCTCTTATATGGTAATATGCGCGTACCTAAAAGCACCACCATTAATCCATTATCAACAACAATATCCTTTGAGCCTCGTTTATTTTTTATTTATTTATTTGTAAATTAGTAGTGTTAACGGAAAATATGGGTGCATGGAATTATGCTTTTTTTTCCTGTTCGAGGTAGATAATCTCACGTATGTTATATACTTATATTTATATAAATTAGTGCATTGATCAACAATTAAAAAAATAAAACAAAAAATTACCTCAATTTATGCCGTTGGTTCTGCCATTTTTATATTGAATTATTATATTCTCAAGTCGTGGATAAAATATGCTATATATATCACTTAAATGATAAAATTTAATATATAAAATTTAAAATTTATTTTCTATATTAAATTTATATTTCGATCCAATCTTTCATTTTTCCTACCTTGATTGTCGATTTTAATAATAGAGTAATGCTATTCATCATCCCACACACTATATTTATCTTATTTTTTAATTTTTTTTGGTTTTACTCCTACTAAATTAATTGAATTTTTCTATTCATCATACTTACATTACATATTTGTTGAATAATGTTATTCATCATCTTTTTTTATTATTATTTTTATTATTTTATGATGTCATATTAGATGATTAGATATTATTTCTTATATTTATTTATAAATTTATTATTTAATATCATATCATCAAATTAAGAAAGTATGATAAAAAAAATGGATGATGAGAATTTTTCTTTCAATATAATATACCGCAGGTAGGTCTACGAGGGTATTTGTTGTATCAACAGCTGGCCCAAGAGGCAGAGGCAAGTAGAAGGGAAAAAAAAAAAAAAAAGTCGCTAAAATGAAGGAAACCATGTAGATTGATGGTCTTTATGGGAAACCTACGAGAAGTCGTGGCGAAAACCTGATCACGAGAAAAGTCGTGGTCAAAAAGGAGAGTACAGCTATCAGCCCATCAACGCAGAAAAAAAGAAACAACCAAATTCAATGAAGTCAGATCTGAAATTAGGCGTGGAAAAAAAAGTCGGTCGACCGGTAAAATCGAACCGAATCGGTATTAGGTTTGGATCGGTTCGATATTGGTTTTTTTTTTTTTAAAATCAGTCAAATCCGATTTCAATTTTTTTTTAATATCGTACTGGAATGGTTCGTATATATTTTTTTATTTTTTCTATTATATAAAATATTTTTATATGATTTTTTATATTATATATAATTTTTATATATACTATATATAAAATAATTTTATATTATATGATAAATTACTAATTAATATAATATTAAATCTTAAAACCCTATATCACTATAGTCTATTGTATTTAATATATCACTATAGTCTATAATATATATTATAATATATATATATATTATCACTATTGTTAAGTTGTGTTTCGTATGCCTTTGGACTAAATTTCAACAATACGAGTCTTTTGAATTGGGCCTATGAAAATATATAAGAAGGCAATTAGGAGAGGATAATCTTGGGACTGTAAAGTTTCCAATACCAAAATCAGTAAACTCTCTTGAAAATTTGTAAATAAATAGGAGATTGTTTGTTTTCTTAGATGAATTGAGATAAAAGTTAAAAGTTGAATAAAATATTGTTAGAATATATTTTTTTAATCTTATTTTTATTTTGAAATTTGAAAAAGTTAAATTGTTTATTATATTTTGTGTAAAAATTTAAGAAAATTGTGATGATGAGATAAAATGAAAAGTGTTGTAAAAGTAAACGAGAGATCCGAAAGACATTTTTCGTACCTAAGAGTTGTTATTTATACCTGAAGTCTGAGGAGAACAGATCGTGTCTGCCCCTATGGAGTCCATGTCCTTTTATATTGTTATTTTCGTTAGAGTCGTTTAATACAGCGTGGTTTCCCGATTTGTCTCACCTCGCTGGTGTCTTTGGTAGTCCATCGATGTCTTCTATGTCAGGGGATTGAGGGTCCCATTACTTTCTGCCCATTACGCTGGTAAGCACTCAAGGGCTGGACACTATTCGAAAAGTCTTCAGGTCGGCGAGTTTTATCCCTCTGCAGTTTGCTCCTTCATGGAGGTTGCGTCTAAAGGAGTCTGCCCGTGGACCGAGCCTAATAGTCTAGTTATTTTGGGCTGGGTCTCCACTTCTTATTCCCTCAATTGCCCTTCTCAGGCCAGTTAAGACAGAGGGGGAAAAATCTCTTACAGTTATCATGTTAATTCTCATCGGACTCGTACGGTAGGAATTATTATTAATCCTAATCTCGCCCTATCTTCAAGGTTGGGGTCCCTCTACTGACATGTACACGACCCCGAAGTTTGAGGTGGTTCCACATCACTTGGCTATCCTGATATTGTTTCTTTTTCACTTTTGTTAGCATGTTTCTCGATAAATTTGATGGCGTCTTTTCAATTATATCAGTATCAAGGGTGTCAGGCGATTCTTCGCCTTCATGTCGCTTCATGGTACATATTTTTTGGGATTCGAATCGTTTCATGCCTCCCCCTCCTATATAAATGCGATTTGAATTAGGGTTTTTTTTCCTTTCACTGCACTGTAATCCTTTTGTCATCTATATTCTCTCAACTCCTCCTCCTTTTCACTTATTCTTCTCGCTCTACTACATTTTACTTCTTTGTCAATGACTTCTGAAAAATTCACCCAACCCATGGCTTCCGATAGATCATGGGGGGATGCTTCAGAGGTGGGCGATGTCGAGTCATGCTCTGGCTGTTGGGCCTCCAATAGGTAGATTGAAAAGCCCAAGACGATAGGTGACGAGAATATCCCTTCGAATGTGCATAGTGGTTAGATAAGACCCCATAGTGACAAACGAGTATAAATATTGTAATTTTACGTAGTTAGTATACAAGATCTCATATTATTTAAGGCATTTGTATTAAAAATATATTGGTAGGAAGAATTACTAACCCTTAATTTATAATGTAAGGCCTTTTAGAGAATGATTGATGTTATGTTTTATAATTAAATGCTGAGGGTGATGAAGCAGCTAATTAACTTCATTACCATGTTATTCGCATGCGAGGAACAAAATCAACATGAACGAGGAAATAATCCTTTGGCCCGACGTCACCCATTAATGTCTCTCTCTCCTTTTATTCTTTTATTTCATCGTGTACTTGGCGAGTGGGCAAATTTGGAGAGGTTTTGGTTTCTTACATTATCGCTCACACGCAGTAACTATGGGTTCATGGCGAAAAATCATAAAACTGTCACCCCGGTAAACCCGTCATGGGCCCATGGCGAGAAATCAGACTTATGTTTTTGAAAAACTGCGGCTCCACTGGGGATCGAACCCAGAATCTCTGGTTCCGTAGACCAGCACCTTATCCATTGGGCCATGGAGTCAGATGCTGGCCTTTTTAGTTAATTTAATTATTGATTCTGTAATACCTGGAATCCTCATGACACTTTTTTTTTTGAAGTTTTATAAACTGACGTGATTTCACGTGATCCGTGAAATTTACTTTACAATAAAAATAATTTTATAATTTAACAAACCACATCAATATGGTACATTAATAATGTTTACAATCGTATCTAAATTAGGAACATATAATAGATAGTTTAAGGTACTGTAAATTGAAGTTATGCTATGATGCGATGATTTGTGGGTGAAAGGTACTAAATTGATTTTTCCTTCCACTTTTTTTTTTTTTGGGGGGGGGGGGGGGCTTATAATTATAAGTGATAAAATTTAATTTCATTTATATGTAGACTCAGTGGGGCTGAAACTTATTTCCTTAAATAACAACAAAATAGCTTTTAACATGAATCTTTCTTTTGGAATAGTTTGTACTTGAAATTCGCTAGCAAGCTAGCTTCCACTGTAAATGATCTATATATAAAGTGTCAGAGACTCCATATATATATAATATGCAGATGATTTTGTTGGACTATATATTTTGTTCAAGAATCATGTCAAAACAACGACTTTGCTTAGTATCCACAGCACCAGTGAGAACTCAAATGCGAAGAGTGTGTGAAGCAATCCGCGATCAAGCGCGAAACCAAACAGCGTGATCCCTCCATTGTTGTGTTGCAAGTATGTCACTACACGGAAATTAAAGCTCTCATCAGAACATATTTATATGTCATCCACGTGTATAGATATGATCTAAAGACTGCCACGGTAAAAAAGAAAAAAGAAAAACCAAAATTGACTGAATATCATGTGTAATCTTTGACCGAAAAATAGCACAAATTATAAGGATACATATATAAGAAGGCGTTGGCAACTTTGTGTATTGGAATTATATAGTGAATTGCTCACCTAAAGCTTGCCTGGTTTGTGATAAGGAAGCTGGGTCTTGTACTAATGCAGGGGAAATCGAAACGAAAATTTCGGACGACTCAGAATCGCTGTGGTCGCATTTAGATACTGGGATGCAATCCTCGGCCTGATCTGATATTGTCTGACGGCCTTTGCCTTGGTTTGATCCAGTAGATGCACAAGTCACAACCATGTGCCACCGAGTTGCGACCGACACAATCCCTTGAGCTCTATGCGTGATTCTCGCTGCCCCAAGTAGGCACAACAGGAACCCACTAAGCTGAGCAGCTGAGCAAACCTGCATTCTCCAAAATATATACATGAATTTTATATATGAAAATAAGTGCTTGGATTGGAGTGTGGGGACTTTTGATCACCAATATATACTTACCACAAGGTCGCCGGAATTAAAGAAAGTCTTCTCAAATTTCGATACCAAAACCAGCAACAGGGCTACAAACTGACTCACGGTGATGGTAACCATGCACACAATTATGAATAACCGATACCTGTGGCTCGTCACCAACAACTGCTTCCTTATTCTCGCATGTTCCTTAAATATCACACCGCAGTCGGACTCACAACCCTCGAACATCTTTTGAAATCCTTCAAACCTTAGTATTTGAAGCTCGCAAGTAAGCCGAAACAAAACACAAACCAGCAAGAACAGCCCCGTCCGATAAACCCACGAGACCAAAACCAAAACGAGCACGATGCAATTCAATGCCACGCTTGCACTGACATATGGAAATGATATACTCACGGTGGAGAAGAATATGATTTTATGAACGAGTTCGACGAAAAACGACGGTAGAAGTATGATTGCTAGGTAGCGGAACGACTTGTCAAGCTCGCGCTTGTATCCTCGCTGTACGTATAAAGAATCTTCCTGCAAGCTTTCAAGCAATAGCAGTTGGCGGAGGCCGTACCTGTTTATTTTATACGTACATAACTTTTAGACTGATAATAAGTTGCGCTAATATCCATGAATGAGTTTTACGTTTCTAGATTTACTATTCAACACATTACCTACGGAAGAACCCGGCGAGTGTGAAGAAGGCAATGGCGGCTAGCCCTGACTCGGGAAGTTGGACAAGCTTGTTGAAAGAGATGGGGTCATCGATTGAGGCTGCGGCTGGGACTCGGACGGAGAAGCAGGCCACAAACGGAACAAGGAAGGTGAAGAATATGAATGTGAAGTAGGAAACGGATTTTCCAATACAGGAAGAGTGGTCGAGGGCGCACCATCTGAGGCTTATGCGGAAGTTGCGTAGCTCGTCGAAGGTCAAAGATTTTGATCTGGCGTATGAGGGCTGGAGGAGTAAGGGGACCGCGTTGGAGTGGTTTGGTTCATCGGGTGAGGGGGTGCGGCAGCCGGAGGTGAAGTTGACCTCGATATGGGGGTCAGGGGAGGTGGTGGATGAGTTCATGGGGTTGGGTTTTGGTTGAGGAGATTGGGATCGGAAGAGTGTGAGCATGTACATATATGAGGTTTTGATTAAATGGTGTTGTAATTTATGCAGGAGAGAGACTTAATTTTCTGGTTAAGAAGAAAGGTAATTAACTGTTTAGTGAGAGAGAATTGCTTGAAATTAAATGGGACTGGAGTTATATATATGCTTAATTTGTAGGCACTAGGCCGGTATATAATCCTACATATATATATACACACACACACATATATATAACCACAGATAAGTCATAAGAATTACGCACCGAGGTGCATGCCGAAAGCATATATTTCTGGTTGATTTACAAAACAAAGATATAAAGCAGAAAAGAAAAGGCAACAAACCTTGCTTTGTCTTGTGAGAGTTCTCTTCAACTACCTGTAATAGGGGTCTCAAAGGAAGTGAAGAATAAAGGGTTGGCGTAAATGCCTGTGGCTGTGGGTGCTTTTCCATTTGTCATGCCATTAGGATATTCGTTTCTTAAGGTGTCTAATATATGACGTGGGTAAAAAGACCCAATATTTGATTTTGCTGGACTCGATAGTTTATGTAAAGAACTGTGACAAGGCATGGCAAAGACTGAAGGGGTTGCAACTTGTTCGTCGCGGCTGTATATACACGGGCCAATCGTCGAAAAGAAGTCACAGGGTGGCCTTGCACGTGAATTTGGAAGAAGGAAAAAGCTAGCTTATATAAGTCCCACTCATCACATCTAATTTTATAATTATAATTTTTTTAAATTTGTATATAAAATATAATAAATTAATTAATTTTTTTAAATTTTAAAATAAAAATAATATTTTTATTTAACTAACATAAAATCATCTCATCTTATCTCATTATCTAAACAAGCCTTACAAAAAAAGAATTCAATGTCCTACTAAAAAAAAAATGCAGCTTTTAAGAAATTTTTGACCTTTTGAGTCTTTGACACCGAATAACTATGTTAAATATATATTATCTGTATTTTGAATTATCCACAATTCTCATTAGGATAATGACTGATGTGTCAAAGGCTATCGCTTAATTGACATAACTTCCAATTTTTAAAATAGAGGTTCGAAACTTTGGAATTCCAAACCCCCCTCCTCCAAATATATCAGAAAAAAAAAGATAATGACTGATGTAAAATTCAACTAGAGAGTAATAAAATGTATCCCTTGAAGTTATTCTCACTCCCATTCTATCTCTCTTCTCTTTTACATTTCAATTTATATTGTATTTTTAATTTTTTATGATATTATAGTAGTGATCATGAATTTAAATTTGAATTTATTTTATCTCCCGATTAAAATTAGATTAGTGCTACACCTACGTATCATACGTGCGCGTAGTTTTACGCACAGTATTATGAGTATTTAGTAGCAACTCTATTTTATAAGAGTTTTATTTTTTAATTTAAATTTTAACTTTCAAATTTTAAGATTTTCATAATTTTCAGTAATTGACACATCAACATGTATGATTATATAAGTTAAAGATTAATATTATTTATCATCATCTCGTGATGTGATATTAAATGATTGAAAATTATTTATTATGTTTTAATGATGTGCCTATCATTTAATGTTACATTAAAGAATGTTAAAATGATGATGATAAAAATAATAATAAGTAGATTTTTTTTAAGTAAAATTATAAGTATGGATAATATTTTTCTTAAAATTATTGAATTATTTTTAAAAGATAATTCAGGTATCTCGCATTCGGAGAAGTACCATTGTAGAAGGAGAAAATCTCTTGTATCCTAACGAACCGATCCTTTTTTTTTTCTGAGAAGAAGGATAGTAAATAGAAGGGTAGTAACTCTATCATTTTCCTTCTAAAAAATTAAAAAAAAAATCAAATATAAAAAAAATAATAAATATATAAGATAGTAATCATTTTCCTCTTGAGAATCAGAGAAAACATCCTCCCAGACATAGCCCAGTCCAAAATTGACAATTCTGAAAGAAACTGGGAAGAGAAGCCCCATATATGGGTTCTCTTGGGTCTCACGTCCTCCAATCCACGTGGAGATCTTGTCCTAGTGGGCCAGAATCATGAATCTCCGAACCGAGAGGTTATTTCTTGGGTCTTGGCCTAAGCAAACAAACAAAAATGAGTTTTTTTCCTGGAGGATGGACGGCTGAAAAACTCACGGCTCGTTTAACAAGAAAAAACAGAAAAATCAGCTTACCAGCACATGCCAAGCTAGAAAATAATAAACAAGAACGTCAAAGGGAATGAAACTCCAATATAAAATTATAAATACGCTCTCATGGCCGGCCTTTCGATCGACAGCTCAGCCTTGTATCAGAACTACCTTGTCAATTTCACCCTGCCCTACCATCTATCTGTCTGCTGGCATTCCCCCGCTCTTTAAGTTTGCAGTCTTCACCAATGTTAATCTCCTCCATTCTATAGTTCAAAATTCCGCCTGAGCCATCTTCCACCTCTTCTCCATCATGGCTCACAACAAAGCACGCTGGCTTTTGATGCTGCTGACCACGTTAGTACATTTACTTGCGGCACCGTCCGGTGCTGCTGGTGACGATGCAGGAGTGCTGATCAAATTCAAGAGCTCCTTGTCAAAAAACGACGTGCTTAACGGCTGGAAGGAATCGATCGATATTTGCAGTGGTACTGGAAACAAGAGTAATTGGGCCGGCTTGATATGCACCAACGGCGTCTTATCCGGGCTGCGGCTGGAGAACATGAGTCTCACGGGCATCATCGACGTAGACACGCTGGCGGAGTTGCAAACTTTGCGGAGTTTGAGCTTCATGAACAATAGCTTCGACGGTCCGATGCCTAACATGGCGAAACTCAGTGCACTAAAGACATTGTATTTGTCCTACAACCGATTCTCCGGCGAAATTAAGGATGATGCTTTTGACGGCATGAGGTCTTTAAAGAAAGTTTATTTGGCACGAAACGTATTTACGGGTAAAATTCCCAAGTCCCTCGCTGCGTTGCCTAAGCTCATGGAGTTGAACCTCGAGGGCAACCGATTTGAGGGAAAGATACCGAATTTTCAATCAAACGGGTGGAAAATACTCAATCTAGCAGACAACCAACTTGAGGGTCGGATACCAAAAAGTTTAAGCCAGATGAATTCTAGTTCTTTTGTGGGTAAGTTGGTCAGTCTCCGACGTACATATGCTGGAGATAACAAAGATATTACTCATGCATTTTATTCTTCCTCACTAGCTTGCTTATTTATTACAATTGATATATATACATATAAATTTGGCTTGTTGATTTCTAAAAGTAAGGATCCCACGTTCGACTGTAAATTAGTACTCATCATCACCAAGCACTCATCATCAATCAAAAGCTATTAAGTTTTTCTCTAGGATAGCAATTGAAGCAGATGAAAAAAAAAATCGATTTTAAAATCATCTGAAGCATAATCTGTATTTTTTATGCACTTTGACAAGAAAACTAATTAGAGAATTCGATTATATTTTTAGAATTTTCCTGAAAATAATGATGTTCTTAGGATTAACAAGCAGGGATCCGTTCAACAGTATTAAATTTGACAATCTCTGATGTGCACCTTATTTGATCATATCCGAACCCAAACAGAATATTTGTAAATGGTATGCACGTTGATATATACCAATGCTTTAAAAATTCTCCCTATAAAAATATTTTTAATAATAATACTATTATTACTCTTTTGTTTTTTATCCTGTGCCAAAATATGTTGTTTTTGGTGTCTAAAAGTAAAACTCTTTCATTTTAATTTTTTTTCCTTTGGACAGGCAACAAAGACCTATGCGGACTGCCTCTGGACCCATGCAAGGCCTCAAGGAAGCACTACATCGTAATAATCATCATCTTAGCTATCGCCGTGGTCGCATTAGCCGCAATGGGCGTATTTTTGTACATACGTGGCCGCCGACTCCGAAAAACAAAGAGTAAAATGGCCAAAGAAATAAAAGCCTACAAGAACTCTGGTGAAGCGGCTGAAGCCTATGATGTTGGCCGGAAAGAGGCCCAATCACCGGACCTCCCCGGCGAGTACAAGAGGGGTGAACAAGGAAAGTTGTACTTCGTGAGAAATGACAGAGGGATGTTTGATTTACAAGACCTACTTAGAGCCTCGGCTGAAGTATTGGGGAGTGGGAGTTTTGGGTCCTCTTACAAGGCTGTTCTTTTGAGTGGGCCTGCTATGGTTGTGAAGAGGTTTAGGCAAATGAACAAGGTAGGGAAGGAAGAGTTTCATGACCACATGAGAAGGCTTGGGAGTTTGTCCCATCCTAATGTGCTTCCTCTTGTAGCCTTTTACTATACCAAAGAAGAAAAGCTTCTGATTTCAGACTATGTCCAAAACGGCAGCCTCGCTAGTCATCTCCATGGTAAGTTTTGCTTCAATTAATTTGATTGTCTTTTCCATTTCTTATTTGGTAAGACAGGAGTCAAGCCTAAGATTTGTCAAACTTTTTCAAATCAATGTAAGAACGTCTTAACGACCCAACATCTTCCAGGACCCATCAATTTGATTGAGCTTAAAAATAACCAGTATTCGGTCCCAGAAAAGACCGAGTTTGAATGTTGTTTGTGTTGTATCTTGTAGGGAATGAATAGAAAGGTGAATTAGGGCCTGCATGGTTAATTTCATCTATGGCTTTTACCATTTAAGCAAAACTAAAGCCTAATAAAATTGTGTTTTGGGTATTGATTTTTTCAGCAAGACGTGCACCCGGGCAGCCAGGGCTTGATTGGCCAACTCGGCTAAAGATCATCAAAGGAGTAGCCAGGGGTTTGGCTTACCTTCATAGAGAGTTCCCTAACCTAACCCTACCCCATGGTCACCTAAAATCCTCCAATGTGCTTCTGGACCACACATTCATGCCTCTGTTGTCGGACTTCGCTCTTGTCCGAGTGGTCAACAAAGAGCATGCACAACAATACATGGCGGCGTACAAATCTCCGGAGTTCACACAACGGGACCGTACTGCTCAAAAGACCGACGTGTGGTGCCTAGGGATTCTCATTCTTGAGCTTTTAACTGGAAAATTCCCTGAAAACTATCTAAAACATGGGAAGGGAGCGAACGCGGATTTGGCATCGTGGGTGAACTCAGTTGTGAGGGAAGAGTGGACGGGCGAGGTGTTTGATTTTGACATGAAGGGAGCCAGAAACAGCGAGGGAGAAATGCTAAAGCTCTTGAAGATTGGAATGTGCTGCTGTGAGTGGGATGTGGATAGAAGGTGGGAGTTGAGGGAGGCTCTGGAGAAGATTGAAGATTTGAAGGAGAGGGACAATGAGGATGACAACTATTCTTCCAATGCTAGTGAAGGAGACATGTACTCCTCCAGGGGAATGACTGAGGAAGACTTCTCCTTTCTCAGTTGATATATAATAGTGTTGATGAGTTAATGTGAGGGTTAAAACTTCGAAGAATCTGCATGGTGCTTATGCTTTTGGAGTGCATTAAAGTTAGGTCCGCGGGGTGGCTAGCTGCTATGTCCCCCAGTTTTATTTTTGTCATATTCTTATCTGCAAAGACTGCAATAATGATGCAAGGAGTAAAAAGTTATATTGGAATTTGTAAATCATGGGCTAAGGTATGAACTTGTCACTTTTTCTATCTTTTCTTTACTATAGTTATCGAGTTTTTTCCCAATAAGAAAATGAGGAATTCAGGCTTATCTAGATCAGTTCATTCAGACTGGGTGCATGCAAGGATGTGGAGGCAGCATTTAGGAAGGTGCATGGCTGGATGTACAAGACTCGATCTGATAAATAACAAGCATTCGCTTGTCTTATGTATCTCGACAAAAATGACATAAACTAACGACAGCCGCCTTCTTTTGAACGATTCTATGAAGAGGATTTGGAGAAGAGAAACCAATTAAAGAGGAATCGTTGTGAAATGCAATCAAGTTATCTTCTTATATATAACAGCTTCAAACCAATCTTTGCCATTTGCTTTCGTTTCGTGGAAGAACTCAGACAGCGTATCTATTCTTATTATAACGTTCAAATATGTTTTCAAAACGAATTATTAAAATCCGACTATTGACTTTGTATCCAGGAAACAATTGGGCTGGTCGCCTTTTTTTTATCTTCTTTCCGCCCTGTTTTAGAAAGTACTAAAAAACTGAGGAATGCATGATATGGAGGCCTGCAACGCATTTTAATTTGTGTGAACAAAAATACTCATATCTTCATGTAGATTTTCTTCTCTAGGGGTTTTCTTACTCGACTCGACATCATTAATTACAGGAATTGTGAGGTTTAAAGCTCGAGTATGGGTCCAAGGAGTCTAGTGTTAGTGCTGCATGCATTCATCCAATTGATGGTGGTAGCAGCACAAACTAACAGTAGTCGTGATTGTAAGTTCGGTTCAATTTGTTATGTCCCTTTTAGTTTGGTAATTTGATTTTCTGTCTGTGCTCGAATAATGGACTATACTATCTTTCTTAAGCTTCCTTTTTTTTTTCAGCGTTTCTTGTTTAAGTGAACGAAAGCACTTACTCACTGTTTATAAAGACAATATGACCCACTGGAGATGAACTTCGATCCCATTCTTTCTTTGTGGTGTAGTTTCAACAAAAGTGAAAAAGTACCTTAATCTAGCTACTTGCCTTTTCTTAAACTCTACACACATTAAGGAGAGGGTTACATTTGTTTATTAAGATTGAGTTTTGAAGGGCTGCTCAAGGCCCTGAGTGATAAAGAGTTGGATTCTTTGGTATGCATGTGCGTTCTTCCGATTAGGGAGAAAATTCTTAACATTTACTTAGGATTTGAAATCAGAGTTATCTAGTCTGATTAAATTTTAAATTTTCTGAAGTAATTATTTCAGTTATGTTATTATGGTCTACTGCCGGTAGTTTTGAGTTATTTGGCAGGACTTGGAAACTACACAATAGTACTTGCTCCACCTTGACAAAAGGATCAGTTAATGTAACGTGGTTTCTTTTCTTATTTTGGTGTCATCCTTTTGTGCAGGAGAATTATGCCTCGTTTAGTTACATAGAAAAGATGAGATGAAAATTGAATAAAATATTATAAAAATATAATTTTTTAATATAATTTTTATTTTAGGATTTGAAAAAAATTAAATTGTTTATTGTATTTTATATAGAAGTTTGAAAAAAATTATAATAATTAGTTAAGATAAGATAAGATCATGAGATCGCTTTTGTAACCAAACAAGGCCGAGGCATTAGTCCCCTGCACAATTTTTTTTAATGATAGCTAGTTCACCTGTGTAACCAACTCAGATAGCTAGTTGAATCCTTCTCTCCGGCTTTATAGATTATCAAATTTTTTTAATGACTGAATTATAAAAATCTCAATTTAATTTTTGCAGTGGCTGCTCTACCGTCTCTCAAGAGTAGCTGGCAGAACGTACCGCCCAGTTGGGTGGGTACTGACCATTGTGGCGGTTGGGTAGGAATTGTGTGCAACGGTTCACGGGTGACCTCCATGTAAACTCTACTCCTGTTTTCTCCCGTTTTCGGAAAGTTGCTTGTTCTGTCGAATTGTTATAAACCTGGATTCTCCCAATTTCAGATTGTTAACAAACATGAATTTGACGGGTTCCTGATATCGGGTCGTTATCTGAGTTACAGACCTTATAGGTCTTCTAATTGCGCTTAGTCTCTTCTATGGTTATAGGAGTCCAATTCGAGCTAATGTGTTGCACCAACATTTGGTTACCATGTTTCTTCTTTCATTGCAGTGCTCATATATCTTAAGGTTTAGTGTCAAATATGTGCATCACATGCCTCTTATCGAAGTGATCCCTCTGAGGTGGCTTGTATCAAGATACAGAATGTGAAACACGTTCTGCTGTTTTAATCTCTAGCAAAGTTGATTGAGGGCTTTAATTTGTTTCAGATTTCACTACACATGGATCAAATTTTTATACGGATAATGGATTTTCTTTATTGTTTCAAGGCTACTTGGACCAGGAATATTACATGACCCAGCAGTTGACCGATAAGAGTGACGTTTATAGTTTTGGAGTGGTCATGTTAGAGCTAATAACTGCAAGAAGGTCAATAGAGCGAGGGCAGTATATATATCGTGAGAGTGATAAGGAGTCCTGCAAGAAAATTGCTGATTAATTATTTTCAATAAAAATGAGTATATTTTTATCACAAATAATCGTTATCATCGCAAATAATTCGTTATAAATGTTTGTTTTTTTTATAGTATATATATATATATATAATATATATATATAAATAGACGAGACGAAATTCTCAAATTAAGTTCAAATACAAAATTCTCATATCATTATTACAATTTTTTCAATTTTTCATACAAAATATAAGAAACAATTCAACTTTTTCAAATTTTAATTTAATTTTTTCAAATCGTAAAACAATTATAATATTAAAATATAATATTTTAAATTTTCAGCTAAAATAAAAAATTCTCATCTCACTCCTTAAACCTAACTTACAATCTTCATGAAATTCTTGACCCAGCCATTGGTTTGGGAACGAAACCGAAAGGTTCAGAAAAGTTTGTGGAACTGTCAATGAGTTGTGTCGAAGAATCAAGAGCCAAAAGGCCTTACAATGAGTGAGGTGGTGAAAGAAATAGAGAACATTATGCAGCTTGCTGGGATGACCCCCAATATTGCTAAATCCGCATCCACTTCAGCAAGTTATGAGGAAGCTAGTAAGGGCAGTTGCCACCGTGGTTACAGCGATGATGCCTGCGATTCTCCTTCAGTTCTTCAAATGATAAAGCTCAAGTGAACTCTCTGCTCAATTTTGTCTCCAAAAGTTGCTTCTCTATGTGATCTCTTGTAAGTACATCTGTATATGGCAAAAATATTGTATCTGAAATGCGAGTGGATTCATGGACGTGTATTACACCTTCGAGTATGTGTATATCGTACATGTCCTGTTTTTAATCATCTATATGGTGGACTGAATCCTCCTCGATTTACAATATAGATTTATAATGGAGAGGTCATAAAACTCTAGAATTTTTAGTTTCGTGGAAGTTTATAAAAAAATAAATTAAGAATTATTATTATTATTATTCCTTTCATTAAGCGTTTGAAATAAAAAGAAATAAAATGTGTTTTTTTTTTTTAATTCAAGGGTAAAACATGCATACTTGATTATGTCTAATTTAAACATAAAGGATAAAAGACAATTGAAAACCTTTTTCTTTTTCTATTTTTCTTCCAATCTTCCTGTTTCTTTTGGGCCCGGTCGGGTTCGGTCCGCCCAAATCACCTTCAACTTAACCCACCATTCAATTGCAATATGGCAAAGCCGCAAAAGTGGGTGTCCTCATTTGCAAAGGCAAGCTCTCTCTCCCTCGCGCGCGCGCGCGCGCTCCATCTCCGACTTTCTCAACTTTACAAGTCCCATACTTTTCATTCTGTCTCCCAGTCTCTCAGACTCTCAGTTTCGAATAATCACTTATACTCTCCAAACGAAAGTAGGGGAATACCTGTTCGAGCACATTTTCCGTCTAATTTCGAGCATTTTTCTTTCTGTTTTCCCAGGGGTTGTTCAAAGGTCAACAAGACTACGGCTTTATCCACTGGTATGTTTGCTGCCAAGCTAGAATGAAATGTATCACTGATCTCCATTCGGATTTTTCGGGAATTTTTTTTCACTTATTTAGGAAAGCATATATCCTTTAGGTCTGATGAGCACCTTTTTTTTTTTTTTTTTTGTATCGAATGATGTTAGAGCGCAAGTACCGTTCAATCGCTTTGAACGAGAGTGAAGTCTATTATTATTATTATTAATATTTTTTTTTTCACGTGGGAATGTATTTACTCAATTTTTTCAAAAAAATTGCGCGACCCGCTCTCCACAACTGCAGCCGAATAACTATTTGTTTGGGTGTCCTATAGGATTGCAAAGCTTGCTGTATACTAAATTTCCATGGGTTGGTGGGAAGGTGTTAAGGAATGTCGTCTCCTTATTGCATCTGGTAATTAATTACCCAATCACTGGATTCCGTAGTCAAGGATTTTGTTACTTTTTTCTACCTTAAATTTGTTGAACATAAACTGGATCAATGTGAGTTGCATACATGATTATTTAATTCAACATGTGGCATTATTGATTTGAAAGTGATCTTATTTGTTGATTAGCTTCTAGCCTGGTTATAAATAGAGGAAATGACATGAAATGCAAGTATCTAATATAGATGTGCACGATTAGCATCTCTGAAATGGTGGCAACAAGACCTTTTAATACCACGATATGACATGACATTTTTTATTATTTATCAGACACTTATAGACAACAGATAATTCTTTTAAAGGGTAATCAAAGAGTTTATCACAAACACTAAAGACATAGCCTAAGTACGCAGTTAGTATATAAGAGGAACACCTAATTAGATATAAGACAATCGATAATGGATATGGTATATTGATGTACAATGCAGTAATTCTGTTTGATGTATATAACTTGTCAGCCTGGTTTGGTATATGGCTGAAGGATAGAAGCATTTGTGTAGCACCAAATAGGTTATGTGCGTTAACCGACAATGAACTGCTACAGATCTAGTGAAAGCTGCTCTCCTCTCTCTGTGGTCTTGGATTTTAGAGAATTTTTAGCTTCCAAATTGAATGATGGGAAAAATTCATTCTTTTATATGTATTTCTAAGCATTTCATTTGCTAAAGACTTAAATCATCATAGACAAGGCAGTCATAAAAATTGAGGGTGTTTTTTTGTAATCTTTATCTTTTGATAAACTCATTCTTTTTGTTATCTTTTACTTCCTTGCATGGTTAATTTTTATTACATGCTATGATTTATGCATAAATTCATGTATTCTGGCATTTTTGGATGTATCCTTGTAGATCCTGGGGCAACAGGAAATGGTGTTGGAAGATTTTTATCACTACGCCATCCAAAGTCAGGTTATGTACAAGAATACTCATTACATTTTTCTCTGTTTGTTAATTTTAGATCCTTGAGGATTTGGAGTTTGCTTGTTGTTGAAGAGACAAGATACATAGCCAAATACTCTGTTTGGTTGGTTATATATTTTTTAGTGACATCACCTGGTGTCAAGTTTGGGTTATATTTATAGTTATTTCTTCTTGAAATTTTTTTTAAGTTAAATGATCCAAAAGTGGTTAATATCTCATGTATGTGCTAAGATGTTTCAATTTTATTCTTTTCTCTAATTTGACAGGAAAGACTGCTTGCTATCTCTTTGTCAACGGGCTGCTTCAAGAACTTCATTGGTTTAAGCAATCCTATGGATCTTGGTTTGTGGGGGATTATGTTTGTGAAGGTAGATGCAAGATTTTTATGGTCAGAGTCCAAAATCTGCTTTTAAGAAATTTCAATCTTTAGAGCCAATGCGTTTGTGTTATCAAGTACATTTTGTGTCAGTTCTCTTTACCCTTTGCATCTTCATCTTTTCAAAGCATCTGCTATTGTAGGTCATTATTTACATTAAATAATTTATTTTTCATTTTCTTTTCTTCCTCATTACTTTTAAAAGCACCAGGTGCACTTAGTCAAATCAAAGCATGCGTTTTTGAAATACATGTCATGTGATTTTGGTACGTCAGGTCTGGTAGTTAGGCACATGCTACCATTCTTGATCTTTTTTTGAATCCTTGGTGACCACAAGGCGTACGCTAAACTGTTAAATTACCAAACACCTGAAAATGAGATCAATGCTCTGTTTTTTTGGGCTTTAACAACACTGTTCTTTTTCTCTTGACATTTTTTTTTCTTTTTTCCAGTCTCCTGTCTGTACAACTTCAAGCAATGGTATATTTTTTACTGTTAGCCTGATATTTTCCATGGCTTTGATCAAAACAATTAACTCTACTAGTTCTGTCCATTGTACTCTAGTTCTCTGATGCAGTTCATGGCTCTACCATTGATTTTTTATGTTTTGTCTTGGATCACCATGAAACTTCTGATGGATGTATTTGATTTGAATTGTACTTGTTTCTCTTCCCACTAATTCTCAGTAATTGTATCACTTCTTTTCCTCATATAGATGGCCGCCTATATACTGCAACTCCAGTTGATCCTGTTTTCATTATGCTCCCCATTTTTGAGGAAGCTAGAATGAAGGTATATTTATAGTTTGCAGTGCTTAATTACACTATCTGGATCAGCAGACAAATCCTGTCTGCTACTTTTCCCATTTTAATTATAAATCAACCAGTATATACTGTTCACTTTGTACAATCGTGTCTTTAATTCCTCAATGCTGTTACCATATATACAATATATGTAATTTTTTTCCCAATTATAATCTGTCAGTGTAATGTTTTCTAGTCTCGGCATCTGCTACTGAATGTCAACCTTTTGTTTTGATTATTTCTTTTTTAACCTTACTGGTGGCAGCGCTTTTTTAAAATGACTGCAGAAGGAAGATGATCCCGGGAAGTTCAGGCAATTAGATGAGATAATCTTCATTCATGACTATCCTGGCTATCAACATTTACTGTCCATTGCAGAGAATTCAATGCAAGTAGTTTGTGAAATCAAAGGTGGCCATCTACCTGCACCATTTTATTTTATTCCATACTTACTTTTCCAATGTAAATCTTAGTCAGAGGCTTGATAGAGTTATCAGCTTAAAAAACGTTTTTCTATCTGATGGTTAAAAATCCTTTTATTTTATTTTTATGCTTGTAGTGTGGCATACAATTAAGTGGTTTTGAACCATCTTTATTAACATTTAGTTATTAACCCTTGTTAGCCATTCTACAGTTTTCAGTTATCAGTAATAATTTAAGGCCCCAATCTGATCTAATATGTGAGGAACTCTTTTATAGCTAGACTTTTGTGCAATTTTCTTGATACAACAGCTTGAGTAATCAAATACTGTTCCCCCTCCTCTCTCTCCCTCCCTCCGTGTGTGCAGAAATTGGATCGTCAAAGTTCTTTAGGCTTGATGACTCAAAGGTTCTAGCATGGTTATATCACAAGGTACTTAATTTTACTTTATGGGGATGTATGAGATTGGAATAGTCAATCTTCCATTTTTTTTAGTATGGGTTTGGGTAAGGTAAGAGACTCACAAACGCTGTTATGAACATGCAACGGACGTTTCTTTGAGCCTTATCGACTATTGAGCAGAAGCTATTAAATAGCTCATATTCATTTAAGATAATGGTACTTGTAATGTTTTTCCCCCATTAGATAATGTTGTGAGTCTAATTGCAGGTATGTGAGCTAAAAGGGACACTTTCGGTATTGGACAAAAACTATGCTGCACGACAAGAGAAGGATACGTGTATGATTATAATTAAAATTCTTTATAACCTTTTCATTTTGCGATTTTGCTAGTTAAATCCAAATGCCTTTTTTTAAATGCCTGTGTGACTGATGCTTCTGAAAATATTCTTTATTTTTTTTAAATGCCTACTAATTAAAAAACTTTGCAGAGGTATGGCCCAGGTTGAACTCACTCAATTACTTAATTTTCTTTCCATAACAAAGAATCTGTTACAGGAGCAAACTTATGATTATTATTACTGCTTGTGTGATAATTTGTACATACAAGAAAAATTGGGAAAGGAGGTGGGTGGTGGTTGAGGGCTATACAAATGTAAGGTCAGTTTTGCATTGAAGTTAGTGGCTTGGGTTGGTGTTGAAATTGCTCTTTGGATTGGGAATTATTAATCCATGCAGATGATCTTGTTCTTGTGTTCTGTTTTGTGTGTGTGCGAATGTGTGTATGTGTTTTTCTTCATGGAACTGAGTAAATGTGATTAGAAATTTTGGTTTGCATATCTAGTTAGGTATTTTTTTCTATGAATAAAATTTCTTGATTACGTATCAAAAAAAGAAATTTTGGTTTGCATCTGTCAACTTGTGATGTGCATGCTATATCTTGGCATGAAGTCATAGTTTTCTCTTCATTAAATTCCCTTCTATTAGTGCAGTAGCTGATGCAGTTTCAATATTGGGGGAGTATGTGAAGGATGAGCCTTGGTTGAATCTCCTGTGTAACCATCTAAAGTATTCCCTTATCTAAACTTTCCCATTCGACACATTGAAACTCCATTACCTCTTACTACGGTTAGAGTGGGTTTCTTTTATATGCTTTAACCCAGCCTAGATTACTGAATGCGTCTGCAGGTTAAATTCAGTTGAGGCAACTAGAGAAGCTCTAGAGGTTGAGAACCTATCACCTGCTTCAGGAAGCCACCCAGTTTTTCAGAGCAACTTACCGGTAGGAACTGTCAGATATTATGCCACTTTGGTGTAGAAACTTGAGAGAACTTATTGGTTGCACATTTTTAGTTGTATTAGTTAGAATCTCAAGTCATAATCTGCTAACTTTCTATGCTTGTTATGTCAATTGTGTAAAGCCTCTGCAACTTCGTTTTTAATTAGTTTTTGCAGGAAGGCTGCCAGCAAACACAGCTGGTAATTTCTCTTGGTATTGTGCCAGAGACTTTGGATTGAACTATGCCTTCACTATGTTGTAGCTTTTAGGTCGCAAGAAAACTATCCCGATCCCGTGTATAGTCCAGCCATTGGATCAAAAGCCAACAAATAAAAAGAAAGAAATAAGTTTCTGTGGGAAGGGTATTATTTATGTACTTGCCTGCCTTCTGTTTTTAATCAAGTATTTTATCTATTTTAGCTTTTGACTACAGAATAAAATTTTCTGGGAGTGTCTTCTTCTTCTTCTTCTTTTATTTTTATTTTTTTTATGAATGGTGTTACAAGCAGGAAATTCTAAATGCAACCGCACAACGGATCGAAGACCGCAGCTCTGCTCTGGTTTAGGCTCTGTTCGGTTTCTTCAAAATGAAAATAATTCCCTCCCTCCCGCATTATGTTTCTGGTTTTTTTTTTAAATATTATTGGCTGACGTGGCAACCACGTCAGCGGCAAGGCCATGGCGGGGTTAAGAGCCGGTGGTATATAGCAGAATTGTACAAGCAAAATGGTTGAACACAAGAAATGAAAAATAGCATCGGATTGCATAGTTTTTTTTTTTGTAGTGTCAAACTGGATGCAGAAAAGATGCAGGGACTGCCTACAGTGGTTTTGTGATTGAGTGATTTGATTTTTCAATTGTTCGGAATGGTCTTTTATAATGCCCTTTTTATCAGGGAAAGGGGAGTGACCAAAAGAGCACAAAAACTGGAAAGCCAGCTAAAAAGGCGAAAGTGGAGACAGAATCCAGGAACATCAAAGAAATGTTTTCCAGGGCGTCACGAAGGAGAAACTGAATCTCCGAAACCTAACACAAAGGAGTAAATTCTTGTCACTACGATCAAACTGCCCTCGGAATACAATCATTGCCTGGCGCTGGCGCTGGCGCTTTTGACTCCCATGCTTTGTAACAATATTTTTTTAAGGTAATTCCATTACTTGCGAGACGTAGTTTTGGCATATGCGAAGTTATTTACCTTGTTAATTTATCCTAAAGCACTGTGATGCCACACAAAATATAACTGTTTGGATTGGGATATATGGCGTCAGCCCGGTTACTTATAAAACTAAAGCGTTTTCAGCCCACCAACCTGACTACATTTTCTACTTGCATGGAAAATTGAAGGGAAAAAAAAACTGTCTTCTCAGGATCTTTGTGTTCGATAGACTGATTCATCCCTTCGATTGTACTATAAACTGTACATTGCGCACGGATGGGCAATTGTCCTTGACTAGCAAACAAATCCGTGTTTTTTGTTCATACGGATGTTGCAAGTTGCTCTTAAATCCAAGACACCTTTTATGCTTTTCTTCTTAATTTAATGTTTATATTCTGTAAATTTATAGTGCTTTCGACCTTCTGGGTTTGGAGGGGAGCGCGTTGTTTGCTAAAGAAGAGTTCAGATAAGCAGTGAAAAACATTGGCTATGAAATAAACTGAACATTTAAGGCATAAAATGTCAATTGCTGGAAACTAGATAGCAAGCTTTTGTGCACAAAAGTGGATCGTTCATAGAACTGGGATGGGATCAATAAAATTACAGAACTTGTTGAACTTGAACGTAAACAATAGTTTAAAAAAAAAAGGTTTTATAAATGGTCGAATTCTAGAGCTCTTCCTATAAAGTAGGAGAACCAAGCGACTAACGTCCCTAATGGATGAAGATTTGGAAGTGTGGGCAATGAAATTGCAATGTTTGTTGTTCTTAAAAAAATAACACTATCGCTGCGAATAATCTCTTTTGTTTAAGAATAATGTTAGTATATCATCTTATTTTGTTCTATCATTTTGACTGTTTATATATTTATTTATATTTTTAAAATTTTACTTACTGATTAAGAAAGTGATTATTAGTATATTAGTATTCTTTTATTTTTTTAAAATGTTTAAACATGTTTAAAAATGTTTGAAAAAAGAAAAAAAAAGAAAAATATAATTTACACTAGGGTAAACCAAGGGAACAAATTGAGGGCATAATAGCACTACTCTTTTGTTTAAATGAGTAATTCTAAGACAGGAAAAGGAAGAGTTTCGAGAAAACTCTCGAAGCGTTTTCGACGTCCGTTTCATGAGGGATTGTCTTATAACTTGGACGAATTATGAGGATATTGAGCCTCGAGACGACGAATTGGACAGCATCTGAAATTTCAACGTAAGATAGACTAGAAAGGTCAAACAATTAACCGTTAATGACGGTCTCTCATGCAACTGAGAGAGAGAGAGAGAGAGAGATTTTTGTGGATTGATTCGTTTGAAAAGATCAAAGTAGCTAAAAGAACGCTACTGCTAATTTAGGGAGACTGAGAAAAACAGAACTCATGTCAAATTAACCTCCAAGTGAAAGTCTTCTTTGTCCATCCTGTCGTGGAACTTGGAGGGAGACCAGGAGATCCAAAACCTACAGAGAACCCATCTTTTTTACTGCATCGTTTAGAGGCTCTCGAGAATTTCTGGTGGCAGAAAAACATATAGAAGTTCCGAGTTGATCGCTTAGATTGTAGCGAGAAGAAAGGTCGTACAGCAGGAAGATCCAATATTGACTTTTTTTATTGGGGTTTTTCCCTCTTTTCCTTTTTGTGTTTTGTTTGAACAAAACATAGTAAAGGGTTCTTGGAGAGAGAGAAGATGTGGTTGGCTAGAAATCATGTAGAAAAAAGAGGAGGGAGCGGGTTGGTGGCAGTGGCAGTAGACAGAGACAAAGGCAGCCAAAATGCTCTAAAATGGGCTGTTGACAATCTCCGCCAGAGGGGCCAGACCGTCATTCTCATCCATGTCAAGCTCAAATCGTCTACATTTTCCTCCGCAGCTTCTCTTTCTTCCTCGAGTGAGTATCATTCTTGGAAATGTTTTCTTTTTGGGTCATATCATGAGGAGTCTCATCTAATAATTGAGCCCAAGGTGATGGGTTTTCATTTGTCACGAACCGTTTCGGTATAACAGGCACGTAGCTAGCTGCATGGGTTACGTTTCTCACGATCAAACGATCACACGATCGCAATGAGTTCATTTTCGTTTCGGGTGCAGGGCCAAGGGCTGGTATTGCTGATGAGAGTTCGCCGGCATGCTACCTCGACCTTGATAAAAAAACCAAGGAAATGCTCCTCCCTTTCCGTTGTTACTGCACGCGTAAAGCTGTAAGTCATGATCAGGCCAGATCCAACTGATTTTGCTTCTCTTCTGTTTGGTCGGCCACCTTAATTAAAAGAAAAAAAAAACATTATATATAGTACGTACGTACACATGTTCATACATTATTAGCATGCAGCGAAATTCTTACATTTGATGATTATCTTTTTGACATCAGATACATTGCAGAGATGTCGTACTAGAAGACACAGATGTAGTGAGAGCATTGATCGAATATACAAGTCATTCAGCTATTGAGAATTTGGTTGTTGGTTCCTCGTCGAAAACTGGCTTTCTTAAGTACGTACTCTCACTCTTATCAAGTTACCCTGCTTGCTGCACCAAAATTTATGAAATTACTCATGATCCTCCGGTACATGAACGTCTTTCCTAGCTTTACACGAGTTCAAGAGATAAAGTATCTCTAGAAATCATGCAGACACGAGTTTCATTAATTCTCATTCTAATTTTAACAAGAGTACTGGCCAGGGGAGCATTATATATATATATATATGAAGATGCATGTGAATGCATGTCTAGCTAGCTAGCTATTTTATTCTGAAAATGATTTACTTCAAAAATCTGTCTCCTCGGAAGATTCAAGACAACAGATATTCCAGGCAATGTATCAAAAGGAGCACCAGATTTCTGTAACGTATACGTGATATCCAGAGGAAGGATTCAGTCCATGCGATCTGCCTTGCGTGCTGCACCATCACGGAAGACTTCGACAACCTCTCTACGTTTCCAACTTGCTAATCGAGGCAGCATCAAATCAGATACACCGGAGCCACAAGTACTCCCCCCGGCTACTTCTATTAATATCTACGGTACTTTAATTTAACTCTCTTATTTTCAAGCATATATAATAATTAATATTAATGCTCTTTTTGGCTTTATTTATTTATTTATTTTTTCTGTGCTACTTCTCATAATTGATCATCTCCTGGCCTCCCGTATCAGGAAAGCCACCATTAATTGAGCCAGCGCGTAGTTTTCAAGCTGATGAGGCAGACGTAGTCAGGTATATATATATATATATATATATATATATATATATGGGCACTTATATATCTACATGATGTGATTACCCTGCATATACATCATGTGATTTTGGATCACATGCAGCCAATAATTCAAAAGCTCTAATCTAAGTCTCATTGGAATATTTGTAAGCAGGTCACCATTGCCTAGGAGATCATCAGGCATAAGTGGGAAATCATTTGGGGAAATCCGTTTGTCTGATACTGATATATCCTTTGTTAGCTCTGAGAGGCCCAGCGTCGACCGTATGTTTCCTTCATTGTATGACCACCTGGAGAGAGACCTCATCACCCCCTCACGGATGTCATGTGTCTCGGAAATAGATGACATCAACCAGACATATGATCCATCTGAGCAGTTCGAACGGAGGTCACTATATGTCTTTTCTCCACCGGAGTTTTCATCAATCTCGCCTGATAGTGATAGGCTATCAAACGCATCTCAGTCAATGGTAAGAACCATGCAAATACTCGGCTCATTAATTTGGACTTTAATTAGATAGCAGCTCCCACATGATTATGTGGCATGAGCATGATGCATGTATATTATTCTCAAACCCGATACATGTGACAAGTTTGAAGAAATTGGAAGATGTTATGTTCAATTTGTTTAAGCACAATTTAAAATTTTCAAAAGCTAGCTTCCTATATATGTAGATCAGATTTTTTTTTATTGTAGTTGGGACTTCAGAAACGTCTCTATGATGAATAACTCATGTACGGTTACGTGAAACTTGAAGAAAAAGTGCAAGATGAATAACCTTGTATGGAAAAAAATACAGGAAGAAGTGGAGGCTGAAATGAGGAGGCTGAAGTTAGAACTCAAGCAGACAATGGAAATGTACAGTACTGCCTGCAAAGAAGCACTCACAGCAAAACAAATGGTACGTGAAATTAAACCGATTCATGCCTTGTAATTTCTATTAACTCCAAGCAGGCACTGATACGATTTACATAACAGGCAGTAGAGCTGCAGCGTTGGAAACTAGAGGAAGAACGAAGAATGGAAGATGCACGACTGGCTGAGGAAGCTGCATTAGCGATTGCAGCAAAGGAGAAGGCCAAGTCCAGGGCTGCCATTGAGGCTGCTGAGGCAGCCAATAGGATAGCAGAACTAGAAGCGAAAAAAAGAATCCATGCGGAGATGAAAGCGTTGCGAGAAACAGAAGAGAAGAAAAAGGCATTTGATGCTTTAGCACAATCAGACAATCGGTGTAGGAGGTACACAATCGAGGATATCGAAATTGCCACAGATTTCTTTGCAGTATCCCGCAAGATTGGGGAAGGGGGTTATGGACCTGTATACAAGTGTTATCTGGACCATACACCAGCTGCAATTAAGGTTCTTCGCCCAGATGCAGCTCAAGGAAGGTCCCAGTTTCAACAAGAGGTATATTGAAAATAGAAGTACTTGTCTACACAAGCATCAAATAAAAAAATTATGCTTGAAAGTTCAGATAAGTATTTATAAGAAATAGTTTCGTTATGACTCACTAACAACCATTCTCAGGTTGAGGTATTGAGTTGCATACGACATCCGAACATGGTTCTCCTCCTAGGAGCCTGCCCCGAGTATGGTTGTTTGGTGTACGAGTTCATGGCTAATGGGAGTTTGGAGGACCGCCTCTTCTGCAGGGGTAACACTCCACCTCTTTCTTGGCAGCTTAGATTTAGAATTGCCGCCGAAGTAGGTACTGGCTTGTTGTTCCTTCACCAGACCAAACCAGAGCCACTAGTGCACCGTGACCTGAAACCAGCCAACATCTTACTTGATCACAACTATGTTAGCAAGATTAGTGATGTCGGCTTGGCCAGGTTAGTACCCCCATCTGTGGCCGATAACGTGACACAGTATCGAATGACATCCACAGCAGGCACATTCTGCTATATAGATCCAGAATATCAGCAAACAGGCATGCTTGGAGTGAAGTCTGATATATATTCCCTTGGAATCATGTTTCTACAAATGATAACAGCCAGGCCACCGATGGGCTTGACTCAGCATGTTGAAAGGGCTATCGAAAAAGGGACTTTTACTCAGATGTTGGATCCAGCCGTGCCTGATTGGCCAATTGAAGAGGCTTTGTGCTTCGCCAAGCTGGCACTAAAGTGTGCAGAGTTGAGGCGAAAGGATAGACCAGATCTTGGCAAGGAAGTCTTGCCAGAACTTAACAGATTAAGGGAACTTGCAGAGGAAACCATGCACCACACTTCGATAAATGGCAGTCCAGCCTCCTCACCAGGCCACAGCCAAGTTTCCCTGCAGCTAGTAAGTTTGTGTTAGCTTGACAATATAATCTAATGATTAAATTCATCCATTTTTTGGCCAATTACTAACTCGACGAGGATTCAGAGCGATGGTCCTAAATTCAACTTTTGATTCCATGATTTACTCTATTTTAGTTAAATATTTCACGGTCAATTTCTTTTTCATAAACCACAACTATTCCAATTTCATTGTCATTTACTGTAACGGTTCATTTAGAATTTACATAATGCTTGTTTGACTTCTACCTCACGATGAAAAGCCTAATCAGAAATGTATTGATTGACTCTTTGCAGGAGGGGGATCTTCCACCTGCACTTTCTGGAGAGAGTTCCATCATCTCCCTTACGAGTAAAGATCAAGTTCTGAGGAAAAAAAATGGTTTAAAATGATCGTGCCAACTGTTGGAGGTAAAAGCTGATCATGTTCATAGCATCTCTGATTCTCATAGCCGTGTTTGCAAACTTCGATATCATGTACAGCGAATCAAGATGAAGTTCCAAGTTTCTTAATCAACGTGTACATATATACACATTCCTTCTTCTAGTTCTAGAGCAAGATTTTAAAAAAGAAAACACACACAAACAAGCACCCACATACTTTAAAGCCTGCTGCTTCATAAGACATGAATGTGGTTGTCTTGTAATGATTTACGTCTGTGTCATCAGACGGCCGGTAGTCAATGAGGCTGTTCATGAAATTTACTTTTTTGTTTCCTTTCTTGAAAAAAGCAACACGTCGGTATACTAAAATTCCGGAGAAAAAAATACTCTAAAATACTATTTAAGGTAGAGTTCGTTACGATCTAAGAACAGTAACTTCTCAATCTTTAGCATTATATTTTTATTCTGAGACACCAAGAACCAATATGTTATCGGAAAAACGACTGAGAGTTGGAGAGGCAGAACAAGGTCTGTCCTGAACAGATCCATTATCTAGAACACAGTTTTGTCGCCAATTTCAAGTGTCAAGGAAAGTATAATGGACTGGCTCATTGTAACAAATGGAGAAAGCCTTAAGCGATATGGGTAGAATCTAGCTAATTAATATACAATTAGTTTCATAACTCCATTTGAGCGATACCGGGAGCTAGGAAAGTAAAAAACTTGTGAAGTATTTTACGAGGAGATTACTTGGTCATACTTGAAGTCTTATTTCAAGAAGACAGCTATTTCCTGCAAAATCCGACCCCTTACAAAGCAAAGCAAACCTAATCTGACGCAATACAGCATAAGAGACCAAAATTTTTTAAGTAATTGAAGACTAACTTGCATCTCAACCGTAAAGCTTAAAGTTAATAAAGATACATACTGACCAGGACAAAGAGGACAATTATTTGCTATTAACCCTTTACAGACAAGGGGGCAGAATTCCCACGGAAACACCCACTAACGATAATACATGAGCTGTTGGGCCGATGAATTATTAGGATATCCATCATACATGGCTTGCGATCCCCCAGAGCTCAACCCCATGGAAGCAGCAGCCAGGCCCTGTTGCCCAGTCATCTGCACAAAAGCTTGACCTGAGAGACCAGATGCAGCAGCCTGACTCAAGGCAAGTTGCCGCTGATAAGCCAACAACTCAGCTGGTGAATAGCCTTGGTTCATGCCAGTCGGAAGGATCTGATATGGTTGAGTTGGAGGAGTTAATGGATTTGAAGCTGTCCCAGGAGGAGTTGGCTTGCTACCCCACGAGCACTGCATTCACGCATGCCAAAAAGATGAGACATTTTCTTCAACGGGTAAAAATGCTGCTTAAAATTTACATGAAAACCATTTACCATGGAACACTGTGACACCCTAGCTCCCATGTACGGAAATGCGAAAATCGTGACATCAGGATGATGACAACACAGGTCACGCATCCCAATGATAAGTGCTTAAGTGTGTGCAATATGCAAAATGTGCACAACAAAAGTCGCAGCGGTTAAATTAAATAAGTCAACTAAGTACCAGAATTTTAAATTCAAGACTACCAAAATAAAAGTATTACTGAAAATTATATAGTTATCTGTGAAATAAAATAAAAAGTCAAATACATAGAAAAAAGGGAAACAAATCCCATAATCCAAAAAGCGACCACATGTCACTCCCTCTGCGGAGCCGATCCCTAAGACTCATCATCCTCATCTACATCAAAATCTGCGATACCATAAAACGGTACCGCAAGTAAGTAATAATCCAAACAATCCACAAGATAAAAATGCATTAATGCAACCAACAATTATGCATGCATATGATAAAATATACCTTAGCCTCAAAACATTTTTTCCGAAAATGAATATTTTCCAACACGCTAAAATCCTATTTTGGCCAAAAAATAATAAACCGTCATTTTCCCAAAAAATTACCAATTATCCAATTTTTACCGTATGCACCATGATCTCCCCTAGGGACCATCCACACACCCTGGCTCCCTTCTTCATACCACGAGTAACGACTGCTCGAGTGACTTCGTAACGAACGATGCCCAGTTCCGCGCCCAACGTATTCGTGGCCAAGCATCCTCTAACCCCCGCTAGCAAGAGGGGCCATGGAGTCGGCACGAGAGCATTACCATCCCGTTCTATCCCGTTGTCACTCAGCGACAACTCAGGGGACATCATTCAGTATATTCCGCTCTCGAGTGACCAGAAGAGCTCCATTGAGATACCGCACATGAAAACCCAGTTTTCAAATATACACATGAACATCAATGCAATTATGCGAAAACCCAGTTTTCATTTACAAACATGAACATACGTGCAATTATGCAATGCACAAGACACGACACAAATATTCAACAACCAACAATCCCTAAGTAATCCAATCACACAACAACTCCATCCTCCAATCCAACCGACCCCCTTACTTATTGGATTCAGTCTGGCACAACCAACTAAATCACAGTAAAAATGAGTTAGTGCAAAAATACATTTAAATCTCAAAAGTTATTTGAGAAAATACTTACAGCGCCATAATATACTTTTCGAAGAATCACGGCGATACTAGAAGTGGCGGCACAACAACCCAACAGTGCAAAATGCACTATAGCCGTGAGTCTCAAAATGCTAGATTTTGAACGGGGACAAACGAAGACTTGAGATTACTAGGGAATGACTTATGGGTGTTGGTGAAGCTAATGGTGGTGGTCTTTGGCCGTGGGTGGCGGCGAGGGAGGCGTTTCGAAGCCAAAAAACCAAAATCGGAAATCATGATGAGGGAGCTTCACCGGTGGCGGATTGAAGCTGAGAATGGGTGGTTTTGGTAGCTGGGAGGTCGACGGTGGTGTGGTGAAAAGATGATGGCCGATGGTGGCACGATGGCTGGAACACAATGGGTGTCGCGGCTTGAGGCCATGTGTGGGGGTTAACGACGGCGCGGGAGGAGCTGGAATTAGATGGGTGAGGTCACCGGCCAGAGGGGAAGAGAAGGAGAGGGGCGGTGACTGACATGGACGGTGCACGGCGGCGCTACAGGCGCACGAAAAATCAGACTGGAGAGAGGAAGAGGGACGTGCGCGCGGGAGGAAGGAGGAAATGCAGGGGAAAAGAAAGAAAGAAAAGAAAGAGGAAAAACAGAAAAGAGGAAAAAGAAAAAGTAAGGGAAAGAAATGAAGTCCAGTCCTCACAACTTAGATCACAAAATTGATCCAACGAAAATGATTTCAAAACAGTAATTTAAATAAAACTAATTCAAACACATGAGTAAGTAAGATAAAATAATAAAAATTCAGCAACACAATAATTTTAAAGTCCATAAACAAACTAATTTAAATTAAAGAGCAATTTAAATGCAAAACAATAATTAATATTAAGAAAGCATATTAAAATAATTTTCACAACTTAAAAATAATAAAATTAAACTAACGAGAAATCCGATAAATTTAAAATAAGAGAACTAATATTTAAATTAATTAAAATAATCATTCAATTAAAATACACTAAAATACGGGGTCACAAACACAGGACTGCTTGTTCTTCTGATGATGGCACCATGCCAAGGACCTCCTAGGTCCTACATTCAAACTGATCACTTAAATAGCAAATCCGCAACCCATAAAGAATTAAATGCCTAGAGGCCCTAGACTGATGCAAAATAGCTGGAGACTTGAAGTGAACAGGATTAACGCACCTGCAGAAATTTTTTGTATAAAATATATATATATTTTTTATAAGTAAATGGTAGTGTTAATAGGAATAGGCAAAGCCCAAGTACACAAGGAAGTATACAAGAAATAATTTGTATAAAATATATATATATCCAGTTCCCGTTTTATCTTTATTTGTTTTCTCTCCCTTTTTTGCATAACTCAGATCCTCAAAAATACAACCATCAGCAAATCAGCAGGTTCTGAATATACTATTTCCGGCAACAATATATATATAAATATATATTCACATTTGGCCTTTTAGTTGACCAACCAAAACAAGTCTTTCGTGTCTCTCAAGATCAGTAGTGTATAGCATTCATTCAAGATCAGATACAGGTGGGGTTCATAACATGCATGACCCAAACAAGGTTCTCTGTGCATCTGTGGAAGGGTGGGTGGGTAGGTTGTAATGTGTCTTCGGGTACATGCATGTAGGAAACTCGTTTGATATTGACAAGCGTCATGCATCCATGGCCCTGCCAAGGGCTTGTTAGCCCATTCCATCTCAGGAAAATAAGGATATGCCTTGGAAGTATCCAAGCCACGATATTATTCTTATATTAAGATCAAATAAAGCTGACTGTCAAATTAAAACGAGCTGCCCATAAAGTTTTCTTACCTTCAGGGGCTTCCCATGAATAATCCTCCCATTAGCCATCTGAATGGCCGAGGCTGCTTCCTCATGAGTGTTGTATCTGACAAACCCAAATCCTTTATCCCTCTGGACACGCACTTCCTCTATAACCCCAGCACCAAGACCATGAAACTGACAATGGAGTTCAGCTTGAGTTACCTAAGCACATGATGAAATTATCAGAGACACAGTAAATTTCTCGCACTTGACTATGAAGATTATGCCATGGATCCACATTTACAAGATAAACTTAAATAGTGGAAAAACAATCTGTGAAACTGCACAAAAAGATAAATGGAAGTATGATGCACAAATACACATCAAGATGACAAAGAAAGAGAATCAAATATATACTTGTTGCAACGAATTGGAATGTCAAGAAGTATGGGATCTCATGGTCAAGAGAGCACATGAACTATAACCATTTAAAGAAGGCAAAGATCTAGCTTTGTTTGGAAGACTGATAGGTACAATGTTCACCATGAAAGCGCTTTTGCATACGTATACTTCCCGTCTACTTGCGTTTTGCCTATTTACTTGATCAATAAAATCTTATTTACCTATAAAAAAAAAAAAAAATTAGCTACGACAGCGCTTTCGCATGGCTCCACTACCAATGGGGTAGGCTTGGAGCAAACTGCAACATTAGGCCATGTGGGAATTGAGAAAAGATGTAAGAACCCAACATGGATTCAGAGCAGGTATATAATTAGTTTTCCATGCCTCAATGACATACTTCAGTGATTCCATGCATTGTTTAGTAAATCATTAAATTCCAACATGTATAGACATCTGAGGGCTTCCGTGGAAGATGGCACTCTTCTGGGACATTTCAGTCTCTCATTTTGCAGAATTCTTTTTCTTTTGTCTGTATTTCTTTCTTAGGATACTAAAAGATTAAATTGCAATATCAGTTACAAGTTGTCAATTTAAAGTTATTAACAAAGGATTTCCCCGTATACTTGAGCTATGCCTGTTTCTATTAACAAAATTTACTTACTGATAAAAAAAAAGTTATTAACAAAAAAAGGGTTTATTGATTTTTAGAGACAAAGAGCTTCAGTGTTTTTTCACAAGAGCTCCAGTGTTATACGCCTAGTGTGATCACTTTGAAACACAGTTCGCTGGGATCCTTCCTAATTTTTCTTTTCCCTTGAACTTCCTTGTGTTACCTATTTCTTTTCACCTTGGGCTTGAAGTTTGAATGCAAACAAAGAAGTATGAATCAATTATTTGCCAAGAAAACCAAGAAAAAATGGAGCAGGCAAAGCAGTTACAGGGATGTCAAATTCTTGGTGGAGCAGAGATGGTGAAACACAGTTCCCCCAGATGTTACTCATAAAAAATAAAAATAAAAGTTTGCCAGGATGCAGGTAGGGTTGAGCAGAAGGGGATATGAAAGGACAATTCTGTGCATTTCTTAACTACCTCGTGAGAGAGGTTGCCAACATAGACAGTCGTGTATGCCGGATTGTTTTCAGGGGCCTCTTCATTGATATTCTCCTGACCTCCATCTACAAAATAAAGAAAACAGAAGAACTATCAACATCCAGAGTATCCAAGCAATTTATAGCATTCCAAATCTTTTAAATAGTTCACATGCTTTGGAGACACAGGAAATATGTCGAGTTTAAACAGGTCACAAAACAAATGATCATAGCTCTTCTGACAAGCTGACATTAGTGTTTACACTCCTGAAGTGATCACGAGGGTATTGAGCAGAGAAATATGATAAGCCATATTAAGGAGATGTGAAGAAGGAAACGTCTTTCTCCACTCAGCCCAATTTTACCCTTGATTGCATGCCAATGCCAATGGTCGGGCCATGTAACTCCTCCCCATAAGAAGTGGGGCTGAGCTTCAATCCCACACAATTGCGAACTGTATACCCAACAAGAGAGTGTGTGCATGTGCGTACATGCGTCTCTATATATAGTGCATCCATATTCTTCATTGATTAAATATAAATATTCAAGTATCAATATGCTGCAATTTATTACGCCTTAAAGCATCTCAAGCTGTCAATGGGAATGAAGTATGAACAAGCCTAAACATCTTTTTTTCTTTTTTGAGTAAGAAAGATTTTATTAATATGAAAATAGCCATAGCCTAAACATCTCTGCATTCAAAGAATAAGAGTCTGCTGTGAATCATTTTCCCATCTACAGTGGACTATCAACCATTTGCGATTTAAACAAACAATAGCAAAATACGCCTCTTGAGATCAGCTTGTCACTGAACAGAGTAACCACATTGGAAACTAGCTAGGAGCCTAGGACTGTGGTCTGTGTCATCAAAGTAATTAACTTTTGGTGAGTGGTTGTGAGTGGGTACAATTGTCACTTTTTATAAAAGCTAATCATAATTATGCTTCTGATATACACCAGCTTTTGGTTATCGAGTTCCCAACATTATGTTATTATTCCACATCGCATGCATCTGGATATTCCGAGTGATTGTGGTACCCAGAGCCTGAGTCGTCCATAAGTCCTAAGCAGGTGCCTCCGTCCTAATTCACCAAGATTCTACAACATGGACTTAATCAAGTAGAAGGTTGCGTGCTACCTGAAGATCCATTAGTAAGTACAACCGCATTTTGGCTGTCATTGATCTGCTTGTCTTCATTAGTACCAGCACCTTTGGCTGCCCAGTTGCATCTTATTTGCCTATTCCCAAGCCATTTACCTACAAGATGGTGGGAAAAACAGATCATACATCCTCGAAAAAATTGAGAACCAGTCTACTTGAAAAAGATAAAAACTAAGCAACGAAGGTCAACAAGATGCCTAACCAGTCAATTCATTGATAGCACTCTGTGCATCCTGCAAAATGATTCCACAAGGCAATTTATCAGTTTGTTTGACTCTACATTTTTAGCGTTTTTTCCAGAACTCTTGAAAGAAATTTTGTAATGCTAGTCCCACAGCTGTAGCTGGGATAATTTGGTTCCCTTTTCTTTTTCAAACAAGTAAAGAATAAATGCTAGTTCCACCACCGAGAATGAGCTTACTTCCTTTGTGTTAGAAACCCTCTATGTTTGGATGTCAGCGCAGAACAGTTCTGGTTTTACTAATTATCTTGAATTTATGACTTTTTGTTTTCCATCTTCTCTTTAGTCAGGTATTCTCTTGTATACTCCCTGTGTACTTGGATTGTGCCCCTTAGCGCCTAGCGCCTATAATATAATAAACTTGAATTACTTATCAGGAAAAAAAAGATATCCAACAGTCCAACTTTTTTTTAGGAAAAATTATATTTCTTCATGCATCTTCATGCTCTGTAGTCAACCAAATTTAGACAGCTTTGCATTCTTCAAAAAAGCTTTTCTTCTTTGAAGAGAGGAGGAGGGGGGGGGGGGGGGGGGTTAAATATTTTCAGGAACTTCTACTTAATAAGCAATACCTGCTGATTACGAAAAGAAACAAATCCATATCCTTTTGAGCGACCAGTTTTGTGATCCCACATGACCCTTGCATCACTAAAAATGATGAAGAAAAAAGAAGGATCATAAACCAGACATCTAAACGCGCACAACATAAATTATAGTGGTTCACACCATGATCAATGGGAAGTACAAGATTCAAGAAACTTAATGATAATGCTTAGAATTTTCCCCCATGAACTTCTGGTCATGGACATGTGAAAGCATGAATTTGACTGCGGGCATCAGGAAATCTAGAATGTGCTGCCCTTTGTTGGTATATGTACATGAAAAAAATATAAGACTAATGAATATTCAAGGCAACGAGGAACTCACGAACAACTAGGATAGACTGAGAAGCATGCAAATAAAGTCGCATCAGTAACCTCTGCACTCAGATCACCAACAAATACATTGAAATGTCCTGACAATTTTAAAAGCACATTAAACGGGAGCACATACCATTAGGCACTCAAATAAGAACAAAACAAAAAAGTACCAGAATAAAAATGAAAGCCTAAAGAAACCTGAAGTATCCTCCCTCTGATTACTGGTATATGCCCAATTCACCTTAAGTGCCTGACCATAACTGAAATTGTGCAAAGAAAAAAAGTAAATCCAGTAAATAAATAAAAATACCATAAAATCAAATAAAGAGGGAGTTGACCGTCAATGAAAGTGAAAGCATTGAGACAATTGTTGAACCGCTCAACATGAGGAAAGACTGTTGATTTGAAAATAAAACCACAAACTAAACAAGAGGAGCATTAAATGGCAAAGTCCATACATGATTACATGGAAATTTAATTACAAAATGTTTAAATTACCAAGGGATGAGAAATTCACTAATATGATAAGATTTTTTTAAAGTAGAAAATAAAAAATGAATCCCCTCCCTCCCAGTTGTGGCCTAACAAAATGCACACATAAAATTCCAAAGAGCACCCGAACGGCCACAGTTGATATCTTATAAGCGAATGCTTACAGTTGGCAGCCATGCAAATTCATTATTGCAAGGGCTGCAGATGTCTGGTCAAGGTAGTCCACAAAACCATATGATGACTGCAGTAAGAATGAATCAAACCATCAAATTAAGAAAAATAATGAGAACGTACAGTGCACAAACAATGAAAATTATCAGTAAACAAATTCCAGCAAATGCATGTGCTGATGCCATACGATTTGATACCCACTGAGCACAGCTGCTAGATGGCAGAGCACCCAGCCCTTAGAAACAATGTTTGTGTTTTTGTTTTTTTTTTTTTGTTTTGCCCTTTTTTTTAAGGGTGAGCAAGGTGATAGTTGACTAGATTTTATTTTTTAATTCATCACTCAAGTTGGTCTAGAGCACCACAGATTCTGTAAAGATGGGTCATTTTCTTGGGAATTTACTGTTGGAAAAATTCATGATCCACTATTTCAACTCCAGAAATAAACAGCACCAGCTTCAGGTACCATACACAAAGCAAGACCTGAAGGCTTCCGCCACCTCATCAATCACAACCTCAACTCAGCTTTCAGGACGTCATATTATCCATCACTACCTCACCCTCAGCTTTCAGCACAACAGGTTAACTATGTCCTCATCTTCAGCCAAAAAGCTTGAAAATCACAACAGTAAGAAGATGAACAGATAGTGAGTTAGAATTTCGCCTACCTTCACATGGGATTTTTATTTTTTTAAAAAAAATAAGTTCTTGTATATGTTACTAGGAACTTTTCAATGGGTGAGGCATACAGTTGCCAAAAAGACTGCATCTCCAACTTAGTTTGTGCACTAATTGCTTGGCATGTCACCTTAGCAAGGCCTCGATGTCTTTACTAAATTGAAAATCTCAGAGTGTAGGGTACCATGGAGAATAGACGTTTACATGAATTATTACTGATAACATAATTGAGTAGTTAAAAGGAACTAAAGATTTCCACTGTGGACGTTATAATAAAGCTAGTAGAATGAAAAGTAAAAATCAAGTGATGATGCAACAAAAAAACCTGAGTACTAAACCGAACCTTATCCTTTCTGATGAGCTTGCATCCTGCAAGAGGACCAGCAGTCTGGAAAACTTCAACAAGAAGCTTCTCTCTGACATTTACATGAATATTTCCTACATACCTGATCATCAAGCTATCAGACCAGTAATCGTATAAAGTAGAGAAACGAAATAAAACCACATCTTAGGTAAGCTAGTGCAAGCCACACCAGCTCACACATCTGATACCACAAATTTGATTCTTAAAGAGCAATGTGTAGAAAGTAATTTTGTCTAACAAACAAATCCCGACCACTCCATTCACAATTTTTTTTTCACATGTTATGCAATCTTTTTTTTTTAACAGTACATGTTATGCAATCTTGTTAAAAGCACAAGTGGAAAACACTGTACTAAATAGAAGAAGAAAATGAACAAAAGTCCTTGAATTCTAAAAGACGAGAAACAGGAACTATAGTAATTGTATCCTATAGATGTCACATTGAAAAATGCTTACAGAAACTAAGCAAACTACGAAACAGAGAGCCAGAGCAAGGAGGGGGGGGGGGGGGGGGAAGAAAGGAACTGTTGCATAGCACTCACACACTGCAGCATGTAGATGAGTCAAAGCCAGGGGGCAGATTCCCACCAGGGATGGGCTCCATCTGCAAAATTAAAATTAAAAGGAAAAATGAACAAAATAAAGCTTAGCAGTTCCAAGATGATGTCCTAGATAAAATTAAACAAAGATGCCAAAGAAAATAACAGAACTCTACAAGCCCGGTACAAATCTAACCTGTGTAACTCTTTCATAAATACTGAAAAAACGAAATAAACCATTTTATTTATAGATGCCTTGGGTAGCACATATTCAACAATTGGGAATTCGCTCAAGGAGGAACAAAGGGAATATAATCAAGAACAAAATATTCAAGAAGCAATCATGCCCAATATAGATAGTTGATGCGTTAATAATACTGTCAACCAGGAAAATATTCAAAATAAAATCATGAGAGTGAAATGTTGAAAAAAGGTCCACGTGAATCTATAAATGTATATAAACAAGTCTGAAGAAAATTTTGTTTGAATTTTATTGAAAGAAAAAATTAAATGAAATTTTCCAAAAAGCTTTCGAGGAATATAAGCCTTGACTAGTTTATCTCTAAAATCACCACAAATTCAAACCAAGAATACATTTCCACCGTCCTTGTCCCTCCATTCCTCCAAATAAGAATAAATTTAGAAAACAGACGAAAAGGTAAAAAAAAAATCTATTCAATGTACAAACATTTCTAAAAAAATATACAAAAAAAGGGGGTTTACTCTGCAGGGGTGGGTACGAAGGGCCCTGCCTTGGAGAAGATCCCCGACATAAAAAAAAAAAAATATATATATATATATATACAAAAGAAAATTCTATCTAAAACATCATTAAAGAATTTATAAAAAAATCCCAAAAAATAGATGACAACGAAAATAAATTTCTAAAAGCGAGATGGCAATGTTGCGAAGTTGGGACACCACCAGAAAACTTAATCAGATGAAATATTTTAGCTAATATATCCTTCAAATTCATGCAGTTTCAGTCGTATAATTATTACCTTTGAGAAATAAATAGGAATAACTTCACCATTCCAAGGCATTACAAATGATGATGTCAGGTTTTCATAACATTTTAAGCCACATTGTACACCAAAATTTACCATAACTGGGCAGAACTAAACGCAACATTGGATTGGATATTAATATTGTGATGCCCAAGAATTGTAAAAAAGTATGATATAGGATGGGTGAATTGTGAAGGCGTTGTGTGGGTACCAAGTCCCTTTTTGGTTATGTACTTACTCTCAGGGCCAGGGGCTCCAAATATAAGAATATATGTTAGGTCCCAACCCAGATCCAAAGAAACCAGGTTTTATTTGAGATCGATGCTCCAATTGTAACTTCAACTACTCCTTTCGGGACGTAGTATCCTTGATCGTGGCATTAATGATATCAAGTAAAGACATGAAATGCCAGATGATACACACTAAAAACAATAAAAGCAAAATTCCCTATCGTAAAACACGTACATGGAGCATAAAGGAGATACAAGGTAAAAAAAGACACGGATTGATAATATATATCACGATATATACACACCTGAGACATAGCAGCGGCGATGACGCCAGGGTGGTACATCTGAGGCTGCTGAAGAAGGGCTTGTTGAATTAGGTCTTGCTGTTGTTGTTGCTGAAGCTTCAGCCTCTGTTGCATATTCCTCTCTCTCCCTGTGTATTTTTTGTTCCCAGCAAAAAGTTAGATAGATCACAACTTTCAAGACGATAACGTTATTATGATTCCCTCCGTTTGTTTCCGAAACAAAACGCAGGAAAGCGTTCGAGCAATAATTACGATTCCAAGAACTCTGCAATCTCTTTTCATTCCTTGTTTCCTTTTGTCGAGAGGTTTGTTCAGAATTATTATTAATTAATATTGAAAGTCGAAGAAGGAAGAGAACCTGGAGAGCTGATCGACGAGAAGTGAGTACTTCGTTTTTTGAACTTTGACGTTATAACTTGTTTCTTTGTACAGGGTTCCGTATTTGTAAATTTGTAATGTCGATAACGTTTATCGGAGCATCTCTAAAGACGAAGGCGCTCTCGCTTCGGCTTGTTTGAGGTTTTTTCTTTATTTTTGTTTTGCGTTTCAAATTATATTGGGACGAAACAATAATAAAGTTATGACTCTTTTACAAATAAAGTTAGGAAAATGCTTTGTCGACCGACAAAGCATACCGATGGAGTGTACCCACTACTGTTTTTTTTCCCCCTTAAATATTTGTGTGTTTATTTTTAGTATTTTAAAAAATATATATAAATATGTTCTTAAAAAAATCACAACACACTATTTGGTACTCAATTTGGTACCCATAAATTTATCTCTTTTACAATTATTTTATTTTACAAACGATAACTAATGAAATTATTTCATTTTATTAAAATAATTTTAATTTTACATAACTATAGAATTATAAAGATAGTAAAAGCATATAACCATATAGACTTGTAAAGATAGTAAAAGCATTAGCTGTGTATTATTATTCGAGGAATAATAAAGTTATTTCATAATTATTTTACAACAGCAACTAATGAAATTATATCATTTTATTAAAATAGTTTTAATTTTACATAACTATTCTTAATTTGAAATAAAATTATAATGATGGAAAAAGCATTAAAGGTGTATTATTATTCTTTAAAATATTATTATAAGAACTTTTTTGATATTTATATAATTAAAACATCTCATTAAAAATTAATATCTATATAATTAACTTTTTAGATATAACATTTTGTGTTGATATGATAGAATTAAATTAATTATTTTCCAAGAGTGTGTAACAATTATCCAAGCCATTGATTTTTGCTAGAAAAATTCTACTCATCATCCTTATCACACCTGCAGGTGTGTGGTGTAAGAACAATAAATAGAAAAACTCTTTTTGCTATAGAAAAATATTTGATTTACAAAGGCATCTTACAAAAATAAGTTCATAAAATGAAGTGATTTGTTGTAGTATATCAAATTTTAAAAATATTTTTTTATGTAAAATATATCTAATATACTATATTTAGCCACATCGATTTAACAGTTTTATTGTATAAAAATTTCAATAAAAGGACAATGAATTTAATGAAGGAAAATACCGGGAAGACCGATGAATTAGACCCTTCAAATCGACCGGTACTAGTTTTTTTTTTTGTTAACTTAATGGTTAAGAATGTGTTTAATAGTGAATTGATTTTTTTTAAACATATATATTTAAAGATGTTAAAAAAATATGTAAAAAAAAAAAAGAATTTTTTTTACTCTTATCTGTCGGTACCTTTTATCGGTACCGGTAGAAGGACCCTTTAATAAATTAACCCGCACCTCTGTATCTCAGTAGAAAAATTATATTCACAAGCCTCACACACCACACATTACTCTTTTTGTTATTTTTTTAATTTTTTTTTCTTACCAAATGGTTGATTATGTATGATGAGTATAAGAATTCAGATCTTTTAAGAAGAATAAAACCAAAAAAAATTTAAAAAAATAAAAGAAAGTGTGGTGTGGCTTATGAATAGCAAAGATCTTTGCAAACCAAAGAGGAAACAACGTCATAAAGGTAGTATTTTTATGCAATCCATTATTAGATGGTACTACCATAGCAAAGATGTAATAATTCACTGAAATCTTCAGCTTTGAAAGCAAGAACTAGCGTTCGTAGCTAGTGAAAAAGACGGCTGAGGGTTGCTTAATCAAAAAGAAGCAAACAAAGAGAACAATTTCATACCACAAAATACATCATTAAAATATTAAAAACTTGAAAGGAATGTTATTAAACTTGAATAAAACCAGACACTATTCTTCAACATTATTACTGTGAGGGGACAAGGGGCTTAAATAAATGAATACAACAAACTAAACCCTGTTCGTTGGTTCCGTTCTCCAAGCAGACAATATCGCATGCAAAATGATTTCACCTGAAAGATTCACGAACGCTTGCATATTCTGCATCTTCTAATTAACCATAAAGAAAAAGGAGAGAATAAAATTTCCATAAGAACAGGACTTATTAAAAGCTTCAATAGCTGTTGAATACTCATCACCAATATCATTTGGGTTGTTTGTAAAGTTAAACTGCTTTCATATAACAAGGAATATATGCTTACTTCTATAGAGAGAAACGGATTATAAAGACATCAAAACTCCGGAGATCAGACAGAAGCTCTTCCCGATATTCCGAATAAATGCTAGTTGCATATCTCAACCGACATCATTATTTTGACATAACGATGAAGTGGGATCAACATATACATGATCCCAAAAGAATCTACAACAATTGTACGTGATCATACAGCAAGAATTACAAAAAGACTAATTACTATCACAGTTTGTGTGCGCACCTCTTCTTGATGCACAAAAGAATCTCCAGGTGATGGAAGTTGATGCTCCAGCATTGATCAAATCTTGTTGCAGAGTGGACAATTTGCCACTATTTAGTATTCATAAGTTATTAGTCTGCAAAGAACTTGCACTCCTCTACTACTTGCCAAGGCTACATGGCCTGTGCAGCTTCTTCAACCTTTGGTTTGTTCTTAGGTCGGCCACATCGTCTAACGTCTTTACTCGACAAGAGCTCCAATGCTTTCTCGATGGTGATTTCATTTGGCTTCACATTCTGCACATTTCAGAACACAAATCCATTATTTTAAAATTAACCATGGTAAGGCTCACATTGATAATCACTTGAAGTTAATAGAGCCAAGTTTTGCAAAGTTATTGCTAAAGAACATGAGGAAATGGAAGTACAACAAGCTCACACATACCTTGGAAGCACTGACGAAAAGTTTTTAGTTTTAAGCTCATCATAAGCAAACAAACAAATAATCAAAACTACACACATTTCAGAACACAATCCATCAACAATTTAAATATGCTACTGAACCTTTTTTTTATTTTTCAGACAAAAAAAAAAAATTGGTACCCTTATAACAATCTAGAACTGTGAAAAAGCAGAATGGACCAATTAAATTGCAGAAAGAATACTATAGCATCATACTCCATGCTCATTTGACCATAACTCACACCAAAGTTTGTCTAGTTAGATAATGTCAAGAAACAACGCTATCCAGAATGTGCTCTGATATCTTTAAATGTATTTCACGGCACCCAATGCATTTAGAAGATGATTGATCAACATCATACAGAGAGGGATTTAGAAAAGCATATTTAACCACTGCTAAAGAGATTGAACCATAAATTTTGCTAGTGAGGCTCATATGTCACCCATAAATTAACCAGAATCTTTATGAAATCCACACCATAAGCGTGTACATCAACGGGAAGCCTCGTAAGCGTGTTTATCAAATTCAAACCATACTTTATAACTTCTTTTTTTTCCTTCTACTGGGTAAAATGTTAACGTATCTAGTCAAACAAAGAGTTCCACCACTGATATGACAGGGTTCTAATGAATCAGGTAGCAATACCGTTTGTACCTTCCAACTTATCAAAATAAAGTTTGTACATTCCAAGTACAATCATGAAATTCAAACACACATAGGACCAACCAATCTCAAGTTAGAAATTACGGGTGAAATGGTGATATTATAAGCTAAACAAATATGATAAATAATGGCCCACTTGTCAGTTAAGAAACAAAATTTTGCACAATATTTCAAGCTTTTAACCATCTGATAAATAACTTCTCTAGATACAATATGTAAACTTTTGTCGTCTTTATCATGTGTTATATGCCTCAACACATTTTAGGTGAAGTATTATTTTTCCTTGCTATATCCCCTTTTACATTTCCCATCTAAACATTTAGTGCCTTTACATCATCACATCTCAGACACAGCAAAATGAACTTATAACAAAGCTTTGAACTGCATAGCGACTAAACTTCGAATTTTTTTTTTTACTCTGATCACCACCATGTTACAGCAAAATGCTAAACAAAAAAATGCATACCTTGGGGACTGGAGCATTTGAACGTCGATGTCTAATAGAAAATCCCAGTTTTGCAAGCCTTAACACCACTGGTTGGCCATCCTTTGGATGGTTCCCCTAAGAAGTTGAAATGAATAAGCTCAGCAATACATAAAGAAATAAACGAAAGAAAACTCAATTTAGAGAATGACAACCATACCAATGTCACAGGGTAGCGCAGCAACTCAAGAGCATCTTCAATAGTAATAGACTCCACATCCTTTATCTGAAAAGAACATATTTTTAGTTTTCCCTAATTTTAAAGTACATAAACCCAATTAAAAGTATCACATTAAGAGCGTTTGCATGGGTGAAACTAGGGAAGAAAAAGGGCAAAACAGTGGTAATGGTAAGAAAAGTAAATAGATGTTCAAGCATGACCACTAAAATACAAAAACAGCTAATTAAGCAGACCATGAACATTCAGTTTACCATGGTTGATACAATTTAATCATACTGGGAGCTGACAATCGATCCATATAAGAGAATTCTGAAAAGGAAAAAAAGAAGAAGACTGAATATGGATGGAAGCAGAAAGAAAGGGACCTGAATTAGAATTTGGTGAAAAATACGGCTTTAGAAAGGGTAATGGACCACCAAAAAAGTTGGGAAGCAGATGGACTACAAAGGTGATGTCCATTAAACAACATGCAAGAAATCCCAGGAGAGAATGATAAGTTGCTGTATTTATTTATTTTTTTGTTTCAGGATGTGTAACCTTGCCAAGGAAAAACCCTCCGGAACACCCTTAGGGAGTATTGGATACATGACCCCAACCGCCAGAATGGTGTAGGCAATACCTAGTGCGAACGGAACCCAAGATGTACGAGTCTACAGCTCATCCTAACCTCACCCCTTGACCACTAGGTTGCACCCTGATGGTAAATAAGTTTTTTTTTATAAGTAAAAGGTAATAAGTTACAGTTGATATGTTGTGTCTGCACGGTTTATGGGATTCCTTGTAAAAAAAATGCAGTACTTTAATTCCCCTCGATAATCATTTTGCAAAAAAGACAGATATAAACACAATTCATTTGTTGACAAGATAAACGATATTCCACACAGCATGACCAGAGAGAAGCACATGCACGTGCCAACAGACAACAAATGGGAATTATGAATTATGATATTTGCTTGAAACATGAAAGATGCAAAGATATGTGTGTGTATATATATATATATATGCATATATATAATAGGATCCACTTCAATGCAAAAGCTTGCAAAAAGACAGGAGTTGGTTCCAAAAGGTCGTCAAGAATGATGTTACATACATGGGAAACAGAAGTTCTTTTAGGCAAGTATCCCTTCCTGTCTTCACCAAGCTGTACATAGAATCCATATGGACCATTCTTCAAAAGGACCTGAAAGGATAGAACATTTGCGCTTGACTTATACAATAAATATAACAATTGCATCAAAACAAATCAAGCTCCACTGATAACATAAAACAAGTTATTCCAAGAACAAAATTCAATCCAAACCTTTTCGGTGGAACCAGGATTAATACCCAGCACTTTTGGCTCCTCTATGTTGTTCTTTTGAGGAGCAACTTCTTCATCATCATCACCATATAATGTCTTGGCAATATATCTATTCACAGCAACCAGAACAAATAACAGGTAATCAATAAGGAGTTTTTCGTCACCACTGACACTTTTTTATCACTGGCACGGATTTCAGTAGAACATGTATGGAGAACTTTTAGGCATATAACACAGAAATTAAGCTGTTATCATGCAGTTTTGTACTCACTTGCACTTTGGGTGTTGATCGCAACCAATAAAATATCCAGCACCGTATCTGCTTACTTTGAAAATCAAAGTGCCCTCCATACAACTGAGATGTGTCCAGACAAAGATTACCGTAAGACCATTGAAGAGTGAAGAAATAAAAAACGTGTAGGGAAATTTTAAAACAAAATATTAAAGCATCATATTAGAGCTAAGAACTGCAATAACTCCACAAAAACAAGAAATCAAATCATATTAAATTACATCAGAACAATTTCCAAGTGTTGCATCTGTGGTGGAATTTGCTATTACTCCACATCATTATTTAGAAACTATGGAACACATAATTTGGCAAGCTCATCATTGGTTTGTCTCCTTTCCATGCCCATCATGCTCACCAATATCAATTTGTCCATAAATTGAGTACTTAAAATTAAAATTCTATTGAAGTATTTTATCATTAAATAACTGTATGAACAACAGTATATCCCGTATTTTGCTTGAAAGATGTGGGAGGATAACATTTAATCCAAGTGTACCACACAGAAACGTCCTTGCGGTGTAAAATGGGAAGTTGCGTGCATGGTGTGCTTTTTTTTTTTTTTAGGGTGCTAGTGTATGTGCATATCTAGAAATCTCAATTATTTTCAAAAGCCTCTTAAAGCAGAAAATCAGAATTTTTTTATGTTAATAAGTTAGTGATCTAAAGGCAGCATTTTTTTAATGGACGGCTTCTTTGGGGAAGATTCTCACTCTAGATAACTTGAGAAAATGTCGAATCATAGTCATGGATTGGTGTTTTTTTTTTGATAAGTAAGAGATAAATATTATTGATATGAAAGAAATAGGCTTAGCCCTTGTACACAGGAAGTATACAAAAAGACCCCTAAGTACATTCTAAGAACTAGAAATTAAAGACAAGAAATCGTAAACATTGTTCCCATTAAGTAAAATGGCAGAAAACCAAAGCATTAAAGTATGAAAGAAAAACTTCTTCAGCTCCTCCATAGATCGTTCCTTATCTTCAAAGCATCGCGCATTCCGTTCCGACCAAATACACCACATGATGCACAACGGAATCATCTTCCACACCGCTGCCACTTGATGACAACCTTGCATCTTCCTCCAACACCTGAACAAATCCACCACCCTCAATGGCATAACCCAGGCAAGATCAACCCTTCGAAAGATCTCATCCCACAACAACTTTGTTACCTCACAGTGCAATAAGAGGTGATCCACAGATTCTCCATGTTTTTTACACATAGAACACCAATCCATCACTACACATCCCCTCTTCCTCAAATTGTCCGTGGTCAGAATCTTCCCAAGAGCTGCATTCCATACAAAGAATGCTACTTTAGAAGGCACTCGTGACCTCCAGATATTCTTCCAAGGAAACAAAGTGCACTCCTGTGTTGACAAAATTTCATAGTACGCCTTAACCGTACATTTCTTGTGATCATTGTCCCTCCACTTCAAATTATCAAGTTGTGCCGTCGGACTCCCCTTGGAGTATAGTAAACTGAAAAAATCTGCTACACTAGATAATTCCCAATCATGAAAGTCTCTGATAAATTGTACATTCCACTGGTGCGCACCATGGGAAAAGAGCCGCAAATCAGCCACCGAAGCCTCCCTGTTAGCTGCAATACGATAAAGAGCCGGAAAAGCCATTTCAATGCATGTTCTCCACACCACTCATCCCGCCAAAAGTTTCTACGATTGCCCTCACCAACTACAAACCGTGTGTGTTTTTTAAAACAAGGCCACCCCCCCTTACAAACTTCCATAAACCCACACCATGTCTCCCTCGCACTTCATTGGAGCACCAACCGCCCCTAGAAGCTCCATATCTAACATCAATGATCTCTTTCCATAATGATTCTCCCCCCGAGTAATATCTCCAAAGCCATTTCCCCAGTAAAGCTTTATTGAACGTTTTTAGGTCACTCACCCCTAACCCTCCATACACAACTGGGGCACAGACAGTTTTCCATCTAACCAGATGGAATTTCTTTTCCTCCCCCAAGCCCCCCCATAAGAAAGCCCTAAAAAGTTTCTCAATCCTGTTCACCACCCCTGCAGGCATCGGAAACAAAGATAAAAAATATGTGGGGAGGTTAGAAAGAGTGCTTTTCATAAGAGTGAGGCGACCCCTTTTTGATAAATACATCCGTTTCCACCCCGCCAACCTAGTCTCTATCTTTTCCACCACCCCATCCCATATAGCTCTAGCCTTATAAGATGCTCCCAAAAGAAGACCCAAGTATATCATTGGAAGAGAAGACACCTTACATTCTAGAAGGCTAGCTAGACTGAGGATGTTAGGAACTGCACCCACTGGAACCATCTCAGACTTACCAAGATTCACCTTGAGCCCAGACACAGCTTCAAAACATAGAAGCAGTGCTCGTAAGGTTTTGATCTGATTGCTGTCTGCTTCACAAAAGAGTAGAGTATCATCTGCAAATAAAAGATGTGAAATGACGATGGAACCACCAGAACCATTCCCCACCCGGAAGCCAGATAGTAAGCCTCTACCAACAGTAGATTGTATCATCCGACTGAGTGCCTCCATAACTATGACAAACAACAGAGGAGATAGTGGATCTCCTTGTCGCAAGCCTCGAGAGCTGTCAAAAAAACCTGCCGGTGTACCGTTAACTAGAACTGAAAACCGGGCTGTAGATATACAATGCCTCATCCACGAAATCCACCTATCGCCAAAACCACACCTCCCAAGTAAATATAAAAGGAACTCCCAGTTCACATGATCATATGCCTTCTCCATGTCAAGTTTGCACAAGATACCTGAACCTCCCTCCCTCAATCTATAGTCCAAGCACTCATTAGCAATAAGAACCGAGTCAAGAATTTGTCTCCCACGAATAAAGGCATTCTGGGATTTGGAAATGATCTGATCCACCACAGGACTTAATCGATTAGCCAATACCTTTGAAATAATCTTATACACACTACTAACCAAGCTTATAGGACGATAATCCTCAATAATCAAAGCCCCATGCTTCTTGGGGATGAGCGCAATGAACGTCGCATTAAGGGATTTTTCAAACTTTTGAAAGGAATAAAATTCACAAAAAACTTGCAACATATCCCCTTTCACTATGTCCCAACAAGTTTGAAAGAAACCCATAGAAAATCCATCCGGGCCCGGCGCTTTATCCTTAGCCATGCCAGCAATGACCTTATAAATCTCATCTTCATCAAAAGGTCTCTCCAAGACACTCGCACTCTGAGAGTCAATTGCCTCAAAAGACAAGGTATCAAGCTTAGACCTCCAGCTAGCTGATTCAGAGAGAAGGGCCTCATAATAATGCATAATATGATTTTCTAGCTCAGAAGGAGAGGATACGACCTGAGTACCTGAATATAGCGACCCGATAGCGTTGCACCGTCGATGTGAGTTAGCCACTTTGTGAAAATATTTCGTACACCTATCACCTTCTTTCAACCAAAGAGCCCTAGATTTTTGACGCCAAGAAATCTCCTCTGACAACAAAACCCTCTCCAAATTTGCCATCACCGTGGCCTTCCTTACTAACACCTCATCGGAAATCTCACCCAAAAGTTCCTTACCCTCTATCTCCTGTAATTCCTCCAACAGTGTCGACTTTTGATTGTCAATGTGGCCAAACACTTCTAGATTCCATTTCTTGAGATCTTGCTTCAAAGCCTTCAGTTTACTGGCAAGAATAAAACTTGGGGTGCCTAAATACTGATATGCTGACCACCAGGCACGCACCATCTCTACAAAACCATCTGCCAAAAGCCACATGTTTTCAAACTTAAAGGACTGGCGACCCCTGTTCATACCCCCACACTCTAGAGTAATAGGAAAATGATCTGAGCCGACTCGAGCTAACCTTTTCTGACAGACTTCTGGAAAGTGTGCTTCCCACGATGAAGAGACAAGGAACCTGTCCAATTTGGACCAAACCCGACCGTTTGACCAAGTATACTCTCCCCCTACCAATGGAAGATCCATAAGTTCCAGCTCAAAGATGAACTCTGAAAACTCCTCCATAGCCACAGAATTCCTATAATGCCCAGTTCGTTCACTAGGGAACCGAGTTATGTTAAAATCACCCCCCATACACCACGGCACAGCCCAAACGGAGTATAGGCCTGCCAACTCCTCCCACATTCTTCTCCTATCCCTGTGCATATTCGGGCCATAAATGCCTACATATGCCCATTCCCATCCATCATCAACATTTCTGAAATGGGCCGCCACTGAGAACTCTCCAACACACTCCTCAGTCATCTCAACCAATCTTTTATCCCACATAAGTAGCACTCCTCCTGATGCACCCTCAGACGCCAAGTAGGACCAACCCACATACGAGCATCCCCAAAGACTCCGCACAATTCTTCTATCAATAAGTTGCAACTTTGTTTCTTGGAAGCACACGATATCACACTTCCACAACCGCAATAATGATTTAATCCGGAGGCGTTTATTGCGATCATTCAGCCCCCGCACATTCCATGATATGATCTTAGGCTTCATGTAAACATAACTTGCCCCTCCCTTTCGATCTCTCCCTTCCACCACTCCCTTCCTTCATATCATAATTAATGGAGCAATTTAGCTTTCTAAGTTCCCTATCCTGCTTAGAGATTGACTTTGAACGAGTAGCTTCAATAGCCACAACAAGTGCCTTAAATTCATCTTCATATCCTACACATGACACCCCAAAGATAGCCTGTAATTCTTCCACCTTTTTAAATACCCAATTTGAAGAACAATTCCCAAATTTACAGGGTGGGAGAGAACACAACGGGGTTAAAACAGCCCCCTCCTCCCCACCACCATCTTTATCAACCAAAACCAATTGTAACTCCGAGGCTGAAACTGAGTTGTTATAACACTCAACTTCACCTCTGGGTACCAATAATTTATCAGAGTTCCTCCTCACAACTTCAGGCTCATTACTAGTACCCTTCCCCAAGAAATCCCCAGAAAAACCCCCTAACTCCAAACTGACCGAGCCTAGCCTAGACCCCATCCCCTGTTCCGGCGTGACTGGCGGTATCACAGAGACACAGAAGTCTCCGATCACCTCACACGGCAGTTTCTGTGCCATCTCCGTCGTCCCTAGCAGGTTCTCGGCACTGTCAGTATTCGGAATATTGGGGTTTGCATCTCTGGACTCTACCGATCCCTCCTCCGAAACCTCAGACCTCGCCGTTGGACCCACTTTCGTCAACTTCGACCCCACGCACGGTTGTTTCTGTGCCTCTTCCGACAAGGAAAACCCACACTGCCTCTTACCCATTTCCGGCGCTACGACTCTGCTCACTACCGGCGCCAGTTCCTTCAACCCCGACCTCGCCGGCAGATCCACCTTCATCGTCGGTGGAACCTGATCCACCGCCGACGGTGGGGGTTGAGACCCACACGCCGACGCTGAAGCTACAAGCTGCCCCTTCGAAACCGGCTGAAGGGTTGGCTGGGTCGAGACCGAAACCGGCTGAAGCTGGGCCGAGACCGAAACCGGCTGACGCTGGGCCGAGATTGAAACCGGCTGAAGCTGGGCCGAGATTGAAACCGGCTGAAGGGTTTGCTGGGCCGAGACCGAAACCGGCTGAAGCTGGGCCGAGATCGAAACCGGCTGAAGGGTTGTCTGGGCCGAGACCGAAACAGGCTGAAGGGTTGGCTGGGCCAAGACAAGCTGAAGGGTTGACTGGGCCGAGACCGAAATAGGCCTCTGTTGTTGAAGAATTTGCTGGGCCGACACAGGCCTCTGTTGCTGAAGCCCATCAGCCAATCCACTCTGCATCCCCTCCATAACGCAGCGTTTTAAGACGTCTAAATTCGTATTCAAATACCCCACTTGCGTCTCCATCTCCACTAACGCCTGCATCATAGTTTCCATAAACAGCCTCGACACAAACCTGCCATCTTCATCACAGACCTGCTCCAACACCAATGGGGATCCTGACTTCCCACTAAATTTTGGCTCTCGAGAAAGTGCTTCCCTGTATGAAGGAAAGACACGATGATGCCCCTGCGGCGGAGGGGGAGGTACCCACGGCTGACTTCCTCTGTTATTCCTTCCCATAACAGGGGAGGGTGCAGCTCCTTCCTCCAGCAGTTCCCCGAAATTTCTCCACCCCACCCCTTTCCTCCCTTCCGGTATCACCAGAATGCCACGCCGCTTTCCTATACCAAACTCTGAAACCGATACAAAGTTTCCAAACGAATTGCGCTGCCTCTGCACCACCAAAACTTGAGCTCCATTCCTACGCGATCTATGAAAACCAGTAGACCCCTCTTGAGCTGCACCAGAGCCTTCCTTCACCATGCCAGCCAACCAACCCAATGATTCATGATCCAAAGAGATAAACTTCACTGCACGAGTACTGCTCTCAGTAATTCTCCACCAGTTTGCATATAGCTTCTTTAACTCAAAACATTTCTGATCGATAATAACATTGCTACTCAATCCCCTCATTTCTAACCAGGCAGATTACTACCACCGTAGAGGTAGTAAACTATCACCGGCGAGAATACAACATTTTTTTTTCCTCAATAGTACAGAGAGAAAATTAGGAGAGTGATATAGCACAACATATGCTTTCCAATAAAAATAACTTTTCTAGCACTCATTCAAGGCAAGGGCGACTGGATTGGTGTTGTATGTGCAAGAAGAGCAAAGAGTCCGTTGACCATCTACTACTTCATTGTGAGATTATCATGAGTTTGTGGAATGAAGTTTTTGCTCGGTTGGGACTAGCTTGGGTGATGCCAAGAAGGGTAAGCGACCTCTTAGCTTCTTGGAGAGGCATTCGGGACAACTCTTGAATTGCATCAATATGGAAGATGGTGCCAATATGTCTATGGTGGTGCATTTAGAGGGAGAGGAATGAAAGAAGCTTTAAAGACCAAGAGCGGTCAATGGATAAGCTTAGAACTTATTTTTTCCAATACTTTACTCCATTGGTCGATTGTAACTGATTTTCATGGCATGACCTTCAATGAATTCCTTGTATCTCTGACCTAGCACGCTTTGGCGTTGCTCTTGTATATGTCCTGTATACTTGGGCTCTTGCCTACTCTTTTGATCAATAAAAATTTGTTTACCACTAAAAGAAAAAAATAAGTTAGTGATATATGCTTTTTTTTTTTTATAAGTAATAAGTAGTTGTATTGATAAAGATGGGCATTGCCCAAGTAAACCGGAGGTATACATAAGAATATACCAAATTAAGAACTAGAAGTTAGTGATCTATGCTTAAGGCTTGACACACAGATGCAAGGAATTAATCAAATCAAAGGAGCATATAATCTGATGAAAGAGGGATAAAAAGTAAACAAATTATTTTCCTCTGAAATCTGAAGCATCTGAGCACAGTACAAATGTCAAATTAATCATTTTTAACAGTAAACCAAATGGTCTCTGGACCAAATGGCATCACCTTCCCCATAAACAGAAGGTTGAGTGTGAGGTCATGGATCCAATCCCATACATGCACGATATTCACCATTAAAAAGCCAATAAATATTACCACTTCAGACAGAAGTCGCTGCTCCTTTTCATAATTATGTGCATTTTTCAGTTCCCATAGAACACAGAAATGGAAGCATGTGCCATATACATACCTTGGGCATGTTCTGCTTTTATCAGGGAGAGAATCGAATAAGGAATCCCCGAACTTTTTCTCCACCTGAAAATATTTTTAAGCACTAGTAATTGAAAGTTCCTGCCATGGGGATAGCACACTCAGAACCTTCAACGAAAGAAAGCCAACCTGGTGAATATGGACGCTATTAGCACGATCACAATATGAGCTGAATCTTGTCCAATAATCTCTGAGAAGGCCTTTCCATTCAGTTAATCCAGCAGAAACATTATCAAGCTGGCGCAAGAGTTAAAGAAATCAATAACAAGAAAAAATGGGTTGAAAAGCTATCCAATTCTGAATCAATTATGTGATAAGAGATAAGGTAAGTTTAGCTTTTTCTAGTTCCTAATGTGTAACTAGGTATTTCCTTTGTATACTCCTGTGTACTTGGGCTACGCCTGTTTCTTTAATAAAACTTTATTTTACCTATAAAAAATAGAGATAAAGTACGGTGAGGAGTCATATAACTAAACGTATAAATCATAACGCTACGCAAAGGAAGATGGTACATTGAAAATTTCACAAAGAAACACTAGCTAATTACAACCAGAGCAAAGTATGCAACAAAAAGTGCAACTACGTTACCTCAGACTCCATGTCGGCAGTGAAACTGTAGTCTGTGACCTCTGAAAAATGGTGACAAAGAAATGCTGACACCTAGATAATCAAACAAAAGCAGATTATAGAAGAGGAAGACAAATATTTCAATAGCATTCCAGAAATACAACATTAAGCATGATATAAATAGGAACTGTTAATCAATAACAAGGCATGAATGAAAAACATTGAGAAGAAAAAAAGTGATCCAAAAGAATCCAAAACAAGAGAAAGTATTAAATTTCTAGTGGATATATAGAATAATGACAAAGTGGCCCAAGATTAGAAAGCTGGTGACTTCACAGAATTTTTCAACTCGCTATACTCCACAGATGTAAGCAATGAAGAAATGAGATGCTTTGGATTCCCTCTAAAAAAAAGTGATCCAAAAGAATCCACAACAAGAGAAAGTATTAAATTTCTAGTGGATATATAGAATAATGAGTCTTTAGCTACCATGAACTTCTAAATTTCTTACTTATCAAAAAAATATATAGAATAATGACAAAGCGGCCCATGACTTTTCAAAACAACTCTTTTACTTGAAGAAGTATTTGGAGGAATAAGGCGCCTCTAAAGGTTGCCTTCTTTGTTTGGACAGCCTCCCTTGGGAGGATCTTGACCATGGATAACTTGAGAAAGTGCCGGGTCATTTTTTTTTTTGACAAGTAGAGAAAGCACCGGGTCATTTTATTGATTGATGCTGCACGTGCAAAAAAAAAAAAAAAGTGGATAAACAAGGGGCCACAGGTTACTTCACTGTGATGTTGCCAGGCCCTATAGGGATAACTTTTTCAGAAGAGTTGGTCCGGCATGGGTAATGCCTGGGAGGGAGGTTGATCTCATAGACAACTGTAGATGTTTCTAGGGTAGTTTCCAAATTGCAGCAGCGTGGAAGACAGCATCTATGTCTATTGTGGTGCATTGGATGGAAAGGAATTGCCAGAGCTTTGAAGATCAGGGATATTCTCTTAATGAACTTTAAATTTCGTTTTTAATACATTGTTTCTCTGAGCTATAGCTATAGATTTCAATGGATTCAGTTTTCATGATTTCCTTGTATCCATCTCTAACCCTTTATTGGGTGTCTTCTCTTGTATACGTCCTCTCATCCCAGGCAGTGGCATGGCAGCAGCAACATGGGTATGACCCAGGTCCCAGGCCACGCCTGAGTAGCACAACCCACAAAGTCCATTTTTTTTTTCTAATTTTTGTTTCTAAATGATTTTTTTATTTTATTTTTTATTTTCTACACAATATGTGGCGTCTAGTCATAGCTGACATGGCATTTTTTAGTAAATTATTGATGGAAGAACTGATTGATCAAGATTGAAAGCAAAGAGAGTAAAAGATTTAAAATTAAAAACCATGAGGACTATTTTACTCTATAACCATATGGTTTATCTCAACATTTCAATGGGACCAGACCAACCAATCTTCAAGTTTTTGGTAAGAGGAATTACTTGTCAAAAAAGTTTTATGAGGAAGGAATTAGATGTTCCTAATTGGTTATAGGGACAACTTGCATACTTTAGGCAACACCTAGTCTTTTCATGAGAAATTTTCTTCTAAAGGGATTTGTTAGTTATTTTCTAACCTTCAAGCCCAACAAATTTTTATCTTTTCAAAAGTGGAGATTTCAGTCTGACAAAAACAGGAAAGCTACCTTCATCCCATGCTTTTTAGAAATTTCAGAAACACCCAATTTGCAAAAGAAAGGGAAAAACTAAAATGAAGGAATTTTGAAACTTCAAAATATTAGAATCCTCAGAGTTTTAAATACCCATGACTAGAAAGCATCCTGATAAGACCAATCTGTAGGGAATTTTTTAATAGTTTTGTAGAAACTGACTTCTGACCCACATCTACACCACTAAAAAGATAAAATCCTTGAAATATTGCAGTTCCAAATAGCCCCTTATATAAGCAGAAATGAAAACCCCAGTAAAAGTAGTCTTTACAGACAAATGGCAATAGTATTAGACTGTTCTAGCAAAAATGCGGTATTTAAATGCCCACACAATCATTGAAAGGATAATAAATCTAAGTATTTAGTGGCAAGGCCAGAACATACCATGCGACCACGAAATTCTGGATGTAATATACGGCTTTTCACAGCCACATAGTTTCTGTCCTGATGCCGAGGATAAATAAGAAGATGAAACAATGGAGAAAAATACAGATGAGACAAGTAAGTTCTCCACAAATTTGAACACATACAAATCAATGCTGATGAAGAATGTCCAATAGATATATTTTTATTTTTGCACTGACTCGCCAAAATTAGACGAGAATAATTTTCAAGTAATAATCATATGCAGTATTTATAGGCATACTGTGTCTTATGATAAATTCAAATACTGCCATTCTAGTCAATATAATATATTAGAAGAAGAGACTTTAGTGAAGAACGGAAAAGGCCCTTAAAAAGGAATTCCACCCATTAAAACCTAAAATAAAAGGGTACAACAAAGGAACGCAATCCTAAGAACATTTTTTTTTGGCACCGGGTGTCCAAGAACAGCATCTCAACTAATCCCAAGGGTGCACAGGCCATTGGCAAGGAGTTTCCCGCAAGTACACCTTGGGTAATTCAAGGAGAAAACCCCCCAGTCTGATGGCCTCTAGAGATTGTTTGCACCCAAGGGGATTTGAATCCTAAGAACATAATGCAAAGATCTGTCAATTTGACAATTAAATTACAGTATAACCCTCAGCAAAATATATTGATGAGTAACCCTCACGCTATGTATATATAAATATCAATAGATATAATATATATTCGTTTGACCATTTGTGCACTACTTACCTGTAAAACTTTTAGTGTGCTGGCATATGTCGAAGGTCTTCCGATTCCAAGCTCCTCTAGCTTCTTAACCTATAAATTTCAAGATAGTATTAAAAAAAAAAAAAAGAGAAACCCAACATAAGACAGTAGTTCGTACATTAGATAGCAAAACCATGCATGTGTATAAGTGGGACAGTTTCCACTCAAGCCACAGTATTATCACATTAGATAGCAAATGCAACTTTTGGGAGAGTAAATTATCAAAAAAAGAAAAATATTTTTAAGGAAGATAAGTTTTTATAAGTAGTAAAACCATATTAATAATGAGACGCGTCCAAGTACATGGGAAGTATACAAGACAGTCACTTATCTGAGTATAAAAAATATAGAAGAAAATCAAGTTCGTACATTAAAGTTTTAGAGACTGTCCAGAGGAAAAGAGCATTATAAAAATAAATTATTGAGCTCCTCCAGCATAAAAAATATAATAGTACACAAACTGTCTTTTAAATACTTCAGGAGAGCAAAAGAACAACCTATCACATAGACAAGGCCATCAACCTTTTTTTTCTTTTGATAGGTGCATAGGCAAAGCCATCAACATTTCCAGGGGAAAGTTTGGATAAGGCTGCAAATGACTCAAAACAAGGCAAATTAGAGATTGTTTTAGGTTGGCCAGCTAGAAAGTAACTTTGTTAAGCCTGGCTTGAGCTCGAGCCAAGCCATCCAGCTTTAATTCAAACTCAGCTCCAAAAACAAACAAGCCATTCAGGTTTAGATAATCCCATGTGTTTACTAAATAAACCAATCATTTGGTGGAATGCTCATGGGGTTGGGTTGAAGCTAAAAAATTCAATTGTGGCATGTATAGACAGGCTGGGTGCAGAATACCTAAATCAGCAAAGTGACATGATCGTGTAACAATTGAGGCAGAGGCAAACAATTGCGCACGTTTGAGGACAAGGAGAGATCGCTAGAGGAACTTATAGCTTTATTTTATAGCACACTATGTACTTGGTCCAATGCTATTGATTTCAATGGCATGGCCCTTCATGATTTCGTTGTTTCCATTGCACCCTCCTAGTCAGGGTTGTCTATTGTACATACTGGGCTAGGCCTATTCTTGGAGTAATATAATTTGTTTTACTTATATATAAAAAAAAAAAAAAATTGATTTCCTTGTATAATAAGTGTGTTCTTGCTGAAGACAACTCAGGAATTAAGTTACAAGAAATAAATGGTAGCAAATCTTTTCAAGCTGAAACCCCAATATTGCTCATGCTCAGCTCATTAAAAAAATAGCATAAAATTGTGCTAAACTACAATTATAAAAGTTACAAACAGGTTTAAAGGAGCCCTTGCGGCCTTAGTGTTGGGACCTCATCAAAAACCGCCTTAGGACAAGGTCCTAGGCATGCATGGACAACAAAGACCGGGTTACTTCCAAGATCAAGACTAGCCAAGGCCAACCAAGGGCCAAGACATATCACAAGCCACATTGGCCATGCAAGACCATATCATTTATTTATCCTTATTTATTTTATTTAATTATATTTCAAGGGACCTATTGGGGGTTTCCACTTTGTAATCTCTATAAATAGGACCCTTAGGCATTTCATTTGATATCTTTTGACAATTTGGTAAATCCCTAAGTGGGTGGATTATTGTTCTTGAGATCACCTTTCGGTGCTTAGCACTTGGGCTACTTGGGTGAAATTCGTGAATCCCTAGTAGAGGATCATCACCTTGAAATTCGTGAATAGGTGTGATTCAATCTATCTTATTTCATCATCGTGAAATTCGTGAATCGATGGTGAATTATCTATCAATCCTATGAGTATTGCTTTTGTTTCATTCAATTTGTCAATCTCTTGTCTATGTTTTCCATTCTATATTCAAAAACCCAAAAATACATTGTTCTTATCTTTGCTAGTTGTTCTTATGTTTTCCATCTTGTTCATCTTTATTTTGTTGCAAATCAAAGATATCCTAAGCCTCAATTTTAGTATTCTTTGGTTTCACAAAATATCCATAAAAACCATTAAGAGAGTCTTCATATTCTTTTGTCGAGTCTACTCATCTTTTGTTCATAACTTTTCCATTGTCCATACATTGTCTTGCATCCTTCCATATCACAAATGCAATCCACTCACCCATTTAATCTTTCTCACTCACATATCTCGACCAATATATTGTTTGCCCTACTTTCCATACACATCACTACCATAAGACCTAGCCTCCATCATATCCATTAACCCTAGCCGAATCCACTAAGCCTCCATCTTGCCATACACAAATCTTGCCTTATTTGGAAACCCTAGCCTAACCTTCCATAAGGATCTCCTAAACTTTAGGAATCCTAACCCTAGCCACCCTTCATCCAACTTAACCCTAGACTCCCACAAGGTAATTCCTACCACTTAGGAATCCTTATTCCATCTTCCAATTAATCCAAATTTGAAATCCATCCCTTGCCTTAGTCAAACACCAACTTCCCAACAACTCCCATGCCTCTTATCATTTAGAATCAACAGTAGTCACCTTACCCATCATCCCAAACCTATCTTCCAAATCCATATCCCTTGATTTAAGGAATTGCCATCCCATTGTCAATCCCTTGAATCACTCCATCCCTCCAATATCTCAAGCCAACTAAGACTCACCTCAATAGCCAAGACCGAATCCCAATCCTCTTCCATCTTCTAAATCTAATCCCTACAATCACTCAACTCCCCTAGAACCACTCCATTCCTAGAATCTCTCAAGTCAACCAAAGACTTCCCACCTCTTGCCATATTCAAATCATACCCTTCTTATCTTACCATAATCAAATCCCATCTTCCATATCCAATCCCTCAAATCACTCACTCATTCCCTAGAATCATTCAAATCAATCAAAGACTATCATCCAATCTTGCCATATTCAAATCCCATCTTCCATCTCCAAATCCCTAAACTCAAGGAACAACCCTCGACCCATTCAAACACAACTAATCATCATCTTTAACCTAATCCCCATCTTTCCCAAAGTGACTCATCAATCAAGGAGTCCTAGTCTCATCCAACCACATCCTTCCATCCCTAGCATCTCATCCTACACACCAAACCCTAGCCGCCCAACACTCTTGCCCTAATTCCAAACCCTAATCCATCTTACAACTCAAACCCTAGCCACCTCATCCAAACCCTAAACCTATCTTCCATCTCCCAAACCCTAATCCCACTCATCCACATCTCTTCCAAATCCTAGCAACTCATCTTACACTCCAACCCTAGTCCAACTCTTCCAATCTCGAAATTCCCCATAGCCACCATCCAGACCCTAGCCTATCTTCACCATACCAACCCTAATCTTCATCCAAGTTGTCCCAACATCAAGGGCAACCTTCTAGCCATTCCACATTGCATCAAACACACCAAAACCATCACTTAGATCACCCAAACTCATCATCATCTCCATCTTTTCCATCACTAAACACCACATCTTCACCAACCTAAGAACCCATTATTACCATCATTCATGCAAGGCCAAGCAAGAAGGCTTGACACTCGGTCACCATCATCACCAAAGCGAGCTCGTGGACTTAGTGTTTAGAGACAGGACCGGGGTCCCTAACACTTAGTCTTGAGTAGCCGTAAAATACAATACAAAATATGCAAGAACCAATGGGAACTGACCCTATTAAAAATATATTAAGAGAAGCCAATGAAAATATTTTAAGAGGCTGTTGGCAGATAGATCAAAAAACCAAAAGAAGAAGAAGAAGAAGTGCAGACATGCAACAGAACCTTTGCAAATATTGAAGGCTTGGCTTTCTACATCTTTGTTTATATTGTACTAGGCTGTTACAGAACAGTTATTACACAGTTTCTATTTGGGCATGACAAGATGAAGGCTATGTCATTGGGGAACAACATCATAGAGAGAAACATGTTCTTAAATGCTACAGATATCAAGAAGGGTGCTGATTATGTACCAATGATGCCTCAGAGTAGCGTGACGGAGGCTGGGTAAAGTGCTGCTTAGGTTCCACTTCACCAAGACACAATGGGTCTCCACACTACAAACAAGTTAATAAAGTTACACTCCAGAGAACATCTATAAAAATTACTAACATTAAAATAAATTTAAGAGACATTCATGCAAAACACATGGTCAAGTTAAATATTGGCCTCATGATCCATCAAATATTTCGCCTCATTTAAATATATGAATTAGTATGGTACTGTCAACCCATAAAAAAAAGAATGGTACTGTCTTTCCTAGCAGTCGGGAGGAGGCATATGCCACCTTCGGTAGGTGAAGAATGGAATTAAGAAAGAACACCTATTCAAAGTATAATCTAATATCATTCCTGTCATAACAAATACTAGGAATGAGAATTTACTACCTTCAATAAACTAAGAATTCCAAAAGCTTCATTGCGATCATTCGCTTCCTTTTCTTTACTTTGGATGGCTTCAACTTCCACATCCTAGAAAAATAAATAAAGGACAAAAAAGACAATCTCACATATAAACACGCGACAAAGTGCCGAATTAAAATAAAGCTTATATAAATCACATGTAAGTCAACTGAATAAATACATAAAACGATGCAAATTCCAGATCAAGTAGAATATAATGAAAGGTAGGCATAGTGGCTATAAAATGTTAACCCGACTTCTTATACAGATTCGATTTTAAATTCCAACCATGATTAACAAAAAAACTCATGCAAACATATATACCTCAGACATGTCAAAGCCAAATACATGGAAGAAAGCGAAAGAAACTATTGTCACAATCACAAAATTTAAAATCAAACTCAAGAAAGATGAGCAATCACTATCAATTACCAAGGCATCTCCAATTTGTATGAATTACAGAAAACTATATAGAAAGAAGGTGTGTCATGGCCACCAAACTCAATACAAGTGGACTAAAAAATTATCTCCAGCAATGAAAATCCATCAATAGAACTCAGAGAACAACACAATAAATTGGCAGCCAGAGAATATACTTCAAACCCAGGGCCAACTGGATCTGATTAGGAACTGAAATATGACAGTGCATTATCTAGTAGGGAATCCGAATCCCTAACTTTGAACAACTCCGTTCCTTCTCATGACGAGCTCCTTTGTGTTATAATCAACATGAGAAAAATAGCTTCAAATTCGATCCATAAGAATGGCTTTATATGTTAGGGCTGTACAAAAACCGAGGAAACTGGCCGAACCAGCCGCAAGAATACGGAACCAGCCGAAACCAGCGTAGAACAGGTCGGCCGGCGGTAGATATAACTCAAAACCGACATTGGCCGGTCTGGTTCCGGTTTGAACCAATATCAAACTGCCGAACTGGCCGATTATATATATATTATTTTTTTATATTATACGTATATAAAATAATGTTGTTTCACTTAAGTGTGTGAAACAACATTGTTTTAGTTCTGACTTTTATAAAATAAATTAGGTTAAGCCAACGGCGCCGTTTCGACCTGGGATTAATAACCACCCTCCTTTCTTCTTCTTCCCTTGCCTTCTTCTTTCAAAATCGGCACAACCAACTGTACAGCCCACCGCTCCCTTCCTCCTTCACAACGACACTGACGGCAAACCGAAGAACCGCACCGACTCATGCTGACACCAAGGCTGCCGGTTTTCTCCCCCCTAATCGGCCGGTTCTAAACATGTCAAAACATCGTCGGTGCGGCGTCAGTTTTGGACCAAAACCGCACTAACAACGTCGGTTTTCACCCCTATTATACGTAAATATCATGGTCATCATCATTTCCACGACGTCGGTCTTCTTTCTCAAGACACATTTACACATTTGCAGAAATATTACCAAACAGACAGTCCTAAGATAGTAGTATAGGTTATACCTCAAAAACTGCCTGATACCCAAGAAATTCAACTCGTGAGCATGCAGATCGCAAAATAATTGACTCATCATCATTTCCAACATCCAGTAGCATCTGGTTTGATAAAGAAAGAAATGTTAGCAAAAAGATGACTGAAATTAACAACAAGTACTGTTGGAAAGGAGAAACAAGCCGCAATTGGAAACAAATAAGTCCAAACAGAGAGTGCAATTCTTTTATTCAGAATCTGGCTTTGCTGACTTGAATAAGGGATCATTTACATAAATATTAAAAAGAAATTTATATTTGAACCTGCTCTATGATAGCAGGTTCCATTTGGCATGCAACTGTCCGTGACCAAATAAGAGTGTATAACTTCATGGAATCTTCATCAAGTACTCCAACAAGCATTGCTGAAAGCCAATTTAAAAAAAAAAAAAATTGTGGTCAATTGACTCTGAGAGTCCATCAGAGGGTAAAATCAGAAACATTAAATTTGCATTACAAACTAAAATTGTCATGAAAAATCATATTATTTACATGGTAACCTCCGAATATCAGTGGGTCTAATTGCTTCGTGGGCCTCTTGAGCATTCTTCACCTTCTTAAAATATTTGCGAGCATGCTCAGATGCAAACCCTTGTCCATACCTGCATTTACCCGAAATTTACTTTTTGTCAGCAAGCTTGGCCTTTCGATGATTGTAAACAAGCATGACCTTTCAACAGTGGTAAGCAGTTGCCTTTGCCACCACTTCCAAAACACCACAAATATACATATCCAGATTAACAAAAACAACCAATAGCATAGTAAATCGTCACTCTTGTAGAGCCCATGAATATACACGGCTGCACATACATATCGGAATATTAAAAAAATGTAAATGTGGGCAACTTCATATGTCACCTTTCAATTACCATAGCGCGAATGTCCTTAACAGCTTCATCGGACATCTGAGATAGAAAATAATAGGTGTTTTATCGGATAGCACAAAAGGAGTATCTTCACAATAGAATTAACAATATCGGCGGAACATGGAGCCCTAATGAATACATGCACACACATCAAAAAAGGGGAAAGGGGATAACATTGAAGCATCCATAATTAACATTCAATTACTATATTCTATAGAACTACAGGAAGCATTCAGAATCAATGAGGATTCTAAGGTAACAATCGCAATATACATTAGCGAATTCTCATAACCACTTCACCAATTGGAGTGGCCATTTTTTCTCTTTTGTTACTTATAAGTAAAAGGCACAACCCAAGTAAACAAGACGTATACGCGAATACACCTAATAACCACCAAGCCACCATTAACACTTAATAATGCAAAGAAGTAAATGACAACTTTCATAATTTACTCGCATCGCCTAGGAGGTCTTGGGGTGGATCAATACAAAAACCCAAAACACATTTGTAAGGGGAAGACAAATATTGGACTCGGTACTCATTGCCAATGAATGTCTAGATAGTAGATTAAAATCTGTCAACCTGGGTATCTTATGCAAGTTGGATATGGAGAAGGCTTATGATCATGTTATTCATCTTCCAAGATAAATTATAAATTTTTTTTCACATTTACACTGGGGCTACCCATCATATGACGAGCAATCCGGCTGCATTTGTCTCATCCTCACCGTACCAAGGCAAAAGTGCCATCTTCACTAGTGACAACCAAAGTCGCATTCCACAAGCCCTTAAGCAAGGTAGTAATGTGCTAGCTAAAAAATGTTTTGCTAAAAAAAATAATTGACCGTCACAAGAATTAGATAGATTAGTTACTTATACTCCACAAAAAAATCAAAATTTTATGCAACTAAATGAATTCAGCCACCAATAGGCATCAGGGGAAACGATGAAACACTTCATGTAGTAACCAAGCATTACATAGAAATATCTGTGCAGCCAAAGTGATACCTACGTGTAGTCCATCTGTTCTGATGTACGTTATCAGACCTGCTGCCTTAGCGTCAGATAATTGAACCCCCTCATAAAGTTTTTGTGCAAGCTGCATTCATATGATAACGTAAGTGAGAGGCTCCAAAATACATCTCATCTCGTGAAATATTGTTACTTATCAGCAATAAAAGTCAATGCTCAAGCAAGATTTTCCTCATACATTCATTACTTTTTTCTAGGCAATTTTATTGAAAGTGCAAAGGGGCACAACCAAGTACACAGGATGTATACAATAGAAGGCACCCAATTAAGCGGAGAGATTTTCAAAACTATTCTAATCAGATACTAGCTTAGCCTTGTAGTTCTTTTATGGGTAGCTTAGCCTTATACTAACTGTAAGCTTTTGATTCCTTGTGGTAGCTTTTATTTACCAATGATTAACCATGTCAATTTGTCATTAGATAAGGGGATATGGGGAACAGAATAAATTGCATCAAGCCTTAAGCCAAGAGCATCTTCATAAAATGTAATAGTAATTTTATAAAACAAAAATGCTACGAATATAAAATCTGCAGAAGAGATAGATAAAAATGACTTTCCTAACCTTCATTGTATAGGTCGCAGTAAAATGTAATTTGTTTGCGGCATCCTGCTGAAGTGTTGATGTTATATATGGTGTTGGTGGGTTTTTCCGCATTTTGTTTCTTTTAGAGCTGACCACTTTAAATTTTGCTGAACTAATCTTCTGCTCAATTTCCATGGCCTCCGTAACAGAGCTGATTGAAAACTGATTCAACTTTTTAGAATCATATTGTGTCAAGTGTGCTGGGAAAGAAAAGCCATTCACTAAAGAACCCGGTCCATATTGGTTCATCTTCACCTCTATACTCCAATACTCCTGAGGTTTAAATTTATCAATTTCCATTTCCCTGTCACATATAAGAGCGAGCGCGGCAGATTGTACTCGCCCAGCTGACTGGCAACCAGGTAGTTTCCTCCATAATAATGGTGAAATGTTAAATCCAATCAAATAATCGAGAGCACGCCGTGCAAGATAAGCATGAACCAAGTTTACATCAATTTCTCTTGGAGCTTCGAGAGCACTTTTGATGGAGGACTCCGTTATTTCGTGAAAGACAACCCTTGCAATGTTAATGTCTTCACGTAAAGCATCCTGTTGCTGCAGCATCTCAATGATGTGCCAGGCAATAGCCTCTCCTTCACGGTCTGGATCTGATGCAAGGATAAGATTTTCTGCTCTGAGAAACAAGGCAACAGGAATGGGAAAATTCAGAAACAGAAAAGCACAAGTAAGGTAGAGATAATAATGAAAAACCACAAATAAAAACTAACAATATCAGCATAATACATCAGCATCACTAATTATTATGAAAATGACCACAAAAAGAAAAAACACCTCTCGCCTCAAACTTAAAATTAAACATAAGGTGATATGTATGACAAAAGATAAATGCTCCACTGTGCTTATGTAGTCTGTTCAATACTTCTGCTCTAGAATAGTTCAAGGTGATTGGAGGCAATGAGAACCATACCCACTTAGTGCAACCTTGATGCTCTTCAGATGAGTCCAGGCAGTGGATGGGACCTCCCACACCATGCTAAAGTCATCATCAGGCCGCACAGATCCTGACCTTGCAGCCAGGTCTCTTACATGACCATAGCTAGGCAATACTTCATACATATCACCAAGGTAGCCCTGAATAACCTTAGCCTTTGTTACAGACTCTACCACCACTACAGATTTCACAAGGGGGGAATATAGCTGTTTCTGTATCTTTGGACCCTGATTATTCAATTTGCCTCTCTCTGGTAAATTCTGTTTATTTGGTGACTTGTTAGCTGCTTTGATAGATTTCACCTTTCTACAAGAGTTCCCATTTCTCTCATTCAACTGGGCTTTTCTTGAAGCAGAACTATCAAGCACTTCCACATGTGTTTTCCCAACTGAACTCTTCTGAAAAACTGAGGTGTTAGCTTAACTATTCTAATAAAATAAAGGAATTAACTTTGATGCGGGTACATCTTTTTTTATATAAATAAGTCAATTTGGTGATCCTACAAATTAGTAACTGCTAACCTCTAACGCCTGTGTGGAATTATTGCCTCTTTTCCCAGCATTCGGTGTCTTTGCTTGAGAAGAACTTTGGGGTCCTTTTGCTTCAACTGCTTCTTCTGAAGCATTAGCAGCAACTTTATGCACCTTGTTTTTCTTGCTTCTTGAGTGCTGCTTCTGTTTCCCATGAACTTCAGTGTTCTGATTATCATTTTTAACAGGAGAAATTGAAATATTTGATCCCAGCTTCACATCCTTACTCCCATCTCCCACTAATTGTTCACTAGAAGTCATCATGTCAACATCTTTAGAGGCTGAAATATTCAAATTTGCAGCTGTTTTTTTCCTGTGAGCAGCCAATGCTTTTGCTCGTTTCCTGTGTCCACTAAATGGTTGGAAGCCCAAGGACTTCCCATCACCCTCTTTGCCACGAACACCAATGTTTTCATATCTATTTGTTAAACTCGCATCTTGAGAAAAAAACCTCTGAGCCAAGCTTCCATAACTAGATAAACTCCTTCTGAAACCTCTGTTTAGAGACCCACAAATAACACTATTTAGAGGTGCCATGCAATTCAGGAACCCAGGTCTTAAGTGGAAAGCATTCTGAGAACCATCAAGAGAGCTTTGGAAAAGATGAGAATCTGTCCCAGCCTTGGCATGGTTAGTTGAGATCCTGCAAGATACTCTGTGTCTGTCAAACTTAAGCTGAGACATTCTTCTGTATCTGTTTCCATTACCAACGCTAAATAGAGAACAAGGTAAGTAGGTGCTTGGGTTCGCACAGAGTCCCCTGTACTGCAGCTGTAACAAAAACCACACAGCAATACAAGAATATTCTGCATCAAATGTGGATGGACATAATAGCACTGCAATTTTTTTTTTATAGGTAATAAGAGATTTTATTCCAAGTAAATAGGCATAATCCAAGTACACAGGAAGTATACAAGAGAATACACCTAAATACAAACTAAAGCAAAATAGAATTAAAATAAAGTATTACAAATATTCATATCCCTCACTAGATTGTTCACACAAAAATTTAAAGTGCTAAAAAAAAATCCTTAAATTCCTCCATTGTGCGTTCACAATCTTCAAGCACCTCCCATTTCTCTCAAGCCACAGACATCAGAACAAACACGAAGGAATCATCCTCCACTCAGCTTTATTGCCTCCACACGGATCAGAATAGGACAATGTGAAATCTATGTGAGAGAAAACAGAATGTTTGCTTTGAAAATTTTAAATTCCAGAAAGGGAAAAAGGATAGTTGTTTTCCCAAATCCCTCGGTTTTTCAAACATCTACTGGCCAGAATAACCTTTTCAGGAGTCTTACTTGAAGTTACAAGCGAGCTCTGACAGGTATATCAAAGGATATTGCAACAGTAACAGAAAATCACACATTGAAGAAACGATTATACCATGGTATTTTGGGTGTTATAGACGCATTAACTAGGAAATCAACCTAACTAACTCAGCAAGGTGATAAAGAAAGAGCGAAGGGAGAATGATTGGGTAACCTTGGACATTGAGTTGAGTCGAGGAGATGAAGTAGTGGAAGGTTTTGAGAACACGGACGAAGAGAAAGTGGCAGTGCTGACCAATAACGATTTCCTCTGTAGATTAATCATCGCCTGCGGCGGTTTCATTCGCTTGCCATTCTTTCAATTCTTTTTTTCTGCTTCGGCTTTATCACTTGGGGCGAGGGTTTACTTGGGGCAAGATAGAGAGAGGGAGAGGGAGCCAGAAGGCTGATAAGGGTTTTGGGTGAGGGTTTACTCGGGGCAAGATAGAGAGAGGGAGAGGCTGGGCTGGGCTGGGCTGGGTCTTGAGTGTACTTTTTTACCGTACTTTTTTTACCGTGCGCAAGATAGACGTTCTTTCTTTTTCTTTGTTTTTTGGGTTTTTTTCCTTTCCCCCCTTCCCCGAGCCTCTCCAGTCTCTCCCCATCACCCCTCCCTTTCCCAAACCCCCGCGACCCAAGCCCCCCAGACCCCCCATCCTTGCAGCCCAGCGCCGCCTCTAGTCCCCGTTGATATGACGTCGATGCACCGCCAAGTATTTTTCTCTCTCTCTCGCTCGCTCTCTCTCTCTCCATTTTCGATCTTGTTGTAGATTTATTTATTTTTGGATTGTTCTGGGACTTCTGCAAATACGTGACTGCTCATATTTCAAACGAAGCACTAAATCCCAAGATCCATAAACAAGCAACAGGGTTGCGCGAGCTGGAACCACTGGGGAATTAGATTAGAGCAAGGGTGAGTGCGTGGCTTCCGAATATAAGTATAAAAAAGGAAACAAATGGAAAATTTTTCCACTCCCCTCTAATTGCAGTCTTTAATTTTCACCGTCTATTCTGGTGGATAAAAAAACCTAGTCGAGAGATTACGAAGAACCCAAAAACAGGTTTGCAATGAACTTATAGCTTATTGCTTACAGATAGGACCGTTACCCCATAAACCCCCCAAGGGCATGAGAGACACTTTGAAAATCAATGTGTAAAGCAAATAGGCTTTCAGTTTCTTGCTTTTGGTGATTGGAGCTTGAAGGTTATTGTATATTTTTTTCTTAAATCTGAATTCTGCTCGTGTTACACTTCTTCTCTGTTTTTGCCCGTGATTGTGTGTGTTTGCTGGGGCTTCAACTTAATGGCATACTCTGCATGTTAATTCTGTTTTCTTCGTGACATGGGTAACCATTATAAATGTTGAGATCCTCAATTTACCGCACATTGAGAGCTTGTAATTTGTTTGCATTAAAATTTTGGTTACTGGCCATTTTTTGGAATAGGAATATCAATGAGAGAATGTTATTGCATTTTCCCAGTTATTTTGTCAAAACAAGTTCACTTTCCTCTTGCTATAATAACGATAGTCTATGCTTTTTTGGGCAGTGTGTGTAATTAGTGTAGGTGAATTTGAAGATTTTCACAAAGGCTGCTGAATTAGACTCCTGCTAATTCTCTGTAAAGGGTGATGGATCGACAGCCTCATGATTACGCATCAGCCTCTGCTATGGCATATGCCCAACAGCAGCGACAACCCCCAAGCATGCAACAGCAACAACAGTTTGGATTTCCTCCACAGCACCAGCAATTTCCTCCATCAGTGCATGGTCCTCCTTTCCTACCCCCACATCCCTCTCTCCAACAATTCCCGTACCACCCCCAAATGCAGCAGCTCCATCCGCATCCTCCACCCCATCCTCACCTTCTTCATCTTCAACAGCAACAGCAGGCACCGCCAGCTTTCCCCCCTCATTTACCCTCTCCTCTCGTTCCTCCACAGTTTCATGGTCCATATGATGCAGCTCCACCCCCAGCTGCTCCACCTTCCGATCCAGAGCTTCATAAGCGCATCGAAAAACTTGTTGAGTATGCTGCCAAGAATGGCCCTGAATTTGAAGCTATGATTCGTGAAAAGCAGCAAGAGAATCCTGACTATGGTTTTCTCTTTGGCGGGGAGGGGCATGGGTACTACCGTTACAGGCTTTGGTTAGCTACACATCCTCCAGGTGGTCCCTTCAATCCTCCTTTTGCATCATCATCTATACCTATGATGCATCCTCCCCCTTTAAATGCTCCCCCAATGAATGCCGCAGCTGCAGGTGTTGGGGCATCAGCTACAGTGCTGGGTGCTCCTCAATTGCACCAACCTCCTTTTCCCTCATTCTACGAGCAGCCACAGCACCATCAGCATTCACAGTCTTTTGGGATTCATGGTCGACCAGATTATGACCAGTCATCCAAGTCTTTCAGGGGTCTTTCTGGACCACTTCCATCTGATGTTGCAATGGAGCTCAATAGCGTTCTTAACAATCTAAATGGTACAAAAGAGTCAATTAAGGGTGCCAAAAACTGGTTCATGCAGAGATCCCCATTTGCACCCGCACTGGCTGAGGCACTTAGAGAACGAATTTTTGTCCTAGATGATTCTGAGAGGCAACTGCATATAATATACCTTGCAAATGACATTCTTTTTGACAGGTAATATTCTATGGCTGCACAAATAATGTTTTTTTATATGTGTAAAAATTTATTAATAGGCACATCCAAGTACAAGGTGTATACAAGTTGGCTGCACAAATAATGTTTTTTTATATGAGTAAAATTTTATTAATAGGCATAACCAAGTACACAAGGTGTATACAAGATGGCTGCACAAATAATGTTGTCTTTTAGAATCATGATTTCTACTCATGCAGTTTTCCCCCCAACATTTTGCTCATATATATTTTTTCATCCCTGCTAACAAAGTGTTAAGGCAATTGATTTTTGGATCTTTGTCAACCATACTTCTCTAAAGGGCTCTGGTAGAAGCTATATTATTGCCCCGTTTTCTACCTTCTTTTGGTGGGGTGTTGTTATGGCTTTGTTCATTATCCATAAGGAAACCTGAACACTACTCGAGTTTATGGTTGGTGAGCTATTATTATTAACAATACCTAACAAAGATGCTTTTATTACCATTTTAGTTAGTTGATTAGAACAAGAATTGTGGATATCCATCAAATTTGGCCGGCATCCTTGCAACAATGGTAGCAATGACAGTGTAGGGAATAAAAACCAAGTCTTTGAACCTTTAAGTGTACTTGTCTTTTTTTCTTACTTATAAAAAAAAAGGTATACTTGTCTTTATACTTATAGAAATAGAAGTTTATTTGTCCTTGTCATCGGAACCCTAAGGGGTTGACCCAAGTGGCAAGTGGTGAAGGCCTTGGTCTTGGGGTATCACTCACTTCAAGGTCCAAGGTTCAACACCTCATAGATGCAAGCAATCCTTTGGGGCCACACCTCCTGTGAAAAGCCAACGATTTAACCAGTTCCGTGTAGGGAAACTTTCGAAGGTGTTGTGCATGGTACTGAGGTTTACTCTGCAAGGGTGGGTCCAAAGGGCCCTGCCTTGGAGAGGTTTCCCGACATATAAAAAAAAAACTGTCTTGGTCATCTACAAATCTGTTTTCCACCATTAAGTTGGCTGTTCAACTTCGGATTCTCCGAGTGTTTCCCTAGAAACCACCACAACTCAGTATCAGAAGCTCCCTTAAGATAATCCCATGGAGTTTCTTCAGCTTGGATTTCTTGATTGGGAAGTGCACCCTTGAGTCCGAATCCTATTCTGGCTTTGTTTGGTGGCCACCCTTAGGGACCTAGCTTAGGTAGTCTTCTCTTATTTTCCCTAATGTCCATGGTAGTTCTGCTTTGCGAAAGGAACACCAGCTGGGCATCATATACTTGCCAAATTATGTTTAGGACAAGAGATTGCCTATGGCAGGAATAGTTGGTGCACAAAGAGCTCTTACATTGACAATCAAAAAGAAAAGAGTAGAAAAAACCCTTAAAATTGACACAAATTACATCGAACTTGTGCTTCCACCTCCCAAAAAGTGCAATCGCATACACAGCATAGAGGGTGGGAATGCTTAACTATGTGGAAGTAGAGAAAGATCATAATTCCACGAAACTTCAAGAAATTTAAACTATTGTATGCACTATGCAACCATCCAAACAAAAGAAAATTGTTTGTTCATAATTTGAACACTGTATCCACACAATTTCCCAAGGCTCAAGCATTACATTCCCTATAAATACACCAGATCAAACACGAAGGAACCAAAGCCAACAAGCCATCATTTCCATCAGCCGCTGTGACATGACCTATCCAATCTCAAAGGTACATAACATCAAGTTCAAAACTTTAGATGTTGAAGATGAACTGTAGTCACTTTTTGAATTTAGATGTTGGAAGGGGTATTCTAAGTTCAATAAGAAAATTTTGGAATGAATTTTGCTCTTCAACATTTTTTTTTTATAAGTAAGAATCTTTATTGAAGAGAATGAAACTAGGCAATGCCCAAGTACACAAGAAGTATACAAAGTGAGACACCTAATTACATTCTAGTGAGGTGAAAAGAAGATAGAAACTCGTGGACATTCCCACCCTTCAATACAATAGCAAAAAACCACTGTAAAAGAGTGAATACAAATAAATTCCAGATTTTCCCCACTGCACGCTCCTTGTTGTTAAAACACCTATCATTCCTTTTGGACCATAAACTCCACATTAAGCATAAATGTATCATTCGCCACACTGCTGCTAGTTGAGTGCTATTGTACCTTCTATTCCAGCACACTAGTAGTTCCACCACACTCTTAAGCATTACCCAGCTTAGCCTAGCTCTATTGAGAATACCGGCCCATGACTCCCCAGCCACCTCACAATGTAGAAGCAAGTGATCTATCGATTTTTCATTCCTTTTACACATGTAGCACCATTCCGTAATCACCATACCCCGCTTCCTTAGGTTATCAACCGTCAATATCTTCCCAAGTGCAGCTCTCCAAGTAAAAAATGCAACTTTAGATGGCACTAAAACCTTCCAAATGCTCTTCCACGGAAAGAATGTGAGTTGTTGAACTGTCAAGGCCTTATAAAAAGATTTGAAGGTAAACTTTTTTCCCCCTGTGTGTATCCACAACATACGATCACCTCCATTGCCTCCTAACTTTGATGAATACAGGTAGCTATAAAAATCTGTCATTTCTTCAAGTTCTCAATCTTGAGCATTTCTAGTAAAAATGACATTCCAAGTTACCATTCCATTTGCACGACATAACAAATCTGAAACTGTAGCTTGCTAATTTTCTGCCAAATTAAAAACAACTGGAAAAGCAGTGTAAAGAGGACTCTCCCCACTCCAAGAATCGAACCAAAAGCGGGTTCTTGCTCCATCACCCATCTCAAACTTAATATGTTTTTCAAAAGTGTTCCACCCATTTCTAATAAATGTCCATAAACTTACTCCATAAGACCCCCTACCCTCCTTAGAGCACCATCTCCCCCACACACTACCATACTTGTGATCAATAACTGCTCGCCACAACGAGTTCTCTTCCATTTGATACCTCCACAACCACTTCCCTAGGAGTGCCTTGTTAAAAGTACTCAAGTTTCGCACCCCTAGCCCACCATTCACAATCGGACAGCCCACCCTTGGCCAACTTACAAGGTGAAATTTAGTTTCTTCCCCCATGCCACCTCACAAGAATGTTCTAAACAACTTTTCAATCCGGTTTGCCACATACACCGGTAATGGAAATAAAGAAAGATAGTAAGTGGGGAGGTTGGAGAGGGTACTTTTGATAAGAGTTAATCTTCTTCCTTTTGATAGATATTGCCGTTTCCACCCCGATAGTTTTTTCTCAATCGTCTCTACCACCCCATCCCAAATGCTCTTTTACAACCCAACAACTCTGCTAGAGAAGCAATATTACTCACATCCCCCACCAGTACCAACTCCGACCTCTCCAAGTTCACTTTGAGTCCCAAAACCGCTTCAAAGCACAACAGAACCACCCTTAGAGCTTGAATTTGTTCACTAACGGCATCACAAAAGATAAGTGTATCATCTGCAAAAAGTAAGTGGGAGATGGAGTTGACACCATTACTATTGTTTCCCACTGAAAAACCTGCAAGAAATCCCCCCCTTACTGCAGCCTCCACCATGAGGCTAAAAGCCTCCATCACTATAACAAAAAGAAAAAGTGATAGCGGATTCCCTTATGCAAACCCCTCGAAGTCTGAAAAAAACCACAAGATTTTTAGTTGACTAATACAGAGAACCGAGCGGTCAAAACACAATGTTTAACCCATTCACACCACCTATCCCCAAAGCCACATCTTCTAAGCATATAGAAAAGAAAGTCCCAACACACATGGTCATAAGCCTTTTCCATGTCTAGCTTGCAAAGGACCCCCGGAAGGCCTTCTCTTAACTGGCTGTCCAAACATTCATTTGCTATCAAAACTGAGTCCAAAATTTGCCGACCCCGAATGAAAGCATTTTGAGGTTTGGAAATGAGCGTGTCCATCACCAAACTCATACGATTAGCTAATACCTTTGAAATGATTTTATAGATCTCACGTACCAAGCTAATAGGCCGGAAGTCTTTCAAGTCATGGGCGCCCGCTATCTTTGGGATGAGTGCAATGAAAGTAGCGTTTAATGACTTCTCAAAGCTAAGATTAGAATGAAAAGCATGGAAAATCTGCATCACTTCCTCCTTCACTATATCCCAACACTCTTGAAAGAAAGCCATAGAAAAACCATCTGGACCCGGGGCTTTATCTTTGCACATACCTCTCACCACTTGATGCACCTCCTCTTCATCAAACGGTCTCTCCATCCAACTTGCAACATCCGGATCTAGTTGGTCAAAACTTAAGCCATCAAGTTTGGGACGCCACTCTACTTATTCAGCTAAGAGATCCTCATAATACTGCACTATATGATCTTGGATCTCTTCAGGGGAATGTAACACATTTGAATCTGAGTGAAGTACTTCAATAGCGTTGTTGCGCCTATGAGAATTGGCCACCTTGTAAAAAAACTTAGTGCATTTACCCCCCTCCTTCGACCAAAGCGCCCTTGATTTTTGCCTCCAAGATATTTCTTCCATCAACAAGACTTTCTCAATTTTGGTCACCACCACATTCTTCCTTAACAAAGAATTGTCATTAACATCCTCTTCCTCCAATGCTTGCAACTCATCCCATAGAATATTTTTCTGCACTTCCGTGTGTCTAAAGACTTCCTCATTCCACTTCTTTAAGTCATCCTTTAAGACTTTAAGTTTACCTGCCACTATAAAGCTAGGGGTACCCTCAAAAGAATAAACTTCCCACCAAGCCCTTACCTTCTCCACAAAGCCTTCAACTTCCAACCACATATTCTCAAATTTGAATGGACGCCTACCCCCATGAATTCCTCCGCAATCAAGCAAAATTGGAAAATGATCGGAACATACCCGTGGCAACCTTTTTTGGCATAGGTCCGGAAAATGCGACTCCCACAAAGAAGAGACTAAAAATCTATCCAACCTTGACCAGCCTATACTGTTGGACCAAGTATAGTCCCCCCCAACCAAAGGAAGATCCATAAGATTTAGATCAAAAATCAGCTCTGAGAAGTCTTCCATTGCTCTTGTTGTCATAGATGCCCCCGCCCTCTCACTAGGGTACCTAAAATATAGAAATCCCCACAAAAAATCCAAGGTAAGTCCCGTAAGAATATAAACCCGCCAACTCCTCCCACAGAGAGCTTCTATCACTATCCACATTAGGCTCATACACCCCCGCAAAAGCTCACCTCCACCCATCCTCAATATTCTTAAAAATTACAGCCATTGAATAAGACCCGGTACAATCCTCTACCATCTCCACCACTCTCTTATCTCACATCACCAACACACCTCCCAAAGCCCCTGACGAAGCTAAGTAGCACCATCCCACAAATGAACAACCCCACAAACTACAGATAATGTTTCTATCAATACCTCTCAACTTGGTCTCTTGCAAGCAAACGATGTCAATTTTCCAGCTATGAAGAAGGGATCTAATGCGAAGACGTTTATTCACGTAATTGATCCCTTTTACATTCCAAGACAGTATTTTAGGCTTCATTATCAATAGTAAACTCCCTCCCTTTGGCTCTATCTCTCCTTGAAGTTCCCTCCTTATTGTCATAGTTAATAAAGCAATGCAGTCATCTCAAGTTTCTCTCCTTTCGAACTGCTGACTTCATGGCCGTGGATCGACCAGCTTCTATAGCTACTAAAAGAGCCATGAATTGCTCTTTAACATGATGCAGTAAAAAGATAGACCTCTTCTTGGAGACGAGCCACTTGTTTCAAGTTCTAAGGGATGCGTACTCATGCCAAAATATTGTCATAGCTCACCTATGTTCACCTTGTAATGAGCATCGAAAACTAGTGTCGACTATTATGCTTGTTCCCGAGTTTCTCAAATTTTGTTTAGATGCATTTTGTTTCATGGTTTACATATATTAGTCTTGCTTTTACTTTAAAAAAAAAAAAAAAGGCTAATATTGCTTTGTAAAATTTGCAGCTTGCTACGGAGGACAAGCCCCGACCTTGATAATGAAGCCCTTGCATTTGTGCCTGTTTTAGGTTCCATGCTCAGGAGGATTTATCACAACCCTCAGAACAAGGAGGAAAATCAGACAAGGTTACAGAAGATTTTAGAGTTGTGGGCTTCCAAAGATATTTTTTATCAGAATACTATCGACGATCTTAAGGGTGAGATGATTGCTGGACCACCAACTAATTCCTTTCCAGGGCTTCCAACCACCAGTGGTTCAACAGATCCGGCTTCTGGTAGGCTATGCTTTTCTCCCCCTCTCTCTCTAACTTACTCTCTCAAATCATCAAAGCCATGCCAAAGCTAGTGCTTTTTCCATCTAATAAATCTGGGGTTGAGGAGGCAATTTTACGACCCCCATCCCATTCCAAAACCCCTTTTATGTTTCTGTTATGTTTTAGGGGCAGCAGGACTGGGTTTCTTTTGGTTCAACGCAGGCGCCTAGATGTGTCTATGCATATGTCTCTATAAATAAAGTATGCTATAAATTGCACTTAATTTTCATTTCATGCAGTATTGACGCAGCATTCAACAAACCATAACATCCAGCAGTGGCTACCTGATAGGAATTTACCTGATCAAGAGCTTCCTGATAAACATGCAGCCTCTGCCCAAGCGATTCCGCCATCTCTAGCAACCAAGCAATTTCTTCCAAACTCAGGCCCTGGTGGTGCTTTTATGGGGCCCATGGCCATATCAGCTTCTGTTCAACCAGCAAACCAGCAGCCCACACCCCATTTATTGCCAGGCCCAACTGCTGGCAATGGTGAAAAATTGCCACCATATCCTTTGTTTCCACCCGGTCTTATTCCTGGAATGGTCAGAAAGATGCAGATTGGTAGCGGGGTGCCCTACTCTCCCATGAGCCCTTTGGACATACCAACTGTAATTCCTCCATCCAATGTTCCTCAATCTGAAATTCTTGATAGTGTGTCGAAATTCTTCAAAGACATTGGAGAGATTAACCCTTCTGAAGGGCCCATTAATGCTGATTCAAGAGATGAAGATGAGTATGAGAGAGAACCTGCAGTACGCAAGGGAGGAGCTTGCATCCCTCCTCCCCCGAACCTGCAGGTGGACCCTGAGACGGGGGCATATGCTGATGGAAGTGTAGATCGGAAGTCAGGATCAGGAAGGTTGGGACTTGGTGCCACAGCTAATCCAAATGAAGCAAGTCAATATGATGATGTTTATACCTCCTACAGGAAACAAAGAAGCACCACCTATCACTCATCCATGAGTGCAAGAGCTGCAGTGAAGTAAGACCCATGCAACTGTTTGTCAAGAGAGATGGGAAAATGAAGGGAAGCATGACTTTTCCGTTGATGATCATTTTCTTCTATCCAGTAGTACGTATTTGAACGATTTACCTGGTAGGCTGAACTTGAGTGACAACTTAATATGGAGCATCAAACTTGTCTGATCTATTATGTCGTTTAGAATTTTGATTTTGAGAAATAATGATGGTTGCATTGCATGTACATATCCGATGTGCCATTTAAAATTTTTATCGTGGGAAATACTGATGATTGCATGCGCTAGTCATGTTGTGTTGCAAACAGGCATACATACTAGGAATCTATGCAGAGTTCCTAATTTATATAGACATTTTGGATTTGATCCGAGATAGATGATGCATGACCATAATTCACCCAACTCAGATGTGCTAAAAGCATTTTGCGCTCAGCCGGGATTACAGAATGGTGGTATGACTTGCAGCCCACCTCTAGTGAAAATATTTTCATTAAAGAAAGAAGAAAAGCCTGTTAAGCTAGCTGCAAAGTGCAAATATTCTAGTGTCAGTGACAACATCCAAATGACGTTGGCATTATATGCAGTATACATTATTCATGTTCCAAGAACAAGATTTTTATTTACTTTAAAAAAAAAAAAACAGAAAAGGCTAGGAGAAAAAAATGAGGTCTAGCTTTACTTTACGAGAAGTATTATAAGCATAAAAAGATTTTATAAAAATAAATTCATAAATCGACGTAATTTCATATGATATGTTAAATCTATTTTAAAATCAAATCACTTTATCAATTTATTTTTATAAAATCTATTTACAACTAAATATTTTTCTTGTTTTAATGCTCTAATAGACAAAATTATATTATCTTAAAAACTCAATCGTCAATACCACTTGTTCGGTATTATTGTTCGTAAACACCAACCCAACGTGTTTACAATCGAGGATATGTTTTCAAGCCCAACCATGTTTGGGTTGGACCTTTCCCTCTCACTTGATCTTGCCTTGCATGCATAAATCAAGGGATGCAGGACTTATTAACAAAAATATATGTATAACTTCATTTCATCTTATTTTATTATTATAATTTTTTTAATTTTTTAAATAAAATATAATAAATAATTTAATTTTTTAAAATTTTAAAATAATAATAATATTAAAAAATAATATTTTAATAATATTTTATTTAATTTTTAATTTTTATCTATTCTTATCTCATCTCATCTCATCTCATCATCTATATAGGTTTAAAAGAGTAAGACTTGAACTTGAGCTACTTAGATGAATTGAAATTAAAGTTAAAAGTTAAATAAAATATTATTTAAATAATTTTTTTAATATTATTTTTATTTTAAAATTTAAAAAAATTAAATTTTTTATTTTATGTTATATGAAAATTTAAAAAATTAGGATGATTATACGAAATAAGTGGAAAGGAATTATGAGAACAAATCAGAGGTTGTACGGTGGCACAAGTTTTTCCTTGCATTCACTGACTAGCTAGCTAAAAGGTAAACGAAAAGCACGTCGAAAAACAGCAATGTCCGTTACCAACAAATCACATTAGAACAAGTTGAAGAGGGGTAGCGATGTCCCCACTAGTACATCGGAACTTTGCTAATTGCTGCGTGTTTTGGCGCGACAGCAATGGCGTCCATTCCACATCCGATGGCGATTGCTTTCACATCTTTGCACTTGCCATGTGATTGCCCGCCCTCGCGCAATTCTACGCTGGCTATTTCGTCAAACCCACAACCCTCTGTTTTTTACTCCTTTTTTTTTCAATTTATATATTCATTTTTCTTTCGCACTCCACACCCCACTCCACGCGAGCCACGCTCCATTACACTCAGAAAATTCTCCCTTCCCCTTTTGATATCCGATCCAGTAACCTGATGGTTTACAAAGCCCGCACCTATTGATCTTTTTCTTGTGCGACGATGTAATTTTATCTACTACTTTAACCAGGTTAACTTTTTTATTTTTCCCTTCATCTTCGCCCGCTTCGTTATTTTTCTTAATTATTTATTTTTGCTAGTTTTCTCGGCGACTAATCGAATTAGGGTTACTTTTGATTCGCAGGATTTCTGTACGAACTGGCGGTGAGTTTGGGGCTGTGATTGGAGTTTTTTTGGTGATGACGTCACTGGAGTGGCAGTGAGACCGTTCTCTATATCTGGATCTCGTAACCATCCTCTCGTCGTCGACCATGGAAAATCTTAGTGACTCAAATATGAGTCCACATTTGAGGTTCTTCCATTGATGATTATGATTATTATTTTTTCATCCAGATTCCTTTGCTACTTGTAGCTAAGTTGCTTCGTTTGCTGTCACTAAATCTCAATTTAAGCAATGTCTTGAAACCTTAGAATTTCATGGATTTGAATGATTATTCTTCGCAGCAGCATTATGAACGCTATCACTAACTTTCAAGGACCAGCGTAATGCCATATCCAATCCTAAGTAAAGCATTTAAGATTTCAAGGTTTAGTTGTCTGTTTTAATTTTGGTGTACCGTGTTCAAAATAGTTTATACAAGTTTGAGGTGATAAGAGTAAGACGTACTTTCTTTTTGAAGCCCATCCAGATCTTTTTCTTGACTGCACGTGGTCAATAATATGTTTCTTAATTAAATTGGCTGTCATGTTTATGACTAATGAACAAGTTATGTAATGATACAAAGAAGACCCAAGCTTTATCTGGGTCTATACTAAAAAAGGACCGGTCAATGTTGCAATTAGAACGGTCCCATTTACCACCTTTATATACACAATCTAAGATATTACAATCTCAACGGCTCAATTTCTAAATTGTAACTACTTAATGAAGGCCCAAACCACATCTAAATCCATACTCTGATGGAACTAATTAATGTTGCAATTGGAGTCCCTTGAAATCACTATAAAGGGCTTGAACTTCTCCATTCGAAACAATGTGGGATCCCATTTACCACCTTGTTATACAGAATCCAGAGTTTTACAAGTTATAATTCAACTGAACCATGGATATGATATCCAAGTCTGAATGTCCTCTTGGCAATAGAGCCGTGCTCATGTTTATGCCATTTTTGTGTGAAAGAAAATTTAATTGTGTTAATGAGATGGCTGTGTATGATATTGATCAGACATTGTTTTTAACAAACAGTTTTGCCACCTATAAGATATCATAATTCTCATTGTGCCAGTTGTAACTCTGTACCATCGCCCATGTAGTTTGTCTGCAGCCTTGTCATATGGGATTGCTTCAATGGCAATGGTTTTTATCAATAAGGCCATACTTATTCAATATGCGCACTCAATGACCCTCCTCACTTTGCAGGTATGACTTTGTGAAAGTAAAATAGTGCACTTGCTCTTTCACTAAATTTGTGATGGTTTTGTGACTGTTAATAGTGAATCTTGTTTGCTGTTCTTCATTATCTTAGCAACTGGCAACCACCTTGCTTATACACTTGGGTCAAAGAATGGGATACACAAAATCCGGATCTTTAGATATGTTGACGGCTAGAAAGCTTCTCCCAATTTCACTGTTTTACAATGCTAATGTGGCATTTGCATTGGCGAGTTTAAAAGGAGTTAATATTCCGATGTATATCGCAATAAAGAGACTCACACCACTTGCAGTCCTGGTTGCTGGATTATTTTCTGGAAAAGGGAGACCTACGACACAGGTCTGTGATGATGCTCTTATTTTATATATGCAAAGTTGCTTTTCATGGATTGATTATAGAGTTTTACTTCATGAAAGATTTCTGTCCTATTAGTTTGGTAGGCGGGATTTATAAAATTATTTCGAAAGTTTTAGAGCACTAGCATTGGATTGGCTAAATGCATCTTCAAATTTTAGCCAATATCACACTTTTTTACATTTGCATATTCTACTTAAATTCAATCCTCACATTAGATTAGCCATTTACTCTCTCTATAATAATAAAATATTATTAAATTAATAATTTTGTTATTTAATTTTTTTATATCACATTTTATAATTCTACCAATTTAATATTAATAATAATTATATTCTAATTAAATTAATATTAAAAAAATCATATTTTTAAAAGTCATTTAATGCTAATAACAAAAAATATTTGATTAAACTCATCAAAAACTCTATCTAAATTTCTTAATTACAAATCAAATAATATTTTTATTGGAGTGAGAAATTAATATTTTAATATTTGCTTGGAGTGAGAAATTATTATTTTAACTTTTGGTGAATCAATTTGGTTCTTCAAATTTGGCTAATCACTGTAGCTAACATCCAAATTATTTTAGAGATGCCCAATTCAATGTGGGGACTTTTTAGCACATATTATCTAAAATTTGGCCAATCTTTAGTTTTAGCCAAGCCAATGCTAATGCCCTTAGCTAATCATATGAGTTTGGTGATGGATAAAATTATTTTCAAACCTCAAAATGCTTTTGTTCGAGGTCGGCAAATGTCAAATTCAGTTCTGATTGCGAATGATTGCTTGGACAGCCGAATGAGGGAAGGTATTCTGGGGGTTCTTTGCAAGTTGGACATGGAAAATGCATATGATCACGTGTGTTGGGATTTTCTTTTTTATATACTGAGAAGACGTGGCTTCGGAGATAGGTGGTGTGGATTGGTTAAACATTGTGTTCGACCGCTCAGTTTTTTGTTTTAGTTAATGACAACTCTTGTGGATTTTTTCAGAATTCGAGGGGTTTGAGACAAGGGGATCCGTTATCCCTTTTTCTTTTCGTTATAGCTATGGAGGCGTTGAGTCGCATGGTGGAGGATGTTGTAGGGGGAGGTTTTCTCAGTGGGAAACAACAGTAATGGTGCTTTATCCATTTCCCACTTATTGTTTGTGGATGATACTCTTATTTTTTGTGCTGCTGACAGTGGACAGATTCAATCTTTAAGGGCTGTTCTGTTGTGTTTTGAAGCTGTTTCATGCCTCAAGGTGAACTTGGGAAAGTCAAAATTGGTTCTGGTGGGGGATGTGGAGAATATTAACCTTCTAGCGGATTTGTTGGGCAGCAAAGTTACTTCCCTTCCGATGAAATATCTTGAGCTTCCATTGGGGCATCTTTCAAAGCAAAGAATATTTGGGATGGTGTTAAGGTTGAGAAAAGATTGTCGGGTTGGAAGCGGCTATATCTAACAAAAGGGGGGAGATTAACCCTGATTAAAAGTACCATTTCCAATTTCCCTACATATTTTCTTTCTTTATTTCCATTACCGGCAAATTGGATTGAAAAATTGTTTAGAGTTTTTTTGTGGGGTGGCATGGGGGAAGAGAATAAATTTCATCTTGCGAGTTGGCAAAGGGTGAGCAGTCCGATTGTGTTGGGAGTCTTGGGAGTGCGAAATTTGAACATTTTTAATAAAGCTCTATTAGGAAAGTGGTTGTGGAGATATCATTTGGAAGGGGATTCGTTGTGGAGAGAGGTTGTTGATCAGAAGTATGGAAGTGATTTTTTTGGGGGGGGTAGGAGGACTTATGGTGTGAGCCTTTGAAATTTATTAGAAAGGGGTGGAGCATTTTTGAAAAACATCTTAAGTTCGAGGTTGGAGAGGGTGCAAGAATATGTTTCTGGTTTGATGAATGGTGTGGTGAGAAAGCTCTTCATACTTTTTTTCTGGATGTCTTCAGCTTGGTTGGAAATCAGTAGGCTGCTGTCTCAGAGGTGTTTTGTCGTGCTAATGGGACTGTGCATTGGAATGTGATTTTTACTAGAAATGTACAGGATTGGGAAATTGATGAGATAGTAGATTTTGTCAGCTTTTTGTATTCCCTGAAAATAGGAGGAAATGGGAGAGATCGAATGCTGTGGAACTGGAAACATACAGGGAGCAACAAGTTTCTGTTAAATCATTTTGTAAGGTGTTGACAGATCAACAGCATATCCCATTTCCATGGAAGAGTATTTGGAGGGTTTTTGTGCCATCAACAAGACGGGTCCGAACCCTTTAAACTCTAAATGAAAACGGAAAATCGGATTCGGTCTTGTCCCTATAACCAGATCCAGGTGAGTATGGCGGGTTTAAAAGAAAATTTGGAATATTTGAAGCGAGGCCTACATCCGGGATCGGCGTTGAGACATCAGTAATGGAATGCCATTCACCTCTGGTTACACCCTTGGTCCCTGAAGAAACTATGGCTCCCGCGTTAGAGTTGAACGAAAATGATGTAATGCCGAGGTCTGAAAGAGATGTAGAATCAAATACCACCCCAGAGGTGAAGGAACTTGTTGTCACTCCGAAATCTTCAATGGGCCTGAAACCATTGGAGAGAACTGATGGAGTTGCTGGAGAACCAATGAGCTTGGCGTTGGTGCCTTGTATAGAGGAACAACCAGAGTCGGGAGTGCAGTTGGATACTATGTCTGGGGATTTGGTGTTGGTGCAGATGGATATTGTGTCTGGGGATATTGTGACTCCCCTGGTCTCTCTTCCTCCAATAGCGGATTGGATTCTGCTTAAAGTTAACGAGATTCAGCAGTTCGTGGGAATTTCACGTGGAGGATGTGAAAACCAATTTAAAGAACTACTTACTGCGATCGAGGCAAGCCACGCGCTTGAAACCAAATCAAGTTTCAAGAAAAGCAGGGAGTTACAGCGTCTTTTTTCGTGAATCAACTACGACGCTAAGAGTGGTAGCTCATCTAGAGGAAAGTCTAAAGGGAGGGCATTATGTGGACGGGAAAACAAGGGGTTGGAGTGGGGTTTTTGGGTAGAGTTTTGGGTGCTTGGTTACTAGGGGTTGTTGAGGTTTGGGGTCGGGCTTGATGTATTTTGGGTTGATTTTCACGGGTTTTTTGGGTTATTAGGGGTTTTCTATTATGGGCAAGGTGTTCTCTTGTATACATTCAATGTACTTGGTTACTCCTTTTGATATATATATATAATTTTTACTTATCAAAAAATAAAAAGTTGCTTTTTTTACTTGGAGAGCTGCTCTAGGGAAGATTTTGACGGTTGATAATTTAAGGAAATGTGAGATGATTGTAATAGAGTGGTGTTTCATGTGTAAGAAAAACGGTGAATCGATCAATCATCTACTTGTACATTGTGAGGTGGCTAGGAAGTTATGGGTTGGCATTTTTAGTAGAGCTTGGTTGAGTTGGGTTATGCCAAAGAGTGTGGTGGAGCTTCTAGCATGTTGGAATAGGCATCATAATAGTTCTCAACTGGCAGCGGGCGTGGAGGATGATTCCTTTGTGCTTAATGTGGTGTTTATGGATGGAAATGAATGAGAGGTGCTTCAACAAGAAGGAGCGAGCTGTGGGGGAAATCTGGAATTTTTTGTGTCTTCTTTGGTTCAGTGGTTTTCTGCTATTGTACTAAAGGGAGTGAATGTTGATGAGTTTTTGTTTTCTTTTCAGCTTTCTAGAAGGTAATTAGGTGTCTCTTTTGTATACTTCCTGTGTACATGGGCTTCGCCTAGTTTCATTTGATCAATAAAGGTTCTTATTTATCAAAAAAAAAAAAATCTTATCCAGCATGCCAATTGTATTTTGGTTGAACTTCATGTTAACATTGTAGAGTAGGCGTTTTTAACTTCTTCCTTTTATTATTGGTGTCTAAAGTTAGTTGCTTAGTTAAAGCCGTAATTGCAGTCTAAAGCTTGAGTGGACAGTACAAACAGTAAAGATTTCTTGATGTGATCTACAGTGGACAGTCCTTAATATTTCAATCTGCGGTGAACACTAGTGATATCATGATATGTAGTATATGCACCATAGAACGACTCCTATATTAATAAGCATGAGCTTAAATTCCTTTAAGGAGATTATAAGTTTGTGACACTCAGGTATCATATCCTGAACAATCTTTTTTTGATAAGTTCCTGAACAAAATCTAACCCATGGGAGTAGTATGCAGACAATATATTTGTCACAATCCAAGGATATCATAATTATTACTATGTTATCATCTTAAAGGTGTAATCATGATTGAAAGAGTGCCTTGCCCAACTAGTTAACATTTAGGAAAGTTGAATTCTAGTTGGGTCTTTTGAAATTTAGGTGCTTTAAAAAATTATTTGACTAAGCCCAACCCAGCTGTCAATTAGTTATTAGTGTTATGTTGTACTCCATGTCCCGATCCTAAATAAAGGAGCTCGTATGTTAGATTTGTAGGCTCTAACTGGTATTTGTTTTAAGTGCAGTGGTTTTTCCTGGAATCTTTGATAAGTATTATGTTAAACTAGCAGAATAATCTTCATGACTATTATCTTCGATTAGTAAGTTCTAATCTGTCGTGGCTTCTTTATTAAATTTCAGGTGTCTCTTTCTGTTCTATTGACTGCTGCTGGAGTTGTCATTGCTGCGCTGGGAGATTTTTCATTTGACCTTTTTGGATACAGCATGGCCCTTACTTCTGTTTTTTTCCAGGTTGGACCTTTTTTCTTGAACTATGAATGGTTAGATAGTAGTATGTATCCTTTCACTGAAAACCATTCAAATTTCATGTCAGTTTATTGAAACTACCATGTGTCAAACTAGTGTCTGTGTTTTCATGAAAAGCTTCATTTTGGGTTTTCCCCTATGACGTCAACCGAAATGATAAGATAGGTTAATGTGCTCCCCCCGCCCCTCCGGGGGAAAAAATAAAATAAAAAAAGCGTGGCCAGGTTCTAGCCAAATCTCCCTTGCCCTTCTTGCCATCTGCATCCTCTGACCTCCTCACGTTCCTCCCTTACATCAAACCCAACATTATATAAGAACCCATCCAGTGCTTCAATTCCTCAAAATTAACACGTCTTTCAAAACTTTGATTTGTAGAATTCTGAAACTCTGCCACATTTTCTGCACTTGCTGTAGCAAATCCCTCTACCTCTTTGGGAGCTGCAATGCAGCATCAATGCTTACCCCAATTTTGGTATCATTATCCCTCTTTACTTTCACCAACATCGAGGCTTCCTCAACCTGGTCTCCTGTATGGCCGTTGATAATTCAAAAAGGTACAATCAGTGGCTCTCAAACAATAATTGAGCAAACAGCCAGTGACTTGGCTACTTACCTTTTTTCTAACAAGTACTTGGCTAGTTGCTTTAAATACTGTTCTTGATTTGGGTTTTGTGAGACGATTGAGACTGCCAGAGCTTGGACCATGTTGAGAAGGGACAAAGACAACAAAAATACTGCCTAATGGATGTCTATTAGCTTTAAAATTGCGGATTTTTTTGGAGCTCATAATACGTGAGCTTTACGAATGGAATTGTTCATGTGCAATGCAGACCATGTACCTAGTCTTGGTTGAGAAGTCTGGTGCAGAGGATGGGCTTTCTTCAGTTGAAATCATGTTCTACAACAGTACTTTGTCCCTTCCATTTTTGCTATTTCTCATCATAGCTACAGGAGAGTTTCCAAATTCTATATCACTATTATTTGCAAAGGTCAGAATCTAAACTGGCTTTTTTAGTGTTATTTATGATTGTTTCGGAGAGTAATAATGCTTGAGCACGAAATACTTATCAAAAATAATAATAATGCTTGAGCATGAAATAATAAAGACTATCATGAACATTCTATCTAATAGTCATTGATCAAATAAGTGCTGGACTGTTCCTTCCCTGATGTCATTTTTTTTTTATATGGACGTAGTAGGATATCAATGGGTGCTTGAAACTGTATTCTAATAGCTTGAAGTTATCATGAAGGGGGAGAAAAGACCAGTTTTATTGGTTAAGGTTGGGAAAACATTCAAATAGCTTGAAGTTTGATAGCCAAATCTCCTTGAAAACCATTCTTCCTTATTGTTAGGTGTGATGACTTTGTTACGCCTGCTCATATTGCATCATTCCAATAAAATGTATCTTTGTAGTTTTTAGTCCATAAATATTACCAAACAAAATCAAAGCAAGGTGCCTGCATCTATGAAAAGAGTATGTGGCATAGCACATCCAAAAGTCTGCCTGATTGATCCAGAATTATGCATTTGTTACCTAGACCTATTTGAGTCAAGCTTTCGATAAGAGTACTGAAAAGAAAAAAATATAAATAGGCAGGGTTCATTTCAGTTCTATATAATCATCATTAAGATTTGGTTTCTTGTTGGAAGTGGTAGAATGCTTTTCATTTGGTATTGTTTACCTATAGTAGGTTGTGCATCTTAACATTAAATCGATATCTAACATGAAATTTGTCTTTTATATGCAGAGTAATTCCTTATACTTTTTGGTGATCCTTATTCTTTCATTGGTAATGGGCATTGTCCTCAACTTCACTATGTTTTTATGTACCATAGTCAACTCTGCTTTAACAACGACAATAGTTGGCGTTCTTAAAGGGGTTGGCTCCACGGTATGCATCGAGGATCTTTAGTCTTTGTCTGTTTTACATAAGTTTGGTGATAGGGAAGGAAAATTTGGAATTTTCTAATAACCAGCCCGTTACACATCCTTAAAGGCATTGATTTTTCTTCTGTTTTCCTGTCTTGATATTTGAAACGGCTTGTGGTTTTTTGTAAGAAATACAACATTATGAGTTTCTTGAGCTAACACAACTGACATATGCTTTCGTATTAATTCTTAGTTTTTTATGTAATCTTTTTTTGGTATCTCAGACCCTTGGTTTTGTGTTACTGGGTGGTGTTCAAGTGCATGCTTTGAACGTGACTGGATTGGTTATCAACACTGCTGGTGGTGTGTGGTATTCATATGCCAAGTATCAACAAAAGAAGAACAAGCCAATAAAGCTAATGTCAGATATTGAGGCTCATCGTAAATAAAAAGGGGTATGGAGGGATAGCAGGTGCTAACAGCTGCTGTCTGTGACCATTCAACTACCTTTTAAATTGTACCACTAAGCAACAAAGTGATGATTAAATTACTTTCTTTTATTTTTCTCATTGTAGTTAGTAAAAGCTTAAACATGTGTTCAATTTAGCAGTCTTTTTTTGTACATGGAGCAATCAATGCCAACACGATAAGATTAAGGATGTTGAGAAAGATATAAAGGGAACTATGGTTATCAATGTTTCTTATGCTTATAGTGAGAACTGTAGCTACTGCTTTTCTAGTGGATTTCATTTCAGTGGTATTTTATCCATTTGGGACATTAGCATTTGTTAGATTGAAGTACAATCGTAAACCGATGCCGAAATGATTTGGTTTCATCATGCATGAGAGGTCTTGGAGTATAAACAAGACTCACACCCGATACAAACAATAATTGTATGTATATGCATTGACGTCATCATCCCCTTCCTACTGACGTCAACTATAATTTCCTATTTTTTGTAACTGTAAATCTTTATCAATAAATGTTTATGCATCTCTTGCTATAACATCAATTCACACCATGTGTACAGTGTGGAGTGTGGAGACCACATCATCTCCTTATACAAGTTCATGTGCACACACATGGGGGTTGTTCAGGGATTGAAACTGCCGTTGGTTAGGGGAGAGAGACACTAGACAGACAATGACTTGGAGATTGATGCGGTCGGGTTACTATGCACCAGTCAACCGCTACTTTATAAGGGGGCATTTCGCGCCGACTTGTGGTGAATATTTGTCCTACCGTTTTTATCTTAAGCTTGGTTTGGTTACACTAGCATTAACTTAGCCAAAATTAAAGATTAGCTAAAATTTAGATAATATGTACTAGAAACACTCCACATTGGATTGGCCAAGTCTAAAATAAAATGGACTTTTGCTATAGTGATTGGCCAAAGATAGAGAATCACTATTGATTCACCAAACATTAAAATATTAATTTCTCACTTCAAGAAAACATTAAAATATTAATTTATCACTTCAATTAAAATACTATTTGGTAATTAAGAAATTTAGATGAGTTTAATTAATATTTTATATTATTAACATTAAATGAATTTTAAAAATATTAATTTTTTAATATTAATTTAATTAGAATATAATTATTATTAATATTCAATTGGTAGAATTATAAAATGTGATACAAATAAATTAAATAAAAAAATTATTAATTTAATAATATTTTATTATTATATAGAGGGTAAATGACTAATCCAATGTGGGGATTGAATGTAAATAGAATAGGTAAATGTAAAAAGAGGTGATATTGGCTAAAGTTTAGAGATGCATTTGGCCAAGCCAATGCTAGTGCTCCCATGACGATTTTATTTCATATAATTATTATGATTTTTTCTAATATTTATATAAAATATAATAAATAATTTATTTTTTTTAATTTTAAAATAATAATATTATTAAATAATAATATTTTATTTAACTTTTAACGTTTAACGTTTAACTCGTCTCATCTACGTAACCAAATGAAATTTTAATATTTTATCATTATTGTTCAAAGCTGAATTCATCCTTACCATGCAGCGATTTCACTTGAACCGCCTCCTCTGAACTCCTTTTTTTCCTCGTCTATTTTGTACAGTTCTAACATGCATGGTTACTTTTGGATTAGCAGCATTTCCTGTTCAAATGAGCTGAAAGGTTTTTTGTTTTTTGAGTCTCTTATGTATTAAAATTATTAACTATTCCTGGTAATAGTGATGAAAAATGCATGGCATGGAAAGCCAAACGGCAAAAATGGCTTTAACCAAGAGGAATGTAAGTGCTACCAGTCTTGGTTTAATTGTAGTATTATGGAAAGGAAAATGAAAGGTGGGTAGCCCCCCTGCCTGGATCCTTCATAAATGTGAGATGTCTACTAGTGATCAGTGGACCTGATCTACTTGTGGTGGTTAATTGGACCTCACTGGGAAACATCCTAACATGGCTCGCTTTTTCGAGAAATTTCGGACTTTGGTCACTGAAATCTGGCTCTTCTACGATTTCTTCTTCCCTATATGCTTTTGATTTTATTATCCGTGGCAGATTTTATTATCGGCAATTGCAAAAACAGTAGAGATTGTATGCCTCAGGTCATTTCAAAATTTAGGTTTGGGCCACAACTGTCGGTTGGCTGCCAGAACTGGGCTCGGGCTCACAGTCACAGATGTGGCCTTAAAATCATTCTATTATTAGTGGAGTTCCATCTTATTTTTCTCAACATGGCAGGATTGTAATTTGCAAAGTAGAATGATTTTGAGTTAGGTATGATGGGAGATCCTATACGATAAAGATAAAGATCGGTAGTGTATGAGATTCCATATTATTTGAAAATGAGAAGTTTTTATTTTTTATAAGGTTTCAATAGGATTCCAATTATATCAATGAATAATCTTTTTAAAATATAGGTCATATGATTTGCACCTTCCATTAGAACGTTACATATAGTCTTATGGTTTAATTTTATATACGTTGGCCCGCAGCATAAAGTGTCGCTTCAGCATGTTATATATATTCGTGTTCATATATGTAGAATAAGGCTGACGCTTAATTTTATATATATATATATATATATAGCTAGTTAGAGATTTATGCTTAGAGCACGCACACACTTTTTATTCCTAATTTTATCCTCAAATTCATTATTTATTTCCAAATCAAAGATAACATATTTTCATGTGTAGATCATGAGTGATTCATCAACTAGTACAAAATCCATGGGGCGAGCCATTTAAATATAGATTAATCAGGGGGTCCAAACACAAATAGAGATAAAAGGGTCCACAATCCACTTCTGTTTCCTTCTCATATAAGTAGATCTATATATTAATTCCCACCGACACAAACTTGGGGGTTAGGACTTAGGAGCATTTTGTGGTGTGCTTTAATAGCAAGTTGGGATATTGCGTGTGTGGTCGGTCGTTCTCTTCCTCATGTACGTATTCCTTATCTCAAGCTGGTGCTGGAACAACTTTTTTGGCGTAAGAATAAGAGCTAATTAAGAACCTCTGTCTTTCAATTTTTCTTGTTTTCATCCAAGCCAACAATGATATCGCATGTAAGACATTGACTGGATCGATTTTTGCTTAAAACTGCAGTGAAATGGACGGAATAACATTGGAAAACAAGCATGCAATAGCGAGCGAGGGAGCAGCAGCAGCAGCAGCAGTGCGGCATTTTTTTGTTCTTTTTCTGTTGTTTTCCCCATTGGGTAATGGTGTTACTGTTTGATAAAACTGCAAAAAAAAAGTGGAAAAAGAATTCTTTTGAAAAGGAGTAGCTAGCTAGCATGCATGCATCTTTTTCTGTTGCGTCACACGGTGCACATGCTTTGTTATATATTGATCATGATGCTGTCTCTGATCTCTGATATATATATATATATATATATATATATCTCTCCTTTTGTCATGCGTTTCATGAGAGTATACACGGAAAATGTCAGTGTATACACCGACATGTACATGATCCAACTTGTACTTTGATCTTTCAAAAGCCACACCCCTCCAGGCCAGCAAAAAAGGAAAGAAAAAAAAAAGGAATTTATTTCGCAGAAAGAAAGCAGCATAATTGTTTCATGACTTGCAAATGCTGCTGATGTTATATATATACTATATACACAACTGAAGATATCTAGTACTGAAGAGAATAAGCACTTAAACATTCTATGAATAGAGTATTAGTTGGCTCATTTCCTAGGACTAATCTGAATTGATTCCTGTTTTATTTATTTATTGTGTAAAAACAAATGATCATGAATTCCAAGAGGTTTGGCTCAGACTCACTGGTTAGGACTAAAAATATGTGCATAATCGATCCGTTTTTTATTTTTTTAGTGCTCAGCAAATCCATACATGATATGTGTGTGTGATTATTAGAAAAAGAGTTAAATAAGCAGTATGCAGTACGTGTACATGCATTCAACAGGGGGCTGGAGCTATAGTACAAAATAATTCCTCTTCGATCACTTTCAATATAAATGCAATATCCCACAAACAACGTGCTCAATCAGCATATCCAGAGAATCCTTTTTTCTGTAGGTGAGAGAGAGAGAGAGGTCCATTAACACATTAATTCTGCAGCTCGGGCAAATGATTAACATGAAATTTAGGTCATTCTGGCTGGATCGCTTGGGCAGTTCAATATCACATTCAGAGAAGGCAGATCTGAAAATAATTGAGAATTCCCATGCAATGCATGGGGAACTGAAACGGGATCAATGGAGACGTACACACAGAGAGATCTAACGTGCCTGCATGCATATTTTGAGCTATTTTAATCTTTAAAACAGCATTATTGCTAGTTGAACACATGCCTCATGTATACATATTTTGGCCTTATTTTAATCTTCCTGCAGCATTATCATGGGGTTGTCCACGACTTCTTTTTAAAACTATTGGCGTAAAAAACAACGTGAGAAAGAGAGAGAGAGAGAGAGAGAGATCATCAGAGGGATATTATTGGGGTCCGGGGACACTTTCTATATGCATGGCTCTCGAATATAGATTGAGAGGCAAGGAGTACTCGTAGGAGCGTAGCCTTAAATAAAAATAATAGTAATTAAATAGTAGGGACTCTAGCTTGCATGTATTAATACACGTCCTAACATTATTCATTAATGTAGCTAGCTAGCAATGTTATCGTATCAAAAGATATACTGCGTACGTACGAGATGACAATATATCTTAGTTCGTTTACTTGCATGTAAGGCAAAACACAAGAAACAAATGGATAAAATCTAAATTAAATTTCTGATAAGTCCACGTGGAGCTCTGATAAATACTTGGCATACTATATATCGGTTCAGAGTTCGAAACTTTCCATGCACATTAACTTTTGTTTGGTATCAGTATAACCTTGATCAATATGATCTTTTCATAATTATCTTTACATGTGGGATATACGCTACAACAAATTTACTGTTTAGGGATGAAAATTTTCCATCTCAAAAGGTTTTAATTTCTTCTCTAAAAGTTTTTTAAGATGAAATTTTTTTATCTCTAATTTGTCTCAAAATATTTTTTTAGACAAAATTTTTCATTTCCATTTGAAAATGTTCAAATGGATTTTTTTTGGAAGAAAAATATTTCGTCCCTAATAATCTTTTGAATGTAAAAAAATACCATTCGAATGAATTTTATTTGAGACTAAAAGAAAATTTCATCCCTAATAGTTGTAACATAATGGATTTTTATTTTGGAGAATTAGTCGCAAATGTACTGCTTTATTTGTAATGATTAAAAACTTCGCAAATAACTATTTGGTGCAAAAAACTGGCTGCAACAACTATTTTCCAGCGAAATTATCTTGCAAGAAATAATGTTTGTGACCAGAAGTGTCGATTGTAGTGAACTGATCTCTCAGCAAATACTTTTATGTGAAATTAAAAATATATATAATCATTTGTTGTCTTCACCTAGTAGCAAATAGTCATATAAAATCAGAAATATTAATATTAAAAAAATATTTGTTACAAAATCCCCTCAAAATCATAACCATAACAAATTAATTGATAGCATTTATACAACACATTACATAGCCTTGAACATGCAAAAAATACAAAATAATGAAACCGGCCAAGTTTGAAACTTTAATACTTTTGTTTTTCCTATATCTACTCAACTCAAGGATATTCAAGTCTTCAACTTTTTATCTTTCCTTGTAGTCAAGAACAATCCCTACAAAATTTGCATAAACGCGATGCAATTAGTAAACAATTACAGGACAACTTATATTAGACCAGACAATTCGTAACACTTTGCTTCTATCTAGAAAAGCACGAAGATCCACACAACTGCAAGTGTCTAATTAAGATACTAATTAGGACAAATAACTTTGGATATCCTTTTTACTTTTCTTTTTCTTTAGTACTTATCTTAACCAAGGAAGAGCTACTTAATCCAGCAAATTAAGAATAATCTCTTCCAAAAGTAGTAAATTGTTGTTATGAGAGGAAACTTCACATTAATTTGGGTGGATTATACTATATATTAATAAAAGAAAATTACTAACTGTACTTATAAAAAATTATTTCTTCACGTGTTTGTTATTGATACGTTAAAAATTATGAAACTTTAAATTCAAAATTGAAATTTTAAAAGAAGATTGACAAAATAAGTATTGTCAATAAAATTGTAAGTATACGTAGTACTAAAAATCATCGATTGACCGATGTAATTTAAACTTAAAAGTAACGAGTATTCACTTTTATGCCCCTCTCGGCCTTCAACCCCAAAAAGGGAATTAAAGACAAAACAAAGAATGTTGCCAGGTATCTAAACACATGATTAAGAATGATTAATTACTGATGCATGGGGATCATACAGGTATATTGTATAATATATCTATACCATTGAAGGCATGCAACGTGATTCATTACAACAATTCATTTTCATTTTATCGTATCTCTTGTCTTACAATTATCTCCTCGGAAGGTACCCTTTATTACATACAATATGTGATGGACAAGACTGTCATGTTTCTGAATTTATTTTCCCCAATGTATTTGTATTTCAAATTACTAATTTCCTAACCAATTTTGCGTATTATGGACAAAATCGAGTTAAGGTGGTTTTTTACCTAATCGACAAAATCGGAAATAAAAAGGCATTAATACCCTCAGTGGAAATACTTTTCTCCGACACAAAAGGTATACGAGGATGTCGACCTGAAGCTGAAGCCACCCTCTCTTTTTAATTTTATTTCCTATTTAATTTTTATTTTTTTCATTTGAGATTATAAAATTACAATTATGTCCCATGCTCTGTAAGCTCCCGACAGCGTGGAAGCGCAAAGAATATCCTCCTCACTATGGATACAAACTTACATGTCTCTGTCAAAAAATTTAAAATAAAAGTATTCTTTTTTTTTTTTTACTGCTACACGAAATGAGGGTGACTTCAAAAGGAACGGAATAAGAATATAATGCGATTAAGGTTTATTATTAAAAATAAATGGCCATATTAAATAATCCACTTTTTTTTCTTTTTTCTTTTTTGGCTGCACGTTATTCCATGACACTCGGGTCAACATTCCAACACGACGACACCGGAAGCCTGAAACACGAGAACATGTTTTTTCGCTTGAGAATCGAAAGCGTGTTCCATTGTCAACTTAAGTCAGCAACTAGTCTTCATTCGCTATCACCTTGACCTTGCTTGTTTAGAGTGAACTTTTTACTTGATGCCATTGTTAAGTGCAGATTTCTAACCAGCTCAGAAAATATACACCAAGCAACAGTAAACTTTTTGGGAGGAGTTAAATTCGGCTGGCTTTGCTTGTCTGTCTTGCTTGACAAATACCCCCCCACATGGTTTTAGGTTATCACAGCTGCAGATACTTGCCCTCATAATGTGGCTTTCCCGTGTTTAAGAGTGAGTGTCCCTGAGACTTTGAGAGAGTTCAACGAAGCTTTTAACCCCCCACCCCCCTTTCCCTTTCTCGCTTGTTGGTTTTTCTTTCTTGTCCGTGCCACATTGTGGGTGGAATGGACAACCTGGAAGTGAATTCCAGTAGTTTTTCTTAGTTTTCTTGGTTGGTTCTGAAATGGGTTTTGCTCGGTTCTCAATTTCGAGATCTGAGATATGAGGGTTTCTTGAAAAATTTTGTGGTTTTGTGGTATTGAGTTGTGCATTTTTCTCAGCTTTTGAGGTTCAAAAACCACCTTGGATAGAGGGAATGGCTCCAAGACTGGACTTCTCTAACTGGTGGGCAAAAGATACCCGCAAGGGAACTCCGGTCGTAGTCACAATGGAGAACCCCAACTTCTCGGTTGTGGAGATTGATGGCCCCGACTCTGCGTTCCGGCCCGTGGAGAAAAGCCGGGGTAAGAATGCCAAGCAGGTCACGTGGGTCTTGCTTCTCAAGGCCAACCGCGCTGTCGGTTGCGTCGCTTGGCTCGCCACGGCCCTCTGGGCATTGCTCGGAGCCATCAAGAAGAGACTGATCCATAGGCAAGGAGTAACCATGGCGAGTGAGAAGTTGGGAAAGGGGAAACTGCTTTTCAGAATCATAAGAGCGTTCTTAGTCACTGCCTTGGCCATCCTGGCCTTTGAGGTGGTTGCCTACTTGCAAGGGTGGCATTATTTTAAGAATCCCAGTTTGCACATCCCGCAGACTTCTGATTTGCAAGGGTTCTTTCACGCGGCTTATGTTGTCTGGCTGATGTTCCGGGCCGATTACATTGCGCCTCCAATTCAAGCACTCTCTAAATTTTGTGTTGTTCTGTTCCTTATCCAATCTGCGGACCGTATGATACTTTGCTTAGGTTGCTTGTGGATAAAATACAAGAAGATTAAGCCGACGATTGAGGGTGATCCCTTCAAACCGGATGATGTGGAGGGATCGGGCTATGAGCATCCCATGGTTCTTGTTCAAATTCCAATGTGTAATGAGAGGGAGGTCAGACACTAGTTTTCACACTCTACTTTCTTTCTTTTTTCCGTTTTTGTATAGTTGTTTAAACTGGTTTTGTGTGGCTTCAAACTAGTTGAAGTTCTGAATTTGGGACTTGTATTTTATTGTTGTGTAGGGATTAGATTCTACTCAGGAATAGATTCCAAAAATTTGGGACGCCAATATGACATTACCCAATTGGAAAGCTATGCGAATAGGAAGAACGCATGTTCGGATTTTTATTGAGAAAAAAGAATAAAACAAGGAAATTTTTTTTTTTATTGATTTATGTAAAATTAAAGGATTCTTCCTGTTCAGGAGTAATTTGCATGGTTAAGTAATGATGAAAGTGTCGTATTATAAATCAGACATACATTCTTTACCCCCCTCCCCTCCCAAAAAAAGACTCCAGATTTAAATCAGCTCTACGGAAGAAGAATTACAATAATTGTCACTATGCTCAGATCTGCTGTTTCTGTCAGTGGAATTGAAGTTACGCTTATCGACATGTATCTGATGACTGATGAGGACGTCTAAAATTGGTTCAAATCAGTATAAATAATTAAATACGATCAGTATAAATAATTATTTTGGTGGACCTTTTGTTGATGTTGATAAGGTTTTCTGCACTGGCCTCATGCAGGTATATGAGCAATCTATCTCTGCTGTGTGCCAACTTGATTGGCCAAAGGACCGTTTACTGATTCAAGTTCTTGATGATTCCGATGATGAGAGTATTCAATTCTTAATTAAGGCAGAGGTTGCTAAGTGGAGCCAAAAAGGCATTAACATAATCTATCGGCATCGCTTGGTTAGAACTGGTTACAAAGCGGGGAATCTCAAGTCTGCAATGAGCTGTGATTATGTTAAGATTTATGAGTTTGTTGCGATTTTTGATGCAGATTTCCAACCTAATCCTGACTTTCTAAAGAAAACTGTGCCCCATTTCAAGGTGGGAAAAGAAATATAGACTCTTAGCAAAATTCTTAGTTAAAAGTACTTTCAGCAACTTAATACACGTCTTTCTTAAATTCTCACCTTGTGCTACAGGACAATCCTGAACTAGGTTTAGTTCAGGCTAGATGGGCTTTTGTGAACAAGGATGAAAACTTGTTGACTCGTCTCCAAAACATTAATCTGTGTTTCCACTTTGAGGTGGAACAGCAAGTTAATGGGGTGTTCATTAATTTCTTTGGTTTCAATGGAACTGCTGGTGTTTGGAGAATTAAAGCCTTGGAGGAGTCTGGAGGCTGGCTTGAAAGGACAACTGTAGAGGATATGGACATAGCCGTCCGAGCCCATCTCAGTGGTTGGAAGTTCATCTTCCTTGATGACGTAAAGGTAATAGTACATGTCATGATGATTTTAGATTTAATTGAAGAGGCACATGAGTTGGCACTCCCTTTTTTATCCTGATAATATTCGAACCTTGTTTCAAGCTTAGATGTATGTACATTTTCAGGTCCTTTGTGAAGTTCCTGAGTCATATGAAGCTTACAGGAAGCAGCAGCATCGCTGGCATTCTGGTCCAATGCAACTTTTTAGATTGTGTCTTCCTGCAATTATAACAGCTAAGGTACCTGATACTCAACCTCAATTAATTCCTGCTTACCAATGACTTATAACATAGAAGACCTAGACCCACAACTATGATTTGAACTAAGAGGCTCAAACTCTTCGATACTGCAGATATCAGCATGTAAGAAAGCAAACTTGATACTGTTGTTCTTTCTGTTGAGGAAACTTATCCTTCCCTTCTACTCCTTCACATTGTTCTGCGTTATTCTTCCTCTAACCATGTTTGTCCCCGAGGCTGAGCTCCCTGTATGGGTCATTTGTTATGTGCCTGTTTTTATGTCCCTCCTCAACATTCTTCCAGCCCCCAAATCCTTCCCCTTCATTGTTCCTTACCTCCTATTTGAGAATACCATGTCTGTTACAAAATTCAACGCAATGGTATCTGGATTGTTCCAGTTGGGTAGCTCTTACGAGTGGATTGTCACCAAGAAGGCTGGCAGATCATCAGAATCCGATTTACTGGCTGCTGCTGAAAGGGAATCTAAAACAATGAACCAACCACAAATCTACCGAGGGGCGTCTGAGAGTGAGCTTTCTGAACTGAACCAAATTAAGGAACAGAAAGAAGCAGCCCGAGTTCCTGTTAAGAAAATCAATAAAATATATAGGAAGGAGCTTGCTCTGGCATTCCTTTTGCTCACGGCTTCTGTCAGGAGCCTGTTATCTGCACAAGGAGTCCACTTCTACTTCCTGCTTTTCCAAGGGGTGACCTTCCTTCTTGTGGGTCTTGATCTGATTGGGGAGCAGATGAGCTAATAACAAAGGGGATCAAGAGAAAGGAGAAGTAGAAAAAAACAAAAGCCACTCTTCTGCTTATATTCAGTAATGTTCATCTTAACGGCAGTGATCTATGTGGGCAGTGCTTGGGAGGAAGTTCAATTCTTTTTGCCTTGGGAGATTGCAGTGAAGGGGTAACCCTCCAATTCAATAAAATGAATTTCTTGTGTTCCTCATTTGATTTAAGTATCTTATAGGATTTCTCTGTTTACTATTACTCTCCAAATGACATTCACACTATGCAATTTTTTCATTTCCATAGGACACTGGCCATATTGTAATTCGCCGTAGGCATATTGTATTATCGTTTGCTATTGGTAGAAATAGAATACTCTATGTTCTTTAATTGTACTACAGTTTACATCAACTCTTGCTTTTGCGTGATTTGGCATCTCCTGTTCAAGCCATACTGTATTTGCATTCTGCAGAATGCAAGAGGCTGAATAGAGTAAAGATGATGAGATTGCTTTCTGCTTTCTGCTTTATACTTCATAGATTCTTTATTAGTGAGCGAGACATATAAAACATGTTTCTGTACAAGTATTCTGGTATATTTAAATGGAACAAATAATATCTCCCCACCTCTCTGATCTCTCTCTCTCTCTTAACATATGCACACAAGCAGTGGAACTCAACTGCTTTTGGCCTTTTTATCTGTTTTGTTTCTTCTGCAATTTTCTTGTGTCAGTGTGTATGCACGCACGTGTGCTGGGTTATAGCTGCAATCTAGATAAATAAAGTGTCGGCAGGCTAAGCGGGTGGTAACAAGCTTAGCTTTATAGTTCGTAGGGGTGGCTGAGGTTTTTGGGTCCTACCTACACTTGACACTTCTTCTTCAATTAAAGGGTTTACATAATTCGTTCAAAAAAAAAAAAAAGGGTTTACATAATTGAGGCACAGGATCTTTTGTAGGGCATATGCTGATTCTGGCTTTTTTAGATTTTGCTTATGGCTGGCAATATAATCAAAGTACATATTTACCCATCAATCTCTATGGTCCACTCTATTTCGGCATGGACATTGGACAGGCAATCAGCAAGATCTTAGATTTGACAAGCCAACTGCTTTCCCCCTTGGCATCTCAAATTCAATTGGGATGTACTTTTTTTTTTTTAATATACATATAAATTTGAAGAAAAAAAGAAAAAGAAAAGACGAGATCCATAGCTACAAAGAGATTATATAAAAATAATCTTACAAACTGATGTGGTTTAATGTGATTCGTTAGATTATAAAGTTATTTTTATTATAAAGTAGATCTAACGGATTAGATGAAGTCACGTCAATTTGTGAGATTAGTTGTATGTAATTTATTTGTGGATGTAGCAATCCTCTTTTATTAATGATCCCCACTTTGATATACCTAAGAGCACTGGCATCCGAGTAGCTAAAATGAAGAAATGTATAACATTTGAATGGATTGGTACTTAAAACGTTGGCATTGGATTCGGTAAACACCAAAACTCAAACTTTGAGCTACAGTAAATTTGTTTTCATCTCTATATTTGAAGACTCACTATTCACAAGTCTATCCTATTATTTTATTACAAAATATAGTAGAACACTATTAGTTTGGGTTTGAAAATTAGTTTGTGGAAAAAAATTAATTGGGAAATAATAGTTTAAATATTAAATTAAATTATTAATGTACATATGGTTAGTATAATTGTAAAATATAAAAAAATTAAAAATATTATTATTAAAAAAATAATATTATATTATTATTTTGATGAATCTAATGGCTAATCCAATATGGGATTATGGATAGGGAGGTTTTGAATTTATGAAAAATATGTACTTTTCATCAAATTTTAAAGATGACTTTGATGAAGTCAATTCTAATGCTCTAAACTGGCAAGTTTGATGCTAGTGGTTTAGGTTTAAGGTATTCTCAGGTAGTTGAGAAATCCAGCGTCAATGGGTAATTGGCCTTGTCTGGATGGCATTTCACCCTTCACTCAATTAATTGTATAGAGCATGTAATTTTATCAACCTCTCAAATATATGGATTTGCATTTTTTATGGATGTAATCTATCAAGAAATGATGTTGAAAGGGATACGTCATTTTACAATTAACGAACCTTCGGGCCTTATACGACTCAGTACAAAAGATTAGCTTGACTTAACAAGGAACTAAACCCAAAAGATGTTGACAATCTGAGCTCGGACGGAGTAGTCCACAGGCTGAAGGTCAGGTTTTTCTGGGCTCAACGATGAAACGTAGGGCTGAGACTGAGTCGGACGCCAGCCCAGCCCGGCCTGCCTGATTTTGTATATAGTTAATACGAAGATGTTTTCTTTTTTGTTTTCTTTTTCCTCTCTCTTTCTTTTGAGCAATAAAAAAAATTTGTTTTCCGCGTATAAGCAGCAAAAGATACCAGAAATACAACACAAGTGGGATCTAAAATATAAAAGTCGTTGTATTCCGAGTTTTACAGGAGGTCTATATGTGATGGAAAATTTTAGATCCTGTTTGGATAGTGAAATGAGATGAGATAATTTTACATAAAAATTGAATAAAATATTATTAGAATATTATTTTTTAATATTATTATTATTTTGAGATTTAAAAAAATTAAATTATATATTATATTTTGGATGAAAATTTAAAAAAATTATAATAATAAGAGAGATGAAACTATTTCTGTATCCGGCCTTACCTATCAAGTATAGAAATGCAGAGCTTTCATATCTATAGTGACTACTGACTAGTGAGCCAACAACTCAGTTTTGCACCACAAATTGATGCCCTTTTGCTGTAAAGTTTGCTTAAACTGTGGCAACATTCTACTTTCAACAAGACATGCTAAATATAAGTACAGACTATGAATATCATACAATTTAGAAACAGCTTTTGAAGGACAATGACCAATTTACCTTACAAGGATGTATTCAACCGTACATGCTGTTACAACCTATGATAACGTATGAAGAATGGATTTTACAGTCCTTCCAATGATGTTTTTGAAGCCTCCCATCTTTTCCATCCCTATGATACTTATTGTCTGTCATATAATTTACTTTAGCAGCGTTGAACTTAAATCACCTTCTGGCTCCATCGAGAAGTCTGGTTCTTCAGGCAGTTGAACTTAATCATCTTCTGGCTCCATCGAGAAGTCAGGTTCTTCAGGCTTTTGCAATTTAGGCATTTGAACATCCTTGATTTTCTGAGCTCCTCTTCGCGTGTTTGCAGCAAACCTCGAAGCTAGTATCGTGACACCTAGGTTCTGTTTCGCCTGTGAATTATATGAAGGTGCAGTTGAATGCTCTTCCTCATCTTGTTCGTTTTCACTGGCTACTTGCTCGTCAACACTATATGAGAATGACTCTCTCATGCTAAGGTTCTTTACCAGCAACCTCTTCTTGTATCGACGCCAAGCAACCTGAATGAAGCAGGCAGCCCATGTCCTCCAGTGATAAGAGTAAAAGCGGAAAGTGTGCTGTAGCTTCTTACTATGAAGACGTCTAAACTGATTGGCAACAAATTTGAGATCTTCTGCTCGCAGTGCAAAGGCTTCCACTTCACCAAGGGATCTAACTGTTCTTGTAGAAGAAGGCAAGTTGAGAGTAGATTTTGGAAGCAATGCCCAAGCAAGCAACTCTTCCCCACAAAAGTCTCCCGGGCTCAAGGTAATTGAATTGAAGAAACCCGTCCGGCCTCCATTTGTCGTAGAGCTCTCAAGCCTCCCTCGGATGATAAAAAGCATTTCTGTCACAGGGTCACCTTCACGAACAATGTAGGTTCCCTGAGTGCTTAAGGACGACACCAAGCGTTCACAGATGGCATCAAGTAGCTGATTGTCCATCTGTGAGAAAAAAGGTACCTGCAATTGGGGAAAAGGTACTGGTTTAGCTAATAGTGGAGTAAGAAAAATGAAGATCACTGCAACTTGACCTATGGCTTTCAATATTGGGAATGAGAAGGATTAACTGTCTCAAATTCTGCAAGACATTTTCAGTAATCAGTAATCAACATTGAACACTTAGTTTGCATTCTGCTATATAGTAGTGCTGTAATACCCGGGCCCTCTTTAAAAACACACTTTGCACAAGAAATAGGCAGTCTACAATCGCCTCCCGAAGGGTGGGGGGGAAAGTAACAATCTGGATAGGACACAAAGTTATAAGCTGCATAAGACTTACCAGCGCCTGCATTTAAATCTACCAGCAGGATCATAAGGTTTGGACACACACTATTTGCATTGAGCAACAGCCTAATGGGTTATTTTGGAGGGCAGGCAAAGATAAGCCAATAATGCAGGAGAATAAGGCAGCATATCAGCAAGAAAAAAAAACAGGCATGCATAACAAGACCAACTGCACAAGCAAATAACTCTTGCCAATTCTTTTAAGAGTGATGTAAGTTTGTATTAACACTAGCTCATTTGAACAATTAATTGTCTAAGAAAAAACTAAATACAGCAGGTAGAGGATAAGAGCTCATAATTAGGAATAAAAACTAGGTTTAACAGCATCCATATGTGATATGTATTATCGAAGACGGAACATGTCCTGACAAAATCATGGTCCGGTGCAGACTTTAGCATGAATAAAATGATCCAAAAAGAGAACTTACACGTAGAAGAAGGTCCAAGCATAGGTGGTGTTGGATATCTCGACGTAGATCTGTAGGCAAGGCACTTAAGATTGACTCTTCATCCACCCCTCGAGTTGCAAGCCACTTGTACTGAACAAATCGTCGGACACGTTCTTGAAGGCCTCGAGGAAGTTGACGATGTCTCATCCACTCCTCAGTGTCTCGTCGCTTGAGCCTCCATTCCTCCAATCTCACAGTGATGGATTGTAGATAGGTCTACACAAAATAGAATGTCTGGAAGATGGTATATGGACATACTTTTCCCTATGCATAACAAGTCAACGACTAACATCTACATGGATTGATGCCAATATATTGCAACACAAGAGACCTACTGACTGTCACTTTATTAAATATGGTTTTAATAAGTGAGATGTTCAAGACTAGTAAGAAAATGGTGTTCCAACACCTACATACTATACAGCAAATAGAAGAGTAATGAATTCTGACTTCTACAGTTCAAAACACCTCCTAGAATCAATTATAACACAAATGCTGAAAAAAATCGTACTAATATATACCTGTAAATGACATTAAAAAGAGTTTAAAAACCCTAGTGATTTTAGAGATATCTTTCATTCTATATCCTGTCAAAGATACCAAGAAAAAAGTTTTCATACTCTTCAGCTACTTATTCAAGCTGAAGAGATAAGAAAGCAAAGGTTCTGAAACCTCAACGGTCAATCAGAATGAAAAATAGGGGCCTTAAGAGGAAAAAAAAAACTTGTTTTTGCTGGGTCTAGTCAATCATTTCGAAGTATCAACCCACTAGAACAACAATTAATTGCTTCATGGAAGATATCGAGTTTGGATAATAAATATAGCATGTTGTGAGGATAAATGCAGTAATTAATGGTGGTGGAGGAGTACCTGCATGTTTCCAATCAAATGCGCAAACAAAACCAGACCCAATATTGCAATGAGGATGGCAAATGATGTTTCCCCAATAAACGTGCTTGTGCTTAAATTCTGGCCATAGGAACTGAAAAAATGAAAAAAGAAAAAGAAACATGAAGCAAAAGAGATGAATCATAATTCTGAATGAGTGAGCCATTTAAATTATTTTTTCTGGTTTTGAAGCCTCTAATTTAATTTTAGATGTGTACAGAAGTTCAGAATCAGGCTTTCATCTCCATTAAATATATCTAGCGCTGTCCTCATTAAGAACATCATTATTGTTTAATGATTTCCTTTTGTTCTGGGAGGTCTCCAGTCCTGAGAGCTAATTAGTCTTTTAGGGAAGCTAAAGTCCAGCTGTAGAAGTCAGTTTTTCATACCTCTGACACAATAAGTTCAGGATGTTGTAACAAATGAAATTTATATCGTCTGTGGCTATATTTTGATTTTTGTATGTAGGAGACTGAACGTGAGATGCAGTCATGAAATTTCATGAGTATTGTATACACAATCAGATAGATTAGGCCCTTCACTTAAATGTATGTAATCATAAACATAAACTTCAACTGACTACACAGATAATTAGAAGACGCCCGTGTATCATCATATCCTTTAAATAGGAAATAAACATAGTGGTGATTGGTGAATATGATTCACATAGCACGTTTGCGAATCATACCTCAAGTTCTGTAAGCCAAACCATAGGCAATAAAGATACTTCTCAATAAACTTTGAGGAGATGACATTATTTGTCACAGCGTTTTCAAATATGCCAAAATTGAAATCACTACTGCTGTTATTTGGATTGCAGCCACTAAACACAGCAGTAGTGTTTGCCCATTTCCTGAACTCGGTTGTGTTCCAACTTGTACAAGCCAAGTAACTAAGGTCACATCCGACAGGGCTATCTTCCTTTTTGCATTCTGATTTCCAGCATGTTGCTTGTCGTTCAATGGACAACAAATACCATGATGCCCCTATGACCTGCAAAAAAAGAAAGTCAAACTACTGCATAATACTCTAAAAAGAAATAAGACGCTGGATATTTAAGTGAAGAAAGTTGCATACATGACTGGCTAACATGTATAGGACGAGATTATATGCAGCCCCAGCCCAAGCAGTTTGTGTGACTACACCGGTGGCTTTAATAATTTGAGAACTTAATGGGAAAATGAGATATAGTCTGGGAATATATTGAAGCAGAACAATTAGAACAAGGGCATTGTCAGAATGATCAGCTTGGGAACTTTTAAGTGCTGGTAGAATAAACCATATCACGATCTGCCAAAAAATAAAAAACAAAAGATGATGTTATTTCACTTCAGATTCAAATCAGAAAGATGTGAAGGAATTAAGAATATCACTATGTCACATGGTTATTGTGTAAAATTTAGTCCTTTATAGACTTGCGTGGTGTGTAAACTGTACAGGACTAAAGTTTACACTATCCATTAACAATAAGAGGCAAGTTCGCTGTAAAATCATTAGCCCTCCCTCCTCACTTCTCTTATTCTAAAATAGGCTCCAATTCATTGTTGAAGGCATGCCTTGAAAATAGAAGAAAACTCCCAATCATCTACATAATGGTAACAATTTTGCTTTTATATTAGTAGAGTAGAAAGTAAACAAAATTCACCAGTACAGTCTCATTTACTACAGGCCAGTAATCAGACTAAATCAAACTCGATAAACAATAGATTGGTTTTTCATTTATGATTATTGAGCCACCATAGAACCAAAGAATCAATTGCACATGAATCAGACTCAAACTAATTTGCAGTACCTGAGGAAGAGGCAGTGCAGCAATGAGATCTATGAGGAATTCTGATCTTAAATACCACCTTGCAATCATCTTTGGATCCATGACAAGTTCACCCCTCCCAAAAACTCTTGAACTCGGCGATACATAAGCCGTCCGGAACTTTAGAACCATATGCAGCATATAAAATATGTCTGCAACAGTCCGAAAACACGTTATCACAATTCCCAGATTCAAATCAGTTGCCATACACGACGAATTATCATTGTTCACCACCACCACTGGAACGTAGAAAAAAAGTGGATCAACAAAGAGAGCCACCAAGCAAAAGAATAAGAAAACCCTGTTCCATTGAAGGATAATATCACTTCCAGGATCGAGAATTCGTTTCTGCCATAGCTTATGATTCTCTGGGAAAACCTTTAACCTCCCAAACGTGGAAGTTGTACAAGTACTCTGGTTTCTATCATCAGTACCACTCCCTTCTAGTTTAATCAGAGGCGCCGTCGCCTTGTACAGTGACAAGGGCCTTTCCACGTTTTTCTGGGTGTCATTTTTCTCCCAGGAAGGTCGCAAACTTTGATTTTCATCATTATAAAACCTATGAATTTAAAATCTCACTGATCAAATCACAACAAGAGTTGAAAATCGGAAGGAGAATAAATAGAGGATCTGGCAGAGAATTACCTCACTTTCTTCAACTCCATGCTTGTATTTTTGTTTGGTCACATACATAAACTAAAACCAAGAGCATACAGAAGAATATTGCAGGCTTGCAGCAATACTGTGAAGCGAAGGAGACATTGACTGCATGAGTTCTCCTCGGACAACATTTTTCCGAGTATCGCAAATTTCTCGGAAAAAAAAAAAACTTTACGCTGCTCGGTGAAAGTTGAAATCTCTCTATTTTAACAAACAGATCCTAGTTGAGACTTCGAACAAACAGGCTGAAATGCGACCAAAATCATAAAATCTCTTCCAAAATGTAAATTAAATTCAATGGAACTTTTTTTGGAGAGAGAATGGGTAGCGCCTGTCTATTTTGTTTGTTGAGGCTCAAACTGGGTATAAACATTAAACTTGGTTGTTACATGCGGTTCGATGGTTGACTTTTCATTAAAGCCCAAAAAGAAAACTAGCAGTAAAAACAGGGGAATACAGATCAGACAATCAGTTTTTGATGCATATTCAATTAAGAAAACGCAGGATTTAGAGAGAGAGAGAGAGAGAGGACGTGGATGGCATGAAATAATGGATACGACTGGGTAAGAGTCTCCAGTGAAAGACAAACAAAGACTAGCAGAAACCATGTAAAAAAATATTCTTTTAATAGCATATTTTTAGCTTTGCATCAGAAATTCATATGGGATCGATCGATTATTTCTTTCTTTTATCCCGGAGATTCGTTATCGAGGCACGATCCCTTATTGCAGAAGAGTCCACTTCACGATTTCAAGGGCCCACCAAGGCGGAGCTGACAAGTGACATGGTTCACAGGTTTACTGAGTTTTCTGGGACGAGTGAGTTTGGCCGGAGGGTGAGAGAGAATATTCGATTCATTGACCTCACCCCTCAGCATCATCGGTTCCTCTAAAAAAAGGTTAAATTTAGATTTTAGCCGATTTTATGGTGTCATTCTCACCCAATTTTTTCTATTGCCTTCAATGCCTTGTCGTGTTTTTGGAGGCTACATAATCCGAATAAATATAGAAAAAAATTATAATCTTTTTGCTTTTTCTATCCCAATTTTTGTTGGAACTCGTTGTGAAAACCGTGATGTTGACTAATAACTCTGAACGGTTAAAAGAAGAAATAAAGATATACGTTTTCGGAAAATGTTTAGTTTCTTCCTTAGGTTTGTCTCTGTATTTAACCGTCAATAACCTTTATTTTTTTAATGTTTAAAAAAATTACTAGCAGTAAATTTATATATATTTTAAATGTTTAAAAAACAGTTTTATAAAATAGAAGAATGAACTAGCAGTCGTACTCAACGGTGAGAGTTAGACTAGTATGATTCTTTTCATAAAAGATATTATTCAAAGGATCTTGCTAGTCAGCTGCCCAGTTCTTACCGCTAGGCATGATCACTAATTCATTCATCTTCTTTTTAGAAAAAAATATTTTTTTTATATATATTTATAAATTTTAAAAAAATACAGATTTAATGAACTTTTTTAATCATTAAAAAAAAAAAAAACAAAATACACTAACTAACTTTGACTGGTATACTTGGGGCGGGGGGGTGGATTAACTAACATTTTCCTTATTCAAATTCTCTGTAGTTTAACGTATCAATCCGTGAACAAACGTGGATAAATTCGTTCGAGACATAATTTACGGTCACTCAGAAGTTGCACTGCACTGCACTGCACTTCTATTTTCCTTTTCTTTTCTTTCAAGAAATCAAGAGAAAATGCTGAGTAATAAAATCCAGAAATCTATGTAAAAGGAATGATTATGAGAGGGGTATAAAGAAATAATGTATGTGCTCACAAGATTTAATAATATATAAAAGAATAACATGGACAATGTAGAATGTTTTTTTTTTTTTTTAATAAAAGACAATGTAGAATGTTGTAAGAACAATAAACTGTATTTATTTCTCTCCAGACTTTATGATAAAATCTGGACAAAAAACTATAAAGATATTATTCGCTCGCACATTAAAAAAAAAAACACCACTGGAAGGATGAGAAATAAAATTTAATCAACCAATCCACTAGACAGTTGCAGGCCAGCGAATATACAGGCAATACAACAGTGACTTGAAGCCAAGAACAATGAACTGTGGAAGTGATATTAAAAATTACGCCAAATATCGGGCAGCCTCTACCTTCGATGGCCAAAGGATACAGTATGGGAATCGATGGCGAGCTATCAGAGAAAAGACTCGAGACTAATACAAGTGAACTTTTTAATTTTAATGGAATAGGAAATTATGGAAGACAAGAAAAGGAAAAAGTATTTTTTTCATGTCCATTGTCCACATTTCAGCAAAAAGAAATGATTTATACAAACTCAAAATAAACAAGTCACGTCCAAGTCATTTTAAAAAAGTAGACTCCACTTAAAAATAAAAATAAAAAATCTTTATTAGTGAGAACCACTTTTTCACAAATAGCTTGTATGAAACTTGCATTACTCTAAAATGCCACATGTCGTGATCAGATAATAAAGAAAATTATGGAAGACAAGAAAAATAAAAAAGACTTTTTTTCATGTCCAGTGTCAACATTTCAGCAAAGAGAAATGATTCATACAAATTTCAAATAGATAAGTTTCATACAAATTCTTGTAAAAAAATAAACTTTATTAAAAAAAATAAATAAATAAACTATTATTTGTCAGTGCGAGTCACTTTTTTATAATTGACTTGTATTAAATTTATTTATTTGAGACTTGCATTACTCTATAGCAAAATGCCACATGTCATGATCAGATAATAAAGAAAAGAAAATGGATTCTGAGTCAGAGCACTGATATATGGCCTTAAACTCGTATTTTCTTAGCAGTAGAGAAACATTAATTACATTACGGAGCCACATTTGACTAAGAGCATCTTCGTTCACCATTTTGAAGATCAGATCTTATTAAATGGACACTACTCATCGCGCAATATGAACAGAGAGTATTAGATGTTGACTTCGCAGATTCTGACACTGTTCAAATTGAAGAGGACCTGTTTCAGTTTGCTCGCAAGAAGTACCGTTCAAATTGAATGCTACGGCATTCCCCGGAAGGGTTTAACTTTTCTTGACTCGAATGTATCAAAATAGATATTATTCTCATGCTAAAACAACAATTATTGTTTACAACCACACTCGACTTGTATCGACTTGGCCCATTTATACAACATTACAAAATGCATAAAAACCAGCACACACCCACGTATATCTTACGGAGGTGGTAACGCAGAACCGAGTCTTGAAAGAAATAACTTATATATATATATATAGTCGATGCATGATGAAAATGATTTGAAAATCCGTGCAAAAGAAAATTCTCCAGTATAAAGCTACTTGCGGCGGTGAATCTCGCCCAACATCATGTGCAGTGTAGGACTTGGCAGACCCAAAAAATAAAACCTTCCTACAAACGAGTTCTGACTGCTTTTACTGACATAACTGCATGTTCAGTTCAGCAATTATCCCATTTAGTCCAGAACTTGTTTACTTACGCTGCAGTTGACCAGAAAAATCATTCAGTGTGCCGAGCTTTTTTGAAGAGATTACTCATCCAGAAAAAACCAGACAAAGCACAAAACGCCAAACCAAATCAGATAGCCGCTTTAACTCTTAGCCAATAGCCAAAGTATATCTCTACAATTGGAGTGTACTTGATCATCTAGTGAAACCAAAACTTAGCCAGAGGTCGCCAACCCACAGCATGAGAAGTGAGAACCACCCGTGACCCGGTAGATATTAAGGACAAAAACATACATGAAGGAAATTACTGCAGGCGCATGTAGTCATATAAACAAATCTTTCAACGACCGTGAATGTCACAAAGCCATTCCCGCACCCAAATAGAGGTAGAGTAGTCTTACTCCATTTGAGCATCAAGGGTAAGATTATTTAGAACTCTAACCACCAATTGCAACCCAACCACTGGAGAGATTAAAGATCATCATCGCTACAAAATCAAAATCCTAAAACCAATACCCCCTTTAAAAAAAAAGCCGAGAAAAAAAAGAAGAAAAAGGCTTTCAATGGATCATACACCACCAAAGTTAGTGAGAAAATCCAATTTAGAAAACAGAACCCCAAAAACAATACTTTATCAAGGAGATTCCCCAAAACCCCTCAGCTTCTGTAGAACAGATACATCATATACCCCCAAAAGTTTGAGAAAATCCAATTTAGAAAACAGAACCCAAAAAAAAAAAAATACTTTATTAAGGAGATTCCCTAAAACCCCTCAACTTCTGTAGAACAGATATGTATACCTGCCAGAAGCGTTGGACGCCGCTCCTCAATCCTTTCATGTTAAAAAAAATAAACGCCACTAGAGAGGGAAGTGCATCACAACTGGAGAGATTCAATCAACTAGAAGCATCTACAGAAGTAGCAGGCTGGGACCCACAACCATTCAAAATTGAAGATCCCAGTGTCAATGAAGAACGAAATCCGGGGAGTGCAGAAGCACACCAACAATGAAGCAGGACCAGATGAGACCTCAAAACCAACAAAAAAAAAAGCATAGGATTTTAGCAAAGCTCTCAATGAACTGCGCTCAATAAACTCATAATGTTGAGATCTGCTATAATGGAACTACATATTCTGCATAGAGAAAAAAAAAACCCAGCTCAAAATTAAAGAAAGAAAGGAACTTATCCAAATCCAAGAGTAGAAGCTGAGGGCGTCGCCCGTTTTAACAGTCATACTGAAGTCCAAGCACACTAATTAACATTCATTTCCAGTATCTTCCTCTTAACAACACCAAGTGAGCAAGGCTTCAATACTCAGCTCCTGCTTCGGCGTCGATCCCTAAGACCATTTCTGCATAAAATTAAGCAGAAAAATTACCAAAGATAATAAAATTAATAAACAAAGTTAACTCGAATACTGCCAATACATGCACTTTTGTTTGTGTGGTGATGGTAATTTTGTGAGTGAGTGGTCCAAATATTTGGTAGTTTAATAATCTATAGCTACTAACATGGAGAATCATGTATGGGATGAAGCTAGCAAATAAGGTCAGGCCTGATGCTCCTGTCCAGCAAACAAATTAAAGACGGTGGAACTGTTACACTTGTGCCCAAGTACAGAAGGCATGTGGGAAAGTGTAAGCTCGTGTTTTGGATATTCACAGGAAAAATATGGCAAATAAAAAAGTGTTAACAGTTATGGATACGCACACAAAGCACTTGGCTGTTAAACAAAGTCTAGTAACCTTCCTGCAAGAGAGCACCTTCTACCAACCGCCTAAAGAATACAATTTAAAAAAAAAAAAAAAAAAACAGAGCAAAAGAACCTCACCCATTAGCATATGGCACTTCCTCACGTCCACGCCCACGGTACGGAGGTGACTTGCTGTAGCTGCGCCCACGAGGTGTCAAACTGCGGCGTCTAGGGGATCGTCCACTAGGACTGTAACTCCTGTCACACAGTAAGAGTGTCAAAGGGCATCAGGCTACAAGTAGCATGGTTTTCCAACCTAGATTGGGCATATCCCCCATCTTAAGCTCCCACCCCAGCTCAATATCACATTTATACTAATAAGGCAACAGCAGTATTAGTAAAAACACTCTACTTATCAAAAACATAATAAGACTATCTGGCATGAACTTGCCTTCGACCATAACTTGGGCTTCTTCGATATCGAGGGGGGCTGCGACTACGACGCCGTCCCGACCCAACACGCAGACGACACTCACGAGCAAAATGACCAGGCTCACCACACTCATAGCACTTCAAATCAGAACCTCCAGAGCGACCTCGCCCACCTCCACCTCCACCTCCACGACCACCACCCCCACCTCTAGAGTTGTGAGAAAGTTCAACTCTCCAGCCGTTCTTGCCTGTTCATAAAAGGAACAAATTGCTTAGGAGACGGTCTAGAAAATATGCTATGAATAGTGAAAAAATATTTTGAAACAGCTGAAGATAATAGTGAACATTAGCGCAGACTTTTGGAAAACTTAAAGTTCAATAAATACAGAATTAATGAACCTCTCCAGAAATCAATTCACAGTATCCAAGTACTAATAAATTATGAGACCACAAATCTAAATGCTTTGTAGAGAATAAAAAAATCAGAAATAGAAAGTCTGGAAGTGTATGACAACTTAAAGTGTGGCGAGGTGGCTTCCACATAATAAGGCATTCTATAGGGAGCATGGACTTTGTACACAAAGGAGTTCTGTTCACGGACTTATACCCATGGGTAGCCCAAGTGGTAAGGGTGAACTTGTGTGGAAGAGTCCCATGTCACCCGTTCAATTCCCCCTGAAAGCAAACTACGATTTAAGTGGGAGGCCATGGCGGTGGGTTGTTGTGCTCATCTTCTCGCACTAAATATGAGGAATTACAAATTATTTTCGGAAAGGTCTTTAAACCTTATGGGGCTGGTTATTAATCTTCTATACCAAAAATAATATATTAAATGCACATTTATATTCATTAGTTGGTTAATATCAATATCCATATTGTATCCTAATTTTTTGAGTATCGTGGTATTGCCATATTCACATTACATCACAGTGTCTTGTACTGAAATAAGTGCCCCTTGGAAAGAAGTTTAGTTGTTACATCACATAGTGTCTTGTACTGGAATAAGTATCCCTTGGAAATAAGTTTAGAAACAACTAAAAACTAGATAAGCACCATAAAAACTAGGAAAACCTCCTACAAATACCATCTAGCTCACGGATTGCATCCTCTGCATCCCTACGATCCTCAAAGTCAATAAAAGCATAACCTGGTGGCCTTCGTGCAACCCATACACTGCACAAGGAAGAGATGATCTAAGAATAAAATATAACACGAAATTTCAACTAAATATAACAAAAGTTTCACATGAAATTCCAATTAACACATTCCAAACCATGTAAAACCTCCTGTTAGTACAAGGCATGTTTTCCTAATAATAGGGGCAGCTAGTCGAGAGATAGAAAGTAGGTTTTGCCACCCTTTGAGTTTTTCTAGATCTTCTTTGTGCTAGTACCACTCAAATTGCTTAAAACTGTATACATATGCCTCACCATATCAAGATTTTGAGAAAACAAGTCCGAGAAAATGGGAGGAAAAGGGGCTTGTAACCATTATAACATATGCCAAAGATGAAAATAATGATAGGCATAGAAAAGGTTTTTAAACCACAATTCAAGTGGTCGGTGCAATACCAAATCCGGGAAAAAGAGACAATCAACCAAAACAAATGTCAATATGTCCAATTCAAAAAATCAGATCAACAGAGATAGTTGATAAAAACATTTTATGTAGATACTCACTCTGTAAGGAAGGGAAACCAATGGTGTAATGATATGAGTGTTAAGCATACATAACTTCCATATTAAATTTTCCAATAGAATATGGTTAGGGATAAATAAATTTCTAATATTCACATTTCAAGCTTATATTTAGAATATATTCTTTCACTGAGACAGCCATCTCCTTCCTTGAGACATTGCTAGCACTCCTCACAAGCTTCATAAAAAGCAACAAGATGAAACTAAACATTTTAAAGATAAAAAACAATCTTAACATGTGGAAAAAAATTAGGTAACACAAAAAGAACCTTGATGACTTTGACATAGGCCATATAGTTATGGCCAACAATTAAGCTGGGCCCAACCAAAGGGCAGCTATATTAACTTACCTACAGATGGCATATGATACTCATGATAGCATTCCAATTTTAAAAACAGGTACAGGTATGCACAAATAAAAGCTTGCAAAGCAAGATTGAAGAAATGAACTAAAAAGGCTGCAATAAACCAAAATTGCTAAGAACTAAGATATATAGATAACAGTTACTTCAAAATTGTTCTACCTTTCTATAACTCCGAAAACACGAAATTCATCCTCAAGATCCCTCTCACTAACGCGTGGATCCAAGTTTCCCACATATATGCGAGTCATTTCGCCTACAACAACTGTCAATCACAATGAGAGTGATTTATCAAGTGAATAATGATTCATGCACACAGTGTTTGAAATAGATGACAATATCCGCCGGTAAAAACTCTAAAACTAACATGCAGAAAAAATATCTTCAACATTGGTGACATTCTTCATTATAATACGTTTCCCCCATATTCTTCATATCACAAAGATTTTCGGTTCGTTGGTTTTGGGGAGAAACACATAAAAGCACATATCTTGAGGTTTTTCAGATGCAGTAATTTTCCACCGACTCCCTCAGTTTTCAGGGAAAAACTGTTTCAAAGCCTCCAATTAAGAATAATCTTTCTCGAAAGAAAACTTTCTAACGAAACGAACGTAAGGAGAAAGAAAGTTAACAAAGCGCATACATGCATACAGATCATTCGCAAGAAAAATGAGAGAGGGATCTGAACCAGAAGCAGATAGACAGAAAATATAATAGTTTTACACACAGAGTGAGAGATCTGAACCTGAAGTAAGCACGGAAAATTTAGAAACCCTAGCAGCAGACGGAAACCCTAGCAGCAGACGTACAATTACCCCTTTCTCGTCTGCGCTATGCGGCTTGCTATTTGGGATTTTATAGATGACGATATTAGCAGCCGAGCCCTGTAAACTTTCTAATTTCCGCTTCGGCCCAACATAACAGAAGTTTTGACTTTTATTAGCAAACCTGTGATCAACGACAGCCGTTTACCTTGATTGCATCGATACATGACAAACGGCAAGACGTTTCTAAACTGAGGCACCCATCTTCAAAACGAGCACTGGAGATATTGTCCAATGGATTTCATGGCCCGTTCGTGTTTAAGTTCCCTGTAAATAATGGGCTTCATGGGCCCATGTGGACAAAATGGGCAAATACGCCCAGATATAGGAACTAATAGAATGAACTAGAGCTCATTTGGACACTTTTAGGCCCAGACATGTGGCCACAAATTGCTTCTAAGATTTCCGCTGCCTTCTTCACGATTTCTTTTCCCAGGCCACTAGCAGCACACGTCAAATAACCAATCCCACCGCAAGAGCAGTAGTATTAGTTTGGATAAAATTAAAAATTGATTAAAATTTAAATAATTTATATTAAAAAGACTTCACATTAGATTAGACATCTCTAAAACAATTTGGATTTCTGCTACAGTGATTAGCCAAATTTAAAGAACCAAATTGATTCACCAAAAGTTAAAATAATAATTTTTCACTCCAAGCAAATATTAAAATATTAGTTTTTCACTCTAAAAAAAATATTATTTGGTTTGTAATTAAGAAATTTAGGTAGAATTTTTGATGAGTTTAATCAAATATTTTTTGTTATTAACATTAAATGACTTTTAAAAATATAATATTTTTAATATTAATTTAATTAGAATATAATTATTATTAATATTAAATTGGTAGAATTATAAAATGTGATACAAATAAATTAAATAAAAAATTATTAATTTAATAATATTTTATTATTATATAGAGAATAAATGGCTAATCTAATGTGGAGATTGAATTCAAATAGAATAGACAAATGTAAAAATATGTGATATTGGCTAAATTTTGAAGATGTTTTTGACCAGGCCAATACTAATGCTCTAAGCCACCTATAATTAACAAAATGTCTTATTTTAGCCAACTGAAAACATAGCACATGACACCCCTCGTAAACACCATCATGGGCCTCCCCTGCCACACTCCATCCCTCGCACCACCCACCATGGTTGCGTCGCATGGCACGAATTCCTCTGTTTTCCAACCTCTAAACAGAGCAACCATGTCAACCACGTAAGGCTCTTCACACCACAATGAATGACCCAAACCTGTCACGGGAAACTGCCACCTCAGGCCTCCAGCGTCAGACTATCCCCACAGCTCGGTTGTGCTCCTCGTATCCTCCACAAATGTGAAATGAAAAGTAGGTAGCTCCCATGTCTCACGACTTCACACTGACGTCATGTTCAGTTCCCTCACCTATCTTGCCAGAAGACACTCGGAAGGCATTGACCAGTACGTTTCCCTCCTCCCTCCACGACAGGGCATTAACCTTACTTCGCTTAGGGGTGTAAATTTAAACCGGAAAATCGAAAAATCGGTCTGGACCGGTTTTACCGGTTTTGAACTGGTCCAGTCCGAAACCGGTTCTTATAATTCATAAACCGGTTGGAACCGGTCCGGTTCCGATTTTATGATTTTTCGGACCAGACCGGACCGAACCTGTTGAAAAACAATATAAAAAATAATATTTTATATATAAGTTTTATACAAAATTAAAATTATACAAAATATTATATATATATTAATATATAAGTTTTATATATAATGTATAATTATATGTGAAATTTTTATATATAATTATATATCATATATGAAATATTTCATATTATAATTTATAAAATATAACATAAAATGTTAATTTTAAATCTGAACATTTGTAATTTGTTTGATCATATATTATTAATATAATTATATATAAGGGTGTAAACGGATCGACCGGACCAAATGGACCGGACCGGACCGAGCTCATTCGGTCCAGTCCAAGGTCCGAATTTTATAGGACCGAATTAATTCGGTCCGGTCCACGGTCCATGTGTTTTTCGGACCGGACCGAACCTAAAAAAAAAAATTATATATATAATTAATTATATAATTTTCATCTAACATAATCCTATCACTAACTAATATATAATTATATCATATTATAATTAAGTATAGATTATAGTTATACAGTTATACTTATACTAATATTACTAATATATAACTATACTATATTACTAATAGTCTAATACTTTATACTAATACTATTATAATTAGTATAAGTCTATAATGATGATTCATAATAACTAATCACTATAAGTCTATAACTATATATATTTAGTATCAATATATTAATATATTCTTTAATGTATTATTAATACTATTAAGTATTAAGAGTTATAGTATAAATTAATTTAGTATTGTAAATAAATTTTTTTTATTAATTGATGTGAAAAAAGAAAAAAAAAAAGGGCCGGACTAAATGGACCGGACCGGACCGATGACTACCGGTCCCTATAGGAGTTCGGTCCGGTCCGGTCCGGTCCGACCATTCGGTCCATGACCGGACCGGACCGTTTACACCCCTAATTATATATAAGATAATGTTATTAAAAAATAAAAGTTTAATTTTCAAAATGAAAATGTAATTAATCATGTATTATATAGCTATACTAATATATAGTTTATCACTAATACTAATATATACTAATATATAGCTATACTGATAGTCTAATATTAATACCATTATATAGTCTAATAATTTATATAGCTATACTAATATATAAGTTTATAACTTGTACTAATAGTCTAATATAACCTATAGTTATAATTATATTAATAGTCTAATATAGATTAATAAAAGTATAACAAATTTTTTTAAAACAGTTTTTTTTAAACATATTTTTAATGACAAAATGTCAAACTTACATTTTAAAAAACTAAAAAAACCGAACCGGACCGGACCGAAAACCGGTAAAATCGGAAGTACTGGTTTAGGAGGTTAACCGGTGCGTAATCAGTTTTGAAAAATACAAAACCGGTCATACCGGTTCGGTTCAAGATTTTTTCCAAAACCGGACCAGACCGATTACACCCCTAACCTCGCTCCTCCATTTTTCTCTATCAATAGTGACTTACGTACTTTTCTAAAACAAATGCTAGTAAGTTGGGTAAACTCTAGTGAGCAGTGTTCATATATATATATATATATATATATATATATGTTTACAGAGTTTACCGACGCACATGTCGCCAATAGACTAGCAAATTCTCAGGGATGCTATAGAAAGTTTACCAAGTCACATGTCACCAATAGACTGGGAGATTTTCAGAGATGATATAGACAAAAGGGTACACGGTGGCTACAAATATGGAAAGAGATGATTGACAAATTCCTCAAATCATGGAGAAGAAGTCAATCTTTGCTGTCAACAGATTTGCTTAATAAATGGAAAAGAAGTCATTCTTGTCTGCCACTTATTTCCTTAATACGCCTCTACAAGCTCATCAGGGAAGGATGCACGTTGAGCTTGGTCCGTAGAAGAGTAAACCTGGCAGATACTAAAGCTTTAGTGAGACCATCTGCTAATTGATCCTTACTGGAAATGAAGCGAACCTCCAGTGACTTTTGTTGAACTTTTTCACAAACAAGGTGATAGTCAATTTCTATGTGTTTTGTACGTGCATGAAAAACAAGATTTGTTATAGAGATATGTCGCCCCTATGTTGTCACACCAGAGAACCAATCGTTATGAGATAAAAATTCCAAGCTCACGCAATAAAGATTGGAGCCATAAGGAATCAGTTGTGGCATGAGCAACAGCTCGATACTCGGCTTCAATACTTGAGCGAGCCACAGTTGGTTGCTTCTTAGAGCTTCATGAGACGAAATTGTCTACAAAAAATATGCAGAACCCAGAGGTTGATTTCCGGTCATCGGAACATCCTGCCCAATCGGCATCAAAGTAGATAAAGAGTTGTGTCGACAAATTGGGCCGAATGAGTAATCTAAAATTAATGGAATGCTTAAGGTACCGTAGGATCCATTTCACTACTGTCCAATGTTCCTTAGTAGGTTTGTGCATGTACCGGTACACTTTATTCACTACAAATGATATATTATGGTGTGTTAAGGATAAGTACTGTAAAGCTCCAACTATGCTTCGGTAGGTGGAGGGATCAGAGTATGGAGCACCCGAGAATAGTGATAGCTTTTGTGATGAAGACATGGGTGAAGACATGGCTTGGCATCGAGCATTGTTGTTCTTCATAGGAGATTATATATATATTGACTTTGTGATAAGAACAGCCCCTCCCTAACGCGATTTGCTTCAATGCCCATAAAATAGCTTAGGATTCCCAAGTCTTTGATAGCAAATTCACTACTAAGATCTATAATAAATTGAGATATAGCTTTCAAACTAGAGCCAGTGATGATTATATCATTGATGTATACCAGAACAAAGAGGGTGACCGTCGACCGAAGCTTGTCTGCAGATGAAGAGTGAGGAGGTGTCAAAGCTAGAGTTGACAAAATCAAGTCACAGAAGGTGCTCATGCAGACGGTGATATCAGGCTCGTGGGGCTTGCTTCAAGCCATAAAGAGCTTTGTGTAGCCGACACACGAGTGGAAAAACTTGGATGCACATAACCAACATGTTGGTGCATGTATACCTCCTCCGATAAGATTCCCGTGAAAAAAAGCGTATATTGTATGTCAATTTGGTGTATTGGCCAGTGTTAGGAGACAACATAGCTCAATATGAGTCGAATAGTCGTGGGTTTAACCATTGGACTGAAGGTGTCATCGAAATCGATCTCTAATTGTTTCTAGTAGCTTTTGACAACCAACCGCGCCTTTCGCCGTTCAAGAGTGTCGTTGGCCTTGCGTTTGGACTTATTCTTCATAAGTGTCGTGAACTCCACATCTATTGATTGGTTGGGCTGGCACTAAAGATCAAGTATCGTTCTTCATAAGTGTCATGAACTTTTCATCCATTGTTGTGTGCCACTCACCTTGCTTGCTTGCTTCAGTGTAGCAAATGGGTGAGTCAAGAATAGCACCTGCAACAAGAAAAGACTGGGGCAGAGGATAGCGAACGGTGCCATCAGTGAAATTCTTTGGTTTCACGATCTGATTCTGAGACCGTGTGGTCATCTGATGAGAACGAAGTACCAGAGGTGTTTCAGCAGCGGCGAGATCTATTGACGCCTAGTTGGTGGACGTGTTAAAGGTGGTAGTAGGTGAGGGTGAGGAAATACCTTCAGTGGGAGACGAGGAGAAGTTGTGGCTTGAGGAAGTAGAAGGCGTATCTGTAGGGTGGGCAGTGATAGACAAGTCGTTCGTCGAATTAGACGACACAAGGACAAATTGAGAGATTTCATTTACGTTGAGAGGGAAGGGTAGTGCAACTGTTGGGCTGAACGTGGCATGTGGCAGAATGGGTTCGTGGTATGGGCTAGCAAATGGAAATGAGTTTTCATCAAATAATACATGCCAAGATATGAAAATTTTACCGTTTGAAATGTCAAGGCACTTGTATCCACGATGCATGTTACTAAAGCCAATGAAAACACAACGCTTTGATCAAAAATCAAGTTTGTAACGATTAAAAGGGCAGAGATATGGAAAGCATGCACAATCGAAAATTTTGAGAAGGAAAAAATCTAGTGCACGCTTATAGAGTTTTTCAACTGGTGAAATTTCAAGTGGAGTTGTGGGTAGCTGATTGATGAGATAAATTACCATTAAAAAAGCATGATCCCAATAGGTGTGAGGAACACTACCATGAGATAAAAGTGAGAGGCTCGTTTCAACTATGTGACAGTGTTTCCGTTCGATAGACCCATTTTGTTGTGATGTATGAGGGTAAGTAACTCGTTGTTGAATGCCAATAGAGTCAAAGTACTTGTGGAGAGAGCGATACTCTCCTCCCTAATCTATTTGGACAACTTTTATTTTGCACTCAAACTGGCATTCAACGAGTTTTTGGAAAGAACACAAAATTTTCATTACATCATATTTGTTGAGGATAAGAAAAAGTCAAGTAAATTTACTAAAATGATAAACGAATGATACATAATATTTATTACCATTTGTTGACGTAATAGAAGAATGACCCCAAACATCAGAAAAAATTAATTCAAAAGGAGAATGAGAGATAGACTTTGACTCAAACAAAGGAAGACAATGACTCTTTTCTTGTTGACAAGTAGAACACACACCCGCAATTTTATTTGACAAGATGGATAAAGAAAACTTGGAAATGACACACCGTATTGTTTGATAAAATGAGTGTTCCATCCAACGGTGCCATACATCGAGAGGAGCGCGCTAACAGAGAAATGATTGATGAGATCTTGTGGGAAACACAAATGAAGGGAAGGAGTAGAGATCTTCTTTAGGTTTGCTACGTAGCATAACTTTCCCTGTGGCTTCATCATTCACCAAAAAATAAGATGAGTGAAGCTCAAGATAGACATTATTTTCAATGGCAAATTGACTCACAGAGATCATATATATTTTTTTAATCTGTGGTACATGTAACAATTGAGATAAAGAGAATGAGTGAGTTGGAGATGATAAAGTGTCAGAGCCAATATTCTTGATCGGCAAACCTGGTCTGTCGCCAACGTGGATTTGATTACTTCCAGTATAAGGTTCCGAGTGTATCGTTTGATTCTGTAAATCACCTATAAGGTGATTCGTTGAACTGGTATTAGGGTACCAATTAACATTAAGAGTTGAATTGGGCGAGGTCAAATAGGCTGCCATGTTGGGGGAGTACCTTGATACGCTTGATCGAAACAGTGGTAACATTGTATGGCAGTGTGATCACTTTCGCCACATAATTGGCATGCAGGTCTTGGAGTAGAGAAGGGAGACCGATTTGGACCCCCTCGCTCGTGACCACCATGACCTCTACCTCTAGAGTTTGAGTTGGTGATATCAGAGTGCTTTGGCTGCGAAGAGCGTTGGTGATATTGAGTTTTTCCACCACAAGAGCGGTGATCATTTCGAGTAGTCAGATTCACCGAACTGACCGTGGCTTCAAGGGCAGATTGTTTTTGTTCAATGCGTAACTCAAAACTAAGGAGATGATTAAACATTTCCTCATATGTCATTTTGTCAACTTGAGTAGAGGTGGATGTCACAATGGCATCGTAGGATGTATCAAGGCATCCGATATGGTAGGCTGTGAATTCATGACTTTGAAGAGGCTATCCTATGGCAGCCAAGGTGTCCAAGTAGGACTTCGTTTTCTGGAAATAATAAGAGATTGACATTTTTCCTTTCTTGGTGAAAGCCAAAACTTGTCGAGTTTGTATAGCTCGAGCTGTTGAGAGGGATGAGAATATTCTCTCGAGGGCAACCCATACTTCTCTTTAAGTGGAGAGCCTCACTATCTGTGCCAAGATGCCTTCGGACAGAGACGACACCAAAGTACTGAGGACAACCTAGTATTGATCATACCAAAAGATGAACTTTGGATTCGGGATTTCTATGGGAGCAGATTCGGAAATGCCTGCACCAGGTTTGGGTATAGTGGGTGAGGGAGTGGAGATGGTCCCATCAACATATCCAAACAAGCATTGGTCATGCAAGTAAGGGACAATTTGTGTTTTCCAGAAAAGGCAATTGTCTTTGGTGAGCTTTATTGTAACTAGGCTATGGATGTTTACGAGATTGATAAGTTGATAACGGGTAAGGCCATTGGATTGAAAAAGGAAAGGAAAAAAAATGACTGAGGTCACGTATTGGCTTTGATAGCGTAAAACAAATGCTAGTAAGTTGGGTAAACTCCCGCAAGCCTTGCTATCGAGAGAGTGTTCATATATATATATATATATATATATATATATATATATATATATATTGTTTACAAAGTTTACCAAGGCATGTGTCGCCAATAGACTAGCAGATTTTCAGAGATGCTATAGAGAGTTTACCAAGGCACTTGTCGCCAATAGACTAACAAATTTTCAAGGATACTATAGACAAAAGAGTATATGGTGGCTACAAATATGGAAAGAGATGATTGACAAATTTCTCAAATCATGGAGAAGAAGTCAATCTTTGCTGCCAACATATTTGCTTAATAAATGGAGAAGAAATCATTCTTGTCTACCACTTATTTCCCTAATATTTTCTATGTGGCTATTGTGCTCTGTCGTCAATCATCACAGAGGAAGTTAGAAGTCGCCATACAACCACAAAAATGTCGTCCGAACACTTTTTGTCAACTTCGCACGACATTAGTAAGCCATGCCTCTCACTCTCTCTCTCTCACTGGTTTGCCGATTTTCTCTATCTAATGGTACCGTGTAGATTCCTCCATTGTGTTCCAAAGGTAGTCGGACATCATTATTGATAGTGATTGGGCTCGTCCGAACTTTGAGAAATACTTCTTTCTAATTGTCAAAATAAATTATTTGATTATTCAGATTTTATAATTATTTTACTGTAAAATAAATGTAATATATTATATCAAATCGATTTTTATAATTTTTTTTTAATTTAATACTTCAAGTATACTTCTCATATCATTTTTTTAGTTTTCTAAAATCTAGGAGTAAGAGATCTGCACATGGGATCTCAAAAACAACTAGCAACACAATTTGAATTATGGAAAGGATATAAACCAAGCTTAAGATATTTTAAAGTTTGGAGTTGTTTGGAATTTGTATGGCTAACAGATCCTAAAAGGCCCAAATTGGATGTTAGAATTACCACTTGTGTCTTTCTTAGATATGCAAAAAATAGCACATCCTATAGATTATTTTATATCGAAAATAAAGTGATTGTTGAATTAGGTGAAGCGATTTTTCTTGAAGAAAAATTTCCTTTTAAATTCAAAAATAGTGGAGGTAAAAAATTTAGACAAAATATTATGGCTTGTTTTATAGAAAACGTCCTGTTGTACTCAAAGGCTTCAATGATGCCGATTGGAATACCTTGTCAGCTAATTCTCTTTCAATTACTGATTATATTTTTACTTTGGGTGATGGTGTTGTATGTTGGAAGTCGAAAAAATAAACTATTATTGCTAACTGAACTATGGAAGCTCAGCTTATAGCTTTGGTTTCAACGAGTGAAGAAACAAACTAGTTAAGAGATGTATTACACGAGATTCCATTGTGGGAAAAACCAGTTCCACCCATATTAATTCATTGTGATAGTACTGCTACTATTGGTAGAATTCAAAATTGCTAGTACAATGTTAAATCCATACCAAAATAATAAGACACAGTGCTGTGAGATCATATTTGGGTAGTGATATCATTAACGTGGATTATGTTAAATCATGTGATAATCTAGCAGATCCACTGACCAAGACAAGAAAGAGTCTGGAATAAAGAAAGGGGAATGAGATTAAAGTCTATATAGTCATGAATCACATATGAGGATACCCAACCCAAAGATCAGAGATCATGATAATTGTGTTCAATGGGAAGAACGAATCATTTGGTGGTCGTAAGAAATGTACAATTTACTTTAATTGAGAATTTTCCATTCCTATGGTACAAGTTCATTCATCCTGTAATGATTGCGTGGATAATTTTTTTTTTAAATGCTCTCAATGAAAATTTGTAACTCTTATAAGTAGGATGTCATAATTACAGGAGTACCTTTAACAGATTTCACCTATGTGAGAGTGGGAGTAGGGCCGTTCTCTATAAGAATTGGACTTGTTCTCAAATACATTGATGAAACCTGAAATAGCATAAGGCCGTAATGTGTTGGCTAATAAAACTCATGTCAACACCTAGACTGTTATGTGTGAGCAATAATTTGTTTAGTTCCCTTTAAAAGTTATAGTTCAAGTCTGAGACTAATGCTAACTCTGGAGTAAAAATTATTGTTTCACTAAGTAAGGGTTCGATGCATAACATGCTTTTATGATGCATAATAATTTTTCTTTGTCTTGTATCATCTCTTATATATATATATATATATATATATTATATATATATATATAAAGGAATGTTGGTATTTTTTAATAGATTGTGTTTATTAGTAAGATCTTTTTTAATATAACTGTCGCATTTCTTAGATTTTTTTTGCTAAGAAAGTTTTAAATCAGAACTTTCAAAGTGCAGATGTTAAAAATAGTCAAAGTTGATTTTAATGGATGAGGAAAAAATTAAGGTAGCCGTTTGTATCATTTTTTTAGTTTTCTAAAATGTAGGAGCAAGAGATCTGCACAAAGGATCTCAAAAACAACTAACGTTTAGTTTTCTTTTTGAAAAAATGGCTTTAAAAGATAGCCTATTGGGGCTACGGAATAACAAGGAAAAGTTGAAGTTTTTTTGTCTATAGTGAGAAGCATTACGGTGAGAAAAAAAAAAAAAAAGTATTTAGAGATTATTGAGAATTTTTGGGATAGAAGAGAGATGTCAATTTTAGAGGAATTTTAAGCTCAATAATTTATGTAGAGTTGATTCAAATTATATGATAATCAGTTGAACTGTTGTATCTTGAAGGAGATAAGTCAAGAGGAAATCTTCTGTACCGGTTCAATTGAAATTTTACATTTCGCAAAGGGCTTAAATCTTCTTAAAGAGAACGAGATTTATGTGCCCCAGTCCAAATTGGTTTCGTTTGTATTTTTTATTTCATTGTAATTTTTCATTTTATTATTATGTATTTCCTAACAAATTATTTAGTTGTGCATTTTTCAGATCGTTAGTGTGCTACCCCACTCCGTGCATTTAGGGGCGGGGGGCGGGATGACCCCAATGGGGCCTCGCCCTACCCCCCATTCCGCTCCACATATATAAAAAATATTTTTATATATAAATAAATTTTATATAGTATATACAATTTATTAAAGACTTGAAATTATATACTAAATCCCACATTATTTAAGTATGACTATTGTATTGCATTAACCTCCTATATAAAATTTGATTTAGGAGGTCAAGACAATCCAAAATATAACTCTAATGAGTTTAAATTCTTTTTGCATTTATAAATTTAAATTTATAATTTAAATTATACTATAATTTGGGTCCAAAAAAATATTTTTAGACCCAATGGGTTGACCTAGGCAGGGGGCGGGGTGGATGGCATTTTCTCTCTGCCCCCGCCCCCACCTCCCGTGGGTGAGGGGCAGGATGCGGGTAGCACCCCTAGATGTGATTGACTAAAATAATTATTTTATATCAAAAAAAGATACAACTAATCATATTAATAAAATACATAAAAAATATACAAAAGTGACTATACATATGATTTTTATTTATTTTTTTATTGTTCATAGCAGTTCAAGAAAAACGCATAAACGACAAAGAAATTATTCACACCTTGTGTAAAATGTAAATGCCGATTTTTTCTCCCCCATGTGAGTTTCGCCATTTAAATGTAAGAGCGAAACTTCTTAACATGGCAAACACATGAAGAAAAGTAATAATTAAATATTTAGGATAGATTTGGGGGGTGAGATAAGAATTTTATGTTTTGTTTTAAAGTTTAAAATATTATTTTTTAGTTTTGAGATTTGAAAAAAGTTAAATTGAGATTTGAAAAAGTTGTATTGGAATTTGAAAAAGTTGAATTGTTTATTAAATTTTGTATGAGAATTTGAAAAAGGTGTAATGATGAGTTGAGATGAGATGAAAATTTAGTGTGAGATGAAACTTCCAAACCTATCTTAATTACTCTAAGAAATTTTAAACAGTGACCATACGCAAATTCCACGAAGTCTCTTGTAAAAAAATGTGAGATCTATAGTAAAAAAATGTCTTCAAAGGATTTTTAGGTGTGTCTCACTTGTTTTAAATTAATTACACAAATCTTACCCATGTATTGTGAAATGTGTTGTATGGATATTATTATTTATAATTTAAATAATATGATATTTTTATGAATAATATGAAAAGGAAAATATTTTAGACACAAAGAAATTCTATAAAAATAAATCTACAAACTAATGTGTCTTGATGTGATACGTCAGATTATAAAATTATTTTTATCGTAAAGTAAATCTAACGGATCTTATGAAATCACGTTAGTTTGTGGATTTATTTTTGTGTAATCTCTCAGTATCTTTAATAAATCTTACATGAAAATTTTCATCTATATTTGAAAAATTGCTAAGTAATTTCTCTCTGCTTCTAAATAGTTATGAGTTTTTCTACTCATCCTCTCACTAAGTATACATCATAATTATTTTTATTTTTTATACCTCATAAATTAATTGAGTTTTTCTACTGATCATCTATACATCTCATATTTGGTAAGGAAAAAAATTAAAAATTAAAAATTCATATGCGGTGTGTGGTGCGGGGATGATGGGTATAATTTCTCAGTAGTCATAATAGGACAGTACCAACATTCGTGCCCATTAGCGGGTGATAACTAGGGGTGTAAAGAATTAGGTCTGGATTGGGAAAACCGATTGGACCGACTGAAAATTTTGTTCCGAATCGGACCAGACCGAATACTTTGCTAGTTAGTCTTGATCTAAAAACTTGTGGACTGAAGACATTCGGTCCAATCCTAGGTCTATAAATTTTAGACCAAACCAAGCTATATATATTTTTAAAATATTTTTAAGAATTTAATATATTATTTTTATATAGTAATTATATAAGTTAATAATTTAATTTTCATCTAATTTATTATTATTGATCATATAAAATATTAAATAATACATGTTATTAATTAATAATAAATCATAAATAATCTGATAATTTATGTCATTATATGTAAATAGTTAATACATCATACATTCATACATACTCTATTATTTACACTTAATTAAAGTAATTAGATATATTTTTTAAAAATACATAAGTTGCAAGCAAGTATGAATAATCTATGTATAATAAAATTATTTGATATTCATTAACTATATATAAAATGTATGACGTTATTAATAATTATGTATACTAAAGAGTAAAGTCTAAATTAATAAATAGTAACTATCAACGTCATAAATATAATTATAATTAAATATTTTTTTAATAAATTAATTAAATTATCTATATTAATAACTGATTTAATTTTAATTTTAATAATTTAATAATTAATTTAATAATTATTAAATTATTTTTAGAATACGATCTGTGTAGAAGGATTTGTGGCCATCGACGTGAGATAAGCGTGGGTACTAGCTCACAAATTTGTAGTCTAATACCGTAGTATTTGTTGTGTTGATATGGCAAACACCCGGTGAAGTAAGTTACTTCTTTTCTTTTATATATTTGATGGATTCTTCTGGGTTTACTAATGGAATCAAATCATTTCATAATCATATTTTATTCTATTATATTTTTTTATGTAGCAGTGACAGCGATTGCGCTCTAGCCAATCTCGCTCACCTTGCCGAGAAGAGGTAATTCTCTTAATAAAATCTGAAGACGAAAATGGTGGCCTCTGTTGAAGGAGATGAAATCAATGCAAAGAATCCGTCGAAGGAGTTGAAATATGAAGACGAAAATGGCCTCTATTGAAGGAGATGAAGATGGGGTTCGGGAGTTCTTTGGGAAGAGAGAAGTCTCGAAGAGGGAAGATAGAAGAGAGAAGAATGGATTTGATTTTACCGTAACTTTAATAAGTCTATTACGTGTCATAATTTTACTGGCAGGTGTAGAAATGAAATCGACACCCGACCGTGAAGTTTCCACCTACCTAGAAAAATACTTACTGCAGTCATCTCGTGCCGCTGCGGCGCAAACGGATCTGACGTGGTCAAAAATAAAAACAAAACACACCGATTTGATATGGCGTCAGATCTCTACTCTATCCCTTTTGGTTTCCCTCCATCTATTTTTTAAAAAATATTAAGAATATTTATAAATAATAATAAAAAATAATAAAAATAATAATAGTAAAATATTAAATAATAATAATAAAAAATTAATAATAATAAAAAATATGTAAAAATAATAATAAAATAATAAATAATAGTAAAAAATATTTGAGAGACTCGTGGTATCAAACGAAATACCCAGTTTGAATACACGTATTAGATACAAACTATCTATTTCTCATCCCAATTATATGCGCGTATTGCAGTTATCATATGCTTTCGCGCGTACTGCAGTTACCGTTACTTTCTACCGTTTTCCCTTTCCGCTATATGTAGCGTGCCACGTTTTATTTTATAACTTATATATATATATATATATATAAAGCCTATATCCCGCCCAACATTCCCTCCTCATTTCCTCTTCAGAAACTAGCAAACCTCAACTCCCGACGAAAGCTTCATTTCTTTCAATTCCTCCGTCATACATCCAGCGGCATCCAGTACGAGTGATAAGAGATACATTTTCGACGTTGTCTTCTGGCTCTCCTCCATCCGACCCAATCTGAGAGGTACATTGGGCTGCAAATTATTTTCGATAGATCTGTGCTCTGTACCAATACCAATCACATGAAAAAGGTTGTTGCAAGATGAAGTGACCGGTTGTGTTTATGTGATCTAGGGAATAGGAAGATGGGGCGAAGGTGTTGAGAGTTAAGAATTTGAATAATCCATACGAGGATCAGTCCAATTTCGACAGGAGATTCAAATTGACATTGAACAAACTTATTAAAAATACAAATGTAAGGGTCAGATTCTGGTCAATAGTGTCAAAAAAGTGTAACCGAAAAGATAGGTTTTGCTGGAATATTTGGTTGTTTAGCAGTGTAGCAGTAGCATTTCATCCTTGATTTTGCGTCTCACGCCCCTTCTACGAAATCTTTTACATGAGGTGATGCAATATGGCAATCTCATTGAAACCATGGCCACCTAAAAAAATGCTTCTAAAAAGACGCTGGATTTAAGGATATTGCTCATGAGCTAATCCAATACTACAATCCCATAGCAATATTGCACAAATTTACTTCCACTGAATAAGGCCTTTTAAATATAATGTTATGTCATAGTCTCATAAATCATGGAGAACCCATTTAAAAAAAAGAGAAAGCGCAAAAGCTAGGTTGAATGTCTGGATCATTTAAGTTTTGAAAACCAACTTTATTAAAATACAAGTGCAGGGCTCCAAATATCTAACAAGACCAAAATTTTGCTAAAGGTTAGCTGCCAAATGACTAAAGATGAACTGGTTTCTTTTTGGTAGGATGGATTTCTCTGGCTCAAAAATGAATTGATTTCTCTTTAATGAAATGGGTTTTTTTGGCCGGCTTGAAAATGAAGGTTGAAGATAAAATAGAACCTTTATTTTTTAATTTCTAAACACTTATAACGTGACATTCCTGGTCAAGCGGGGAGTTAGAGCGGGATGTCCGAGAGGTGGCCTAGTATTTTCTTTGTTAAAAACTGTGCACTGTAGATGGATGTAACCATCCAACATTTCAGAGACTATTGAAGGGTTTTGAGTTCTCATATGTCATGTGCAAACTTGGCTTCATGCCTTCTTATAAGTTATGGAAATCAATAAGGATACTGCTTATTGGATTGATGCTCTTTTTTTTTAAAGTTTTTTTAAATTTTTTTTATTTGGTGATAAAGAAAGTGAATATTATTTAATTTATATTTTTTTTTATAAAAAAAATTATTTAAAAATGTAAAAAAAATACTTGAAGAAAATGAAAAAAAAAATCTAAAAATACACCTCATCGGTATCGGTTGGGATTATCGGTCCCTATAGCAGTATCCAATCAATAATGATACTAGGTCGGCTCTCAGCAAGACTGGGTGGCACAGAATGGTACGATGATTCGGTACGTTGGATTCAGGCGGTTGCTGAGAGCTATTTTGTGCCACCCTGTCTTGCTGAGAGCCGACCTAGTCTTTCCGTACCATCGTTGATTTCCATCATTTACTGTATTGTCAGAGTAAAATTGGCGTCTGAAACTTAGGGTAGGTTGGTAGGCATTTATTGTATTTAAAATCTTAACAGGCAAAAACTGAATTTTTCACCAAAGCTGATTAATATATCCTAAATATGGATTTTGTTTTAGAAAAATTACTCTAATCTATAAGCAGAAATTACAAAGTATTATGATTTATGAAAACGTTTATTAATTGCAAATTCACGTGGTTTTACTTCTAATAATATAACGTGGCATTTACTCGTTCCCCATTCTATGTGCTAAATTATATGCAAGACAAATAAAGTCACTTGATTTTGGTATTAATATGAAATAAAAATTATTTAGAGATGAATGGTCTCATACTATTTATGATTATTAAAAAAATAGACGAGAAAGAAAGGCTTTTTTTTTGGAGTGGTTATTAGTTTTTTATACATTTCACTATTATATCACTTCATTAATACATTTTTAATAAAAAAAATTGGTTTTTAACCAGAATTTTGCGAGAGGTAAATGTAGTGAAAGAACGTTAAAATAAAATAGTTTAAACATATCAATAACTGATATGTTGAGAAGTATGTTTTTTGTACATTTTTCTTAAATATATTTAATATTTTTCTGAAAATTATTTAAAGATGAAAGGTCTCATACTATTTATGATTATTAATAAAATAGAGGGGACAAAAAAAGGTTTTTCATTTTAGAGTGGTTCTTAGTTTTCTATACATTTAATTATTATATCACTTTACTAACAGCTTTTTAATAAAGTAAAAAGATTATTGATTTTAACATAGATATTGATTCATCGTTATAATTTATTGATCTTTTGGATTATTTATCTCTTAAATATTGTATTTTAGTTATTTCCGAGCATTACCCAAGACACGCGAGAATCCCATGCATTCTCCCTTTCCACTCGTGTATATAAAGAGAGAGGAGCAAGAAAAACTTGAAAACACCTTTTTCACTTCCAAGTTTATAAAATGATCTCCAAGCCTCACATTGTCATTTTTCCCTTCATGGCTCAAGGTCACACCATTCCTCTACTTGATCTTTCAAAGAAACTAAGCTCCCGAAGCCTTAAAGTAACCATAATAACAACCCCTTCAAACTCTTCCTCTATTCGCTCATACACTTCACAATACTCAAACATCCATCTCAGAGAAATCTCATTCCCTCATATCCACGAACTTCCCCATGGCTGCGAAAACACGTCCCAACTTCGGTCGCTCGATCAGCTCCTTCTGTTCCTTACTGCAACCAAAAAACTTCAAGCTCCTTTTGAAGAAACCCTTGAAGATCTGTCCAAGCATCAAGACCCACCCACCTGCGTCATTTCCGATTCATTCTTGGGGTGGACAAACGAGTCTTGTCGCGCTTTTGGCGTCTCCCGACTGATTTTTCATGGGATGGGTGCGTTTGCAATGGCTGTCAAGAAATCTTTATCCATTAACCAGAATCACGTGTGCGTCAAGTCTGACACAGAACCATTGGATGTCAAAGGAGTGCGACTTCGGTTTGAGGTCAGAAAGAAAGATTTGCCAAACTCACTGAGGCAGATGGATAGCTGCTTGTCGCAGTTTTTTGTAGAAGCTGAAAAATCTGATTTGGGAAGTTCGGGTGTAATTGTAAACAGCTTCAGCGAGCTAGAAAAAGAGCATATTGCCTCTTTGGAGTCCTTGTATGGGAATGGGACCAGGGCATGGTGTGTTGGTCCGCTGTTTCTACACGATGAAATGGAGGGAGAAAGAACCACCCAAAATGGGCAGACATCTCTAGGGAAATGGGCCAGTTGGTTGAACCAGCATGAACAAGAAAATTCAGTGATATATGTAGCTTTTGGGTCGCAGGCTGATTTGTCTGAGAGCCAACTTGATGAATTGGCATATGGCTTGGAACTATCTGAGATGGATTACATCTGGGCTGTCCGATCAAACAGTAATTGGGAGCCTCCAAGCGATATTGTTAGTGAAGGCAAGAAAGGGTTGGTTCTTAAAGAGTGGGTTGAGCAGAAATGGGTCCTAGCCCATCGAGCCGTAGGTGGGTTCCTGAGCCACTGTGGGTGGAACTCAGTGTTGGAAAGCTTGTCAATGGGGGTTCCGATTTTGGCATGGCCCATGCAAAATGAGCAGCATCTGAATGCCAGATTCTTGGTCGAGGAGATCAAGGTAGGAGTACAGCTTCCGACAATGAACCGTGAGGAAGGGAAGGTTGTGAGGCGTGAAGTGATTTGTGAAGCGGTGAAAGAATTAATGGGAGGAGATGGGAATGGAAAGAGAGCAAGAGAGACAGCAATTGAGTTGGGGAAATGGGCAAAGAGAGCAGTCCAGGTGGGTGGGTCTTCTTACAAGTGCTTGGATGAGCTAATTCACCAATTAAGTCATTAGGAATGACATGTACTTTCATCTTGCCAATTAATAATAATATATAGGGGTATCAAGCCCCTCCTAGAGTTATTTTTTAAACTTTTAGGAAATAATGAGTATCTATTTAATATAGATTATCTGGCCTTTTTCGTTTTATATTTCTATAAGTGATTACATTAATGATATGCAAAATGACAAAGAAAAAATCTATAATCAGATACGCTATAAATCAGGTTTTTTAAACCCTCTAATGAAAATCTAACACATCGATTTTTCATTCGAGCTTACAATAAGCTATTGAAAATCTTAAAATTTAAAATAAATAAAACAAAAAAAAATGGAACATTGGAAATGGCGGCAGACACATTGAAATATTAACGAGCATTTGGATTGAAAACGATCTCACTTATCTTATTATTATAATTTTTTAAATTTAAATATAAAATATAATAAATAATTTAATTTTTTAAAATTATAAAATAATAATAATATTTTATTTAATTTTCAACTTCTATTTTAATTCATCTCAATAAACCGCAACTAAAATTAGATTTAGATAGCGAGAAGTATTGAGAAATGTTATGAATAGTTGTGAGTAGAGATTGGAGTGAGTTTATGGGTTCCATTGAAAGTGTTTTGAATTGTTTGGATATATGAAGTATGTTAAGTTGTTGACTTTTAGATAGATAGTTGAAAAACATGTGAGTCTTATAAATATTATAGTGATTTTATAATAGTGATAAATATTATAGTGATTTCAATATTGTAATTTTATAATAGTGATAAAGATTATAGTGATTTTATTTTATTTTTATATATAATAGTGATAAATATTATAGTAATTTTATTTTTAATTTATATATAATAGTAATAAATATTATAATGCATTTTTTTATATATATAATAGTGATAAAAATTATAGTGATTTTATTTTTATATTATAATAGTGATAAATATTATAATTTTTTTTCCTCTCTCTCTCTTTTTCTCTCCTGCCCGATTCTCACCTAGACTCAAAATGGTTTCAACCTAGCCCGAGCACTACTGTGGGCCGCCAAACCTCACCGCCACCACCGGTGACTCTCTCTCACACCGACGACTCCCCAAACCACCACCGATCTCCCCCACGTGCGGCTCTCTCTCTCTTTCTCTCCCCTGCAACAATCCAACCGAAATGGGTTTTGGTTGTTTCTCTCCACTTGCGCCGCCGTACGTGGCCACCCAGCCTCACCGCCACCATCGGTGACTCCCCCTCACGCTGGCGACTAAGCCAGCTACCACCAATCTCCTGCACGCGCAGCTTTCTCTCTCCCTGCGGTAACCTAACCGAAATGAGTTTCAGTTGTTTCTCTCACCATGTGCCGTCGTATGCGGTCACCCAGGCCATCGCACCTCCATCACCTCACACCGGCAACCACCTCTAGCAGACCTAGCCACCACGAAAGACGATGGGATGTTATTCTCGATAGAAAGAAATGTTTCTGTTGAGACCTGGGTTTAGAATTGTAGACTACCTCTGCGAAAGTGTTTCAATTTATTGAAAAGTGTTCATTTGGATGAAAGAGTACTCTTATTCATACGAAAACTTTTAAGAGTATCTCATAGTAGTTGGTTAGCCCAACATAGCCTAAATAAACTGCAACTAAATGGTAAAAAGGAATATTGGTAAATTCTTCTAGATTGCAGTTTATTGGTGGGGACCTTAGAGGTGAGCATTGGTCGGTCCGGACCGAGAAAATCGAACCGGACCGGTCATTTTGGACCGAATTCATTTGGTCCGGTCCACGGTCCAGCTGTTTTTCGGACCAGACCAAATATATTTCTATATATTTTTTATATATAATTAATTATATATATAATTATACTATATTATAATTAAGTATAGACTATTGATACTATTATATATTTATATAGTTATACTAATGGTTATATTAGTTGTTATATTAGTTTAGTTATACTATATTATAGTGATTTATTATAAGTTATAAGTTTATAAGAAATTATAACTATATTATATATTAGTATAAATTATAATGATTTAGTATAGTTATTAGTATAGACTATAGACTATAGTTATACTTATACAATTATACTTATACTAAATTACTAATATTACTAATATATAGCTATAGCCTATAGCCTATAGCCTATACTATATTACTAATAGTCTACTACTTTATACTAATACTATTATATAGTTATACTAATAGTTATATTAGTTTAGTTATACTATATTATAGTGATTTATTATAACTATATTATATATTAGTATAAGTTATAATGATTTAGTATAGTTATAACTATTAACTATAGATTATAGTTATACTTATACAATTATACTTATACTAATATTACTAATATATAGCTATAGCCTATACTAAATTACTAATAGTCTAATACTTTATACTAATACTATTATATAGTTATACTATAATTGTCATTATAGTATTAGAATCATAAATTATAATATTTATAGTACATTGAATTTGAGCCATTTACATACTCTAAGTTAGTAACAAATTATATAATTTTCATCTAACCTAATCCTATCACTAACTAATATATAATTATACTATATTATAATTTAGTATAGATTATAGTTATACAGTTATACTTATACTGATATTACTAATATATAGCTACACTATATTACTAATAGTCTAATACTTTATACTAATACTATTATATAATTATACTAATCATGATTCATAATAACTAATCACTATAAGTCTATCATTATATATATTTAGTATCAATGTATATATTCTTTAATGTATTACTAATACTATTAAGTATTAAGAGTTATAGTATAAATTCTAATATATGTATAATTTATAAATTTATAATAGTATGTATAATTAAATATTTTATTCTTATTTATAATAGTATGTTAAGTATGTATCTTTCTCAATTATGGATATAATATGTATGGATAATTAAATTATTTATACTTATTGCTTCATATACAAAATGTTAAAAGTTGTATATGGCTCATTATGCATTAACATACTTTAAGTTAGTAATAAAGTAATAATTAACATCATCAATAATATAATTTTTATCTAATTTATTATCATTGACCATATAAAATATTTTTTTATTGAGTTTGTTACATAATACATATTAATAAGTCACTTAGTTTAATTTAGTATTGTCAATAATTTTTTTTATTAATTGATTTAAAAAAAAAAAAGCCAGACCGAATGGACTGGACCGGATTGGACCGGTCCGGTCCCCTTGGATATTCAGTCCGGTCCAATCGATGGACCGAAAACCTTCGGTCCATTGCCAGACCGGACCGTGTGCACCCCTAGGTGGGGTTATTGGCCCATGATAATTAGGTCAGTTAGGTCAGCTGCTGACCACGTACGTCCGGTATGCCCCTGGAGCCTTGGAGCTATATAATTACTAGCTAGTGGTCATGGTTATGATTAATCAGAACATGAAATTGTCACTTTGTGCTGAAACTTGATCGATACACAGTTATCACGTGGTATATATATCTGCCTTTTCTTTTTGGATGTTGGGGAGGCATTGAATTTCAGATCTGGCACTAGTAAGGTGCCGATCAAATGAACCATCTTGCATGCACTGGCGTCAAAGGGCACCGCCACCGCAAGCCCTTCGCTTTTGTGACGACTTGTAGTTTATAAAATATAACCTGCTTTAAGCCCTTGGCTTTATTATTGGAGAGGACACAGCCGATCGGGATTATTTAAAAGTGTGGTATGTGAAAATGTTGAATATAATTTTTTAAATAATAAATACACATTATTTTTTACAATATTTTACATAATAATATTTTAAAAAGAAGGTTATTTTTATAAAATAATTTATAAAAATAACAGTATTTTACAAAAAAATCTTTATTTTATAATATATATTGTGAAATATATTGCTTAGATTTCATTACTCATTTGCAAAAGCTCGGTCATTTAGTCAAGAGGAGGCACGCTTAACAAAAAATTGGTCACGTGCTTTGCCTTAAAACCAAATTATTTTAGGTATTTTTAAGATTGATTAAATACTCGAATGGCTCTCTACCTAATTTGGTTAATAAATCGTTACACACGCCATCGTGGCATATATTCCATTGACCAAAAATGTATAATTAAGCAGATATTTTAAATAAGTATTCTATAGTTTTAAAATATTTATTATTTAAAAATAAAATAATATCTAAAAAAATTCAAAAGGGTTATTGGACCCATACAATATTAGTGGTAGCAGGAAGAAGCGGGGGAGTCTTTGAAGAGGGCCGATAGGACATGTTGGCAAGAACGGGCCTTTGTAATGACGAGATATAAAAGGTACTTGTGACATGAGCAATGTGGATGGGTGGCTTGACTTTAGCCCATATTTGCAAGCACCAATATCGCCGCGCGCAGGGCCTCGATCGATCTTGATGATGAATTGCATTTACGCCACTGGTTGCATATTTGAGTTAGACGAAGAACGTCAGTACCCCAGTGAAGTAATTTAAGGATGAATATTTGCCTTTTAATTATTAGATGTTTTTCAACATCTATATCCCTTTTTTTTTTTTTGTTCTGATCAGGGGTTCCTTAATTTGTAGCATTACCATGCGTGTTAGAGCTAGCTAGTTTTCTTGATCAGCCTCGATCTACATGGTCTTTTGCATGCCCACTTGACTAATTATTTAGTATCGTACTGTGGCATGCAAGAACCTTTGCATATTTAGCTGTACATAAATTCTGCGTAGAAGTACTATATCATACATTTTTATCCAACTGCTTAGTGATTTGTTATTTTTATTCTTTTATTTTAATGTTTAAATATGTATATTTTTAAATAAAAAGATAAAAATAACATATAACATATTAATTACATCAAAATATATGGTATAGGATTTCTTTACTGAATTTCTCTTAGGGTTCGTTTGGATATTTAAATAAAATAAGATGATATGATATATTTTAGATAATTTGAATAAAATATTGTTAAAATATTATTTGTTATTATTATTATCGTTATTATTTTAAATTTGACAAAGTTGAATTATTTATTATACTTTGTATGAAAATTTGATAAAATTGTAATAATGAGATAAAATGAAATGAGATAGATTGAAAGTATTCATGTATCCAAACTAATCCTTACATTGACCGGACTGATGTTTCTACTAACATCAGCAATACTGTACATGTATTTATGTATATATATAATAAATTCTCATTCGTTGTAGGTGTTTTTGTAAAGGAAAATGATAGGATTATTATCTTTTTATAATTTATTTATTATTTTTTTTGTATTTAATTTTTTAAAATTTTTAATTTTATTTAATAATTAAGAAAGTGATTATTAATAAAATTAATTTCTTTTCTTAATAATTAAGGATATTAAAAGAAAATAAATAAAAAATAAAAAATGTATAGACAGTAATAGAATAGAAACCTATCCATCTACCCGTTGGTAAAACACTAGACAATATTTATGATCTGTTGATGTGCATTTCTCCTCTCGTACTGCGCGCCCACTGCAGGTACTGACTGCTGCTGCATGGGTGCAAGTGTGCAGTGGCAATCAGCACGAGAGAGAAATCTAAATATATATAGGATTCTTAATTGAAATGGTCCCAAAACTTTAATGGCCATATATATATATATAATTCAAACCGCCAGCTTAATTCTAAGAGGCTATCACAAAACATGCAGAAACGTAGATAATCAATATTCTTTCCAGATGATCAATAGATCATTAATTTGGGTCAATGGAGACAAACAACATTGCTACGATCTTTGTACACGAGCTAGCTACGTCATCTGCATGGAATTAATTATTGTTTTAATTAATTATCGCCTCGTCATGTCCAATAACGTCACAGACTCACAGTGACACATATATATATATATATATATATATGATTGTCAAATTTTTACAAGAATAATACATTTTATATAGATTTTGATGTGATCAGTTTTTTATTATGAATATGATTATTGGTGGTTAAAATGAATATATTTTATCGTTTTAAATAATTCGTTATAAATAATTATTTTTTTAATTGAATATTAATGAAAGCATACTTTATTAATCCATGGTGGCCAAGAAGAAAAATTAGAATAAAACATTACACCATATTAAAATCAAACGCGTGACTTTGACCTTGACTATCAAGTAATACTAAAGTTTCGTGGAACCTTCCACCTTTGTTTTCATTGGCCGGAAGTGACACTAGCTTTTGTTGTTTTTTATCCCAAAGAAGTGGAAGTGGCAAAGTGCAACGCACTAACCTCTTTTTTTTTTTTTTTTTTTTTTTGAGTATCAATAATACTGAATATTTCTATTGTTTTCCTAATTAATATATATCATATATCATATCAATATCAAAGTTGCTTGGCCCGCCCGCCCGCCCGCCATTATATATCTTTTTAAAGAAAAAGCTGATTAATATGATCTCTAAGATTCTACATAAAAGGATATAAGATTCATCGATAATGGGCGGATGGTGACAGATGGAACGGTGCATGTTCTAAGATTCATTCAAAATCAAAGCAATATTAGGCTATTATTAGCACATGGCTGAAGGACATCGATGATCGATCTGAGCTGGCATGCCAGCTCTTAAGTGGTTGATTGACATTTGACACGACATTTCGTACAACGTCACAAAACATATATATAAAAAAAAAAAATGTTAGTATATCCTCATTTTGTCAACTTACTTTGTGTATTTATTTTGTTTAATAATTAAAAAAATAATTTTTAATATATTAATATTAATTTTTAATTTTTTAAAAATATATATAAACTAAGCGGCACACCCTGCTGTTATTATTGACATCAACATAACATGACTAATATAAAAAGAAAAACTCTGGCGGCAGTTGTTGGGTGCAGACGCGGAACAAACAGGTCTTACGTGGATAAACAAAAATTCTTCACATCCCATCGAAAGTGGTAGCTTGCTAGCTACCTAGCTCTATCATCACCAACCATACTTAACATTATACAATATAATTATATAAATTGATGTGATATATTAAATTTATGACGAATTTTATTAACTCATTTTAATTTATCAAATATGTCTCCCTTAATTAACTCAAATCTCAGCTATTAATTTATATATTGAATGCAAATAAAAAGTCAAAACCCGGCACTTTTATTCAACGACGTGTCCCATGTGAAGAATCGAGATCAGTGGCGTTGATAAGTATTTTTTTCGTATTTTCAAGGACTCAGTATATATAGATATATATAATGAATATGGAAGAAGGGGGGAAGTACAACTACTGCTGCTGCTGCTGCACGTTAGGGAGAAATTTCCTTTGAATTTCTTAGTTTATTCTCGAAGGCCTTCAACGTTGGTGATGAAGATGAGGACGAAAGGCTTTAGATGCTTGTAAGAGCATGAGCGCCCACGTTTTTGACTCGGAACCTCTTTCTTTTTGCGCCGATTTTTATTTTTTTCTCGGCCGTAGGAGGAGCAAAGCAAGCATGCTCGGCTTGATATTGACTTGATCAGTTCCAAAAATTGCCGTGAATCCCACCACCTTGCAACTTGTTGAATCGGGTTGTTTGCGATAAATCTGAATTTTATCGTTTAGAATTAGTTATAAAAAAATGAATAAAAACATAATGCTCCACTTTAATACAAAACACTCCTTTCTTTTCCCAACAAGAAAATAAAAATGTTTAGAAATTACTAAATATGAATAATATTTTCCTCTTTTGTTTAATCCGTTAAAAGAAATAACATTTTTGGGATACTTAAACTTCTCATCATATCACAGGTTGATGAACTGGATTGGGACGATGAGTGGATGCAATTAATGGACTAGCTAGGCTGAAAAGGACCCGCCATCAAGACTGAAACTTATAAATTTTCTAAGGAAAAAAACTTATAATGATCATCATCTCATGCATGGTTTCCGTAACTATTTTATAATACGGAAAACAATTAAAAGAAAACACAAAGACAAAGTTTCAAAACTTCAAATTAATTTCATATATTAAAACACTAATTAATTATTATAATTAATATTAATTAGCCTGCCTTATAAGAATATTTTAAGCAATAAGAATAAAAATAAAAAGATATCACATGAATTGTGTGTTTACAACGATTCCAATTTTCCTTACCATTTTAGTATTGAAACATTTCGATAATTTCCATTTTAATAATATTGAAACATTTTGATTTTTTTTTCTCTGGAAGGGAAGAAGCAAATGACCAACCAAACCAAATAAGAATCAAACGATGGCGATGGGGAAACTATTGGTGCCTTTAAGGAGATAATTTCGGCGTTAAAAACCATGTCACACTCACATCCAATAACCCAAAGTAAGTTCCATTCAACAATATTTTGTCCTTGTCCATTTGCAGAGAGAGAGAGAGAGAGAGATGGCAGTTTCAGGTCAAGACTTCGACGTGATTATCGTCGGCGCAGGCATCATGGGCAGCTCCACAGCCTACCAAGTCGCCAAAAGGGGTCACAAAACTCTCCTAATCGAGCAATTCGATTTCTTGCACCACCGCGGGTCGTCTCACGGCGAGTCCCGCACCATACGCGCAACCTACCCGGAGGACTACTACTACGCTATGGTTATGGAGTCCTACAAACTCTGGGAGGAGGCCGAGTCCGAAATCGGTTACAAGGTCTACTTCAAGGCCCGACATCTCGACATGGGCGCGTCCGGCGACAAGTCCCTCCATGGCATCATAGACACTTGCATCAAACACTCCGTCCCACACGAAGTTCTCGACCCCCAACTACTGGCCGAAAAGTTTTCCGGCATGTTCAATATCCCGGAGAATTGCGTTGGAGTGTCTAACGAGTATGGCGGCGTTCTAAAGCCCACGAAGGCAGTATCCATGTTCCAAACATTAGCGCTTCAAAAGGGTGCTGTTCTTAGGGACTGCATGGAAGTGAAAGATATCAGAAAAGACGGCGTCAAAGGGGGAATATGGGTTTACACAAGCAATGGTGAAAAGTTTTGGGGCAAAAAATGCGTGGTGACAGTTGGGGCTTGGACGAGAAAGTTAGTCCAAACGGTCAGCGGGGTTGAGCTGCCTATACAACCCCTGGAGACTACCGTGTGTTATTGGAGAATTAAGGAGGGGCATGAGGCTAAGTATAGGATCGGAGGGGATTTCCCGACGTTTGCGTACTATGGGGAGCCGTATATATACGGGACGCCGTCGCTGGAGTTTCCAGGGTTGATCAAGGTGGCGGTGCATGGTGGTTATCGATGCGATCAGGACAAGAGGCCATGGGGCCCGGGAATCGCGTTGGGGTCCTTGAAACAATGGATTGAGGAGAAGCTGGCAGGGCAGGTTGATTCGGCGGCAGGGCCAGTGGCAACGCAATTGTGCATGTATTCGATGACCCCGGACGAGGATTTTGTGATCGATTTCTTGGGCGGGGAGTTCGGGAAGAATGTTGTGATCGGAGGTGGGTTTTCGGGGCATGGGTTCAAGATGGGCCCGGTGGTTGGGAGGATACTGGCTGACCTTGTGCTTGGTGGGGAGGCAAAAGGAGTGGAGCTAAAGCACTTCAGGATGGGAAGGTTTGAGGAGAATCCTAAAGGGAATGTCAAGAATTTTTTAAGTTCAAAAGTCTAATCTCCAGTCACTTGTTTCATTCCCCACCTAGTGAATAATTAATAAACACACACCCGTTTTCTCTAGTCACTTATGGCTATTGACCTCTAATCTTATTCTGCTGTAGCAACTATATATCTTTGTAGCTGTAATTTCTGAAGCTAAAAGACTGGGACTGCAAAAAATAGTAGTGGAAGGCGACTCAAACACTACCATAGCAGCAATAACAAATGCATCAGCAGCTCAAGATTGGACCATGGGACCATCATCAGTGACATCAAGCATCTCCTCTTTTCTTTTAAAGAATGAAAAGTCAAGAAAATTTATCGTTCATTGCACAATCTTGCGCAATATACAGCGACAATGCAAACCTACGATAGCATTCCTTTAATCCAAATTTTTCCTTCTTTATTAAACATCCACAGTGAGAAAGATCTCTTTTATCTGTATAGTTAATTCTTTAGAACAATTACTGTTGTTTCCTTGGCACTTTATTTTTTATAAAAAGTAGTTATCTTGGGCGCAAAAAAAAAAAAAAAGAACTATATATCTCTGGATCAGAAATCTCTCTCATGCAAAAGCAGAAGGAAACACATGCGAAAAGGCAAAAGAGCAAACACGTTACACACAAGCACAACGCTCACACTTTTCGAAGTACAAGTTTATGGCCTGACCTCACAACAGAACATGACAGAGTGGTACTACATGTCATGTTTGGCTATAAAAGTGCTTCTCTTCTTCTTCTTTTTCTCTTTTTGGTATAAGCATACTGGCTAAAACACATAAACCAGACTAGATTAAAAAAATTTAGAAATTAGATCGATTCTGAAATTATATTGGGTGACTTTTCCTCATGCCCACTCTTTTACACGTTGCCAAATATATCCTAGTTTTAGTTTCAATTCAAGTGTAAGGGGATTTCTCATTAGTCGTATAGCAAGCCCATGAGAGGTTTTTGAGAGAGAGGGAGAGAACCCGATCAGACCCAACAACTATCATCTAAAATGAGTCAATAAAGCTCTATAGAGTACTCAGCCCATGAGCAAAACTCACCTAGGAAGCCATCATTGCATGGAAAAAGCGAACTATAGGAGCAAATGAGACTCGCCGCCATGACGCCCCCGATGACACCCAACCCTTGGGAGCTGGTGAAGGCAAGTGGGCGAGAGATACGAGGAACCCTTGATCTCTTAACAACAAGGATGAAAGGATTTAACAATGAACATCCGCAGGATAAAGTAAGTTAGGGAGTTACACTGCATTAATAACACCGTTTTCCGAACTCCACGCCGCAATAATGGCACACCCCAAAAATCACACCGCATTAAAGGATTCTGACTAGATGAACAGTTGAAGTAAAATGAACTCCTTGAGGCAAGGTATAGGTTGTTCTCCCCCGAAAACCTAATATAAAAGCCGACCCTCGGGTACAAAGAACTCTCTCTGATTCCTGAAAACTCTTGCACAAACTACTAAGGAAATATACTGATTTAAGCATTGGAGATTTACCAATCTCTACCAAGGCCCCCCCACTCTCTGTGTTTTCTTAAGTGTGCAGGTGAAAGGCTCAAGACTTGAGTTGCTGGAACCCGATCCAAAGGTATATGAAATATGACGTTAACGCTAAGGATGCTTTCTCTCAAGAAATATATTGCCTGCAAGAGACTTATTTGTATGCTTCGATGACCTAGTCGACAGTGGGAAGACACGAATGATCAAAGAAAAGATGGTGAATGGTAACAATCTCTTTATAGCTACAACACTTCTCTTACAATTAACAATCTCAAAGGTAACATGCACAGCCACATTCCCTGCATGCACTCCCTTCGGCACGACATGCATCACATGCCAGTGCTTAACCCTTATTCCCCTACTGCCTTCTTAATTATTTTATGCATGCAATTAAGAAGGCTACCTGTCTTGCTTATAGACTGGCGAATTAATTACGATGCTGATGGTCAAGATATCTTTTTTGTCCTCTGCTGCTCAGCTCCCTAAACACATTTGCTTTGCCAAATGGTTCTTGACAAGTTGGGTTTACCCAATTTTCGACATTGATGCTTCTATTTACAATTATTTTCATTTCTCTGATCGGTTTGCCGATGTGATGTAGTCAAGGTTTTCTCCACCTTGAGAGAGGATCATTAATGAATTTCCATAGATTTTCCAATAAAAAATAAAATAAAAAGATTGGAAAGTAACAACTCCTGATCTGGGTCAAGCACAGAGATGGTTAGTAATCAAAAGGCATGTGTCGATAGTCACAATCTCTTTAAAAAAACTTGCTCGAACACGATAAAATATATATACCAGCCTGACTTTACAAGCAGCAATACCGTACAGTTCGTGCCTTGTTTTTTTTATACATGGGGGGGGGGGGGGTTTGATGTTGGTTCTCTTAATAAGAAACAAAGGTGTTGCCAATTGATCCAAAAGACCTTAGCAGTTCGTGCCTTGTTAATGGTGGGATAACTAGAGATATTCTTTTGGATTATAGAGAAAGCAGTAAATACAACAGTTTCGAATTACAACCTTTGGTTGGGTTTTGAATAAACAAACTCCCAGTCCATTTTTTTTCTTATTGGGTGCCACCACGCAATCTGAGATTAACAAGAATAAAAACAGGAAATCACAGTTGCCTGGCTGAGCTGGATAAAAATCAATCAGATCATATCTAGGAAGAATAAAAAATCAATGATTATACTAAAACCTTGATACTAGAAATAACAAGATCATGGCCGGGCCCTCTTGCCTTCCGACTAAAAATACCATCCCTGCAAATCAGGAAATTGCAACAAAGTTTAATTTAGACCAATATCGAGTCATTTCACATTGAAACAGAATTTCCTATCATATCAGTCCAACAAATTGGCAATGCACAAATAACGCATGATATGTTTTTGTGATAAGAACAAATATTGCATGACAATCCTAACAGGAAAAAAACAAAAGCCATGCATCCAGTCAATCAAGCAGACTTGCAACACAGCCACCAGATGCTGTTAAGAAGAAAGGTTCACTGACCCGTTTTGTCTTCTCAAACCACAACCGTGGCAAGAAGTGCATGCAATATGGCCCAATAGATTATAATACCCAGCCGTAAAGCAGGTTGCCGCATCAGAGCCCGATCACAGGAAACCCTGGCAGATTGTGTATAAAATGGTTTTAGCCTTAATAATGTAGAATAGTTCCAAAGCAAAATAATAAAATGGGGTGTGCCTACCAAAGGCCATCAATCATGTCAGTCACAGGTCGCGTAAATCTTGGCACAATTCTTGACGTAACAAGTGACTTGAAACCATGAACTACAGTGGAGAAACAAAACAACAAAGAGGACAAAAAAAATTAAGAAATGAATTCATCGGATTATAAGCTTGTCCAAATAGAAGAAGAGAAGGCCCATAGTTGCATTGTTCTAGGTTTACCTTTATCATCATCCTCATCTTCTAACCTACCACTACTACCAGGATCCATGTCTATAGCAATAGCAACTTGCTCATTGTTGCCTTTGCGCAAACTGCGGACTTGAGACGCAGTGGAAGTCCCAGCTACTGTCCATTTGTTCACCTGTGCGGAAGTACACGACAATTGGTCATTCATGCCAAGAGTAATCTAACAATAAGAAAAAAAGATGAAGAAAACCATATAATTGCTCCATATAACTAGTAAAGATGAATTATTATAGAAGATAGATATGTGTACAACTATCAAAATAAAACTCAACGCAATGAAGATATGGCTATGCTACTAACTAATGAACCAATTCTTACATTATGTAAATATAACCAAATAGTTCTTGTACGTACAAATAACACAAAAGAATGTAAAAAGTATAGGCTTGCATTCCGTACAGTTGGCCAGGAAGCACAAAGCAAGTATCCCATCCAACATATTTAAAGAAAGTAGCACAAAGCAGGTACTTCTCCACTCGTCAATAACAGACCAGTGAGTACCAGCCACAATATATTGCAATACATAATCAATATCTGAACTAAAGAAACTAACATACACATTTGTTTAATTTCAAGTTAATAAGTTCTTTCGGTAAAACAATACATAAATGGAATTTCTCTATTTTTACGTTTTTTTCTTTTTTTTTTTGGGGGGGGGGGGGGGGCGGCGGCTTCAAATAGCAATTGATCTGGAACATGACAAGCATATGCAACAGTATGTTAACGTTAACATCAGCAAAACTTAATGCATATACTGCGATAGAGAGATTAATGTTCTAGCTAGCATCCAAAGCTTGTTTTCAAAGACCATATGAATGCTATATCAAGGCAATCGAAAATAAACATCTACAAAATCTCACCACAGGTTCAACTTCCAAAATTTCAGAGGTCATGCTAGTTGCCCTTTCAGAATCTCTAACACCCTCAAGCAAATTTAATCTTGATTCCTTCTCACGTAAAGACTTCTCAAGAAATTCTTCTTTATGTGTTAACTCTTCTACCTTGCTCCTTTCAACTTCTAACAATGCATCCTTACTTTGAGCGACCGCCCATAGATCTTCCAATTCCGAAATGATAGATGTAATCTTCTTCTGTAGTATTTCCTTGTGTTCATGAATGTCACGGTCATTCTTATCATCAAGATGCACATCATGCACCCCAAACCGAGCAATCATTGAGTCAAACCACGCCAAGAATTCATGGATCTCATCTGAAGTCCTCTTGCTACTCATTTGTGATGCAACAAGAACGTCATTAGTGCATCTAGTAACCTCTTGCCTTAAGAAAGAGATCTCTGCATCCCGATCTTGCATTTGTGCTTGAAGCTTTTCAACCTCAGCAAGGAGACTCTCAGAAAACTGATGAAGCTCATCGAACTTAGTCACAGTGATGGAGAGCTTTTTCAGAGCCTTTCCACGAGAACCTTCAAGGTTCTTGACATCTAGATTCTTTATTTGCACAACCTTTTCCAATTCCTCAATTTTGCTTGTCAGAGTTTCCATTTGTGCCTCCTCTTCATCAAGTGCTTGCATCAGTGCCTCAATTTCTGTGATCAACAAGTGGTTAAGTACCAACAACTAAATTAACCATTATAGACCATACATAAATTAAGGGGTAGATTCAAGCAAAATGTAACTGACCTTGGTCTTTGGCAGCAAGTACATCAGTATATGATCTAACCCTATCCTGTAACTCTGTTGAGGCGACTTGTGCATCCTGCAGCTCCTTTACTCTCTGCTTTAGTAAATTCCTTTCCCTCTCTATCGCTTCAACATGTTCCTCCAAATCATGCACCCGTGTTTGGGAAGATTGAAGATCTAGCGAGTAACTTCTTGTGGCAGCTTCAGCTTCCTTTATTTGACTAACCAGCTCCGAGCAAATCCTTTCATTCTGAATGTCCTTCTCATGAAGCTCTTTCTGTAAATTTGCTATTGTAATCTTCATTTCCTTTCCATTACCTACAATAGTTTCAGTTTTCAAGCTAGCAAAATTCCTCACAGCCAACACAAGTCTATCTGCCATATTCCTGATAGATTCCTCAGAGGAAAAATGAGCCTGTCCACCATCAGCAAATGCTGTTGATTTTAAGTTCAAACCCACTTCTCCAGCAGTCATATTATTACCAACCAGGTCAACTCTATGGTTTTCGACTTCCATCACTGAACTAGCACATGCTTCATAAAGCACGGCAATGTTTCTCTGCAAAATAATAAGTTCCATGTCTTTTTCGCTTTTGACTGACTCTATACGAATAATGTCTCTCTTCATAGATTCAACTGACTCTTTTTGGGAAGTCATCTCCCCATGAACAGCTGCCACTAAGTTAGATAGACTGCTGCTTTGTTTATGTAATGAGACAGAGTGTTTGCGTAATTTTTCGTCAAGATCGCCAATTTCTGTCACAAATTCATGCAGATGATGCATAACAAAATTATAAATTCCAAATACATCTTCATCAAGTTGCCCATGAGTTTTGGAGTCTGACCAAGAATCCATTTCCTGAACAAGATAGCTCAGTGAGGAAGGAAACTAATGAAGGATTGATACAACAACCAATCAAATACAGCAGGTAACAAGCTACTTAAGGAGAATAATGTATAATCTTGCAAAAATCTTATCGTCAAATTACAAGGGTATGTTTGGTTATGAATAGTTTTGAGAATTTTTTTGAGATTGGGTTTTGAGAAAGGAGAGAGAAATTTTTATTTTTTAGTTTTTTAAATAAGTTTAGTTTGTGAAAGTAGATAGCCAGAGTTGAAAAGTTGTTTGAATAATATTTTAAGAGTACTTTTGTAATTTGGAGTTTGTAAAAGTTGTATTAATTTTTATTTTTGAATAATGCTTGAATGAAAAGTTGAATAATTTTGTTAAACCAAACATTCCCAAAACATTTTGGATCTGTTAACTATTTTATTCAGTTGTAAAGAAAGATCTACAGAAAAACTGCAAGGCAATATAAATTATCACAGATGACTTGAAGCAAAGACAGACAAAATGTAGATCCGTGTAGGTGGAACAAGTACAGAGCCTGCAAGTTAAATGTGTATTGCTATTAAGACAAACCCTAGAGGTTTGCTTTCTTAATTTAAGGGAGCATGAACAAATCAATTGCACATAAGTAATCTAAAAATATCTAGACTTGCTAGGAGTACTTCGATTTTCTTTTACAAAAATGAAACAGTCAAGTATATAATCTTTGAGACGAGTGGTTTCTTTTTCTGTACAGAATATTAGACTGTATAAATTACGATTTTCAATCATTTTTATCTGTATGTTTCAAAACCCTTTACATAACTGCCTATACAAGGCCTCAAATTTTGAAATATAAGTGTCTCAGGAGTTCTTAGTCTCAATAAAAAACGAGGTTCCAGCTTTTGCAAGAAACAATCAACAACATTGTAGGGTTTGGCAAATAACTATTTTATGGCAAAAAATAAATAACTTCTTTTTTACCCCTAGCTTTATCTCACATATCAAATGATGTTAGACAACCCCTCAAAATATTTGGGCATGAAAACATGAAGCTTACTTCAGAACTCAATTACTCGTGTTTTTTGCAAATGGCCAACAAGGGGACGAGTCTACTGGTGACTTAACAGCATTTGTGCACAAATGTAAATAAGACAACAAAAATCTCAACAAATTGAATTTAAAAAGAAAAAAAAAAAAGAATTTCAAGACCCAATATCGAACAAAATTGGTTCTTGGATGCATCTCAGAGGTTTTACATTAGAATCTGTGGGAGATAAAACAAAGCTAAGATTCCTAATATTAAAGCAACATGGTCATTGATAGATAAATGAGTGCAAAAATACACAAACAAATAGATAAGCATGAACAATACCTTGCTATCTGAATCGCCAGTTATAAAGCCATCAGACCCACAGAACAAAGGCACAACAACTTGCTCAACGTTTTTTGTTTTCAGACATGAATCAATGCCAGCCTCCAGATTGTGCAAAAATTCCAAGTCCTTGGAGAAAACATCAGCTAGTAAGTTATTAACATCATGAAATCCCTTCCTGAGTTGATTCAGACCAGATTTTATTCCCATAAATTCAGATAATTGGTTCTTTCTTTCCTCAGAACGAACAGTAGATAAACTTTCAAGCCGTGAATTAGCTTCAAGTTTGGCAGCCTCTGCCAAATCCCTTTCCTTAGTAAGCTCAACAACTTCATTGGCAGCTGTTGCCAGCTCCTCCTGGAGAACATCATTTCTCTCTTGCACCTCATTCAACTCTGCAAGAAGCAGCTCTGCTGCTTTTTTAGATTTCCTCATCTCCTGCTCTGAAGAAGCCACAGCAGTGCGTAAATTGTAGAATAGTTTCCCAAGTTGTTCCAACCTCTCAATTGGATCACCACTGTTGAATTCACCATCAACATCAATGTTATTTAAAGCATTCAAAGCCATGCTCAATATGCGTCCTTTCTCCTGCAAGTAATGTTCAGTTTCTGTGAGACGATTCCTCAACAACAAACACTCAGATTCTAGGGCTTCTACTCTTTCTGGGTAAGTGGACAACTTTTTGAACTTCTGCTCATACTCTGCAAGAGAATTTTCCCTGTAGGTAATCTCAGATTTCAAATTTTCCACCTCGGCATTCTTCTCATCAATTATTTGCTTCAGACCATCCCTCTGCTGCACTAGTGACTTCCCTTTTCTAACTGCAACGTTAAATTTCTCTCTCACAGAAGCCGACTTCTGCTCCTCCTGACTGAGTAGCTTTTCCAACTCCTCCCTTTTTATACTGAGAGCTTCTACTTCAGAAAACAAAGATTGCTGCTTCTCCAGATATCTATCTCTCTCGTCCCTCAACTGCATCAACTCACGCATAGCCTCCTCTAGTTCTGTTTTCAGAAGAGCCATATCCTGTTCCCTGGAATCAAGCGTATCTATACTTCTCACTTCAGCAATAGCATCACCATTTTCAGCATGGTGTCTGTCAGCCGCATCCCCAATCACAGGATTCTTTGAAGAAAGAATTGCATAATTCTCTATGAGCTTCCTCAGCAACTCTTCCAGGCAATGAATACTATCACTTCCAGAAACCAGATCTATGGTTCCAGATTCTTGCAATGCATCGCTAGCCAAATCCTGCAATCTTTTGATTTTGCCTTCAATGATGACAATCTTCTCCTCATTCCCGAGCCTCTCAACTAATTTCTCACCCAAACCAGTAACTTCATTCTGCAGCTTTTCTTTCTCAAGTTTGAATTCAACCATCCTCGCTGAAAGTTTTTCATGTTCATGAGTCAGAATCTCCAATCTTTCTGAGAGGTCCTCTCTCTCTCGACTAACTGCTTGGAGGTCTGCCTCGAGTTCAGACACTCTCCTTTGTGACTCTTCCAAATCAGCACTTAGTGATCCACAGTAGTTTTCAAAATTATCAATCTTCTGCAGGAGAGAGTTTCTATCATGTTGAGCCTCCGATAGTGCTTTTCCTAACCACTCAATCCTATCCTCTGGTTCCACAGACCGGAACTGCGAAGGCATATCAATCCTGTCCAAAAGTTCTTCCAATCTCTGCACTAAATCGTTCCTTTCCATTAAAGATTGTTCAAGCATTTCATTTTGTTCAGCCAACCCATATAGCCTATTTTGAAGCTCCTCAAATTTTCTTCTCATATCGTCCTCTGAATTTGAGCTTGGCTGTACATCATCTTTCCAAGCATCCAAAGCAGCAAAAGCTGCATCAGAATATGAACCTCCTCCAGCAGAACTTTTCTGGTCCCAATCAGTCAGAGGCACTGAGTTTCCAGTAGTTGACCTTGCCAACCAATCAATCTTTTCAATTATATCTCTAGAATGAAAATGCTCTGGCAGATCTAGATCTTCTAAAATCTCTTCTATTCTCTGCAGGACAGAATCTTTATGAAGGAACGATTCTCGTAATGCAGTGGCTGAGTTGCGAATGTATGACAGCTCAGATTCCAGAGCTTCCACACGCTCACCAGCCTCTGAGTAGGTCTTAAGTTTTGTTTCAACTTCTTGAATCCTAGAGTCTTTTAACTGTAGCTCATGCAAGCATCTCTCCAGTTGACTAGAAGTATCAGCCAGGGACTGTTTGAGACCATCACGTTGCACAACCAAGCCTTTGCCCTTGGCAACAGCGATGCCAAGTTTCTCTCTAATAGAAGATACTCGCTGCTCTGTCTGTTCGAGTTCACTTCTTTTCTCCCGTAATTCAGAGTGTGCAGCAATGAGGGTTTCCTCCGCAAGGTGTAAACTGTCCTTAAGAATAAAGATCTCATTTTCGTGCTCAAAGCACAAGGATTCTAACTGATGTATCTTATCCTGCAATTCAGTCAGTTCAATCATCTTGGACCCAAACTCTTCTCTAGACAAGCCAACCTGCGCATCAAGCACCATAAATTTCTGAACAAGAAGAGACACCACCGACTCCAAATGAGAAGCATGAGTTTTATCAAAATTAATCTCATCTTCACCCAGTTTTAGCACACTTTCCACATCATCTACTAACTTATGGACAGTATATGCATCAAGGCATCTTCTGCTCATTTCCTCAAACTCTCTTTCTCTAAGAATTAACTCTGCTGTGAGTTTATTGTTAACATTTCTGAGCTGCAGCTTCTCCTCTAAAAAAACATCCAGTTGTTCCAACAGCATCTCATATTCACTATAATCTAAAGGATCAAGCAGTTTCTCAATTTGTATGTTTTTCTCACTTTCATCCACAGATCCACAGGAACTGATCACAAGTTGTCTCAGTCTACCATGCATCTTATGCAATATACTAATAGCCAATTCATTCTTTCCATGCAAATCATCAAATTTCTCATTCGCATGTTTGTGTAAGGTACAGATTTCCTCACGGTCGGTCTGAGCAGCTTGGAGTTTCCCCTGCAGAGCTTCGATCACTTTGGTAGCAGCACTAACAGAAGCAGCAACGCGGCTACTGATGTTCACGCCATCCTGAATGCCAATTGAGATAGTCGAGGTTAAAACTTCCCCAACTGATTCATCAAGCTTCCCAACAGCTTCAAGGATTTCGGCCACTGTAGAATTCCAATCTTCAAGTAACAACACCCTCTCAGCCATTTCTTTCTGCATATTCTCCAACTGATTGCTGATGGAAGAAGCCATCTCATTTGAACCATGCTGTAAATCATCCAAACGACTCTGCAAGTCACTAATTCTTGATTGATACCCACAAAGCTTTTGACCAAGCTCATGGTTTTCTGCTTTGAGATTAATGCCTTGCAGCTTTAAGGATTCAAAGAGAACTTCAAGTTCGCCATCCTTCGCTTCAACCTCGCAAATATGTTGCTTTAAAGCTTCAAATAGAACCTCAAGCTCAATGTTGGCTGCTTCCAAATTGTTACTATGTTCCTTCAGAGCTTCATGTTCAGCCGTGAGTTCCCTGAATGTGGCATCAGCTATTTTCCTACCATCTCGCTCCCCTGTGAAGAGTACACTGGCATCCTCAGCATCCATTCCCAACTGCTTTATCAATGCTCTCAAATTTCCAGCTAGCTCTTTTGTTACCATGAATGGATCTGCTGGTGATTGATTTTCAGTAGGATCCCTTTCCTCTTCCTCTTGTTCATCAACATGCACATTTGACTCAAAGGCTTGAATCAGTTTTGATATCCCCGGTGCAGCAACTTTCCGGCTAAAAGAAGTGGAATGAAGATGTGCTCCTTCTATTGCTTTTTCAAGTTTCTGCAATATTTTCTCTGCCCCCTCCAAGTGTCCCTTCAAGGTAACAAACCCATAAGAGTCGTCAAAGACTTCTTGTTCAGGCAGCGGGATTGGTGGTTCTACTGCAAGGCCATCAGATAAGGGCTTCTCCAACACAGGAGAATAAACTTCACCATCTTGCTTCCCTCTAGTCTGGTGAGAATCTTCATAATCTGTCACACTTTCATGGCCCCTACTTCGTACTTCCTGACTGACTTCATTCCCAGCTTCACCAGCTTGGCAAGGTATTGGGCTTTGCCGGCCATCTATCTCTCTTACTTTAGCTTTGAATATCTCCAGACTGCTCTGAAGTAGAATGTTTTCCTCAGTGAGTTGTTCAAGGCGCATTGTCATTTCCTTCAGGCTGCTTTCAACCTTCATCCGCTCGGCGTGTTCAGTAGAAAACTGGTCTTGAAGAACAAAAAGTTTGGAAGTAAACTTCTCGCTCTCAAGATTAAGATGCTCCTTGTCCTCTTCAAGCCTGCTTCTTTGCTCTGTTACCAAAGCAAGACTCCCGTTTAAGCTAGTGTTTTCTACCTGCAAAGCAGCCACCAAACCTTTACAGTCGGCCAATTCTAGAGAGAGTTTCTCATTAGCATGGAAAAGATGCCCCTTTTCCTCTTCAAGCTTCGTTCTCTCCTCTGTCACTGAAGACAGACTCCCAATTAAGTTGGAATTTTCAACCTGTAAAGCTGCCACCAAACTCTTGCCATCAGCTAATTCTTTTGACAGATTCTCATTCTCATTGAGTAGAAGCACCCTCTCCTCCACAAGTTTCTGTCTCTCTTCAGTCATAGAAGCAATGGTTCCATCTAATTTCTTGTTTTCCACCTGTAAATCTGCTATCAAAATCTTGCAGCCATCCAACTCTGTTGACAGGCTCAACAAATCCCTTTCTGACCTTTCCAATCTACTCTGCAACTCGCGTGCTCTAGAAGAAAATTCCTCAACTTCTGCCTTCGCTGTACGAAATTGATTTTCGAGCTCCTCCCACCTGCTAGTAACAGCCTGGAGTTCAGATCTGCACTGAACATGCTCTTCAGCAAGGAATTGATTACTCTCATGAGCTTCCTTGAGTGAAGCATTGAGCACAGATATTTCATCAACCAGCTGATGGTGCTGGTGCTCTAACTCCATCTCTAGCTCTGAGTGTTCAGCAAGTTGCAAGTGAAATATATCTTTGGTAAAATGTGTGAGAATTAGCTCTTCACTAAGTCTCTGCAATAATTCTGTAAAGCCATGTTTGGCAAAAGCCCCACAAACAGTCCCCAACTCTGCATTAGAAACAGATTCTCTTGAATCGAGCAAAAACCTAAACTCTTCTTCACTGAGCCCCCTTATCACTTCCATGAGCTGCATGAGACTGATTGCACTCACATCTGCAACAGGAGACACAGTCTGTCCTTCAGTGTAACATTTAGCTTCAAGAGGTCTTTCAGGGCTTTTAGCCTCAGCTATACAAGATTCTTCAGGCATAAATTGTCGATTGTAACCATCTGTGCCTGTCCTATTCTCTGAAACAAAATGAGTATTTTCTTCCCTGCCTTTTCCAAGGCCATCAGACTGGAAAAGCATGACCAAGTTTTCTTCACAAGATGAACCTGATGATATTTGCTCTCTTTCCCGATTTTGGATGGCAGGATTACCAGTTGAGATCCCATCTGCCATATTTAAAGCCAAAACAGAAGCTGAAAACCCATCTGACAAGGTCGCAACATCAGATGCAGACACTTCTCCTGATTCACCAGTTTGTTCAGCTTCATGGGATGCCTCCTCCACAATATTATTTACTGAATCTATCCTTGGAAGAGCTTCAGCATTCATGCCAGGCTCAGACAGAGGAATCTGCTGGTCTACTTTAAGCTCTGTTTCGCTTTTACCTTCAGGTACAAAAGATTCATCAGACATATATTGCCGATTGTACCCCTCTGCAGCTGTCCTATTGTCCAAAACGGCACGACTCTTTTCTTCTCTGCCTCTTCCATCATCCCCAGATGGAAAAGGCATGACTGGGTTTTCTTCATAATACGATCCAGGCACTATTTCTTCTCTCTGCTCATTTGTCAGGGCAAGATTAGCAGATGAGATCCCATCTACCTCATTTAAAGTCAAAACAGAAGCTGAAAACCCATCCGACAAGGTCGCACCATCATATGCAGATACATCTCCTGGCTCACCAGTTAGCTCTGGTTCATGGGATACCTCATCCATGTTAGTCTTTAGTGAAACTATCATTGAAAGAGCTTCAGTGCTTTTGCCAAGTTCAGAGAAACGAAGCTGCTGGTCTCCTTCAAGCTCTATTTCACTGCTTCGATCAGATTGCTTAGAGTCCAAACCATCAGCTTCCTGCATTGCCCCTACCCAGCAACAAATGAGTGAATATGATTATACATCAAATTCATGCATCATTGTTACTAACCAGCCAAACGTAATTCTCAGGTGAGACAAAATTTACACTACAAGAAGTATCAAGAGAAGGAGAGCACAACCTATATCTGTTACCTGATCTTCCCTCAGCTGAGTTGAGGACATATCAGGCTCGCCAGCCCCCATTGAGTGCGATACTGGTGAATCGGAGATCCCCGTATGTGAATCAGCACGAGGAGTTTCCTTTTCAGTAACCTCAGGCGGCGCTGTTGGAATAAGAGTAGTGGAAGATGCATCGTCATCAGCTTGCTCAGCTTTATCATATTTTTTTGAGGATTTTCCATGGCTAGCACTGCTTTTAATTTCCTTTTTCTGACGAAATTGTTGAAGCTGGTGATAAAACAAGGAAACAAACATAAATTCGCACTCTTAGGGAATGAGCATAAACAGCCAAACAACGATTCAAGAACCAATGTCTAGCACCCAACATCATATCATCAAGAAAACCTTCTCTATCCCCTTGCTGGTATACCAAAAGAAAAGGATAGAAACCAGGAAGTGAAAACTCAATCTTCTTCTGCTCTAGTCCCGCAAAAAAAGCAACCAGCTTGCTCGTCCACGCACATTTATTGAATTTGAACACAAAGTTTTAAGTATTATTTCAAGAGGAACTCAACATCACAGAACGTGCGATTAGAACCTCTTTCTTTGAAGTTCCAAAGTTACTCCGCAACCAAACAGGAAGTACCAATTAACAGCAGTTTCAAATCTGGAAATTCTAAACTATGATAATGATAGATAAGGACCTTTTTCCGTCCGGCAGCGAGCAGATCGGTACGGCTCTTGTTCTTGTCCATCCGATCGGCTCTGTTCTTGGTTGCCGCTGAGACTCCACACAAATCACACCCACCGACAAGGCTCAATCACCATTAGAGAAACTGCCTCGATACCATGACCAGCCAAAAATGAAAAATAAATAAATAAATAATCAAAACTGAATGAATAGATAATATTTACCGAATTGAGAATTTGTTCGCATATGTTCGCACATAGAATACAACAAAATTCAATAAAACTCCAGCTTTCCTGTCCTTTTCAGAAAATGAGACACTCGCCTAGAGTAAGTAAATCCGAAGCTTTACGAATACCTAAGATTCAAAATCCCAGTTTTTTGCATTTTCTCAACGACCAAACAGAACATAGAAAGACCTGATTCCAACTTTCTACCATCTAAAACTCAAATTATCGGACCCTAATCACAGACATCCCCAGACGAAAATTTAAAACAAAACCAAGAAAAGGGAAAATAAATGAAATGAAAACAGTGTGATTCACTAAACGAAATGAAAGCGCACCTCGATTCCTTTCGGCTCGATCTATTCGACGTTGTCGTCTTAATTACCGTGTGGTTTCCCGTTTGGTGCCAATTGCTTCCGTTTTAAAAATAAACCAAGCCCGAACGAACGTGTGATGGTCTTTTTCTTTAGCTTATTTCTCTTTAGATCTAACGCGACCTTCGTTTTCTCTGTGGGCTCGTTAGGTAAAATGTCGAAATAGGCCCAAAGCAAACGGTTTCGCGCCACCGTCCGATCCCGTATGTGTTGCAGATGCCAGCTATACAGACTTCCGCAGCAAGTAAGCGACAGAGGAGACCCATATGGGCTCGAGCCCGAAAAGTATGTTTGGGCCTATTCGGCCCGGTGTTTATATTTAACGGGCCACTAATCACGGCTCAGGGAGAATGGGTCTTCGACTTTAGCGGCCCTTATCAAAGTTTTAATAAACTAGCATATTATCACATATTTTTACAACTCTATATGAAATAAAGAGTAATTTTGTAATATTAAAATTTATTTTTAATTGAGTGACATAATTTTATTGATCGCTTGAAAATAAGTTGTAAAAAAATTATAGGTATATCATTATTCTGTATGAAAAATATTCCAGACTGAATATAAAACTTGGTGAATGGGGTTTTGCATTACTTTAATATGGAGAAATAGATTATTTTTTATAATAAATATCTTGATTGCATAGTATGATCAATTACATTTGTGAATCAATCAATACATTATAGGAAATGAATTTCATACAATAATCCCCCAAACAGTTATATCTTTCGAAAACTATATTTTAAAGTATAAAGTCTAAACTCATATCGACCTTATACCTTTATTTAGATTGTTACATTATGGGTGCGTTTGGATGTTGAAGTGAGTTGAGTTGAGTTGAGTTTAGATGATAAAATATTGTTAGAATATTATTTTTTAATATTATTATTGTTTTTGGATTTGAAAAAGTTAAATTATTTATTATATTTTGTATTGAAATTTGAAAAAATTGTAATGATGAATGAGATGAGATGAGTTTGACTTGAAAACCAAACGCACCCTATGACTAAAAAACAATGACCTATCACTTAAGGTCTCGTTTAGATATAAAAATTGTTCAATCTCATCTTATCTCATTACTACAAATTTTTTAAATTTTTACACAAAATATAATAAACAATTATATATTTTAAATCTTAAAGCAATAATAATATTAAAAAATAATATTCTAATAATATTTTATTCAACTTTCATTTTAACTCATTATCTAAACAGTACTTTAATCTTTATTAATTTGTCTAAAATACATATATTTAAAAAAAAAAAAAACATTTTCATCATGCTTTTGATATTGGTCTCGCTTTGGCACCTATCTAATATGAACTGTATTGTTATTTATAACTCATAGCTATTTTGGCATTAAATTTTAACATTCTTATGTAAGTTAAGTTGATTGATTTATTCTTTAATTTATAATATAACATAAGAAAACGCACACAGCCCTTATGCATGGCTTTTCTCTTTAATTCAAAGTTTAAACGGTCTAAGTAATTAATCAGTGCAATCATATATCCTCTGTAAACAAGTCGTCGATATTCTTCTTTCTTCTTAATTTCCGATGAGAGAGGAAGCCCACAAATATTGACTTCGATGTCGAATATAAATATATATAAAAATTATTCTTATTATTTATTCCTCTAATTACCGAGAAAAGCTGTATTCCCCGGCCCTAACAGTAGCTCAATCGATTAAAGAAATGCGGGGCATCTTTTTTATGGCAACTGGCAAAAAAAGTCCAAAGCAAAATTCCTATTGCGTAGCACGTGGATGTTACTCAATCAGGAATCCAATGGGTCAAAGTCTATCATAATGTATATTTAATAATAGATAACCATATCATATTATATTCATTAATTATAAGATATACTTGGGATTCTGATCCGTTATTGCATGCTTTATTTAAAATAATAATAATTTAGTTTGAATTTTCTACAGGAGTAATGTTATATACAGTCATAGATTGTGCAAGCGGCGTGTACTTTTTAAAAAAAAATAATAGAATCTATTATTAAAAAATTATTTTTTTCATGTGGATCTCATATTTATTATTTTTTTCAAAATGAGTGCACAGAATTTACGTGCTCTATGACTATAAATATCATTTTTCTTTTTATAATAATCCTTCAAAGTTCAAATCTATTAATTTATATTAGATAAATGATATTTACAGGTGTATGATATACAAGTCTCCCATATTTCTTTTAAAAAACTAATAAATTTAAAATTTATATGAAATAATTATTTTTTTAATTATGAATTCAATTTCTTTTAAAGGGAATGCGCGTATTACACTTTCTATAAGTTGTGAACAACATAATCATTATGTGATCTAAATGTATGGATTCGTGTGGATAATTTTACGTGATATAAAATATAATAATTTTCCGACCAGAAAAATGTAATATTAATAATGTCTCGTGATAAATTAAGATCCGTTCAAGACATGACTAGGATAATAGTTTTATGGGACAAATTATCTGTAACAAGGAATCAAATCCCCAACCAGATCGGCTGGAATGTTGCTTAGCAGTATTTAATAAGATTTCCACTGAGTCTACAATAATGTTGTTTTCCATTAAAATGTTCCATTATTACGAGTGAAGTCAACCAATATGGGTTCCATTATTAAGATTTTTAAAGAAGGTAATCCCTAATCATGGTTGATTATGAGAAAAAGGCATGCAGTGATCTTGAAAAAGTTTGTGGCATTGTGCTTCGTGCCTGTGTAAGAGTTTTTTTTTTTTTTCTCAGTTTTGGTCAAGAAGAATTATAAATTCTAATAATATTTTTATTTTATAATATTTTTATTTAAATTTTTTTTAAAAAAATCATAAAATATCTTAATTCAAATTATTTTACTATTATTTATAAATTGTCTCACTATTATTTACAGATTTTTCATCTCATATGTATAATCAAATGAAAGCTCGATTTCAGATTTAATAAATTATAAAAAAAAAAATTAATTTGTAACTTATTTCATCATCTCGTACTAAATAAATAAAGAGTAGTTTTATAAAACTAAAGTTCATTTTATAACAAAGTAATATAATTATAGAATAGCTGTAAATGAATTTGAGTATTAGTCAAAACAATACGATATCATCATAGACACGCCTTGCATGGTCTCAATATCTTCAATTTTCTATTGTACAAAAATCTGTTTAAAACGTGTTTAAAAAAATTGAGTAATAACAAATGCAAAATATTTTTTATAACACTTTTTACAACTTAATTTTAAAGGAATAAATGATTTTGTTATAAATTAGATGCAAATGGGAGACACTTATAATTTGGGAGATTTCTAGGTGATGATTTCTAGATGATGATCTCTTTTATACAATCCTTCTAGGGGTTAGGTCAAGATCAATTTTGCTGTATAATAATGAGTTGGTCTCGTTCTCGAGGGGAAAAAAAATTTGTGGTAGTATCAGTTGACTTTATCAAACAGAGAAGGCATAAAATTATTGAAACATCGTTCTCTTTCAACTCTACTTGTGAAAGATATTCCAAGCAAGGAATCAAATCCAAGCGTGTATCAAAATACACTATTAAAATAATCTATCGCAACCTTTAGGTATCATTGATCTGATCTTATACGATAATAAAAATTGCTAAAATATAATGATTGATGGTTCAAATTGACTTAATTGATAAATTAATGTGCAAATTGAATAACTATTTCGGCCTATTTGGATTCAGAGACGTTACTTTATCTCATTTTATATTATCATTATAATTTTTTTAAAATTTTAAATAATAATAATATTAAAAAAAAATACTCAAAAATTTTTTATTTAATTCATCTAAAACCATCTAAATTCATCTCACTATCTAAAACAACCTTTAGTTAAAGAAGTCGAATATATTTCTTTAGCCAATTATGGGATTTTTTAAAATCATGATGAAATATCTTTGATGCGCACTCACATCCCACAAAACCAAACTAATGTTTTGACACGCCTAGTGACATTTTATGATATTCTTTATTCCCTCTCAATTATAGCTTATTTTGGTGGGGTGTGACCCTTAATCATAGCATCTTGATCTAAGGATATCCAATTGGCTTAGACATGGTTCATAGTAGTAATGAGCACACACCTAGACGGAAGAGCAACAATCCCTTTTCATGTCTTTAGCATCATAGCAACTAAAAAACACTCGACAACATTAATGTTTTGGAATGGATATGAATGGACTTTGAAGAAAAAAAATCACAAGTTTGCAGTATATCTTATCTATTTATTTTTTTCGTATACAATCCAACTTGTTTACTGAATTTTTATTTGATTGGCCAATTGATTTAAATAGTAAAATATTGAAAAAATAATGCTGAAGATAATATGCGTAACGTGAACACATTTAGATACAATATAACTTATTTAATGGGAATAATATTTTTATTTAAGATATATAGTATTTATGTAATTATAATAGACGTCATAATAAATTATATACTAACATATAAACTTATAACAAGAAAACTTTAAAGGCTCAGTTTGTATTTAGAGTTATCTTAACTCATCTCATTTAATTTAATTTAATTATTACACAAAATATAATAAACAATTCAATATTTTTAAATCTTAAAATAATAATAATATTAAAAAATAATATTTTAATAATATTTTATTTAACTTTCATCTCAATTCACTATCAAAACTTCATCAAGTCAAAGAATAAAAATATGTCATATTTTACTGTATATAGGTAAATGGAAGTGAGATGTATTCCTCGGCTGGTTCTTCCAAGTTCAAACTAATTTTGACAATTGATTAAGAAATTGTTTCAATATAGAAATACTCTCATATTATTACTAGGGGTGTAAATGGTTTGGTCCGGTCCAGTTGGATCTGGCCATGGACCGAATTTTTTGGTCCATCTTTTTTTCCGGACCATCCATTCGGTCCAATCCGGTCTCGGTAATTATTAGTCCGATCCGATGCATTTGGTCCGACCTTTTTTTTTTTTTTTTAAATCATTGTATTAGCCTATTAGGTATATATAGTTATAATTTATAGTAATATTAATACTATACTATTATACATATATTATGTTATAATCCTATATCTCTTATAATATATTAATATATACTAATACTATATATTATACTATTATACTATTATAGTGTTACTATTACTACTACATATAGACTTATATTGTGTGTGTATATATTATAATGATATAGTGATATTATAATGATATAGTGATTAGTAATATAGTATATAGTGATTTAGTAAAGCTATACAATATATTACACTATATAATAGTATTAATATTATACTATTAGTATAGTTATATATTAGTATTAGTTATAAACTTATAGTCTTATAGACTTATAGTGATTTCTTTATAATTATAGATTATAATTATAGTGATTTAGTTTAGTTATCAATTTATAATTATATAATTATATTGATAATGTTAATTGTTACTTTGTTACTAACTTAGAGGATATGAATGTATTATAATTTTATATTGTAAATGGGGATAGGTTAGATGAAAATTACATAATTTATTATACAATTATTATATAAAATAATATATTTATAAAAATAAAAATAAAAACTTTTAGGTTCGATCGGTCCGGTTCAGGAAATCCCCATCCCAGGACCAGATCGAAGACCAAAATGTCTCTATTCATTGGACCGAAACCGACCATGGGGACTTCAGTCCGGTCGGTCCATTTACACCTCTAATTATTATTATAATTTTTTTAAATTACTATATAAAATATAATAAATAATTTTATATTTTTAAATATCAAAATAATAATATTAATAATAATATTATAATAATATTTTATTTTATTAACTTAAAATCATCTCATCTTATTATTTAAATCTATTCTAAAGATTTCATGTCACGTGGCGGAAACAAATTGTAGCACTCCGGGGTTGTCGAGAATAAACAAGGACATGGTCAACTATCTATTTCAATTGTGACCGTAGATTACATCGGGGGAATCAGACGGTTGAAAATCAGAGATACCGGCAAAATTCAGTTTTTATGTAAAAAAAAATTAAATTAAATAAACAAAGAAAAAAAAGGTTGGTCAACAGTTTACTGATTAAAGAAAACAAATAACACCACGTGATCCCCACTTTTGGTCAGCTTTCTTACTCTAAGTACAGTGTCCTCTCACCATTTTTTTTTTGCGGTTTTGATCGGCAAATTCTCGTGGGATTATCGCTTCAGTTCCCCGTGATGAATTAGGCATATAGTTTTTTATTTTTTATTATTTTAAAAATAACTCGCTCGATTCCACCTGTCAAGTTGTAAAACTCCCAAGCGAACTTATTCTTCTTCATAATTAAGGTAACGCACCTCGTTTTACTATAAACGACAAATTAACAATAAATTAGGCTCACAGGGTAATTATTAATTAAAAGTTGGATACATGATTTTGCTCCAGCGGAGGCAAGAGTATATTATGCATATATTAATATATATATATAGGTGTATATAATAATATACATATAGTTCTAATTAGTTCAAAAGAGTATATTATTATTTTATATTTTTATAAAAAAATAAGAAAATGACATTATTGTATTAATTGATTATAAAAAAATCGTAAGTAGATAAATATGGATTGGCTTAAAAAAAGGTTAAAAATAAATAAAAATATCAAAAAAGATGGTAACACTAAGGGTTTATTTGTTTTTAAAACTAAAATCTAAAACTTTAAAAATTTTAAAAATCTCTCAACTCATCATTATAATTTTTCTAAATTTCTATATAAAATAAAATAAATAATTTAAATTTTTTAAATTTTAAAATAAATATAATACTAAAAAATATATTTTAATAATATTTTATTTAATTTTTTAATTTTAATCCCATTTCAACTCCAAAAACAAACGAGTTCAGTAAAGACAGAAAATTTCAATTAAAGAAAGAAATTTATTAAGCTTACAGCTTACTTCTTCTAGACGCGTCAACCTCTACTTTTTCTCTCCGCGAAAAGTTGGAAGAGCAATTTATCAACTTGTTAGACCAAACCCAACTAGTCCTCTCTTTTTTTCTTCTTTAATATCTATTCAAAGTTTCAAACCTAGGGACCCACCACACACCTATTTACAGTCCAACTTCTGTTTCCTTCTTAAACCTTCCATTGAAATCTTCAAACCCATCTTAGCCCTCAGATCACGTACCCACTTTGACTTCCACCTCCCAGTTCTTACCCAGGTCATCCGGTCATCCCCTTCCCCACCCTTATATCCCCCACCATCTCTCTCGCTTTACCACTCTTCCTCTCAAACTACTTCCCGTTCTTCTTCTTCCGCTTCAGACTTCAATGACTAGTTGAGTTTCTCGTATTTTTCTCTCCCTGAAAAGCTTATCCTTCTTTATCTCTTTTATCTTACTCCATATATAGAGCCTGAGAAATGGCCGTGGAGCTCTTGCACTTCCCCAAGTCAATGGACGACCAGACGGCTATTCAAGAAGCTGCGTCTCAAGGCATCAAGAGCATGGAGCACTTGATCCGCCTCTTGTCTCACCAGCCAAATCACTCCGACTGTACCGATATCACGGACCGCACCGTTTCCAAGTTCAAAAAAGTCATTTGTCTCCTGAACCGGACCGGTCACGCCCGATTCAGACGCGGACCTGTTCACTCCTCTTCTTCTCCTTCGTCCTCATCCTCGTCTGCGTCTATCTTTGTCCCTCACTCACAGACCCTCACCCTAGCTCCCACTCCGATCACTTCTAAGCCCACCTTGCCTCCGGCGCCGATCGTAACTCCGGTGGCCTTACATCAGGCTCCGATCCTTTCACAGCCGAACTTCGTTCCCTCTCAGCCTCAGACTGTCACACTTGACTTCACGAAACCTAATGGTTTTTCTTCAAGCTCTAAGGCCACCGAGCTCGAGTTCACGAAGGAGACCTTCAGCGTGTCGTCGAGCTCATCGTTCATGTCTTCGGCAATCACAGGAGACGGCAGCGTCTCGAACGGGAAGCTAGGGTCCTCGATCTTAGTAGCTCCTGCGCCGGCAATTTCCGGTGGTAAGCCACCGCTGTCGATGGCTCCGTACAAAAAGAGGTGCCACGAGCACTCCGACAATCTCTCCGGCAAGTTATCCGGCTCCGGTAGCAAGTGCCACTGCTCTAAGAGAAGGTACGCCGTGTTCCTCACCATCTGCGCATCTTAGCATAACCTTAGTGGTTCAGCGTTTTTAGTAAACACATGACGCTGATTTGGGCGAGTGAACCGAGTTTGCTCTGCAACTCTTACCGGTCGACCTTGAGTAAAACTTTTGATTGTGAAACAGCATTTCTCTTAGCTTTGTTTTTTTTTTGGGAATCAGATTAGCTGACATGAAATTGAAAATTAAATAAAATATTATTATAATATATTTTTTAAAAAATGTTATATTGATCAAATGAAATGAAATAGAATTTATTAGGAAGTTAAACAGCTCGGTTGAGATTGAGTAGAATCGCTCGAGTTGTTTGTTTGTTGAGTTGGAAAGTCCTAGAACAGGGTCAACCGTCAACAAGATGTTTTGTAAACAGAGAATCTATAGGCCCTATTCCTCCGTTGTGCACGTACAGCACGCGTGACACTCACACTACTCGTAAACAGTGTTGTCCTTTACATCGCAATTTTAAGCAGAATTTAGCCTCTAGTTTTTATATATAATTTTTTTTATTAAATACTTTCAGGAAAAATCGGGTGAAGAAAACAATCAGAGTCCCAGCAATAAGTTCAAAAATCGCCGATATTCCACCAGATGAATACTCTTGGAGAAAATACGGTCAGAAACCGATCAAGGGATCGCCATACCCACGGTAACTACTGTATATTCTCGTACCTGACCGTTGATTCTTCTACGAACCAATCTTTTTAACACTTTTTTGCTCCAATTTGTTTGTTTCAGTGGATATTACAAGTGTAGCACGGTAAGGGGCTGCCCGGCGAGGAAACACGTGGAGAGAGCTCCGGACGATCCGACGATGCTGATCGTAACCTACGAGGGGGAGCACCGTCACACTAGTGCACCCGGGGTGCAGGAGAACGTGGGTGCCGGTGTAGGTGTGGGGTTGGTCTTCGAGTCAACGTGTGAAAAAAGAAAATAAAAGGCAGGCAGTAAAGCGATGTAGACTTTCGTAATTTCGAGGTAGTGGGAGGGCTGGATTGTAAATTGATTCGTTTTTTCTTTTTCTTTTTAATTTTGTCGTTGCTGTATTTTTAAACAAGATAACTTCAGTGGGTGTGGAAATGGAATCTCATCAATCTCTTTAATCTATTTATTTATCAATTGATTACGGACTTAGATCGTCAATTATTAATTAACTAATTAATTAATTAATTAATGTGGTTATGCTTCTTAATGTTCCACTATGGATTAGAAAAGATGGGGAACACAAATGGGAAAGAGTCAAAGAGGCGTGATGGGAGGGGAGGTGGGTTGTTGGAGAGTGGGCGGAGCAATCAGATAGCTCTGTAGTTGGAGATGGGCCAGTGGCAGCATCGTCATCCTCATCATCATGGCTTTTAAAGATTGGAGAATGGATGAGGTGGAGACTACTCATTGGTCAAGTGATTTTTCGTCCAAGGGATATTATTTTGCAAAATTTATATGGGTCACAATCATGTATGTAACGTGCTATGATTAGGGGGAAGGCGCAGTTTGACTAAAACCAGAATTAATTAATAATAGGGACTGAAATTTTGGGAAGGGGAGAGGAATGGGGTTCATAATTGATATTTAAAAATGAGTGGTGGTGTGGACAACGCAAATGGTTGTTTTTAATCTATTGACGAGTCTTCATTATTGGGTTGAAAGTCAATATTTCAACTCCAAACATGTTCCCACCAATAATAAAGTTGATTTTTCTGGTGGATGTCCCTGTGGGACCATACAAGTTTAGGAAGAGGCTGGTGTATAGAAAGTAAAAACTATGCTTATACATTGACTTGATGGTAATTTCATAAAATTCTTGCCTGTTAAATTTGTTTTCCCCATTGAATGCTGGTCTCCGAGCCAGCCTTGACCAGGTAGGTTAGGTAGGTACCTACAGTACCCTCAATGGTTTGCAGCAGGCTTGCATCTGGAAAAGTGGGATCGGCTCCAGGCCCTAGAGGCTCAATCCGTACTGGAACTTTAATAGAGAAACGTGTGGCTGTATTTTCACATTATAATAAATATATAAAATAATAATAAAAAATTGTTCTAAACGACGCATCCTTCATGCTTGTCTTAAACAAGTAGATAAAGATCACATGGGCAGCGTGAAAGAGAGTAAAGTTCACGTTGGATCAATTTGTCAACTCTTGATCCTCTCTACTTTATTCTGAATAATCACTTCACATTAGACTTTTTTTTTTCTTTAAAAAAAGAAAAGTATTGATTCCGTTAGAAATTAAAGGACTGCATCAATATTCAATGACAGCATATATAGCACAGAAGTTTTGACAATCTCTTTCCAACTTTACAAATCACTTGTATATTTACACACTTTATTGTCTTCAACATTATCTTTTGAAACTCCTCTCCTCGCCTCGCCGTTTTGGCATGATGTCGATGCCGATAGATGAAGATCATGAAGTCGATAGCTCAAGTTCATGACGGAGAACATTAGCGTTTCATCAAATACGAGGCTAGCTAGGGTCGTCCTCAGTGGCGCTTCATGTATAAAGTGCTTCCGCAAGCAATACTTTGATGAATTACCGGACTTGGGTGACAAGTGTTATTTGGTCAAGGAGACTAAGGATAGATTTGGAAGTTTCATCTTTTTTAAAATTTTTATCTCATTTCATCTTATCATTATAATTTTTTCAAATTCCTAAACAAAATATAATAAACAATTCAACTTTTTCAAATCTCAATTTAATTTTTTCAAATCTCAAAACTAAAAAATAATATTTTAAACTTTAAAACAAAACACAAAATTATCATCTCACCCTCCAAACCTATCCTAAGAGGAGGTATGCCGTATTATTTCCAATTGGCTGCACATCTTAGCATGCGCATCTAACCTAAGCATAATGTTACATATTGATCTGGTTGTACAAGTCTTGTTCATTTGAAAAAAGAAAGAAAGAAAGTATGGTACATCATTAAAATAAAATAATGAGTTTTATTACTCATCATCTTTACACACCACTCACTGGATTTATTTTTTATTTTTCTTAAATTAATTGAATTCTTATACTCATCATCCATACACTACATATTTAATAAGCGAAAAAAGAAAGGAATGATATATGATATGTAGAGATAATGAGTATAATTTTTTTAAATCTAAACTTTGACCAAATCGATCTCATGTAAAAGTTAATTTGATTTGAGAATGGTAATATGCTTTAGAGTTCATATGCATGCACGGACAATCCGTTTACAAAGACGAATAACTGCACCAGGTGGAATTGGAATCTAATCAATCCGTTTAAAATCGCAAATTTTGGTTAATTCTTAAAGGGTTGTTTGAATTGGGAAGAGAGTTTAGATGATTTGAGAGGGTTTGTGAATAGTAAAATAAGATATTTTATGAATATTATTTTTTAATATTGTTATTATTTTAAGATTTAAAAAAGTGGATTGTTTATTATTTTTTGTGTGGGAATTTGAGAAGATTTTTTTGAAATTTGAAAAAATTAAATTGTTTATTATATTTTGGTGTGAAAATTTGAGAAGATTTTTTTGAGATTTGAAAAAAAAAATTATTATATTTTATATAAAAATTTTAAAAAATTATAATAATAAAAATGAGATAAATTAAGATAGATTGAAAAGAGTTTCGAAAACAAACATGTAATTAATGCGGTGCTGCTTCATGTTCATGTTCATGTTCAGTGCAAAAATTTGTGTGTTGGGGCGGCGGATTCTTTGATTTGAAAAGAGAGTGGAAAATATCTGAGAATGAGTCAGAGAGGGATGTGGGGTGGGCCGAGCAATCACATGACTTTGTGGTTGGATATGGGCAATAGCATCATCACCATCACGACTCTTAGAAGGGAGATGTTTATTGTGGTCGATCCAGTCGTTTTTCACCCAAATATAATGGAGAAATAATACTTGTAGCTATAGCACTGAATATTCTTTTCAAAATAAAAAAATAAAAATGAAATTCATATAAAAATAATATTTTTTTAGTGGTATACCCTCTTTTAAAAAGTGTACGTAATACTTACATAATTAATGACTGTATTTAATATTACTCTTACTTTATGTTTGTTAATAATGTGAAAAAAATAAGTTTATTGAAATGATGCGTAAAAACTTACAGAAAGCTTAAAAAATAATATTATTTTTAAAATTACCTATGCTCAAAATTACTTTTATTAAAAGTGAACACGTGGATCGTAGAGAGTTTGGGTCAGAAATAGGAGTACACTAGCCCAATGCTCGTAATACAAATACGATAAGCTTTTAATTGAATGGTACCCATATTGGGTTTTCTAGGCACAGTGGGCTAGGCCCTCAAGACTCAAGCCGAGGAATATTGGTTGGCTATAGTCTTTTGATTATTGATACAACAGAGAATCATGTGGTTGTATTTTATTAAATTATTTCCCAATAATTAAAGAAAACAGCTATTCTACACAAGAGCTCCACACCATCCATTTAATTGATATAGAGAAATTTAATTTGCTAGATATTTTAATTTTAAAATTTTCTAACAAATTAAGTTTTGTCGTTTTAATTAAATAGAGATTGTGCTTTACATACCAACTTTAAATTTATCTAAAGAATATTCTAGAATGAGCCATACTTGTCCTAGGTGTCCAATAAAATAAGGGCTGGTTTGGTTACAAAACTATATCATCTCATATAATTATTACAACTTTCTAAAATTTTCACATAAAATATAATAAACAATTCAATTTTTTCAAATCTTATAACAAAAATAATATTTTATTCAACTTTCAATAAAACATCTCATTTTATCTGAACTGTATAACCAAATGAAACATAAGAAAAATAAAATAGTTAAAATGGGAATAGCCAAAAGAGGAAAAATTTAAGAGAATTGGCATTAGACTAGCCTAATGTCAATACATCTTTATATTTTGGCTAGATATGAGAAAGATCATCTATATTGAACTAACTAAACTACTACAGCTCAAGATATGAGCTACAGTAAATTAAGAGGCCAGCTATATTTGGTGAGTTACTGATCATAGGCCAAACATTTATTTTAATGTTTTCCAATAACCACCATATCTATCTCTTTCCCTTGCAGGAAATGTTTTCCACTTATGTGCGTTTTTTGAATATTTTATTTTTTCCTTATTTCTTTATATATATATATTTCGTAGTAGGTTTGAGAATTGGGGTCACCTTTTTATTTATATTTTAAGCTGAAAGAAAGTTTGGTTTATATGTGTTTGTTAGATGATTAGGTTGATGAAAAAAATAGTTGAGAAATAATAATTTTAAGTAAAAATTAAATTATTAATTAATATATAAAGTATATTTGTAAAATATTAAAAAATTATAACATTTTATTAAAATATATAATATTAAAATATTATTTTGACTTTAAAATGATTAGTCTAATATGAATTCACCTAATTAAAAATTAATATTATAATCAAAACTTAAAATTTTAGCGAAAATTTAGACTTGGCCGTTGCGCTCCAAGGCTTTTAGAATAAAATTGAATATTGAATCCCAGCACTGCCAAACTAATTACAGAAGCGCAATGATTTGTAATCATATGATTAATTGAGACACCAGGGAAAAACAATAGCAATCATACTCATAATCATACAGCTAAAAAGGTGAAAACACTGATTTTGTTTATGGGAGGCTCCTCACAACCCACCAAAAACAAAAAAGAATGATTAGGAAAATAATAAGAAAGGAGGCTGCATCTTTGTTTTGTTCAGTCTCAAATTTCCAAGCCATTTATTTATTTATCACTCGTAGAATTGGGGAGAGCCAATATGTTGCGTTTCGTGTGGGAATTGGGAAGTGTTTGGAGGCGAAAGAGAGCAAGCAAGCGAGCACTCCGTCGCTCAACGCATTGAAGAATTTGTAGCAAAGAAAAAATAAAATAAATTTGGGAGAGGAGGTGCGCGCGTGGAGGTAGGTGCCTTACTGTCATGCACTTGGCCTGGACCGGACTGGAAGATACTGGACTTGTCCCATAAAAAGCAAAGAAAATTGCAAAAAACAAAAACAAAAGAAAAGAAAAAAAGATAAGAGGGGGGAGTTCTCGTAAAGAGCATCTCATCGCATCCGCGTTTTGTTGGGGTCTTCTCTTCTCTCACTAATCCTCTCTGGAGATTCGATCATTCCGATTCAGAATCCAATCTCTCTCTCTCTCCCCACTCTATTTCTCTCTCTCACTCTCTCTCGTTTCTTTCCAGTTCAACTTCCTCCGATTCAACTAGCCGGGTCGACTCGCTCTCCCAAGTGAGTCTTTCTCTCTCTCTCTCTCTCACGCGCCCGAAAACACACATTTTTTCTTGCCCTTTCCACCTGAAAAGAAGAATCATCTTGTAAGCTTGGTAGTTGCCGATTAGGTAACATTTATCGCAACCACTTCTTTGCGTTCGCTTCGGTTATGATTTGGCGAGATTTTGGTGCAGAAACACCTGCAAAACTGTTGATCTGGAACACCGTTTTCGATGATTCCCAGGGAGATTGACGAGTATACCTTTTGGGAAAACTAGCTGCTGATTGTACTAGCTGTCTTGCGAAGCTACTTGCTTTTATCGATTCCGTAAGATTTAGACGTTCAAGCTTCTGTTTTCTTAGGGTTTTGGGGTTTTTGTATTTCGATGGCGGCGTCGGTGAATGACCATAAGATCGGTAACTTAATATCTGCTACCAAATCATTGAAACTAAGCTTAGATAAATCAAAGGCCCTGGGGTTAGCTTTAGAGAGATCTGGGCCTAGATTAGAAGAGATTAGCCTAAGATTGCCTTCCCTGGGAGCTGCCGTCCGGCCCATTCGAGCAGAAAAGGAAGCCCTTGTTGCCGTCGGAGGCCACATTAACCGTGCGGTAAGCCCTGCCGCAGCGGTGCTTAGGGTTTTTGATGCTGTTCACGGCCTTGAAAAGTCGTTGTTATCTGATCCCCGGAACGATCTTCCGGGCTACTTGTCAGTGTTGAAACGCCTGCAGGAGGCGTTGAAGTTTCTGGGTGACAATTGTGGGTTGGCAATTCAGTGGCTGGAGGATATAGTAGAGTATCTGGAGGATAATATGGTGGCCGATGATCGGTACCTTTCCAATTTAAAGAGTTCCTTGAAAAATCTTAGAGAATTGCAGAATGATGGGGGGAGGGCACACCTTGATGGTGGGCTTTTAGATGCCGCATTGGATAAGTTGGAAAATGAGTTCCGGCAGCTCTTGACTGAACATAGCGTGCCACTTCCGATGTCATCATCATCTGCCCTTGTTGAGCAAGCATGCATTGCACCATCACCTTTACCGGTCTCTATTATTCAGAAGTTGCAAGCAATTCTTGGGAGATTAATTGCTAATAACAGACAAGAGAAGTGCATAGTGATCTACGTTGAAGTTCGTAGTTCAAATGTTAGAGCAAGTTTACAGGCTCTTAATTTGGATTACCTCGAGATCTCAGTATCTGAATTTAATGATGTCCAAAGCATAGAGGGGTATATCGCGCAGTGGGGTAAACATTTGGAGTTTGCAGTGAAGCATTTGTTTGAGGCAGAGTATAAGCTTTGTATTGATGTTTTTGAGAGGATGGGATTAGATGTGTGGATGGGTTGCTTTGCAAAGATAGCTGCTCAGGCTGGTATTCTCGCATTTCTTCAATTTGGGAAGACTGTTACAGAGAGCAGGAAAGACCCCACTAAGCTGCTAAAGCTGTTGGATATATTTGCATCATTGAACAAATTGAGATTGGATTTTAACCGTTTGTTTGGTGGAGCAGCATGTGTTGAAATCCAAAATTTGACAAGGGATCTCATCAGGAGGGTGATAGATGGGGCAGCAGAGGTGTTCTCTGAGCTTCTGGGTCAGGTTGAGCTGCAGCGACAGACCTCGCCTCCTTCAGATGGGAGTGTACCGAGATTGGTGATCGTCATTATTGATTACTGTAATAAACTACTTGGGGATGACTACAAGTCAATCTTAACCCAGGTTCTGGTCATTCATCGGAGTTGGAAGCATGAGAAATTTCGGGAGAGGCTCCTTATTAACGAGGTTTTAAACATAATCAAGGCCATTGAGCTGAATTTGGTTGCATGGGAGAAGGCTTATGGGGAGGATCTCATCCTATCCAATTTTTTTGCAATGAATATCCACTGTCATTTGTACAAGCACCTGAAGGGAACGAGGGTCGGGGATCTCTTAGGAGACTCTTGGTTAAAAGAACATGAGCAGTCCAAGGATTATCATGCAACAGTCTTCTTGAGAGAGAGCTGGGGAAAGCTTCCCAGTCACTTGAGCAGGGAAGGTCTGCTTATGTTCTCAGGTGGACGTGCCACTGCCCGCGACCTTGTCAAGAAAAGATTGAAAGCGTTCAATGAAGCTTTTGATGACATGTACACCAAGCAGTCAAACTGGATTATACTGGACAAGGATCTGAGAGAGAGGACGTGCCAAGTTATAGTGCAGGCAGTTGTGCCTGTTTACCGAAGCTACATGCAGAATTACGGGCCCTTGGTGGAGCAAGATGCAAGTTCCGCTAAGTATGCAAAGTACACAGTGCAAACTTTGGAGAAAATGTTAATGTCTCTTTTTCTGCCAAAGCCGGTGAGATATGGAAGTTTCAAAGGCAGGCAGCCAAGTGGGAAATTCAACAATGGCGTAACAGATCTTCGTCGCACTGCCTCCGCAGTTGTGTGATTGTCTAGCCTGATTTGGCTTGCCCTGGTTAACGCTCAAGGCTTACCGTGCTCCTATATTCTCCTCCCATTGTTCAATGGTTAGCCAATTACCTGTATATATTGTATTACCAAGAGCCTTGGAACTACTGCACAAATATGTTCATTTATTGGATTTATAGAAGGAAATTCTCTGAACATTACCATCGCATTGCTTGGATTGTCTCCATTAGAAGGAATTTTTGTAGCTTGTCTGATCGTGATGAAAAATTTAGAATTGGAAGGGTTCTGAAAAGCCATATGAGTGCCAGACATGCTGATAAAAGGTGTTATACGGCCGTATTGATAAGGTTAGTAGGTAATACTCCCAGCCATAATATCCCCCCTCCAATTTTTCCCATCTTCACTGTTGGTTTAGTTTCCAGGTAAAGGCAGAAGGAAAAAAACAAATATTGTAATCTCTAGAATTCATATACAATTTCTTGATAAAAAGTTCATCTAGAGGTCTAGCTGTGATTGTAATTCTTTAATTATCAGTATTTTGAAAAGGTTGTACATGTTGGGACGTTGCGGAAATGCTTGTCGCTTATGCTACCGGATGCCTGTTGTTGTTGAGAACTTGTGTATCACGGCCATGATTTTAGTGAAACATCATTGACAATAAAATGGCAATGTCTTGCATCCCTTCAATATTTTTCTTCTTCTTTGTCGGATAAGTGATATGAGAGACAGCTTTGCTTCAATATGCTAGGTTGTTGAGGTGTCCTCTCTCAACTCTTGATGCATGCATTGATGATTCCGCCATTTCTACTTGTAAAGTTGTAATTTCTTGTTAGCTTTGCTCTCTTATCTTCTCCCTCCCTCGAACTTGTTGCTTTCAAGGTGTTAGGCTTAGGTGCGGAGTTGGGTTGACTCTTGATTGTCCTTGTGACGCCTCTACTAATAATACTAATTCCTCCCCTCCGGCCCCCTCTTTTTTTCTGATTTTTATTCAATCTCACAGCGCGGTGAGTAAGCCGAGTGGTAACATGTGCACCTCTCACTCAAAGGTGGGATCCACACCCCCATTGGTGAGTGGGAAAATCCAATCACAGGAGTTGAAAACAAGTTTTGTTGCTATTACCCATGCCAAGCAGCAAAACCGTCCGAAGTTGAAAAAAAAAAACATGTATCGATAGCTATCTTTGTTATTGTCGTCCATTTGGTGGTAGTTGTGCCATCGGTAGACTTGATGGGTTCTTTGTGACGTTGATGATGATGATGATGCGAAGGGGTTGGATCTGGACAGTTGATGGTTCTTTGATGCTGTGGCTCTGAGGAAGTAACTAAATTTCTGACTGGAAATTTCGCGCTTTCTATGGAAACGTAAGTTGTAGATATTGATGGTCGGATGGATAAAACTTTCAGCCATCTTGGGGTGCGTTATCTGACTCTTCTTTGGAGATGATCGTGCTACAATTTGCGCAACTTGACTCTTCTTTTGCAATTGCCCATGATGGTCCAGTGCAAGTGGATTTAAGGTTGGGTTTAGTTGTTGAACTAAATTCAATTAATTTTAAATCAATTATTAATTAGATTCACTACTTTTTAAATTTTTCATAAAAATATTAAAAACATCTTAACTTATTTAATACGTTTTAATCTAAAATGTTAAACTCATTTCAACTTAAAAAAATTAATCTAATTGAATAAAATTTATAAAATATTACTATTTACAACTCATTTATCTCAACAGCAGCTCAGATGTACAGAGTTTGTTTTTCGCATTTGGCGGCTATGATGTAACAGAATTGAAAAGCAAATTGAAATATATTCAAATACATCCAAGATTGCTAATTTGAACTGCTGCATGCCCCTTGGGGAACTTAAAACGAACTGGGAAAAAGATAACTTCCAATGGGAAAATGGAAAGTGAATCCATCGAATGGACCTTATCCGTGCGTGACATGAATCAGGACGTGAGAGAGGTGAATTTCATTGCCCCCTCCACGAATCCGATCGAATTCCTTAAAACTGCTTTATCTAATTTTCGAAGGACACCGATGTACGAATTGAAAGATTTGATTGCGAGTTGGTTTGACTTGGAACGTTATCAAAGTGTTTATCTCGTGTTGCGATAGTTTATTACTTCTGCGATGATCACAGATTAAAATGTCTTGTACGTATGCAGTTCCTCATCTTCCTTGAAGTAAAAAAGCCTTTTGGGTTTGTTGGGTTCTACAAGTTCCGTCAGACTAGTCGTTTTTATACTTGTAGTCTAATTTTAACTGATACTGATATGTCAATTACTAAAATTAACGGAAAATTTAAATTCAAAATAAAAAATATATATATTGATAAAAATAAAATTGTCAATATAATATTATGCATAAAATTGTGTGAATACTACTATTTTTTTTTTAACAAATATTAAAAGAGTCTCGGAAGAGAATTTAATGATTCTCATATAAAAACAAAATGCAACAACGAGGAAGAAGAAAGAAATGATGAAACTGATTGCGTGTGGGTGTCTATAAACTCTTCCAACCGATCGGGCTGGGAACGAACGCTAAACTGTAGATGAAGGCGTCGGAGGATGAATGTGGCTTTAATTTTTCGCTTTCACCAACACTCTTTGACTTTCTTCAGCAGGCCCTCACCCCACCCTTCAGTACGTGTAGCCCATGATCACGCCTTTGAATATTTGTGCACACTCCATGCATTAATGTTTAATAAATCTCAATAATGTTAAGGTAATCTTAGTTCCTAGTAATTAAGGATCCTGGGGATCAAATTAGTTGAATCATGGTTTGGAATAAATAACGTTAAGTCAGAACAAAAATGGAATCAATGCTCATTAAAGAATAATTCTTTTTAATGAATCCTTAGAAAAGATTCTTAAAAATATGCTAAAAGTAAAAGAATTTTGAAATCTTGAATCAAACCGAACCATGCACCAATATTAGATTCTCAAATATATATATATTATATCCAGATTCTAATTCTGCGCGCATCATATACTTTTCCAACATGCCAAAGATTATACTCTATAGATCGATCGGACGTAGGTGCACCCCACCCCACCCCACCCCCTATCCACACGCCAACGTAAGGGTTTTATTTATGTATTAATCTAGCTAGCAAGTAATTTCAGTCGTTGGCGGGCCATAATAGTTTGGTGTGCAAGGAAGAAACGAAAAGCCTATTAGACATTCTTAAATTTAGATCATGACTTGCGTCGTATTTTCGTTCAATTACAAATATCATTTCATTGAAGTATCTAGCACGCACAAATATTATCAATATTTCTAACTATATTTAATAATGTCTTCTGAAAGGAAAGACCGTTGCTAGTGTGGTGATTGATTCAAAGGGGATAAAATATCCCAGACCCAATATGATCTTTCAATCTCAGCCTAAAGGTGGGATGAACAAGCTGCTCAACCTAAGGGTGCGGTTCTCATCAAGAGAAGTGAGAGAAGAATAAAGGAGGGGACAAAAGGCTGGAGAAAATAAAGGGTATTGGGAGAAAAATAGGAAATGTGACATAAAGAAGAAAATGGGTAGAAGAAAATGAGGGACTTCTTGTAGACTCAGGGCACACTGCTACTTTGGCTTCTCAACCTGACGAGAGCTTCGGAGAGATCAGAACCTCCTTTAGAAAATAGATCACAAATTTTCACTGTACAACGAGAATGATAGACTGTAAACAATCATATTATAATAGATTTTTTTCCTATAAACGACTAGTGGATGTAAGCATTATGTCGAACCACGTAAATCTTAGTGTCTCTATCTCTTTTATTTTTCCTCCATTTATCTTTGATATATTCACTATCATGGATGTATGTCTGAATGTTGTATAGCCGTATCAAACTGCTATCGAGGTTTCAAACAATACCGATCAAAGCACGAATCTTGGTCGGGAATAACTCTCTCCCTTCCGACTTGTTGTGCACTTTTTAACATTAAGAAGCAGCTTGTTCCTCTAGAAAATGTTGATCAGGGCAGAGATTTGTTCATCTGATCTCTAGCCAGCTAGCGTGACAACAAATTAAGTACGAGATTTACAACGACCAATTCAACGGAAATTGAGTGGTTCAACATTAATCCCTAGCTCTAGTGATTAATTATTAATATATAAATATACCAGTGTCAATGTATGAACGTATATAGAGATTGAACAACTCTTGACATTTAAAACTTTATAAGACTCAACTATATATAATATATTGACGCGGTGTGATCTTGATCTTCTCCTATTAGGGTTTACCAAGCATGCATTGATCTAAAGAAGAATCGCCGACCATGCCTTGAAGTTTTTGTCACGTACGTACTACCTTAATTTCCTCCTGCCATGAAATTTTAGACATCTTAATTTCTTGACACCTGTTCAGAAATTCATCATTGTACCAATCCATCTACGTGCATGGTCAACAACCTAGCTAGCTGCAACAACGACACGATCGATCAGAGCTACCTAAGTGATTCCATCTCACTTTATCTCGATCGAATATGTTGTCCGCCATCATTGCAAGTTATTAAGGTAGGAGACAAAAATAAAATAATAATAATAATAATAAGCTGTCTGTGATGATCAAGACAACCACGTCGACAATACCAATAAGCTGTATATAGGGATGGAACTTACCACGGTGACAGCTAGAGCCAAAGCGCCCCTAGATATTCATGTACTAGTTTCTTCATACATACATATTTATATGGCTGTCAAGTATATATGAAGATCTAATTATATATATAATGTTCTTCTTTTTAATTTAGGTAAGTAGTAAATTTTATATCATGTATATAGGTCATGCTAGTTACCTATTAATATACAGATTTTAAATAATAATAAAAACTAATAGTACAGAGACCTATATATAGCTTGCTAGCTAATAGCGTCACGTTCGTAGTCTTTGAAAGAAGAGTCTATATATATTCATTATAATTGTCTATGTACTGGTTTATGTCGTGATCGACTTTGAGGAAACAGACTAGGGTAGATTTCGTGTAAACCGGGCTAAGGTTGAATTAATGCTAACTCGAGATATATGAGGCCGGGGGACTGAGTCTGTTCAAACAAGTTAATTTGACCGTGGACCCACAACGATAATAATTAATCCTAAAAATACAACTTAATTTCAAATTAACTAGTCCTTGCAGATCGAAAACATTAATGAACACTGTATCCAAAACTGGCCAAATAAAAGATCATAAAAATTAAGCAAAGATGATGTTTGCAGCAAATTAAGGCCATGCATTTTGATGATCTGGATGCAGTAATCCCAGAAACCTTTTTTACTGCAAACAATTGTGCGTATATAGCCACTTGCACGGTAGAATATTAATAGCTTATCCAATCTAAAGAGATAAGATAGCTTTGCAAATGGCTAATCTTAGAGAACAGCCATTGGTCACATAAGCTTCCGTTGACCTTGTTCGTACCAATCAGCTTTTTTATTTTTTTCTTTCTTTCTCATTTTTTCCGGAATTATTAGTTACCTTATATTAATATATGTTAATTAATTAGGGTTGGAATATCTGTCTGCCAATAAGACAAAGTCCACCACATGAATCGAGCTGCATGCAGCATGATAAGTGGCATTTATATATTCATGTCTAAGTGCTGGCCGATCTTCCATTAAAAAAAATATGTTTGCTTACCTTTAACTTTAACCAAACCCCATCATCCCTTGGATCAATAATATCCCTAGCTGCATGTAATGAATAATTAACCAGCTGGATGATCATCCATAATAATAGCTAAAATATTCCTTCCGTACGGTTTAATGGGTACATGTCCCACTTATCTTCTCATGTGTATTACTTTCCCATGGAAATCCTAATTTTTTTAATGGTGGGTGCTGTATCAACAAGAAATTTGGTAATGGAAAAAGATAGGTCGACTCGGGGTCGGAGTACGGGGCTGATCTATTCAAGATTCGATAAGATTTTATACTAATAATTCTATCCATCTTTTTTGACTCGCAAATTCTGGTTGACAACTTATCCGCCATATATATTATTCCAGCGTTTATCGAAAAACTAACCCCCTTCCAAAAAAACAAAAACAAAAACAAATAGAAAAACCAAACAAAACAGAAAAAAAAAGGAAAAAAAAGTTGTTCATGTCTTTGTCCCGCAACAAACAAAAACTCAATCTGAGCTGTGGACAGCTTACCTGTCCTTTTGAGTTATTGTAGCTTTGCCTTTAGATATCCAACCCGGCCCCCGATACTCGATATAATCCCTAAGTGAGAGATCCATATCGATCAGTGCCCTCAACAACCCGACATTATTCGGCGATACGACTTGTTTTCATCATCAATTTATAACCACTTATATAATCTCAGCCAGTTGGATTCTTCATCGATCGAGTTCATTATATATTATTGGGGCTGAGTTAAATTAAAAAAAAAGCTATATATATTGTTTAAAAATAAATAAATTATGCAAAAATATAAATATGTTTTTCATATCATATGGATTTATAAATAAAAAGATAGAATATTGAAATTGTGTTAGTTTCATTTTATGATAAATTAGATGAAACTCGATAAATCTTCAAGTTTAAGTAAAAGTCCCACAAATATTTTTGATAAAGATATCTTATGATATTCTATCGTACGTGTAATGTTCTTTAAATCACAAATTTTAGTTTCAAATTAAATAGTTTGTGATTTTCTGAGAATTGAAGATGGTACGTACGTACGTAGTATAAGTTCTTTAATCACAAAAATGTTTCATGATAATTTATTACTTGTAACAACAGTACTTAAACCTAGCAATTATATATATAGGTTTGTCCTCCAAGAAAAATGGTATGAAAAACATGCCAATTAAAACATTCATGCATACAAAATAGCATGGCAGTGAAATTACACACCAAGCTGGAATATTAAAAAAAACAAAAAATACATGAGGTGGGTGATAAATATTGGTCGGAAAACTAATAAACAGATGGCTCGTGGCATCATTTATTCAAAAACAATTTATTCCTCGTGTAACATATATATCTGATATTTTTTAGCTTTTATCTTAATGCTAATTAACTTGATCATGAAATGAAAATTTCCGGTCTATCTCTATCATTCTCCTAAACTCATCTTAACTCATTATTATAATTTTTTTTAAATTTTAATATAAAATATAATAAATAATTCAACTTTTTCAAATTTTAAAATAATATTTTAATAATATTTTATTATCTCAACTCAACTTAACACAGTTCAATATTCAAAACATAGTCTTAGTGTAATCTACAAAAATTACTTAATAAATTCTCATATTTATAAGTGATAAACGTTGATGCTGTAAAATCTTAACAATTTGATTTGAACTTCATATATCGTTGGAATTTAAGGAACAACACGTGATATAAATTATCCTACGACGAGTACTAACTATAGCTGGCATATATATCATTCTCTGTGTTTTGCAAGAAACATGTCCAATCCTTTGCATACTTGTTGCGTTGAGCATGACGATCATGATCAGTCCTTGTATTTATCAATGTTGATGTTGATCTCGTCAACTCTTGCGGCAAAATTAGGCATGCATGTTTAAACTCTTTCAATACGCATGCATTGAGACTGACAACCTTAGGCATTGACGACCGTTTCATTTATAGAAGATTAGATCACATTTTCTTTTCCGTGGACCATTTAAATATTATCCCCTTATATATATATATATATATATATATATCATTCTACTAGAACTTTCTTTTTGCGTGTCTCTAGAACTTTAATTACAGGAGACGTTTTATTTTTGATAGGTTACACGAGACGTTTTCAGAAGATACACAGTGCAACTTGATATTTTCTTCATTAATCCAGCAACCAACTTTGAAAAGAATCTCTCTATATATATTTAGAGTACATAAATTTTGCATAATTATTCTGAAAAAAAATAAGATTTATTATTAAAAATTAATTTTTTTCATATAACTCTCATATTTATTCAAAATTTTCAATAAAATTTACGACGTTCGCACAATCTATGATTTCAAATATCATTTATATACATATGTATATAAGAATTACGATATACGTCTAAATTCATATCTCATAAAGTTCTTTTTTCTCACGGGTCACCGCCGACTATTGCGTCGCTATGATTAGGATCTATCCAATTTATTGCCAAGAACAAAATTAAATATATAAGGAAAAGGCTAATCTGTCAGTGCCTCCACTTTGTTCCTAATGTAAAAGTGTTTTTCTTTTTTAAATACTAGGTTCTCCTCCAAAATGTCCCCAACCTTGAAAGTGTGTTTTTAATTTTTAGTAGATAAAAAAAAAAAAAAATGCGATAGGGGCAAAATGGGGACATTGAGGAATAGCATTGTCCATCAAATAATGTATAATACTATTAATATTTAAAAAAGAAGAAGAAGAAGAAGAAGAGGAGATAAGCTAGGAAAAATGACTTTGACATATGTGGTATCTGTTGCATAGATTAAACGATCAATTAATATGGAAAGTCGTAGGCTCTGATCTAGATCATGTTATGGTTGCCAGCATGTGCTTATCGGATAAACTCTCATTTAATTCTGATTAAAATATAATTAATATAAAAAAACAGAGACGTGATATCTTTCGCATTTACAACCACCTTATCTAAGAACACATGAATATTTGACAACTATTATTAGTGACTATATATAAATCTAATTCATTACAACAGCCTTAATCCCACTCCCTCTCTTAAATGCTACTGTTTAATGATCGATAAGGCCGTGTGACGCATTATAAAAAAATAATTTATAAATTAACCTGTTTTGTCTTATTATAAAATAAATTTAACAGATCAATTAAAGTCTATATGACTATTTTATATAATTTGTTTGTAGAATTAGCAGTACTCTAATTATAAATGATAAATGACTTCTGTTATTGTGTATATATAATCTCATATATTAGAAAAAAACATTACTAAAATTATGGCACTATTAATGAAGATACAATTAATGAAGATAAATTGAGGAATATTATGCACTAGCTATTATTTATTTTCATATTTGATATCTATAATTTTTTAGGTATTTTTTATAAAATATAAAGTATCAAATTATAAATAGTAACTGATGATAATATATATATTTTTATATATAAAGTATATTTCGGAGAGGGTACGATGCATAGTGAGTAATGTTTATCACATGGGTAGAGAGATGGTCCGTACATGAAGTTTGAACAAATATGTAACCATAAATACATTGATTTTTTTTTTCTTTCGCTTTCAAATATGTACACGACGTGGCGTTTATGCCATGATATATATTTCCTATGTATTTTAGTTATAAAAAAATTATATAAAATTAATATAACTTGATATTGATAAGTTATTCTAAAATTATTTTTATCTTAAAATACTACATCTAATATATATAATGATATCACGTAATTGTGTGCACTTGGAGCATCCGCATGGGGACGCTAAAGCCCCTATTTTTTAAATTTTAGCAAAAACATTATTTGTTTGAATTCATAAGTTTCTTCAACTCATTTTATTTTTATTATTACAATTTTTTTAAATTTTTACACAAAATATAATATTTTTTTTTTTCAAATTCTAAAATAACTTTATCAAATTCACACAAAATATAATAAATAATTCAACTTTTTAAAATTCTTACACAAAATATAATAAACAATTCAAATTTTTAAAATTTTAAAATAATAATAATATTAAAAAATAATATTTAAAAATATTTTATTCTACTATTCACAAATTATCTCAACTCATCTATGAATCTAAACGACACCTTAACATTTTGACAAAAATTCCTCTTCACACGGTTTCCTATTTTAAAAAAAGGTTGTGGGATGTAAACAATGACTCATTATATTTAGGGAATTATTATTTATCTCTAAATTATTTATTTATAAATTATTTATATATATTATTCTAACAAAATAAAAAATTATACTATTAGTCATTGTAATAAGTTTGAAAATAATTTAAATAATTACAAAAATAAAAAAAAAATTATCATACATAAAAAAAATAATTTAAATTTTTGTTTAAAATATTCACTAGAAAGTAATAATTCAAAACATAAGAAAAAATATAAAATAGTAAGTAGTTAAATTTGTAAATGAAAGTGAGATAAAAAAATAATAATAAAAAAGATAGAGAAATATTCTTTTAATATAATAAATAAATTATAGGGAATAGAATATAAGAGATTTTTGAAAAATGAGAAAACGTTTTAAGAAGAGTGTTTTTTTAGCCAAATTTTAGAGAAATAAGAAAAAATAAGGAGACTTGGACACAGATTATTAATCACTAGGCTTAGTTTGGATAATAAAATTCCCTCATTTTATATCATTTCATTCACATTTTTTTAATATCTAAATACTATTAAATATAAAAAAATTTTTAATTTCAAGTCTTTACTTTCTTTTTTTTTATCTAATATTATAATTTTTCTAAACTTTTAAATAAAATATAAAAAAAAAATTCAAGAATTTTCGAATAAAAAATTATACTTTAATAATATTTTAATTTATATTTTTTTTTTCTTTGCAAAATTTTATAAAATATATTAAGTATTCACGTATGATATCATACATCTCACTGTCCAAAGCGTAAGAATCAAATTTATCCGAGTTCGACAGCTCATTATAAGATCTCTGTCCAAGTCTCTCTCTCTCTGTTTTTTTTTTTAGGGAACGGAACAATGTGAATGCTCTTGCAGTTGTTAGACGAAGGAGGACATTTTTTGAGAATTATTCAACCCCAAAGGATATGCATTTAAAAATGTTCGCAACTTTTTAACTATTTACGTAATTTTATATACTATATTTTTTTTATTAAATATTTATTATATAAAATAATAAATAATAAATTTGAAATAATTTTAAAAAAATAAATCAAATTTTTTTTAAAAAAATATTAAAAATTTTAAAAAATATAAAAATATGAAATGTGATGAAAATTTGTGTTAGAAAAACTATACTTTTTAACTGGGGGCACCAGTTCGAGCTTTCTTTTTGAGTCCCTCTGCACTTCTGCATCTGCCCAAACCAAGCCCTTCTTGATCTCATCCAAAACAAGGAAACAGGATAGGTTTTGGTCTGTGTATCTCTGGTCTTATCATTGCCACGTCATCACGAACGTGTCAAACCC